>CM056996.1:99584096-100259596 GCA_029891345.1 Dryococelus australis
ATCATTCACCCTCAAATTCATTATCACCGGACTTTTTAGGATTTCCTGAATTCGATCAAATCTCCACTAGTGCCTACCTCCACCCCCACACACTCCCTCCCTCCACCCACGCATACTACAACACTCACACAGAAACACCCCTACCTATCATCCCGGTCATGGCAAACCTACTACCTGTACAACTCATAATTTCCCACCCCGAAAAACCACCCACCTTCGCCGGTGCACTACATGAAGACATTACGGAATTTGTAGAGGAATTTGAATCAGTTTCGAAAACAAATCACTGGAATGCACTTGAAAAATGCCGCAGACTTAAATATTGCCTTTCTGGACCAGCTAAACACACATTCGTCAGCTTAAACCATAATTGACATGGGACGAGTTGAAACAGTCACTCACAGACACCTTCACGTCCTCTGCAGACAAAGAAAAAACATGTGATCAGGGAAGACACCTGAGCCCACGTCCAAACCATGCAATTTTATCTAATCAAATGCCACCCCAACATGACAGATCACGAATTCCTTAGTGTTCTCAGGCGTTCCCTCCTCTCCTCCATCGCAGATAAACTTATCAGCCACCAGACAGACACCCTCCAAGATATGATCACAGCTCTCCGACGTATCGGATGTCGGAATATTAAAATATTCCGCCACACTCAGTTCAAACACAACCACTATCAACCACAACACAGGTACTCCACAGCTCCAAGGGCTTATGGTACAAACTACATCCCACGCCAGACGTATCCCCAACACAATACATTCCATCCCTGACCAAATTACACGGCATCCCAGAAGTACATCCACATTCAGGGGAAACTTCCACAACAGAACCACATTTTCCCCACAGAATTCATAGAACCCCAGAAACACTTGCTTCAACACACAAGGCCAACAATACTACCACTCATCACAAAACTTCTAAACGAGGGGGTGAGCCACGTAACCCCTGATCACATCACACAAAAGATTTGTTGGAGCATGCAATACCATTTTTAATAAAGTTGTACCAAATAGGACATATGCGGAAATTGCGAAATTCAATTCCTTCAGCGATATTCCGTCACAAACACCACCACTGCCACAAAATGAAAACAAACCACAAAACCCACACATGCCATTTGAGAATAACACAACAGCTGACACCCACATATCAACCACACCAAACACGACTGTTTAGTAAAACACATAAAAAGAGCAACATCAAAGTTAATGACCTAGTATGGGTGAGAAACAGGGGATGTCAAAAGGCATTAACGCATTGCTATCGTGGACCCTACAGAGTGGTACAGGTCCTGGGGAATCCGCGATCCGCATTGAAACCAATAAAATGGGACCACCAAAGACTGATGTAATCACCACACGGCATACAAAACCGGCGTATATTCGTTAAGGTAACAAGTGTTATGGATGTTAGCTATAACATTTTAATTCTAGGTATTAATATTAAATTAAAGTGTTTTACAGGAACTCCACTATTACTGAGTGCAGTTGTAAAGGAAGCATGCCCGCATTGCAATCCAACAAGCTGCCTGGAATTTGCTGAGTCCCACTGTGTTCAGCAACACATGTGACAACCAGCAATACGAGGCGCAGCCAGCCTTCACGCCGCCACATGCCATTCCACGTCAGCAGCAGGGAAGCGAGCAGATTACGACAGAGTCGCTTAACGCAACATGAACCTGCCGGACCGGCCTACCACAGTTGGCACTATGTCATGCTCTTCGCGCACCGCCTTGCACAGGGGCAAACTGTTGTCATGGCAACTGCAGGTAGGGACTGCCCACACAGAGCGGAGAGGGGACGGCTCGGCAATCACCTGGCGATCACGTCCGTGGCGGCCATGTGCGCGATCTTCGCACCAGTTTTGTTCACCCAGCCGGCTACGTACCGAGTCCACGCCGGGGTTTACTGGCGACCCACACCGGTCAACTTCTATCATGAAGACAGTTTACTGCTAATTTACACTATACCTCTCACAATGCCCCCTACCTCCTGAAACAGCACAGTACTTACACGTGGCGTCCTTAATTAGTACATCCACGTCATGTGAAAATGCAAAATTGTTATCCGCTTACTTACAGGAGGTCGAGAACAGCATATTACAGGAGTTCTTGGACGAAGTTTCTACCCATGCCTGTAGGAAGCGGGCATCCAGCTGCTCGGTGATGCAGCAAACTGGTGATGTAATGTGCTTACTAATAAGTACCTGAGAGCACTTCTCGACAACGATGCTGGACTTGATGCCCAGATCAGTTAACTAACTGATAATGTCAGGGTCACTAACCAGGCCCTCAACATTACCATAAAAGTCATAAACCAGGTGGAACACCAAATCATTAACAGACTAAACACCTTGTCACAGACTATCAATGACATGTCCAACATCTTACACCAACAACAAACACAAATAGACCCCATTGATTATTATGATTACTCTACCATGGTAATTATTGGACTGCTAATGTTTTGAATTGTAACCATGTACCTTAAGTTACATAAACTCACGATCATCCTTAATCGTCTGAACACAGGGAACTGAAAAATACGACTTTAACAGCCAAGGACTGCCCACGAGTGTACCTATCTGTAAGTACTGGGTACTTGTTCCATTTTATAACACAATTCTCAGAGTCTGCAGGAATTCAAACCATAATCCATTCCCTATTGGAAGTGACTTATGAAAATCAACCTTTGAAAAAACACTCCAGGCTAAACATGTCAACCTGTTTTTTCAATAACCTGTATTCCACAAATATGTAACACTGTGGTTAACTTTAGAGTACTGTATTATTGATGCTTGGGCTCTCTACTGCTGGCCAGATCCTCATAATCCATCACAATACTTCAGGGCCTTCACCAGCATCTCCAGAGGTTGCCACCACCATTATTTGCAGAACCTACCAGACACTTCAACACCCACCAGCAAATCTGTAGGCTACCTCCACCAGCCCTTGAGGCTGCCTTCAACGGCTGCCACCAGCTTCAACAGCTCTGCAGCATCTACCAGAAACTCTCCAACAGTAAGCTTGCAGAACATCTCCACAATCTCTGTTGTTGTTCATTCTGGTTTGACAACCACTACTTTTAGGTTTCCCCACCCACTGCCTTTCTAGTAGTGACCCCTGTTAAAGTCTCTTCTAGACACCCGCAAGTTAGTGTAACTGCGATAGAATGGTTTTTATAGCCATCAAAATCATTCTCTACCTTGTTAGATTAGGAACAGGTCACCTTCACCTGTCAGTCTGTAGGATACTTCCATTCACATTCTATTTGGTAGGAGATAGTACACCTCACCTTGTTTATTACTATGTAATAAATACAGATTGTTCCTACCCAAGAGTTATTTATTCTAGAGGTAATTCCTACTGACTGCTCCATCTTATCTTTGTTCAGAGGAAGCAAGAGACCGGGTAATGCCAAAACTGTACAAAGTAGAGTAGGACCGTCAGCTCCCCTTCCAGGACATCTGCACATCAACACACACACCTTTGACGACCACCTGTTCTGTACACCCCAGTGCACACAAAGGAAGAGCCCTAACCACTAGGAACTTCTCTCAAAGGGAATCTGCCATCAGTTTCAGATTGTACTACCTCTACAGTGCTGATGGTGTAGGAGTATATGTTGGGACGTGAGGGCCCGACCCCTTTAGCGAACTCACCCAACAGTGGTTAGAAGGCGGTCCACACAATGCACCGCTCTTAGGTCTGTGTGCCAGTGGTGCAGGGCTGTAAGAGCACAGGGTTCAACCACCAAAGCTTTTAGAAGTACACCTAGTAGGGACTCGTTGACTGCTAGCTCTGTACTAGATACTGTGATAGTGTCGCATATATCTCTGTACCTTTTGCTACGAGGAAATAAACTGGTAGGGAGGAGCAAAAAAAAAAGTTTGTCACCGCCAAACAAAATTGCACCTCTGAGCCTACTGCACTTAGCAGAGAAAGCCAACGGGACCGAGCTCAATCCGCCAGATGACTGGAGAGGCATCAATCCTCAGTCCTCTTCCGTTCTCTGTTTGCAGCACACACCAAACTCACCAACGGCTACCATCCTGTCATCGGTGTCTTAATGGCTGGCACTGAAACCAGGTGTGGGATAGTAAACCCGCTATTCGGAAGCATTCAAGTAGTGAATTGGAACCAGAAGCACTGCTGCCCACAATACAGCAGAACAACCACCTGTTCATCAGCAGCGGGAGCCAGCACCATTTGACAGCTACCAACGTAAATACCTGACAATAAGGTACTTGTACCCACTGGTAAGACTGGTATACCACAAAGGGCTAGTATTTTCATCATGCGTATTGCAGTGCTCACACACCTGATTTTGTACAGTGTCAACAGCCAACACAACTCCAACATAGAAACTAACGCAATTAGAGACAACCAGTTATAGATCGTGCGCACCTGACCTAGCGCATTCAAAATCGCATTGACAGTGATGCAGTTGTCACTAGAGCAGCATGCGTCAAGTGATTTTCTGGCACCCAACTTGGGGCCTTTGCGCCTAATCGACTTAGGAAAATTAAGCAGGACCAGTTCAGAATGACCCCGAGTTGCTAAGAAACTAGCCGGGATCCTTGAACCATATTTTTGGGAGTATCGAAACACCCCATGGCGTTTGATAACCTGCCCTGGATATGGCATTAATCGAGTACACTGCCTAATGTGTAACAAACCATATCAATATACCTGCATACACATAGACTGATCAGAGGAAAAGGTTACCTGTCAGACCTGGTATGTAAGTGTGAAGTATGCAAACAGGCCACAGAATACCACCCCCCTAACTCATGTTCCTTGAGGCACATGGAAACAGCCTCTGGAAGTATGGTGGATCTGCAAATCCCTGATGTTGCAGGCCGGCCCCATGAGTATCCACTGGCTTTCACCACAGAGTGTGAAAAGGAGTTTGTGGAGAATGACTTACCAAAAAAAACAGTGGGTCAGTTGTGCACGCACACACGCCTCAAAGGAAAGGCCTTAGAATGGTGGAATCGCCACTGCGAGTTTGTCACAGACTGGAAACAGTTCTGTGATCGGTTGGTGGCTCAGTTTACTGGTGAGGATGTACTGGCTCACCTAACCACAGAATATTGTAGCAGAACTCAGGTACCTGAAGAAAAGGTACAGATATTCATTCGCCGGAAAGAACAAATGTTCTGGCAAGTCTTTCCGGAAGCCGATGAGGCAAACTCCATATGCCACGTCAGTAGAATACTGTTACCCAAGCTACAGAACTTATTAATATGCCCCAAGCCCTCTAACAAACTTGCCTTGACAAACTCATTAATTGTGTGAAAGAAGCAGAAAATACTTTCAAGGAACAAGATATACTCGATAGACCACGTGCTGAGACAGCTGAGTCGAGAATGCTGCCTCTGGAATAAAAAGGGAAACCTTCCCCAGATCTCCCCCGCAACACAGCACTGCCTAAGTGCTGGTTCTGTCTAGGGCACCATTTCCATAGGGACTGTCTTATCAAGACAGCAGGAGGAAGACCCACAGACAAAATAGATACAAAGCCCGATGACACGTTGCAGACATTGACAGAAAGAAACTACTGATCCTTTTCTCTCCGGATTAAGGTGAACGTCAACCAGCAGATTACACACATTAGCCTCTGGTAACTTTGTTCACCAGGACCTACTCACACCTTTCTAGAGGTCCTACCTGTCGCCTTATGACAGGACGGTCCAGATATTTCCCAGCCAAATCACTTCCTTAGAGGGGAAGGTGGGATAAGACTGGCCATACACATCAACATCAATAGGAGGTCCGAACATGTGGATTTCTTGGTGACCCCAAGATAAGGGAATTCACTATCCTGGGACAACCCCCAGGGGTGAGATGGGGGCGATCACCTCCATCACCAAGTCAACTGAAGCCGACCAGTGCTCCCGAAATCAAGGCAAGGTCCATCAGCAGGCCCGAGACATGAACCCCAGAGACAGACAGGGAGCAAGGCTATTCTATACCCACGAGGATAGACTTTCCAAAGTGCAGAGGAGCAGTCTCCGTCAAAACCCTACCCTCGACGCCATCTAGCTTCGCCCGCAAGGTCACTGTGAGGCATGACCAGGCGATCCCAAGCTTGAGTGAAGTTTCATAGCGAAGACTCCAGAGGACAGAGTATCCAGCCGGAAACTTCACCGATTAAGCAGAGAGGTCCGAGACACTCCAGGCGAGAGAAATAACCGGGTCTATGCATTTGAAATTGAATAAGCGAGTAACACACAGTTCTTGCCATCAGCACAACATTGCTACATTACATCAATGGATAAATTCTCGTGCCACACTTTTATTTTTAAGTTTTAATGAATCTAGATATAATCATTAGACACGTATTTGTCAACTATGCTTGATATCACTACAAGCCCATTCAATTGAGAAACAAACATTTCGTAGACAACCAGACTGCAACCAAGACTTGTTTTAGAGTAAAATTAATGATAACCGACTGTTAGTGATTAATATTATTATTTGTTTCCTTTGTAGTACACTATATTGACGCATGCTGCTTATATCAGTTAACTATAAACTATTACGACTTATCTGACTGCAACCCTAGTGTACTACTTCTACACACGTGAGATTTAAACCCCGCACCATTTCGTACACGGAAGAAGCGGTCTGCCATAATCCTGGAGTGTGGCCAGATATGTGGATACGAGGGGTTGCGAAAGACAGCGGCGTGTCACCCCCCCCCCCCCCCTTTTCACTGCACTGAGAGCCTACGAGCCATCAGTTGCATCTGCCCTTGCACGAGCGCCACCGAGGATACATGAAGGCCGAGAGATGTCCAGAAGGTGCTACCCCCACTTCAGCCTCGCACCTGAGGGACGTCACACGCCCTCCCCCACTGCCGCCACGACACGCACTGCCTCGCTATATAAGGCAGTGCGCTGTGGTCGTCGCCACTTGTTCCTGCAGTCTTCTCTGAGCACCTGCGTTCTGGAATCTAGAGTACTACGAGCCCTTCAACAGCCCTTCCAGAGGCTGTCGCCAATGACTTAACAGTCTTCAGCAGCCACCAGAGGCTGCCACCATTGACGTCACCATTAGAGCTCTGCAGCCTCACTACCGGACGCTCTAGCGATGCCAATAGCTACCAGAAGCTTTCTGTAGTATTATACATACCAAACGTAATTCTTCTTTGTCTCCTACAGACACCCCCTATATAGAGTTAGGTTTGTTTTTAAGTAATTTCGTCAGTTTTCCTGTAACTTCCCCCTCTTAGCTTAGGACCAGGTCACCTACACCTAGATACCGTAGGATTACTTCCAACCACCGGTTTGCCTGGCAGGAGAGCACGTGTCGCCGTGTTTAATAAGTCTTTAATAAACACGGCTTGGTTTCTCTTACCCTCGAGTCTCATTCGTAGGGTAATCTGTCACTAATTTCGGGGAGAACCTCGAACTGAGCACCACCGTCCGGCACCGGGAAAGTATTCTTATTCTGCCATTAGCTAAACCTGGAGACGCCCCCTCAGGTGGCTCCAAGTTGAAAACACACCCATTAGACAGCCAGCTATTCTATTTCTACCAAGTATACAGGTACTGGAGGAATAGAAAAAACGAGCCACGACCACTAGCAACACTTCTCAGTCAGGGAGAGATGGTACATCTGAGTTGTATCCCTACCGGAGCACCTGGGTGCTGGCGGGGGTACTTGCTTAGGTGCTACAGCCTGGCCTTGGTTGGGATCGCACACCCAGTGATAGTCTTGACAACTCACACTGCTCCAACGCTTCTGATCATCCCACAACAGTGGGGGATCTTCTGAAGCACCGGAGCTTGCGTTGGCAAGACTGTTGCCAGGCAACACTAAGATAGGGCTATCCGCGTCTGTGGTGCTTATTTTGAGTTCTCCGTAATTACACCCACTCTAACCCATTCAAGGTGAGGCCTGGCGCTAGTAGAGAGGAGCAAAGAGTTGCGCGCCTTGCTGCCAGACAACTGGCTGGTCTAACCCCCACTTACAGCTAGCCGACGAGCCAAACGAGATTGTGCCACTTTACTTCGTTTACTGGCACCACCTACGATGACTGCCGTTAACCCAGCTGTTTTCCCGTCAGCAACTCTACGTACACACCCGGCCTATCATCCAGTGATAAGAGGGTTACTGAACAAAACTGAGAACAAGCTAGGTTTTCTAACAATAACTTCTGGAGCAGGTCATCAGAGGACTGGAAAGGCGAGTGTCTGCATTGTGTCATGTCTTGCTACCACCTGAACTAAAAATGAGCGATGTAATCAGCTGTATCCCGCTACCCCTCGCCCGCAAACCGACAAGGCACCAACCCCTAGCACCTCCCGCCCGCCATAGACTACAACTAGCTCCAAAATGAGTCGCAAGCCAGACCCATCCAAGGGACTAGGAAACCATGAAATAGAGAACGTTGCTCCAACTCATAAGGTCACGTGCCCGACCGCTATGTCCAGCCGTAAGTAAGTCTAAATTAAAACCGCATGCACAACCGACCTAAGTAATACCAAAGCCACACGACCGTGATCCAGCCTTAACTACCCGGACACGCATCAGTATAATAAAAGGTTGTCTTTAAAAAAAAAATGTACTTATAATTTTTTTCTACCCCAGCCTTGCACTAGATGGACTTCATGAGGTGGCGTCAAACCTCCCACCCTGGCCCAGCATACATGTGTCCAGTGGATTATATAAGGTTGTGCACACTCCAGCTCGGGAGTTATTTTCTTCTCCAGTAGCTTGCCTCAACACTTTGTGTGCTGGGACTCTACTGCTACCAAGTCTTCAGTAGCCACCAGGGGCTGTCATCATTAGCTACCAGAAGCTCCATTGTCATCTACCAGAGGCTTCAGCAGCCTCTACCACTAGTTACCAGAAGCTCCATTGATGTCTACCAGAGGCTTCTGCAGCCTTTGCCACTAGCTACCAGAAAGCTCCATTGACGTCTTCCACCATCAGCATCTTCCAGACGCTTTCCTTCAGTAAAACCTGCAGACACCATCGCACATTCCGGTGCTGTTCCTCCTGGTTCAGCAGCCGCCTCTACTTGGTGGTATAGGCATTCACAACCACTGCCCTTAAAAGTAGTGGTCCCCTTTTTGTAAAGACTCTTTTTAGATACCCCTTGGTTAGACTCAGTAATTTTCATAGCTGTCAAGGTCATTCACCATCTTTGTTAGTCTAGGGGCAGGTTGCCCACACCTGTTTATCGTAGGTTACTTCCATATCACACTTGGCTTGGTTAGGAGATAGCACACATCACTGTGTTTATTATTCCTAATAAATACATGATTTTTCTTTCACTGAGGATTTCTGTTGTAGAGGTATTTCCTATGATCACTAGAACTTATATTACAGTACGACGTCAACCAGGACCGGGTGTTGTTACAGAAGTACGAACTATAGAGTAGGACTGCAAATTCCCTTCAGGAATCTGTACGTCGTACACACACCCCATTCGACGGCCACCCATTCTAAACATTTCAGTGGATAGAAGAGTAGAGCCCAAACCACTAGAAACTCATCCAAGAAGGGCGAGACAGTCAGCTCAGGTTGTACTGCTACCGGAGTGCTTATGGTGTACAGTGAAGGAGTAATTGCGGGGTCTGAAGGCCTAACCCCTGTTGTGACCTCACCCAATAGTAATAGGAAGATGGTCCACATGGCTCACCACCCTAGGTTTGCGCGCCAGTGGCAGGGAACTGATTATGGCACCGAACTGGCGCCGTCAACTACTATTGGCTTTACACTTAGCTAGGGATCTGTCACGAGTTCAGGTCGATCGAGAGGGTACTTGAGTGTCAACAAGACAAGACATCTATGCCTTTTGGGAAACGGCATGGCTCACAGAGGGAGGAGCAAAAGGCGGCCTATACCGCCGCCAAGCGAGAGTGTATATCTGACCCCACTGCACTTAGCACTTCAGTAGACAAGCCGAACGGGAGAGAGCTCAGACCGCCCGTCAACTGGAGAGGCCTTCTTCTCCAATATCTACGTTTATTTATTTTTCTACAATGATTCGTCTAGCGTGCTATTATCATCCAGTTGTCCGTGCTCTGTTAGCGGGCACAGATGTCAACTCCTTGTTCTGGAGCCGAGAAGCAGCAGAGTGGAACCAACGGTACTGTGTTGGTCATCACAGTACCACATCACCCCACTCCTCTCCGAGAGTCGTCAGTTCCAGCCAGCCAACAACAGCTTCCCCTGCAGTGACCAAAGCATTCTCTGGTAATACAGGTATACCCAATCAGACATATTGTGGTTCCAGCAGTGGTTAACTTTGCATCTTGTCGCCAAACGACCCAACTAGTACGAGTAGCAAGTCGAAAACCTAACCCATAAGTTTAACTCTAGTTATAACCCAAGCACCCCTGACCTAGTGCACATAAACCACATTGACAGTGCCTGTAGTTCTCTAGGACAACATGCGTCATAATAAATAAATATATATATAAATTGAATCCACTTGCCAGGAGTACTTACAAAGTTCATTTTCATTATTGTTGCTGTTGTTGATTTTCCCTTTGGACTGGCTTTTACAGCAGCACAAACCTCTTTGAATGTTCTAATGCAGGAGCGTTTGTACAGTTGTTAAATTCACACGTTAGAATATACTTCCTGTTGTATGACACACCGTGACCATGACTGAAAGAAGCAGGCAGCAGGGCCAATAAACACGACAATGAAGCGCTATCAGTATCGCATTAGCATGCTACTTGCTACAGATTGCACAACATAGAGCCATCTGTTACCAGCGCCCGATAATTTGAACCAACAGTTTGTGGGCCTGTCGCTGCTAGCCGATACACGCAATGTTAGCAACCATATGATTCATGCTTGTGTGTGACACAACAAGCAATTAGCAAAAATAGAAAATTTGCCCTTGCAGAATGCAAATATTGGATGGAAAATCGCCAGACATCACTTATTGTTTTTCAAGAAATGTGGACATGCTGATCTCAGACCTCTGAAGAGGGCTGGGCTCTAGGCATTTAGCCCTACTTCCCCTTCCCTTCCCCTCTGTGGACATGTGCGCATGCATGTATATATTTGTGTGTGTACAGTCATAGACATCTGAAATGCACAGCTATTATGGTAGGTGCATCTGCAGTCAGAAAAAAATTTTATTACGTACTAACTGTGGAGTGAAGTTAGTCTGACTTAGCAATAGTGAATATTTTGCTGATTCTGTATTTGTGAGTCTTTTGCTGCAACAGTGAGTGCTGACTATACTTTTATACTTTCTAGGGATAGGTGTGAGGATAGAAATCATTGTGGTGCCACCAGTTTTTAAGCCATACAATGTATTCAGCATTTATTATTAATTTTTTTTTCTTTTACAAGCCATAGTATATTATTCAGATGGTTGAATAACTGATATCAATAAATTATAGTACTTTTATTTGGGTAAGACTTGGAATAAATTGGAATGAATTATTGATTACCTTCTGTGAATGACTACAGAAGCAGTAGGAGTACATGAAGATAATAATAATCATCATGTCCTAACTAAGTTACATTAATTAATCTCATACATAGGTAATGTCAAAATATATATAAATTCAACATGGCGTCCAACCCTCCACTTAATTAAAAATATGTAACCCATTACCTTGCGTCAAGCTGTTATTGGAACTATCCACATAGGAACATTTAAGGCATATGACAAGGAATGTAAACTCATATTAAGGAGTAAATGAAGTTGCCGTTTTTCTTTAGAGTACTACATTGTGTATGTGGTGCGGAGGTGGCATTGTGTGCGCATGTGTGTGTGTGTGTGTGTGCACAGGAAGGTGGATACACAGAGCCTGAGCAAACGCAAACGCCAGGAGCTGCAGGATGACTTTGAGGAGTGGCTGGTGCCAGAGCTGTGCCAAGTTTATGACTTCCCATCCGTGTTGTGGCTCAAGGCTACTTGCCTGCCGACCATATTGCACAGGATCACGTACTTCCTCCTTGCCGAGGAACTGAGGCGCTCCATCAACGTTGCCACCAACATTGGCTGCATCACCCTCCCGAGAGGTAAGTTTGACTGGTACAGTGAACACCTTGCGCCAGCCATTTATAGAATGTTAAATATAAAGAGAGCATTTATGAAATAAACATTTTGAAGAATCACTGCCCATTACTATGTACATTATATGCTATTATACACAATGTCATGCAGTCTCATAGTTAAGTTGGGAGGGAATTAAGAAAAATAGTTCCAAGTCTTGATATTATATTTTGAGTGTAACATTTGAATTAATGGCAAATAAAGTTGGAGTTATCATTTTTATGATATGTACCCATTAGAGTTCGGATTGGCATATTAGTAACAAGTTACATTCCTTGACTGATGCATGAATAAAGTAGTTAGGCCCATGGTAATGTAAATTATATATGGCGGAATAATACAAACATAGGAGGATAGTAGAAGTAAGGCTTCCAAAAGTGTTCAAGTAATTGTGAACAGCCTATAGGAAATATAGTTAAACCTCGTTGTTGAGATGCCGTTTATGTCGATTTCCCATAACAGTAGATTTTTTTGGATGGTCCCAACAAATACTGTATATAAACAGTGTTAAAAAAAACCAACATGCTATGACCCTTAAATCTTTAATTTACTCGCATACATTGATCAGATATTTTGTATGAAAACAAAAATATATTTGGAACAATCGTTTAACGATGAAATACAGAGGATTTTTGATGATTCGTTCCATTATTTACATTCCACCATATTTCTCATCGGTAGATTTGCCAAAGGTCATGCTCATCATTCGTTCTGAATGCAATGTAAATAAAAAACAACACGGAAAATCAATAAACGGTACTATCAATAGTATTGTTTACATTCTGCAACAGTTTCTTCTTCTTCCTACTTCTTTACTGCATTCATGGGTTGACAACTATGAGAAATAATCTCTAAAATGTATTCTTCTTGCATGTTTATTGCACTCATTAGTTGGCAGGAACAAGAACGGATCAAACTTTCTCTGACACTGTATCCAACGTTCTATAGCCTTGTTTGTTATTGTAAACGGAATTTGGAATGAGGTTAGAGCTGCGGTGGTACATAATTTAATGGGCGTTACTATTATCAGAAACTATCACCTGCATGTTAAGTTAGAATTATAAAGGTTTGAAAAATACTTGGCAAGTAATGATGGGCTAAAATTGTTGCAAATAAATCACTTGTGGAATTTCACTTTATTACAAAAAATTTAAGATTTTAATTTTGACGCATGTCGCTTAGACTAGTCAACGTTACTCTTGGTGAGTGCAAGGTCAGATGCGCTTAGATACTCAATTACTGTGATTGAGTCAGCTTACTACTAAAGACTAGCATTGGTTGAGTAGTCTGGTGGCTTGGTACGAAGTCTGCCGTGGGCAGTATCGCAATATTTCTTACTACCACCTTAGCCCGTTGAGGCAGGGTTAACTTGCCAGGGTTACTCACTCAACAATCTCCTGGGTTCCGATGTAGGGGTATGCCGGCTGGGGCCAGCAGTTGCCTGGATGGTGTTAGTTGATGAGGTGCCATACGGATAGGCAAGATCTCTGGCTGCAGGTGGCAGCTGTACTTCTTCCGAAGAACAAGTTGGCTATGCCCAACCTGGTGTCACTCCCAGTGACCAAGGCACCTACTGCAGGATGTGGCTATGTGCCACTTGTGGTGTGCGAGGGGAAATACACTGGGGTACTGGCTGAAGAGGACTGTCTCTCCAGGTGATGGGCAGACTTGAGTACGTTCCTATGAGGGGTCTCCACCAAGTATGGATGGGTGATTGCTGCCCACTCTCTTAGCTCATTCTTCTTCTCCCTTCAAGTACCGTGCCTTAGCCCAAATGGCATAGAGTCGGTATCGACACTTAACTTGCTTTCCATCAGAGCAAACAATCAACGGTAACCCTACTATTGTATTTTTGCATGTATAGGCCGCACATTTTTACAAAAAAAAATTACTACAAATAGTAGAGTGCAGCTTATTTACGAGATATTGGCATTAAAAAAAATTTTCCCCCAAAACATGTTCAGAAATTTGTCAACATACAGTAGATTTTAATGTTTTTAACTTAATGTTTTTAGGAAGTAAAAGAAATAAGACCAAATTAATAGCTCATCAGTCATCAATCGTATTTAAATGCTTAAAGGGCCAGTCCTTATTAGCCGCCCTGTGGTGGCAAGACTGTGGTCACTTTTTTGGTCTTTTTTTTCCCCTTCTATCTCTTGCTCAGCATCCCACTTTTCCAACCCCCTACCCCCTTGCTTCCTTTTCTTTCAAGCCTGCTGGCTGTCATTTTCTTTCCCCCTCATGCTTGCGTCCCTCCTTTCCACTACCTCGCCCCCTCTGCCATGACCGGTTTCTTTGTCACTCCCTTCCACTCCCACTTGTTGCACCTAGGTATCGCCTCCCCTCTTCGCACTCCCTGTTGCCACACAGCCGTCTGGCTATTTTAGAATGCCCCCGTTACCATCTCTCTTGTTTCTCACGCTCACTCTGGCCGGATGAGAGAGCATGCTGGAACTCTGTGTATGTATGAGAGTGTGCGTATGTGCGTGTTTTTTTTGCTGCCAGCCCAACAAGGACACACCAGGCTGCAAACTAATTAATTTGACGTCGCATGCATTGTCGTAGTTTTGTGTTACAATAATTCAGTGAGGCCTGTACTTGAAATATTAATTATCATCCATTTATCATAAAAACTTCTGGTGCGGCCTATACACGCCAAAATATGGTAAGTGTAAAGCCCAACAGCCATTGATGGTGCAAACCTTGTGCTCCTACGGTTCTCCTTGGCGCACAAACCTAGCAGGGTAGGTTGTATGGGCCATCTTCCTACTACTGTCAGGGTGAGGTCCAGCAACAGTCGGGTACTCCAGTCCCAGGCAAATACCCCTGCCAGCACTCTCTGTGCTCTGGTCAGTGATACAACCTGAGGTGGCTGTCCTGCTCCTAATGGATAAATATCTAGTGGTTGGGGCTCTACCTTTCTGTACACCTGGTGCACAGAACAGGTGGCTGTCGAAAGTGGTGTGTTTGTTGACGTACAGATACCTGATTGGGATCTGTAGTCCTACACTATGGTTCGTAATGTTATTACATCCGGTAGCTTGCTTGCTCCGTCTAGAAGTAGAGTTCCTAGTATCAGACATAATTTACCTCTAAAAAAATTAATCTCAGGATAGGTTAAAAAATGGTATTCACTATAAATAATAAATACTGTTGACTCATACCTACTACTAAGCAGAGTGAGAATGGAAGTAAGCTACACCTAACAGGTGGATGTGGCCTGCTCCTAGGCTAACCAAGTTTAGAATTAACTCAATGGCTATGAAAACAACTCTAATGCAGTTACTCTAACCTGGGGTGTCTAGAAGAGACCGAACAATGGGGGCCACTACCAGAAGGGCAGTGGTTGTAGTTGCCCCTTCCCTGCAAGTAACAGCAACTGTTGATCCAGGAGGGTCAACAGCAGAATTGTGGAGTGTAGTTGAGCAGGCTTCTGGTGTTGAAGACTTCTGGAGGCTGATGGTGCTTGAAGTCTTCAGGAGCTTCTTGACGAAGTGGTAGAAGTCTCTGGTCATTGGTGGTGGTAGCCATTGGTAGTTGTTTAAGTACTGGAAGCTCTTGGAGATGATCGTGATGGCCTATGGTCAGTAGAGAACCCAGCATAGGAGTGTTGGGGGGAGCTACTGAATACAACTGGCGTCTTCGGCTGCGCACTTCTTTATATTGTATGTTCGGCCGGCCCATGCCTGGACTGGAGTGGGAGGCATGACGTCGCTCTATGACGTTTGCCTTGGAGCGAGCGAGGTGGGAGAACTACCCTTGTGCTCGGTTATATGGCCTCGGGTGCTTGGCGGCACTCGGTCTTCCTCTGGCAGCTTTGTGGCTGTGGTGACACTGTCTGCCGTGAATAACGTACTGAGTTTGGCCCTTCTTTGGGATACGTAGATACTACTAGTAGTGAGAAGAAGTTGGGAGTAGTATATAAAGGAGAGTTCTGGCCCACCTGGCACAAAACCTGAAAAATGCTCAAAATCAATCATATTAATTCAAAAATCAAGTAAATTGCCCACTTTCAAGCAACCTTTTCATGTTCTAGAAGCCTCATTTGACTCCAATATTTGATTTAAAAAAAAACAACCAAATTTAAGCTAAAAACAAGCAAAATCAATCAAAAGCAATTTATCAAAAATTCAAGTAATTTTATCGTTTTGAAGAAACTTTTTCACGTTTTTAGATGTGTCATTTGACCTAAATTTTCAACTCTCAAAAACAATTAACTTTAAGCCAAAAATCAAGCAATTTTACCCCAAAATCAAGCAAATTTACCACTTTTTCAAAAATGCACGAGCAGGATTTTTGCTTGATTTAATTCTAAACCCAGCAAAATAGATTCAAATCAACAGAATTTATAGATTTCGTTATTCTAAAAATATTTCTCTTTTCTGCATCAATTAATTTTCTTATAAATAAAACAATCGATGCTTGAAATGGAAAACAATAACATATGTAAGCAATGTAAAAAGTGTGCCAAAGTATTGAACATTTGACGCTTTGCTTTGGGACGGTAAAGGGTTAAATTATATTTTGGGGGTGGTGAAGGTGCGGTCTAGGATGTTATTATATCCGGTTGGCGCCAGCCACTGTCAAGGCGACATCAGTGTGTATGCTGATTCTCTTAACCTCGGGGTTGTGGGTCATACGCTTAGACCTAACTCCTCGCCAAAGATGATGACGACCTCTCCCCTGTTGATTACTGCTCCAGATGAATGATGAAGATGTTTGCTAAATGATAGCTGGTCTGTCGACTACGTAGCATTGTTGATCTTGACGGGAAAATTGCCTAACATATAACACTCGCTCGCATAGGTTGGTTGTTAGGGCCAAACCACATGCCCATAAATTTTGGAACAATACTTACTGACACTTGCAACAAAATGGTTAAGGTTAAGTTTGGTTGAGCTGGTATTATGAGGGTCCATCTACTTACATGCATGTAGTGATCGTAAAATGGACACCGTGTCCAACAATTCACAGACAGATTTATTCTCGATTAATTACACCTCCATCTAGGAGAGCAATGACATAACACTGGGTGGCTATACCGGCTACTACGGTAAAACTCTAAAATCGTCTTATGATCTGCTGTTTTACGACACAACTTAAGCTTCCTGGGGCAATCCTACTCCCACAGGAAAAGGAGGTGGTTTACTAGGCGGTCAAAATGCAGATCAAAGGTCCCGGAGTTATGTTAAAGTCTATCGTAGAAAATGTCCATGGCAAAAATTGAAGACCGCCCAGCAAGTGGGAAAATGCTGGCGCTCATGACACGCACTCCATCTCCATCAAACGCTACTTGCTTACTAACTTCTCCGCCTGATGTGCGGGCTCGCCGCAGCTTACCCACGTTCCAAAGCGGCACTACTTTCGGTCCCAACTTGCGTCTCCTTGCCTTGCATCATGCTATTAATTAACAAACATATTACAAAAATTACAAAAGAACCCTGCAACAGAAAATACGTGCGAGTGAAATGAACTGATGAAAAAAATGATAACAGTTAACAGTGCACTATAAATCACAAGAAACACAACAGTCAGTAAATCCTTTAATAAATTAAATGAATAATTTTTAACATAGGCCCTGGACTCATGAGTTCAGTTGGTGTTAGGACCTATTTTACTTTCCTCCGCCTCGCGGCATCGCTGTTGCCATGGCAACACCGGCTGCTCTGCACCGTTGTGCCCTTGCACTTGCGTTGCTACTGATCACCCCTGCGACCGGGTGCATGCTCTGCCTGTCAGTAGAGCATGCAGCCCTGCTGCGGTGGCATTGCAGGTCACGGCCGGACAAACAGTCTTAGGGGTGGGAGGGAGCACATGCGCACATCAAACACAATCCCCCCTCCCTTCCTCCTTTTCGAGACAGTTTGTCGGCCTTTCGATGTCACTGACAGCAGCTGCAGATGGGCCGGATTGCGTGATCGCAGGTGGTACCACTGCTCCTGTGGCTCTGCCACGCGATGAATTGCCAGTGGTTGCCCCTTCCTGCTAGGCACCTCCTGCTACTTACACTAGTGACACTGCTTTGGCAGGTGTGACCGCCAAAGGCAAAGCGAGCTCCGTGACTCGCTGCCCTCGCTGTCACCTTCCTCGCTCTTGCTGTCCTGCTGATTCTGCTGTCTCCGGGTGCGACCCGGCTGAACAGCCCCAGGAAACACACTTGCACCTGCTTTAACACCCTGTCCTTGCAATTTTTCATGCACCTGCTTGTCCTGCATGCTCACTTGCACTTGTCCCTCTTGCTCTACCAGTTCCCTGTTGGGTGTACTGATGCTGGGCAACTTCTGCGCAACCTCATCCTCTCCTCTTGCACCTCCCTGAAGTGCGACACACTTTCCAATCTGCTCTGTTCCTTATTTAGCGCATTGTCACCATCTTTGTTGTGTGCCACGCATGGTGGTGATCTGTCGTTGGTGCTTTGGATGGGTCCTCTGCGGGCTCTCTTCCCTGAGGTACTGCCATACCTCATGTTCCCTCCTGCTCTCCCCCGAGCTCATTGTGGCCTTCACCATCCTGGGGTCAGGATACACTGGAACCGATTTTTTCGTCAACGGAACTGGGGGTTAGCCGGATGTCGTCCCGATGTACCCTTACCTTCCTCCTTCCCATGCGAATAGTGTATGTAGTGGGGTTTATCTGTAGCATATGGTGCCGTCTACTCCAGCATGCTTCTAAACCTGCAAAGAAATCCTTTCTCGCTGTGGACTTTGGGTGCGTCCGTACATACACTGTTTGCCCTTCACGCAGTCCTGGTGGCAGTCTGTTCGTGACCGGCAGCCATGTTGCTGCATAATGCTCTTGCTGCTGTCTGGCATCCTGCATGCATCTGTGACGTTGCCGTGTCTGCGTATCCGTGCTCGGCAATTTACAGCTTTCTCCTTGTGGGCATTTCACTTCCCCCGGTAGGAGTAGATTGTGGCTTAAACGAACTTCAACGGGTGATCACCCCATCACTGCGTTCACTCGCCGTCTCAGCGTATATAGGATGTTGGGAATGTAGTCCGCCCAACTGGCGTGCTGTTCGCCCACACAGAGTCTTAGTTGAGCTTTTATTTCTTGGTTTCTACGCTCCGTCGGGTGGCTCTCGGATGGTACACTGCCATCGTGGCGTGACTAACACCCCATCTTGAACACAGTTCCTTCCATTTCTGACCGGTAAACTGCATACTCTTGTCCGTCAACAGGTTCCACAGGTATCCCCAACGCGGGAAAAACTGTTCCTCCAGTACTCTTGCTACATTCTGTATTTTTGCCCCACTGGTAGGGTACGCCTCTGTCCAGCTTGAAAAATTGTCGGTTACGACTACCGGGAATTGCTTTCCCCCTCTTGTCCTCAGGTACGGACCCATCAGGTCCAGACAGACCATTTCAAATGGTTTTCTCGGCATGTGTGGCTTTTGTAACTCGGCACGTGTTTCTTTATTATCCACGTCTGATGCGGTAAATAGCCACGCGGGCTGGTGTGTACCAGTTTCTCATCTATTAACGGAATAGCATGCTTCAGCTACTGTGGTTCTTTCCAATACATTGTTCCTGCCAAATACGTCATGGCGTTTAAGGACGCGCTGAAAAGCTGCCTGGTGTTCGAGCGGTACTCGGTTGTCGAATTCTCCTAATTTGACTTCGGGTAGGCTACCCGTCGGGCAGCGGTCCAGGTTATACACCGTGCGTCTCTCTTTCGTGCCAAAATGTATTCATCTTGTGGATGGTTCCATAATTGTATGCTGTTCCATCAGCCATAGTATTCCAAGGATGTCCTCCTCACGGATGTCCGGTGTAACAATGACTGCTGTTTTTGTTTCAATGTCACGGATCTGAACTGTTACTACTGCCTGTCCTACGGCCGTACTACAATGCTCATTCGTGACCAACTGAATCAAGTGATCTGTAGGCGTCACGTCTTGCTTGTGTATCAAGTGTGGCCATACAAAGTTATGTGAGGCTGCAGTATTGATTAAAGTATGACATGACTGTCCATTGATTGAAACCAAAATGCGGATGAATGGTTTATGACTGCTACTAATCTGTTGTACAAAGATTTGTTTTGGAGTTAATTTTGTATGTGTTGTCCAAATTCTGGCAAGTGGGGTGTCAGATGCGTCCGGCCCCTTCACCCCTGCAGCCAGTTTCCCTGCTGCTTACATTCTGCCACGTTTTTAATCTGTCCCATATGCGGGTTGTTCTGGCATTTGTTGTGCCAGTGATACTGTGGGGTTGGGTAGTACTTACACAGATGTCAGGGTGGGTAATCCGGATTCCATCCTTGTTGTTAATTGTTGACATTACCATCCGGGTTCCGGTATTGTGGCTTCTGACCACTAAGACCCCATGGCTCCATTCTGCTTTTGATCCTGTTTGTACATATTTCTATGTGATTGCCCATGGTACACTTTGTCATGCGGTGTACCACTGTACACGTTCTCATGCATTTGTCCGCTATAACTATGGGATGGTGGTGAAAAATTTTGTGACGTGCCAGAATACGGTTTGTTTGCGTTTTCCTCCCTCTGCTCGTGTCGCCATTTTATGATGTTTGCATCACAGCATGGTGACTCATGCATTCTCTCCAGAATGATCACAGAATGCATTAAGTCCTCTAATGTTCCATTAAGTAACGGTATCAAGGCTGCCCTGAATTCAGGTCTGGCAGTTTCTGCAATTACTACAAGTACTTCCCGCTCTGGTAAATGCGGATGAAATTGTTTGATAAGGTGGTTCTTACATGTGATAAAAGCTGTTAAAAACTCACCCGATTGTTGTCCCTCTAGAGTCAGTTTGCTCTGGGCCTGTACAGAGGTGAAGACCCCTCGAAATCTGCACTGGAATGCACGTCGAAACTCCTCCCACTGGAGCCCGTAGTGGTTGAGAGATGTCCACCAGGAGTGTGCGTCTCCATGGAGTTGCACTCCGACACAGCTGGCCCATTCATCTCTGCTTACCCCGTACCTGGTGAGGCGGGATATGCGATCCTCCAGAAATGCCGTCAGATTTTGTCGGCGTACCGGCAAATGTGGGCAAAGTTTGGAACTTGGACTGTGTTTTGGCAGTGATTGTCCTTGCAGATGTTGAAGCGAGTTGGACTCCGTGGTTCCGCTTCACATCACATTTTCTACCCCTGCTGTTTGTAGCATGGTTGTCCCTATGCAGTTGGTCAAATATGGATGAGAACTGGTAAATTTGGAAAACTTAGCGGGTAGGGTGGCATAAGTGATGGGTAAACTGGCATGGAAAACATGAACAGTAGTGGCGGGGAAAATGGCGTGGGTGGTTGGACTGCATGTGGTGCGGGTGTTTAGGTAAGTTCGGGTCGCAGAGGTTTGTTTACATTAGACATGTGCGTGGCAAGAGCGCACGGCGTCTCTGCTTCGCCCCGCTCTCCCCCCCTACTCTGCTACCACTCCCCTCCTATGCTTTGTTCTTTTCCACTTGTCACATTGTTACCATCTCATGCCACTATCACTTGTGAAAGGTTGCTGTTTACATTTACCACCACGTCATTGTCCCATTGTCCTGGCAAGTCCAACATCTGGTCACGTAGGGTATCTATTACGTTTTGCATTCTGTTTACTCCCTGCCTATTTTTTGTTGAAGTCACGTAACACGGCAACCAAAGAAATGTAACTCTGCAACAGATTTGTGTTCCGTGTCACTGATGCATTCTTGGTGATACTTTTTGTCACACTACGCACTGGAGTACAATAATATCCTGCCCATTACACAAGTTGTCACAGTATTTCGGAAAGGCATAGTTCACTTTCAAGTTTTACTTGCGTTGGGAAATTTGGAAAATGTTGACTGTCCTGCATTACTTTACTGTTACTAACCTTTTCCCTCTTGTGGACGTCACCAGCACGGGTGCTCATAAGTCTGGTCTTGCGACGGCATTGGCAATAGGTCTTATTTTCATTTGTTGGTTGTCTAGGATTCACCATAGGGCACAAACAACTCGGGACACCACAGCTCCAACGAGCTGTCAGTCATCCGGCCAGCCATGCTGTGTTAGTAAACAAAGCCGCGTGTGTGGTAGACGTGGGTGTACCGATGCGGTCGCGCTGAGTTTGGGAAGAGGGATCGCCCTTCCCTCTTGCGGCGCGGCTGGTCTGCTTACCCGGGACAGGGTTGTCAACTCAATGCTCAGCTGAGGCACACTCACATTCGAGGGAGTCAGCTGACTGTCGGCGGTGAAGAGTGCAGGCGGACAAGGAAAGGTATCCTCCACCCTATCACTTTTTCTCGGGGTGTCCCTCTGCTCATCCCTCCAAGGGGCGTGGCGTCGCTTTGATTGTTGACACACTTGCCAAGCGTCTGTGCAGCATTCCTTAGCATACCCGACGCTGCTGTTGCCCTTGCTGGTGCCTTCGTGTCATCCTCACACCATTGCAGGCAGGAAAAAGGCAGGAAATTTTGCTTTTCAGGATAACTTGCGGAAATATTTCGAAAATTTTTTGGAACACTTTTCGAGTGGAAAAATTTTGGCGGGAGATTTGGCTACACAGAGAGGTGCCAACTAATGCTGGCAGTTGTACGCCAAGGTAGGAAATAACTGTGATAGGAGAATGGCCCCACTTGCGCCACCCAACTGATGCCTTGCAGTGGGATGGTAAAGGGTTAAATGAGGTTTTGGGGGCGGTCAAATTGAGATTTAGGATGTGATTCTACCTAGTTGGTGCCAGACGCCGTCAAGGCGACGTCAATGTGAATGCTGATTCTCTTAACCTCGGGGTTGCGATCCATCCATCGGGACTAAACTGCTCACCATAGATGATGATGACCTCTGCCCCATTGATTACTGCTCCAGATGAATGATGATGATGTTTGCTAAACGGTAGCCGGTCGGTTCACTACGTACTATTGTTGATCTTGATGGGAAAATTGCCTAACATTCAACACTTGTGTAGGTGGATTGTTAGGGCCAAACCACTTGCCCATAAGTTTCGGAACAATACTTACTGACATGTGCAACAAAATAATTAAGGTTAAGCTTGGTTGAGCGGGTATTATGAGGGCCCGTCCCCTTACATGCATGTAGCGATTGTAAAATAGTCGCCACGACGAACAGTTCACGGACAGATTTATTCCCGATTAATTACACTTCCTTCTAGGAGAGCAGTGACTTTACACTGGGTGGCTATACCGGCCACTACGGTAAAACTGTTAAACCGTCTTACGAAATGCTAAGGTTTCTGCAAGACTTAAGCTTCCCGGGGCAATGCTACTCCTACGGGAAGAGGAGTTGGCTTACCGGACTGTCGAAATGCAAAAAAAAGGTTCCAGAGTTACGTTAGTCTATTGTAGAGAATGTCTATGTCAAAAATTGAAGACGGCCCGGCATGCGGGAAAACGCCGGAGCCCACGACACTCACTCCACCTCCGTCAGACGCTACTTGCTTACTAACTTCTCCGCCTGATGCGCGGGCTCGCTGCAGCGTACCCACGTGCCAAAGCAGCACTACTTTCTGTCCCAACTTGCATCTCCTTGCCTTGCATCATGCTACTAAATATCAAACATATTACAAAAATTACAAAAGAACCCTGCAACATAAAATACGTGTGAAGGAGAAATGAACAAAACACTCGATGTGTAATGAAAGAGATGATAGCAATTAACAGTGCACTATAAATCACAAGAAACTCAACAGACAATAAATACTTTAATAAAGTAAACAAAAAATGTTAAACGAAGGCATTGGACTCATGAGTTCAGTTGTTGTTAGGCTCTATTTCACTTTCCTCCGCCTCACGGCATCGCTGTTGCCATGGCAACCACCGGCTGCTCTGCACCGTTGTGTCCTTGCACTTGCGCTGCTCCTGATCGCTCCTGCAACTGGGCGCACATTCTGCCTGTCAATAGAGCATGCAGCCCTGCTGCAGTGGCATTGCATGTGATGTCCGGACAAACTGTCTTAGGTGTGGTAGCACGTGTCGCACGTAACATTGAATGTTTTTACTACGAGAAAACTCATAAGGACAAACACAGAACAGTATGTAAAAATTGCTTCTTTGAAAATGTTAAAAATAATTGTGAGTTAAAAATGGAAAAAGTATTATGTGGAAAAAAAAATTTTTTGCAATGCATATCATAAAGGACATAAAAATTCAAAATCACACAATACAGCATTAAAGATTCTAAATTTGAATTCAACAGGACAATTTTTGAACAAAGACATGTACAGCATGTAAAGAGAACACATATAAAATCATTTTCTCTTCATAAAACTACTAAGGACAAACATACAACATTATGTAAAATATGCTTTAGTGAGAAATATCCTCATAAGAAGAAGTTAAATAATCAATAATCATTGTTTTCAATATTAACAACTAAAAATACGTTTTATTTCCTTTGTATTAGTTAGTTTTTTTCTTATTGGTTAAAAAAGAGATATATATATAATATAAGTAAATATAAAATTTACAAGAAATATAAAAATAGAAATGTCAGCGAACAATCTTGAAATTGAGTTGGGGGAGAAGAGATTGAGAGAATTGAGAAATATAAATAGTGATTTAAAAATTAAATATTGGTACAGGCTACGGAAATTTGACTTAGTTACATTTATTATACCATTTATTATTATTCAACAAAGAAAAAGAAACTTTGCAAATGTACCATTTTCATATGCCAATGTCAAAAAACTATACAAAAATTATAGAAATGAATTTTTAAAAATATTTCCATTCTCTAATAATATATTTGAAAAGCCTAGAAATAAAAGCAAACAGAATGGATAACAAAGAACAAGTTTCCAAATTTACCCTTATCAGATGTTAATATCAATGAATTATATAAACAAAGGAACAGCCATTAAATTACACACCAATTGTCGCAAGGAGGAAAATAATCAGGTAGAATTATTTATATTTCAATCACCAAACTATTCAATATTGAACGAAGGAGAAATTGAAAGGATTTACAAATTCATAAAACAGGAATTACTTACACATTTATCTGAATCGCAAAGAAGAGGTTCATGATGGACTTTAGATAGAGTAATTAGAATACAATTAGCTATAAACAAGTATAATCCATTAAATGGAGCATCATATTATTGATCTACCAGAATTTATTAAGCATAAAAAAGCATGCATAAATGTAAAAAATAATTATCAAAAATATTTTCTTTGTTCAATAAAGTCTGCATTGTATCCAGCAGACAATCATTCAGATAGAGTTCCAAACTATAAAAATGTGGGGCTTAATATCAATAAAGTAGTAGATAAATATGAATTCCAATTAAAATCGACGATATACCAAAAATCAAAAATAAAATTGGTACCTCTATAAATGTACAATCTTTAGATGACTGGGGGAATGTATATCCATTAAAACTTACTTCAAATAAAAAGGACAAGCATATAAATTTACCTTATTTTAATTATATCAATGGTGTCAAAACCCACATCATTTTTGGATAAATGATTTATCCAAGTGGCTTTCTGCACAGAAAACTAAACATAATGGCAGACAATATATTTGTGATATGTGTCTTGAATTCTTTTATTCACAAGAAAGATTAAACAAACATACAGAAGACTGTTCTAAAGATGAATTGGTAAAAATAACTTTACCTTTTAAAGGCCAACAAATAACATTTAAAAACATTAAACATACAACGAAAGTTGCTTTTACAATAGAGTATATCATAGTAGTATATCGAGGTCGAAATACACATAAAAAGTTTATAGAATTAATGAAAAAAGGAAGCTGAAGAAATTGGGGAAATATATTCACAAATTGAACCAATGCATATGCTAACAAAAGAAGAGAGGGCAATATATAATATATCTAAAAAATGTGTTTTATGCGAATGCGAATATTCAAAGGATAATAAAAAAGTGCATCATTATGACCATATTACAGGAAAATTTATTAATCCTGTATGTAAGAATTGTAATCTACAATTAAAATTACCCAATTTTGTTCCAATTTATTTCATAATTTAGCTGGAAATGATGCTCATCTATTTGATAGAGAGTTAGGATATGATGAAAAACATATAGATAAAATTGCAAATAATGAAGAAAAGTATATTATTTTTGGGAAAGAAACAGAAAATTAAAAAATGAGATTTATAGTCACATTAAAATTTATGGCTAAAAGTTTTGATAAATTATCATCCAATTTAACCAAAAATCGAATGAAAAGCACACAAAAACATTTCCCAAAAGATAAAATAGATTTAGTTATAAGAAAGGATGTTCCATGTGATTTTACGGATAGTTGGAAAAAATTTGAAAAATTGATCTTCCTCCAAAGAGTGAATTTTACAATAAATTAAAAAGAATCTGATATAATGGACAATGATTATAAACATGCAAAACGTGTATGGAATCAATTTAATATGAAAAATCTTGGTGAATATCACAAATTATATTTAATGAGTGATGTATTATTGTTAGCGGATGTGTTTGAAAATTTTAGAGAAACATGTATAAATGCATATGACTTACACTCCGCATGGTAATTTACAACACCACATTTATCATCGGACGCAATGTTAAAAGTAACTAAACAACCATTAAAAATATATAAAGGACAGGAATCCAAGTACTCAGTCTAGCTTTTGTTGATAGGCACACACACACAAAGTAGGACGATCCAATTTTTCACGCAGTTGCGCGATTCCAACGTTTTGCTGGCTAAGCCAGCTTCTTCAGGCCGCCTGAAGAAGCTGGCTTAACCAACGAAACATTGCTATCGCTTGGATTCCTGTCCTTTATATATTTATTACACAATTATGATATGATTTATATCATAGAAAAAGGAATTAGAGGAGGAATATTGCAATGTTGTAAACAATATTTAAAAGCAAATAATAAATATGTAGAAGATTTTAATCCAAATCAAGAGTCTAATTATTTAGCATATCTTGATGCTAATAATTTATATGAATGGGCAATGTCACAATATTTGTCATATGGTGGTTTCGAATGGCTTAATTATCCAGAATTGAAATTAGATTTTTGGTAAGAAATATATTAAATTTGAAGTATGATTTACAACATGGATACATATTAGAAGTTGATTAAAACTTACCAAAACACATAGATTATTAAAGTTTAATCAGTATAATTTGGTTTAAAAAAAGTATATAGATTTGAATACAACAATGAGGACTAATGCTAAAAATGACTTCGAAAAATATTTTTACAAACTGATGAATAATTCTGTGTTTGGTAAAACAATGGGGTGCCGATCGATTGATGCGTACATTATGGAAGGGTGAGAAGTCGACTTGTTTAATGAGAATCTTTGGGATCAGCCTCTATGTCAAAGCACGTCCGAAACCATATCCATGTCTTCAGATCCACGCCTGTGCTCGCGCACCGGATGTGGCGGGGCGGGAACGTAGTGGGTGCAGTGGCAGCTGTGCAAACAGGACTTACATTTGCAATGCATAGGGCCTAATCAATATGTAACCTACCGCGATGGTGTCAAAAATTGTGTTGAATGCCGTAAGTTGAATTGTGCTGAGATCGAGCCACTGACAACACCAGAGGTAAAGCCCACGCCACCAGTAGTCGTTACGTACACACCACTGGGTTTGACGGGACCTGGCATTAACGTTCTCTTACCAACTTTCGCGGGACACGACTCAGAAGACCCTGGTACGTTCCTTGTAGTGTGCGAAAAAAATTACATACGCATCGCGTGCATAGGGATGATTGGACAGAGGTAACTGCCAACAGGTTAAGGGGAACCGCTGCCACGTGGTAGAAGTTGGTCATGGACTATCGATTCACGTGGGAAGAGTTCTGTGAGAGAGTGCTAGGTCAATTCGACACCGACGGAGATGCTATCCAGGCACAAGCACGACTGTATCATAAGCATGATAGAGAACGCGAGGGAATCAAGTAATTCGTCCAACACAAGTTAGGCTTGTATAAGCATTTACACCCGGGACAAGCAACTCGTGGAGTGTTGAAAATAATCGTGACTTTGTCAACTGGACATTAGGCAATTGTTGCACGCAGCCAGCCATAAGAGAGTGGAACTGTTTACACGAGAGGCACATGCCTATGAATAATATAAATAGGCTCATCGAAGAGAACAAGTGCTGAACTTACAAAGTGAACCCTCGCTGCCTGTACCACCCACGCTGGTTATTGATGTCACACGACCGCCACCGCCAGTTAGGCAGATCACACAGCCGCCGCCGCAGCAGGAAAACCAGCCCGCTACTCGCACAAGAGTAATGCAAGTAACTGACAGTACAGTAAAAGCACTGCGAATGTGTGTAGATCTTGAAGGGAAATAGGTCACAGCTGTTATTTACACTGCCGCTTATAACAAATTTGTGCATGAGGGCTCAATATAAGCAATAACAACTAGGGTGCCACAGAGATGCTTGCGATTCGCTACCACACACCAACAGGGAGAGTCAAATTTTGTTATGCATGAAACGGTAGGAATCAGAGCTTCGTACCAAATGCGATGTCTACATTGTGCCGGACTTGTGCGAAGAAGTGGTTTTGGGACTACCATGGCTTCTTGACAATCATGCCATTGTAGGACCGCACCTGAATTGTCTGCACATGGGGACACGGGGCCGATGGACCGTTTACGCCGTGGGAGTAACACCACCAACAATAACAACTGCTATTCCGCATGCTGTCTTCGAGCACGAGGTGCCCGCCACACATCAGCAACGTCTGCTGGACCAATATACCAATGTGTTCCACACTGAGGGGAAGCTGCAGCGCACTGATGTCACGGACCACGCGATCATCACCACGCATGCGAACCCGGTGTACTCCAAGCCACAGGGCCCAGGTATTTTCTTTCGCAGTTTCATCAACCAGCAGGTATGTGAGATGCTCAATGATAACGTTATTGAACCTACACAAAGCCTCTATAATTCAGGTATTACCCTTGCTCCAAAGAAAGATGGCAAATGGTGATTCTGTGTCGACTTCCGCCCCCTTAACAAAATCACTGTAAACATGCCGCCACCAGTCATAAACATGAAACACTCTTTATCAACATTAGGACCAGCTTCAGTATTCATGTCACTTTATTTAAAGTCTGGATATTGGCAAGTACCTATCTGCCTGCAGGACAGAAAGAAAACAGCCTTTACTACCCCAGATGGACGTAGAATTCATTTTGTAGCCATGCCATTTGGTTTAAAGTGTGCCGCTGCAACGTTTCAGAACTTAATGGTTAATGTGTTGGATGGATTTATTAGAGACTTTGCGATGGCATATTTGGATGATGTACTTGTTTGATCTAACAGTTGCGAAGAGCACTTGCACCATTTGAGCCTTGTGTTTGAACAGCTCGAACGTAATAAACTTATGTGCAAAGTGGAAAAGTGTAAGTTGGGTATGAGTATAATGGAGTTTCTAGGACATTATGTAACAGCAAACGGACACGAACCAGAACAACACATACAGGACATTCAAAACAAACCCACACTTAGATCACGTAAACAAGTCAGGAAGTTCTTCAGTTTAATTAATTGGTTAAAGGATTTTGTCCCAAACTTTTCCGTAATCACTGCACGGTTAACTGCTTTGCTGTGTGAGAAACGTAAGTTTGTCTGGACACCTCAAGCCGATCAAGCATTTAAAGATATTAAAATTCCATTTCAGAACTGTAATCCGCTGTCTATATTTAACCCAGAGCTAACCATAGTTGTACAAACAGATGCCAGTCAAGAAGGCATTAGGGCTGTGTTGTATCAGGAGGGAACACACAGGGAAAAACATACCATCTGTTATCACAGTGCAAAGATTGCAGACGCAGACGTAAATATCACGCTAATGAACAAGAATGTTTGGCCATTGTACATGCATTGCGGAAGTACCGGCCGTACTTGCTAGGAAGGCAGTTTACACTCAAAACTGACAACCGATGTCTTGTTAGGCTACAGGTTATGCATAACGGGAAGAGAAAACTCGCCTGCTGGGCGCTGTTACTGCAGGAATACAATTTCAAGGTAGAACACGTGGCGGGAAAAAACCAACAGGCTCACGGAAGCCGTATCCAGGAATCCTTGCCCGAATCTTACGGTAACTGATGATGTGGAATGGGAAGAGGCGCTATCACCTTGCCGTGCAATACCAACTGCAGAAACACAAACTCTCGTACAAAGCATTGTGGCCACACCACCTAGTGAACTTGTTTCCTTGAATGTACGAGACGTGTTAAAAGAGGTACACACTGCACAAGGAAATTCCCCAGATGCAGCGCAACGCCGTCAACACTGTGCCACACGTTACACAGAACACTGGAGGGTAGTGGACAGAGAAATACAAACCAAAGCACCTGGTAATTGTGCACAATGGTAGACGTATGTACCGAAAGAGAAACGGGAACTTGTGTTAAAGTATACACACAACAGTTTGGAGCATGGACACCTGGGATCCAAAGCCAACATGAAGGAACGTGCAGAAATTTTATCACTTGCCAGGGATTCCGGGAGATGTCAGAAAATATGTACAGAGCTGCATGATGTGTAAAACCAGTAAGCCGTGGAGAGCAGACGGCGATGCTCCACAACAGCCAAAGCTGCCATCCGAGCCATTCAAAACAGTAGCTATCAACATCATGCGCCCATACCTGCATACAAAAACGGGGAAAAGATTTTTTGTTGTTGCCATCAATTTGTTTACCCATTGAACCGAGGCATTTCCCGTCAGCAATGTTCATGTGCACACGGTCGCACAGGTAATGCAGAACGAGTTTTTCCCGAGGTGGGGACACCTCAAGTATTTGTTGACAGACATTGGAACACAGTTTGTAGGGCGAAAATGGAGGGAGTACTGTACAAGGTGAGGAACCGAACACCGTACCACCCCAGCATACCATCCCAGGGCTAACCCAACCGACAGACCTAACCAAGAAATCAAAATCCAATTATGTGTCTGGTTAGGTGAGGACCATACTAGGTGGGCTGAATTGATCCCGGAGGTGATGTTTTGCCTACGGAATAGAGTGAATGTGGCCACCAGGAAAACACCCATTGAGATGGTACGAGGTCGTGACCTCTGTGCCCCATGAGCTCTCCGCGAAAACCCACCCAGACCACCTGAACAAATTGTTTAACACCAGGCGCAGATACATGAGGAAGCCAGGGCGATCCAGATCAGTTATTGCAATGAGTGGGTACCGGATAGCAAGAGGCCGCCACCCACACTTGTACCCAGGATGTGTGTGTATATAAGAGAGAAACCGTTATCGGCCGGGGCAAAGAATTACTGTGGTGGACTGGGCCAGTGAGAGTGGTGGAAAATTTTGGGAAATGCTACGTATCTAGTGAAGTTGGGACCCAGACGTGTCATGAAACAGCACCGTGACAACCTGTGGATAGCCCGACCGCCTGTACGCCCAGTACCACAGCGAGTTCGGAGAATTTCACCAGGGAGTACACAGGGAAATGTTAACACGGACACTGAAGAGAACAACACTATCACGGGAACACTCAGCCAAAGTACTGAACTTGTCATTTATGGGTTTTGCACAGACAGAACACTCAACACCTAGTAGTGAGGAGATGGAAACAAGTACTACCGCAACACCATTTCTGGATTTTTCTGGTACTGCCTGTACAACACAACAAACTAGAGTGAATTTAAGGGGTTCCCAAGTGCACACGAAGAAAGTGGTAACACATGTGCACACGTAAATGTCAACACCACCAGTGCCAGTGAGTTGAGTTTTAAGGGGTTTCCCCAGGGCACAGCTTTATTTGGTTGTAACCAAAGTGTAAATGTAAATCTTGATACCACTTGTGAAGGTGAGAGCCTTTTAGAGACTTTCCAATTCCCGCATTAGAGAGCCTAGTAGGGCAAGAGAGTTTGAAAGGGTTTGGGGAAACTAGTAGGGCAGTGAGTGTGACGTCAAGTGTCAACAAAGCACAACACGGCACTTGCAAGAGCACTTGCAAGAGGCGAGCCAAGTCACCACCACATACCCACTTTGTTGTTCCTGCCTACACCCCCATACCCTGCAAACGCAGAAGAAACCGACATCCTCCGAGGCCATGTTTTCTTTGCCCTCAAACGGCAACCAGCCGAGCAGAGCCCGCCAGAGCAATATTGCATTGTTCGCACCATCTTGGCCTTTGAGGGAGAGTTTGTTTGATGCCGGCCAACAGCCAGCAGCGCTTGAGTCCATGATGGCGCTCACCACACACGTGTCACATGTCTCACACCTGCGCAAAGAGGCAAAAAATTTTGAACTTTCATATAAATGTTATTTTTCAGTGTAAAATGTTTTCTATTGTATTTGCAGGGTTTAATATGTCTCAAATTGTGTTCAAGTGTTTTTTACTATTTTTAAACTTCTTTGGCTGTAAAGTTAAAAGTGCCCGTGGTACAAAAGATTAAGAACACTTAATAAATTCCGGCATGAACGCCGTAATAAAGAGACACTTAAATAATATTGAAATTAATAATTAAATTATAAAAATGTAAAACAATACTTAATTTATTTTGTGACGTTTTATTTTCAATAATAAAATATTTTACTCTGCGTGCATAACTCTTACGCTTATGTGAACCCCGTAGGTGGCCATGGTAGGTCCGTACGACGCTTGTCTCTGGACAGTCTGTCGAGGAGAGCTGGCGAGGCAAGACACTGTCACGTACGCACTAGAACTTTTGTTCACTGATTTACGTTTCCATAGTCAATTTAGTTTACCGGTTACCCTTAGCTTGCGTACGTTTTTTCCAGACATTTTCCCCAGCATTATGTTTCCGCTTTATTAATTTCTTGCTCACTTGTGGCATTTTTAACTTAATTGAGGAGAAGGAGGAGAGAGATGTCTGAGAGGTCACCTGACCTGCGCCATCCACCTATGTTTATGGTGTTTCATTGTAACTGCTGCATTAGTGCTACACGCAATTTTAAGAGCTTTATGTTTATGTATGTATTTGAGGGTAATTTTTTCATGTTTGAATACATCACGTATAACCACGTGGCCAACAGACACCAAGTCTTTGTATCCACCATTGTTGCATTTTGAGAGCTCATTTATACATCATATGTGCAATATTTATTTCAGGTTTCTATGTGAATTTTTTTCATTGTTCAATTTATTTTTCACGTAAATTGATGCTTCTTGTGCTTAACCACACGGTCACAGTAATGTTTGATTTTACCGCTATCAGGCATGTTACACACCTGTAACCACTGCAATCGTAAAGAGAATAATTTTCTCATCAAGAATAATCTTTTGTCTGAATTTAGTTTGCATTTCCACGCAGAAATATTGCAATTTCACATGCACCATGTGGTCTGCTACGAACTTCATACAGCGGCATCCGCACCATCTAAGCTTGTTTTCACTTGTGTATATATTTATTGTGAATATTCATCTCATGTCCCATCTTGTTTCATGTATCATTCAAGGGTTTATGTAATTTTGTAATTAGTTTACGGAGCAATTATTCCCGTCCTAGCTGGCTCTGTGTATAGCTCGTCACCACACAACCCATGTGCTGAAGGGCGAGCCCCGTTGAGTTTGTGTTAATGATGCCGAGTAATCACACGTGTTAATATATATGTCTAAAGGGTTTTCATTTGTAATTCACAGTGTCTTGTCTTCAGGGAAAAACCGTCAGTCCACGCTAGCGGCTGTCGGCCCTCTTCCCTTGTGAAGGATGTGCTTTCACGCACCTCGGTGAGATCATCCATCTAGGCATGTGCTAGATTAATTTTGGGCTGGGGAGCACCCAAACGGAATTGGCTAGTCATGACCGAGATAATCATATTTTCATTGGCATGTTGATGTGTATGCATAGAAATAATAAAAACAAGTCTACAGTTTACTTACCTCTTTTATTCAGTAGCGACAGTGTCCTAGCCACATATATTTTATTAAGTGTGTATTTCCAGTGATGTTTAGTAAAGAGTTTAGTATTGCCTACGTGTTCGTAAGTATGCACGGATGAGACAGACACACAGATCCCACAGCATCCCGATCTCTGAGTCTCAATAGTACGGTGATTGGGAAGTACTGCTGGCGCCTAAATTACCATTAAGTATTTGTGTCATCATTCGTCTGGTGTCTCACCCAACGGCATCAAATTTTATTAATGAGAAGTGGGATGAACTATTTCTGAAACAGATATTTTGTGAAATAAAATGTTTTGCTTAAATAACTAATATAATCCAGGTTCATTGATAAATATTGAATGGGGTTGCATATTTGAAGGGGGGAAAGATTCGTTCCTCCCTATATTTTCATAAATATTTTTGTGTTTTTCTCCAACATGATAAACCAGATTCATTAATGTCCAAAACTAAACTATTTTGCTTTGTATTTATTTTTTGCTAAATTTGATTTGAATGTCTTTCTGCTTTAATGTAAATTCCAAATATTATGTTTGTTCTTTGAAAACCTTCATGTGCCTTGCCAGCCCATTCCCACTTGCTTTTCTTAATTATTGCATACAGACAATTAACATCTGAAAGGGCTCAGATTCTTGTTAATCACTATAACATTTCAGAAAGTTGTTGTTAATTGTATCAATGTTTATCTATGGTTTATTGCAATGCCTAGTGTACTTATTGGAATTTTTCACTTTATTAAATTTTTCTCTCGGAGTTGGCGGGAGATTGCCGGCCAAGTGCCTGGCCATCTTACCCCTTCTCCTTAGTCTTTGTTTAGCGGGCATAGGGAGTGCATGGGAGTGCATGCATGTTGCGTCGCAGGAGACTTCACCTTTTGTCTGATCATCATAGCAGCAATAGTGTAAGTGTAAGTTACTGTAACTTTTTGTATTATTTTTTCTCCTCCCGTGATCGTGCTCTCATTTCCATCAGACTTGCCACCCTAGAGATTTTAATATTGTAATATAATTCCATGTGCTGAACAGTACTCTTCTCCTCTCAGCCTTATGGCAGACCCAAATACCATGCCCACTTCAGTCTTATGGTCATTGTGTTGTATACTAGTGTACTGCCACTTTTACCAATATAACTAATTCATTATCCTAGTCTTTATTTGTTATTTCTCATTTGCAAGTACCTTCGGGACCTGGCCCACTCCAAGTAATCTACATTTTAAATAAGTGTTCTGTAGACTATGTGAACTGGAACTCTCTCTCTCTCTAAACATGTACGTGTGAGGGGATTGCCATGTGGCTGTCGACCTGCTACCTCTCTTAGAATTAGTCCACGTGCTTACCTGTGCATAGATGAGCTGGTGCCCTAATGGAATTAATAACTTATCTCACAAACTTTTTAGCCATGAGCCAGTGTTTGTCTAGAATCTGTTGTATCTCGCCCCTCACCAGTCTCAGAACCATGTTATATGGCCTTGCCCAACTTGTCGGACCATTTCAAAGTGTTCTCCACACGTTACATGTACATGTGTATACCGTATTTTGGCATGTATAGGCCGCACATGTTTATAAAAAATTACTACAAAAAGTGGGGTGAGGATTATTTACGAGATATTGGCATTAAAAAAGTTTACTCCCACAAATCCGTATTGTGATTATTTATAATCACATACAGTGGAAACTCAAACCATGCAACTCAGTTTGACCAAAAGTCCGTGCACAAAGCATTTTTCTGTGTTCCCGACACTTATGTAAATAATGCTTTAAAAAAAGTCAATTTTTGCCGAATTCAAAATTTAATTTTTACAGCATCTATTAAACGCATATTTCTTTAGCATCACTGAAAATCACATGCTCTGATCATTAAGCAATGAAGTATTAACAAAAATAAACTGTACTCACCATGGCATACCAATTCAGTATACAGTACATTATGTACACATGCACAAGTAATACTAATAGATAACACAAATAAAATATATTTTCTACACACATTTTTTCCACTTAAGCCTCACTGCCCTCCATTCAGACCTACTTATGTAGAACCTACGATATTATTATACTAGGGCACAATCTGCTTTCAAAAAAAAAGAATTTACAATGCATATCCAGATCACTGTGATATTAGTAACAAAAAAATGATCGACATTAGAATTTCACAATATTGTTCATACCTGCAATTTCTTCGGCGAAAATTTTACATATACCTTAATTTTTTATTGTTCGTTAAATGGAAACTGTGGGCAGTGTGTCAACTACATTCTGTTGTTGGAAGTTTGACATTGATGCAGTTACACTCACCCTGGAACACGAGTTACGAAATCTCCAATGCGCCGTCAACAGCTGGGCTGGCAGGTTCTTGAATGAATAATTAATGACTATGAGTGTCAGCACTCTTCACGTCACAGGGCGCGTGTAAAAATCCAGGCCCCACGTTGGGCGCCACTTGTAACAGGTTACTGTCCTGCTCTCTCGTTGTCGTTCTCAGTAAACACCAACAGACTAGCTCAGAGTGAGTGGGAGACTTTGACTACAAAGTAATAATAGATTGTTGATACGAGGATTGCCAATAAATAAAAGAAGAAGTTAAATGTTTACTCGAGATTTATTGTCGTCATGGCAAAACAACCTATTGATACTCGATGCTAACGAACAAAAAAAAACGCCACAGAATGGCAGCTTTCATAAAACAAAATTTCTCGCTTCAAGTGTTATGAAGGCGAGAGAGAATCATTACTTTTTCTCTCCGGCTCCCTATTGATTCCTCGCACCGACGGAAAATAAATTTATTAGATATTTGAATTGAAATGTCCAAAATACACAAGAAGGTTAAAGTTGCGGGCGCTGATCATTGTGAGTCCAATGATCACACATTGCAGGCTGTCCGACTGACAGCTGACGAACGATCGTGCTGCGACGAACTGTTGTGATACCCGATAAAGGTCGTGCTTCCTTATATATTGGTTTCCTCATTGAAAACATATTGTTTTCAAGCAGTCGGTCACGTCAGCCAAAGGTAACATCTGTTAATATTTTCCTTGTTTCACCATGTTGTGCCTTGCGGTGGCGGATGTTTTTAGTTTACTAACCCAGTGAAAAGGAAAATATGCTCTATCGTCCTATGATGTCTGTTGTTGACGACGTCTGTGGTTGACGTCTACTACTGAACTGAGGAAAGAAAAATAATAAATTTGGAAAAACGTAAATATCTGAAATACAAACAAGTTGTCATTGGCACGACCTTTCAAATATTACATGAATTACTATTCTTGACTGGAATATAGGTAATTGAAATGCTTTGCCATGCACATTGCTTATTGCACTGCTCTGCACTCGGAATAACACTACACTACACTACACTACACTACACTGTACTTGTAGAGTTTGGATGTGCGCTGCACTGTTGGAATGCGTTGCAGCCAGCAAACAGGTTCAGGGACGGGGAACGTGGCACGCCACACATCAAAATGTTTAAATTCAGTACATATGTATATGAAATATATCATGTAAAATTTTATTAGTCGTTTAGGAGGAAACGTATTGCAGTGTTTACTGTGGCAGCCATGTTGGTAATGACCAGGAGAACAGCGGTGCTATATTTTCAAGATATTGATTCACAATGTGACGTTGCCAACACTCGCAAAGTTTTTACTTGAAAATTTTTTTCCGTGAAAATTACGAATGCGTTATGTATAAACGTAACACTAATAAATGTGCCCGTAAAGTGAAAAAAAGGCAACGCAAAATTATGGAAACCCTATTCACTGCACTTTATCAATCACAGTATTCAAGACGTACATGAGAAAATAATTTCGCTGCTGTACAAGAGAAAGATATCTTACATAGTTCACATGTCCACCCTTGCCTCCGTGCCGCAAGTGCAGATAGATAGACGCTGTTTTGTGTAACATGTTGCAGTGTTTTTGCTTTCTCAAGTCACGTTACCATCTATCGAATAGTAATCGTACAACGTAAATTTGTAAACATTCCAACATAATACAAATTTTATTTCACAAATGTTTTGTAGGGGAGAAATTAAGTCGGAATTTATTATATTTGTATGGAATCGTTATTTTACGTATGCATGGAGCACTGGCGAGTCAGCCTTCAGGCATAATTTTTCTTTTAGGAAGTATTTTGCAGTTTTTCTTCATTTAAATTATTCATTTCTTCTTGGTTATCTGCTATAGTTTTGTCATAGTTCTTGCTCATTAATTCTGTGAGTCATGATTTTGATGCCCAGCCTTGGCATTCTAGTCAAGTAAAAGAAGGTTCATTGCTGCGGTCCCTGTCAGATACATCCATGGGTATGGGATGTAGGTGTAGGTGGTAACAGGGAGTCTGTGTGGTCAGGGACTATGCATTGAATAAATGCTGTTCTCTGCACACTAGTTATTTGTTGCTAGATTACCGCTTTAGTATTCTGGGAAGGCCTGGGGGCATGGCATCCTACTTCAACAACAAGGAAGGGAAGAAATCCCAGCTCATCCAAAATGGAAGAATATTGCAGCAATTTAGGGCAACAATAGAGTGATTGGGTCGTGTTTGCATCCTGGAACTGATGGCTCACTGGATTTGTACTTATGGCATCTCGAGTCACCAGCATGCTAGATCGTAAGGCATAATTTACCTAGTAGGGAACCCTAAGGCAGTCACATACAACAAAACATAGTGATGCCTTCCGGAGCTGAGTGCTAGATCTGTGCTCATATCCTGGAGCCAGTGACGTGCTGGATTGTACCCTCACATCCTAGTGTTACTGGAGAGCTGGAATTGTGCCTGTTGTATCCTGGTGCCAATAGTGTGTTGGATATGTGAGGGTCACATCCTGGAACCTAGTGTGGGGGCCCTAGATGGGGATAGAGAGGGTGAAGCATCTAGAAATTACCTTCGCATTCCGGTACTGATGGTATTCTGAATCTGTGCTAGTCTTGTTCTGGAGCCGCCAGCATGCTGGATCGTGAGGCCAATGTCTAGTGGCCACCTTACGTCCTAGGAGACAGGAAAGGAATGGTATTACTATGCCAAGAAGTATAGCCACGAGGGGTGACAAGTTGCAGAGCTGGCATGGTGATATCACATGTCCCCATATGCCTAAACATTGGCATCCTCTCAGTGGAAACAATCACCACCATCACCACCACCACCATCACCACCACCACCATCACCACCACCACCATCACCACCACCATCATCATTGCCACCACCACCATTACCATCACCACCACCACCATCACCACCACTGTCATCATCACCATCACCACCACCGTTACCACCACCACCACCTTTCCAGTGGAACAGATGGGAGAAGATCAGACTTACTCTGACAGGATATGTTCTGTGACCAGGCAGCTGCAAGAGTGACACTCCCTTGTCGAGCAGGGAATTGGGGTTGATGGGAGCCAGCATCCACATCCCCCTTTTACCAGCTTGTCTTGATGTCACCTGCAAACAACACAGTTTGTAATTGATTGTGTTACATATTTCCTTTGCCTTAATTTGGTCCATACTCTGATGAATAAAGTGGGATTGATTAATGGTATTAATTTAGACTAGGGATGGGCAGATTTCGATTCTCGATGCCCTGATCCCTCTGGTGTCAAGAGGTATCGATGACACAGATTCTTGTCACTGAAAAAATTTGATTCCTTGTTGTAAACACTGTTGTCGGAAAAATTAATGTTTTGAAAAAAAAAAAAAGGTCCGGCGTGATATAAATGTTGTTTGCTGAATTTTATTTCAGTGTTTATTCTAATCAAACAACTTCCTGGAAATATGTTTGAAAACAAGAGGCATATTAGAATGAAGTACTGTCAATTTTTTGGCCTGGATAAAATTTTTAGTGCATCTGTAATGTTTATTTGAATAATTAATTTTTAGGGGTTAATAGCCATGTCATTCATCATATATATATATATGTTCAATGGGTGTTTTGCCTGGCGGGTCGGGGTTTGGCCCATGCCGGAGTCCTTGCTGGGGGTACCACCTAACAGAAGGGTGATGGGAAGTTGGAGGAGAATCAAACCCCAGGGTGAGCTTGACTGCGAATGTCTCCCTCCCCGGGAGCACAACCTTGCTCACCATGAAGGCTGCCAAAATCCGGGATGCCAGCTGTCCAAAATAACTGAAACAATGACTTCTGAATGATAAGGAGATCAGCATACGCAAACTGTAATAAGTTGATCCTCCTTCGGATGCTTCCTATTCAGTGTCCTGTTTGCGATATAAGCGCCCAAGGGGAGATGGTCTCATGTGCTTGCGCAATGGGATGTACGTGTGGGACAGGGAAGCTATCCGGCATTATGGTACAGTTGGGGGTGGAATCCTCATTCTAATTACTTTTCCAGCAGCGGTGCAAATGGTACACATAGTTACAGGTGGATGATCGACGGCCGAGGTTGGGGTTGGTGGTTTTGCTACATGTATGGGCTTTGGTGGGTAGTAGTAGCTTACGAATTTGTAACTAGGCCATGGCCAGGAGATACCCAGCCTGGTGTCGAGTTCAGACTCGTGAACGCACGCTATTAGGGGCGAGATGGGGCATGGTCCTGGTGCGGTGACTTCCGGCACTGGTGATGGGGGTGAATTATCTGGGACTGTGTTGTCTAACTGGGGGTTGTTGGAACTAGATAATTCTATTTCGATGGTCCATCAGGCCTGGCGATGTAGTCGGCTGATGCATCCACCTCCCTTCTTCGTCATGAGGATACTGTCAGGAATGCTAACAAAACTCTCTTACAATAAAATATATTAGGCTCTCTCACTATATCAATAAACTCATGCCTCCCCATAGGCGTCAAATGATAGTCCTCGGGGGAATGACTTCTCAGTCACTGAGGCCCTACCGATGAGAATGACTGGCTAGAGTTGGAGTGCATCCGCAGGCAAGCGTGGGTGTTCTGGACTTGCCCAGGTACCAGAACATGTTTTTGCAGGCTAGAGATCTTTGCAGACCCAGTGATACTGAGGAGTTTGGCCCACTCGCACTTGTTACACAGAGAGAACTTTAAATTTATGCTGAGCCAAATTATTTGAGGTAGTTTTACGTGAAAAGAATAGGTCGAAGGTAAAATTGACAAATTCAACAATATTGAAGATTTTTACGTGGCATTTATTTACGCTTTGAGAAAGCATGGGGAACCCGATTATTTTATAAAGTAGCTAAGTTATTATTTAATCCACTTGATGCCAGGTGAAGGCAAACTTGGTTATTAGTTTCGTAACATTTAGTCAGGCATTCAAAATTTTATCGCTTTTAACAGTGAGATACTTAGACTGAGGGTGACTTAGGACATTGTGACGGCCTGCTACCACCGCGGAGTTAAGAAAGACGGTGGGTGCAGGGTGCGGACGTCTCGTGGTTATCTCTGGAGCTGATGCTGGAGCTGGAGTGAGATTTTGCAAGCTGCAGACTGGGAGAGGTGGTAGTCTTCTCAGACCCAGGAGAACCCACTGACCACTGCGGTCAGCAGGCCGACGAACTCTGGCAAGAGCATTTCGGAGGTTCCTTATATAGTCCAAATTTCATATTTGTGGCTCTCCCAGGGGTTATAAGTCTCTTGACATAGGGTCTGGTTATCTTCAGTAGCGGGTGGCATTGCACATTTCTTATCGCCCTGGGTAGATGGTAACAAATTTTTTTACTCTGCCCAAGGCTCGGCAACTGTGACATCACTGGGCACAGCGATACTGTGATCCTGTGGTGATTTTGTGAACTTTCTTATCGGAGTTGGCTGATCTATGGCTTGTTGGGTAAAACAGTTCTTTAAGTTGAGGGGGTGGCGACCGCATGTTGGAGTCTGAACAGGCAGTACAATTTCATAATTAATAGCGTTAATTATGTCCATGTCTGTAGTCCAGCACGTGGAATCAACCCTGCAGCCATTTGGTATTATATATGCCGCTTCGGACTTGCCCCATTCTTCTCAGTGCTCGCTCATGAGGCGAAGTTGGCCCATAGAGTACGCAGTCGAGCTGCGTAGCAGTGTGGCATGCATCATATTAATTAATTTAATATTACTTTTTCAATTTTTAAATAAGTTTTTAAAAATCTCCTTGAAGATCTGTAGTAAAATGTTTTATAGTGTATGTACTACGTGAAATAGTTCTACAGCCGGAATTGTATATAGGATGTGTAGTATGAAATTTTGCTCTACTTCTTTACAAATCGTATTGCATACATGCTTCGTAATGTGAAACACATCGTCCATAATACAACTGAAAATTCAGTGATAGCCAACAAGCAGATGAGCAGTTATATAGCGGATGGTTTAACAACTACATGCTGCTGAATGTGCGCTGCGCAGCCGTAGTTTATGTTATTGAATTATTTCATAAGCTATAATGCTTTAATATAGTTTACACATTATAATCAATTGAAAGCAGTCTGTAAATGATATGGTTCAAAAACTTGAATTACAGTTGCAATATTCTTTCAAAAATGCAGTCAGTGATACTGGAAAATAAAGTGTGGATGTTAACCATGCAATTCGGTTTTCAATACAAAAACTAAGATGGCTGCAAACACAGTTGAAATTTCTAACGATTGTGCATTTATTTGTTGTGCCTTTTATTGATGAGTAATTGAAATACAACACAATACTTTATTTGTAGTGACAGAAAATGTATGCATACAGCGGCTCGGAAGCCATTTGAAATATATGGATCAAACTTAGGTCACCAGACAGAAGCAGGCGATGGAATTATTTGCCTCCAAAAACACAATATTCTGTTTTGGCAGAGTGAAATATATTTGTTTCAATGAAAGATCATTCCCAATTAAGGCAGAATGAAAGCATGCATTGAAGTAAATTTTCGTACTGAAGTGGTTCAACTAGTATACAAGTATACAAGCTGTTTACGATAAACTGAGAACTTTTGAAAGCTCTGCTTAAGATCTACTTGTATACACATTGTGTACTATTCCACATAATGAGAGATTAACATTGGCAAAGGCCTGGTCACTCAACTTATTACATTTATATGCATTATAGAAAACAAAAAGGAAAATCAATATTTTCGGTGTTCACATTTGTTTACCTAACTCTTTTAATTTTCGCCAAGGCATGGAACTACATATTTTCTCTCTATCACTCTCAACTTTACTCAGTACATGCTAGTCCTAGTGTGCATGTTAAAGGTCATGCAGGTAAAGACAGTGACATTTTTAGAAAGGTTGATTTCAAAGCACTTACAGTATTTTACAGTGAACAATAATTTTCAAAATAAGTATTAAGCATTGGTACAGGTATCAAGTATCAAAACGCTAACTTACAGAATCTGCCAAAGTATCTGTATCGAGAAAATTCAGGTATAGGCCCATCACTAATTTAGACTGATAACTTTTTCTTGTGAATAGTGATGTGTGGTAATGAATCAGGAATCACAGCTGTCTGAGTTTTGTTTGGGGTGCAGGTCACCAGTGGCAGGAATTTCAGGAAGACAGTGCTCTCAACTCCGAGAATTCCAGCGAGATGACAGCACAGCTCCCCAAATTCCAGACCACGTCAACTGTCAATAGCTTTTGTAAAGGCTTGTCTCTTGGTACCTTTGGGGGTGAAGATGAACCAACAGATATTTATCGGGAGGATGAGATATCAATTGTTGATGTGAGTCCTGAACATATGCTTGTAAGAATGATGCATGAAGTTAAATCTGGTTGCATGTCCGTGTTCCTTTAGTCAGTGGTGTTCATAATTTATAGCAAATTTATGTCAAGGTTGTTATTTGCGTGATAATGTGTTGGTACAAAATAGTATAAATTTGATGATCCAGATTTTTTGATATGGTTAAAGAGATGACGGAAAACAATTTCTAACTATATACAAAATGCTAATAAATACTACAAACATAGTTACTGGTCAGTAGAATCTTGTCAACACACTAATACATGTTATAGCATCACTTTCGTTGTTTATTTTGAATTTTTTGTTATCAGAGTACAAATACCAGTTTCTCTTTGAGGAATGCATCAATTGCTTCATATCAATAGGGACCATGTAAAGCGGAGTAATCTACATGGCTTGTGATGGCAAGTGCTCAGTATTTCATGATGACCAAGCAACGAATCATTGCAAGAAGCATGTTGTTTTATTGGTGATATTGATGACCCCTAGAAGAAAATAGTATGCATAACTTTAGGTTGTAAATGAAAACTAACTATATTTGCATTCATTAAGGATAGTTGGTTGTATTTGTCTTTTTAGTGCATTTCACATTAAATGTAATGACATGTGTCACTGTATACCACTTTGTAAAAGTGCAATGTTTCACTGGCTAAGCCAGTTTCATCAGACGGCGAGTTGTAGGACACAGCAGTATGGTGAAAGGATGCTGTTGGTAGTAAACCTAACAGCCAGGTGGCAAATTTCGGTGGGGCGGGGATATTGAAATTTTGCCGGTATAGCTAATTGGTGTGGTTTGGAGCTGTAATTATCATATATTGAGGTCTTGCACCTGCCTGAATTTTGTTATAAATTGGTGAGTCATAATCTTTGATTTATGATGCATGTCTGGTTTGTCTTGTAGGTTACTGATGTGACCAGCTATGGCTAATTTGGTGTCTACTCTGGCGATTCATTCTATGCCTGAGTGTGTTGGTGGTGAGACTTATGTGTTATGCATTACAGTTATAATTGACTTGGATGGAGTATGTATGGCTAGTGAGTCTGCTATTGAACGAAGTTGAGGGTTGGTGGATGGCACAGAAGCCACATCATGAGCTATTGCAGGGGTGGGATCCTGTGGGGTGATAGTTTGGTTGACATTTTTGGTAGGCTGCAGCTTTGGACAAACCAGTTTGTTGTGGAGGTTAGGTGTCCTTTTGGAGACCAATCTAGGTGGTTTGGGGAGAGCAATTCTTGTGTTAGTGGTGAGGAAGCCAGAATTTTTTTATCCAGAGTGAAGAATGGTTCTGAGTTTACTTAGGCCTTCATTATAAGGGAGCACCAAGGGTATATCAGAGTTGTTGACCTGGTTTGTGTTCTGATATTTGAGATGGCTTGCTAAATCTGTTTGTGGACGAGGTACCTGGGGTAGCCCCCGTCGAGTGCTTTGGCTCTTTCTTCATAATGACAAGATTACTGTTCATGGAGTAGATACGTTTGGCTCTTGTGGCAAGACAGTGGGGTAGCAATTTTTTGGCATGGTATGGATGGTAGCTGTCAAAATATACATTAAGTACTGGAGATTGTTGGTGGGTTTGGAGTGTACAGCAGTTCGAACTGTGCCATTGTGGAGAGTCAGTTCAGCATCCAGGAATATGGCATGTGTTTTGAATTATGACCAGGGAAACTTGAGTGAACTGTGTGCCTTAAGTTGTCCAGAAAGTGTATTAGGCAGTCTTCAGTGAAAGTCCGTATCATGAATGTGTACTCAAAATGCATCAAGCTAAGTGGTTGTGTAGGTTGGTGATTGAGGAAGTTTTTTTCTAACGTGCCTTCAACCTTGGGTGCAGCAACTTTCATCCTACAACAAGGACACTGGCCACTTCCTTGAACGCTTAAGACACCTGGGCCCCAATCCCCACGATTGATACTTGGTCACCATAGATGTTACGTCTCCCCATACCAACATCCCCCACTCATCAGGACTGTCAGCCATAGAACATTACCTCTAGCAAAAAAAAACCCACACAGCAAACTTTGTACATCATTCCTTGTTGAACTTGCCAAGTTAATCCTTAGCAGCAACTACTTTAGATTTCAAAACACACACTACTTTCAGGTCAAAGGCACAGCGATGGGTACACGTATGGCCCCATCCTATGCCAATCTGTTTATGGGCAGGTTAGAAGAAAACTTCCTCAATCACCAACCAACCCAACCACATTGCTGGATGTGTTTCACCAACAGCTTCATGATATGGACTTCGACTAAAGACTCCTTAATTCACTTTGCTCAAGTTCACCTGGTCGTACTCCAAAACACACACCATATTCCTGGATGCTGAACTGACTCCACAATTTTACAGTTCAAACTGCTGTACACACCAAACTCACCAACCTCCAGAACTTACATATTGACAGCTACCACCCATGCCATGCCAAAAAATCCCTGCCCTACAGTCTCGCCACAAAAAACAAACATTATCTGCTCCACGAACAGAAGTGGTGGTAGTGTGTGATTGAACTACATAAATGTAACTTGTTGGAAAATCAATGTAAATGAGACTCTGTGTATGAAAAGTGTAATTGAAGTATACTTCACAAGTGTTTACACTATTATATCTTGTAGTGCCTTTTTGTTTGCCATGATAGTTTGGAGGTCTCTGGAACTCTGAAATTATTACACAAGTGACACTTATGCACAAAAATCTAACTGCTTTAAGGAAGGAAACACATAAGTAAATTCAAAATACTTTATTAACATAATCAAAATAGAAAAGAAACCAAACAAATAATTAGCGAAGACAGAAAACTTAGAATAACTGTCCGTGAATAAAAAAATTTTAAAAACGTGAAATATTGACGCCGGCTAACAGCCAGCGGTGCTAGAGCCCATGACTGCGCTCACACGTCACATGTTGTGCATATGCGCAAAGAGGCCGATAATTTTGAACTTTCCCATAAAGGTTAATTTCAGGGTAAAATGTGTTATATTGTCTTTACAGTGTTTAATATATCTTGAAATGTTTTAAAGTGTTTGTACTAATTTTAATTGTTCGGTTATGAATATTCGAAGTGCCCGTGGCACCGAGATTAAGAACAGTTAATATTCCGACACGAACGCCATCACAAAGAGACACTAAAATAATATTGAAATTCATAAGAAAATTATAGAAATGTAAAACAATATTTAATTTAGTTTGTGCCATTTTAATTTCAATATAAAATATTTCACTTGGCGTGCATAGCACTTCCGCTTATGTGAACCCCGTAGGTGGCCATGGTAGATCCGTGCGACGCTTGTATCTGGACAGTCTGTTGAGTAGAGCTGGCGAGGTAAGACACTGTCACGTATGCACAAAAACTTTTGTTCACTGATTTAGGTTTCCATAGCCAATGTAATTTACCGGTTAATCTTTGCTTGCATATGTTTTGGCCAGACATTTTCCCCAGCATTATGCTTCCGCTTTACTAATTCTTACGCCCTTGTGGAATTTTTAACTTAATCGAGGACAAGGATGAGAAAGATGTCGGAGAGGGTCACGCGACCTGCGCATTTTGAATCAGGCACCATCTGCCTATGTTTATGGCATTTCAGTGTAACTTCTGCATAATTGCTACACACAATTAAAGAGATTTATTTTTATGTGTGTATTTTAGGGTAATTTTTGTGTTTGAATATTTTACGAAACATCACGTATAACCACATGGCCGACCGATGCCGAGTCTTTGTATATGCCATCGTTGCATTTGAGAGCTTATTTATGTAACACCGTATGTGCAATAATTTATTTCAGGGTTCTATGTCAATTTTATTCAGTGTTCAATGTATTTTTCACATATTTTGATGCGTTTGTACTTGACCACGCGGTCACAGTAGTGTTTGATTTTACCGCCATCAGGCATGTTACAAGCCTGTAACCAGTGCAAACGTAAAGAGAATAATTTTCTCAGCAAGAATAATCTTTTGTCTAAATTCACTTTGCCATTTCCACGCATAAATATTGCAATTTCACCTGCACCATGTGGTCCGCTACGAACTTTATCCAGCAGCATCAGCGCCATCCAAGCTTGTTTTCACACATGTGTGCTTATTGTGAGTATTCATCTCGTGTCCCATCTAGTATCATGTATTATTCAAGGGTTTATGTAAATTTGTAACTAGTGTACTTGCAATTAGCAACCACAGACAGCTACATACCATGCCGACAGCCTTCCGGGCCAGCACTGTATACTGGGTTGCACAAAGGCAAGAGCGTGTGAGTCTAGTTGTATTTGTGTTCTGACGTACGTGCATCCTGGCAAAGGGAGCCCTCAGTCCTACACTAGGTTTGAAACTGGTACTTTGTACCATGTACTTTGGTACATGGTCTCTTGCTTCACTCTGACGGGCTTGTGTCTACAGAGGAATATACAGTCACCCTTTGAAATGAGTACACAAAGGTTAGAGAAAAATATGTATTTATTCAGTGAGGAATAAACCCGGTGGCACGTACTACCTCCTAATGATGCTAATGATGCTAGAGCTCACCGGAAGTAACTACGTAAGCCAGACGAAGGGTACCTTGGTAAGGTAGATGCTGCTAGTAGCTATAAAAACAACTAACTCTAATACCATTGTCCAGAAGGGACTTGTGGGTGCCTCTACCAGAAGGGCAGTGTTGCCGTTATCAGAAGGGTGTGCAAGTCAGATGTGTTGAAGACTTCTTCGAGGGTTACTGTTGAAGATCTTCTGGAAGGTATTGAAGATGCTGCAGTTGGGCAGAGAGCTCCAGCACATGAGGTGGTGGAGCGAGCTGCTGGAGATCAACTGGCGTTTCAGCATCACACTCGGGTATATATTCTGCCGGTCTGCCCTCGTCTGAAGATGTGGGGTGCATGCAATAATGGGTTTCTCCTCTAGGCGGAGCTGATTAAGGGCAACATCCCTCGGTGCGCTGTAGAACTATGCGTCCTTGGAATGTGGTCTCGGCTACCCAGCCGGTGGCTCATTCACACTTCGGGGGCGTTGGCGTGAGTTCTGACATTGAACGAACAGTACAAGCTGACGTGTCTGTAATGGCTCCCGTGACAAGGGGCGTATCCTTTAGGTACTCTGTTAGCTGGTAGTTCAGGTTTAAACCTCGCCTGGGATGATGTGAAGGCATGTGCTAATGAGGCAAAGTCATTTAGGTATTTATCAGAAAGCATCATGCATCAAGATAATACTAGAATTTTGAAAGAACTCTAATTTTTACAATACACACATACCTTTTAAAGTATTGTTTGTATTGACTCTTATGGTGTTTTCTATCTACTATGGTAATTAGACAACTTCAGCTCATCAATATAGCCAGCAGCTCATCTGATTTATACGAAGTTTGCATTACTGTTAACCGCACGTAACGTCAGAAGATTGTACTGTTTACCCTGCAAGAATGGACTTTCCAGCTAGCGGAGATTTTATTATTCACCAGCTCAGCGATGCTATGTACCTCAAGGCAACTAGTACTACTAATCACCGCTAGATGGCACCACAAGTATGTTTCATCGTTCGTCTATCTAGTTCTTCCAGCTGGCTGGTGACGTCACACCAGAGGATTATGCTTTTCGCCACCCCTGGCTCAGTGACCACCCCTTGCCCTCAAGACGCCAACCAATGAGCACCGAGCAGCGGCCCGGCAGAGTATAAACATGGATTCAGGTTTCCACCACACTCACTGACGGAACTTACCAACCTGCCTGACAGTCTTCACTGCGCTAGCCACTGAAGTACTTGCCAGCTTCTATCCTCGCTATTCCTACCTTCCCTTCACCGCACCTTTGTGCCAAAAGGAACACCTCCCCTAAGCTCCATTGTTCGACTTATCCCATCAACACCGTGCTTAGTTTTCCTAGCAACTTGTCGTCTATACACTAGACACTGTGGCACCTTCTGGAACACAATGCATTAGGGAGTCAGTCTTAGTTTATAGTTGTTTTAACAGTGCTCTTCTGCATTTACACTTGCTAGTTCAGAAATGGGTCGCCTCTACCCGGACTGCGTAGCTTAGCTATCTGTCAAGCTCTTGACAAACGCAGGAGGGAGTAAGTCACCATGTGGGTATTACCCGTAGAAAGGGATAAAAATTTGTTGAAACTGATCGTTGAGTTCTACGTTCCCGTAGACATTGCAACTTTCCCAGTTATAATCACCCTTGAGAGGAAATACAGGTGATCCCGGGAACTGTTTCTCAAACGAGCCAGTACACATCTCTGCTACCCACAAGCACTTGCTCGGCCAAACTTTCTACATACCTCAGCAGGTAGAACGGTGGAGCCTACATAGGTCCACGGTTTCTGGACTCGCTTGTCAGTCTGGTGCTCATCCTTTTCATCGCACCTTTGTGCTGGAAGGGGGTGTTCCGTAGGCTGTGAAGACGCAGACAAAACCAACACCCACGTGCTGAAGCTGTAGTCAGGAAGGCCTAATTTTCTCTACTCACCGTGCCTTAGCACTGAGTATTGAGATTGGGTACCCGCTCGTCGGCAGCCGCTCATGTGGCTCTACACTGTAGAGAACCACTAATACTTGTATTTCACCTCACGGACGTGAGAGTGTGTATGATTCCAGATGCCTTACTCTAAACAGAGTGGACTTAAGGAATGGATCATGCAGGTTCTTATTTCCTCTAGACATTTGTGAGAGCTGACCTGCTGCCCTTGTCGCCACAGTAGGTCAACTCACTCCAAGTGATCCGTAGCCTATCTTACTCCTGTTGTTTTGCCCCCACTGACACGAACCACATACTGCGCTCAGCCAACTCAAATCTCAGGATCATTTTCTCACACCATTAGCCAGCCAGAACAGCACCCTAGCTTTAACAATTTTCATCACTCGGGTTTACTGCCCCAGTCTAAGAACCTGAAAAGGAAGATTGTTCTGGTGTAACCAGACATTGTGCCCTGACGGAAAGCTACCAGGCACCGGAACAAAAATACTCTCCCACTTACACTTGACACATGCTTAGTCGACAGGGTGTCACGTGTCATTATATAACTAAATAAGCACACTTGTTTTCTGTGAAAGTGTTTCCATGATTTCTCAGTTTTATGAGGTAATATTGGTATTTTTTTGTTACTTTTTCTAAAATATGTGTACAATTAATTTTTGTTCAGCAAAATGTTACATAGTACCTTGTTTTATGTAAATATGTTTTTTTAATGGCTAAAATTTGCCAGTTCAATAAAAAAAATACTTATTTGTCCATGCATTCTGTACGTGTATATGTATATAAAAAAAGTTGACATGAATGTATAAAATAAAAGTAATGGCATGCATAACAAGCATGATTCCATACACAGGATAGAAATCTACTTTATAAAAGACAACAATAAAAATAACTACTAGTCTATAAATGATAGAAGTAACAAATTTTTGGAGAGTGCCACATTTTGCTTCAACCCAACAATTTGACTCTGATTATTAATGGCCCTGTAACTCATAAAAACTGGTCAAGTTTATTTATGTTCCTTCATGTATGTAATTTATAGGTTATAAGTACATAAAAAAAGATTCCATTAAATAACTTGGTTCTTTTTATTCACAATTTGCAGCATAAAAACTAGCTTTGTTGAAACAACCTTTTCATCGTTGTATATTTCATTTTTTTCCACCAATGTTTTTGAACTATGCAAATGATTAGTTACACCAGGACATTGTTTGTGTTTATATGTGGTGTGGTTGTAACTTATATTGTCATGTCAATAACTTTATCATCAAGTTTTGACACGACATTCTGCGCCTCTGTAACAAGCACTCAGCTTTGCCCCATCTGAACGCACTTCACCCCACTGGGAAAGTCATTAAACTTACAGTACTTGAAGAGACTGAACATGTGACTACAGGATACTCCTACGCAAGGTTGTCTGATATTACAAACACATCAGTCCAGCTTGTACTGTTCACCTGATTCTCCAAGCCAGACGTCATGCCAACTCTCTCCAAAGTGAGATTATACTGCTGGACCGAGACACTGTGACCGCCAACCATGGCCATGTAGTTCTACGGCGTGCTGAGGGATGACAGCATGTATCCCGAATGCATCCGGCGTACAAGATAAGGGATGAAGTCCTCCGCATCAGCGATTTCCACCGCAACAGACAATGCTCAGCAGATGACATGGGGGTGGGGGGAGCTTATCTATTTCCTCACCCCTCGCCTACTCGGGTCCTGGAAGAAATGATTATAAATAGCCGTGCGAGACCAGCAGAGGGCAGTCTATGTTTCCTCCACCGCTCTCTTCAGGGCCAGAGGAAGCCACCAGTGGTTTGCGCTTTCTGGCGTACTCGCAGATTCCTACGCTTTCCTAAGTGCCGGAAATGACTACCAGTTGAGTACAACCCTACCAGAGGCCACTTCTGCAGCCGCAGATTCTCCTGCTTCTGGAAGACTGGACCATCAACAGCTCCTGAAGATGTTGACTGCTCTTTCCTTACCACACCTTTGTTTTACCCCATTGATAACGGTTGCGACAGTCCCTTCAGGACTACCCTGGCCACCAGACAGTGGCAGCAATCGTCAACACTACCCTTCAGTTCTGTTGCATGCCCTCTTCATTTAGTTAAGAAAATTCAAGTAAAAACACAACACAAACACTTCACAGGTATTGACAAAGGTCAGAGATGAGCCATTAGCCCAGAGGTTATGCTACATGAACTAGCACGTGTGCTGACGGGTCGTGGAATCTGTCACGTTGGGGCAGGAGTTATGTAGTAGGGGCTTTCTAATATCTGCTTGGGGATTCGAACCTGGGACTTTAATTGTCAACTGGAATTTAAAGCTCTGTGTGTGTGTGTCTGTCTCTCTGTCTGTCTCTCTCCCCCTCTCTCCCCCCCTCTCTCTCTCAAGACGATGACGACCAACGCGATGCCAGTATCATGAAGGACATTTGTAAAATGTCAAACTTCAAAACAAAAATTATTTACGTGATGGTAGAGGGCCGTTATATAAGGCCTCGTGGGTTTCCTAACTGGTACAAAATCTGCTGTGGTGAGAATGATTGGTTTTCGATGTATTACATTGGAAGCACCAGGCCGAGTTGGTCGGCAGCTGGACAGCGGCCGGTGTTGGTTGTGGCGTAGTGATGCTGAAGAAATCTTTGTAGCTACAGGATGGAATTTTACTAGGATGGTATTTATATAATGTCAGATTAAGACCTAGAAATTCTTCCCTATATTTGATAATAGCTAAATTAATTAGGTGTGACCCTTTTGGTAGTATAGTGGAAGGTTCAAATAAAGGTACGGGTTTGTCTAGCTGATATTAAATCCACTAAATCATTAAGTACGTTCTCCACCTCAATCCTACATTTGTATTTGACTCCACCCTTTTTACGGTATGGCATATGGTATGCCAAAGCAGGGTGACCAATTACTGGAAAAACAGGGAAATTTAAGTCCAGAAAATTATCAGACAAAACACAGGGAAATTAAAGGCCAGAAAATTAACAGGGAAAACACAGGGAAATTGCTCACAAAGAAAAAGTCATAGAGTTAGTTTACATGAAAGTTAAGTGTTCACCAATCTATATTTTTAAGTCGAAATATGTAAATTAGTAAATAAATGCTGTTAATTATAATAAAATGCTTTGAAAGTACTTAAGCACCCTGTAGTTGTAACTTAATTTAGGACCAGCCTGTAGCTAGCTGCAAATACGTGATGGTTGTTATTGACTGCCTGGTGTTCTATTGACCGCAACCACAAGAGGCGTATTCTTATTGGCTGCACACTCGTTTTTTTTTCAGTCAATCAGATTGTATTTCTCAGGCTGTGCCAGCAGTCCGGACGGCCCCGGCATCAGCACCATATTTGTCAATAAACCCTCGGAACCCAATGAGTATTCTACCGTACAAATGTAGCTTCTAATTAGGGCATTATCACGAAGAAATTACTGAGCATACATATAATCCGTGAGTGGTGGGGTTTTTGCTGATTTGCGTACTCGTGTCTACTGTACAATTATTTGTTAAAATAGTCTGTATATTTTCAACTTGTGATGCAAAGCATCTGATTTTTTTGAGGCCTAATTTGGTATATTTTGTGTAGCAATTATGGTAGTATTTGTGGTACATTATTTAGTGTCCTGCAATTGTTTTTAAAGCAGTTTTTCAATACAATAGAGTGGTCCATACATTATACTCCATAGATGTGCACGTAAACACAGAGTTATTGGTTGGTAAATTTTGGTATACGGAGTTTGTGAGCTCGAAGAATGAATTTTTAATTCGTTGCTGGGAAATATTTAACGTTTTATATGGGCGTTTGTCAGGACCGAACCCTTAATTTTAATATAAAAAATATTTGTTTGTAGGAGGAACTACTGCGTCTTCGGTCATGGATTTTGTTTATTGTTTGTTATTTAGATTTTTAATACGCTAGTGGCGGTGAATTTATTGGTGATAGAGTACACGTTAATAATTAGTGTGTAACTTGCTGTGAATATGGACGGGTTAAAATTCAATCCGGCAGTGCTACAACCATCGTTGCATCCGGAATTTCAGCCGTGGTTGCAAGACGTGTACGAGGACCCGAAAAGTGCTTAGTGTAATGTCTGCAAAAAAAGTTTTACTTAAGGCTCAGTCTTAATCGCCAGATATTGGAGTTGTGGCCTTGGGGACTCGGAGGGGTAGAAAAGCAAGCAGTCTTTACAGCACATTCCCTTCCCCCTCCCAAAGCTAGCCATGGGGGTTCGTACCCTCCCTCTCCTCCCCACGAAGTCGTGAAACTGGTATTTGTGGACTTCCCCTCCCTTTTCAGCCCTACGATGATGACACCCGGAACTCTACTGCCCTCACACGGGCCACAGGGAGGCAACATCCGTCGGGCAGGCCACGCCTCACATTTCATCAGACACCTATTCGCCTCGCGCGGACATCATCGGTTACGTCGTGCCAGTCAGATAGTTCCTTCTGCATATCATTATTTTCTGGCAATAATTGAAACATTTAATTAATTAGTGCAAAATACAACTTTATTTACAGACCTGGTAACATAGCATTCGGTCCGGGCTTCATCGCTGGTTTGTTATTAGATCAAATTTCTCACGGGCGTGTCAGTAAAAATATCTTCCTATTCAAATCGAAAATATATTAAAAGAATGTGAAATTCAGCTTGGCCTTAAATGATTCCGCGAAATTGCTAGGCCGCTATCGATTAGTTAAATGTATGTAAATAAAATCTTTAATCATTCACTGGAATATATACCAAACTTAATAGTAGTTTTAATCATTTTGCGAAAAACAAAAAAAATGTGATTTACTTTACAGGGAAATTGAAATTTGTTGGCGTATTCGTATTCTGTTATTAAAAGCGCAATAAAATAAAGTTTATTTTATAAAGCTTTCTTGTGTGTAAAAACTGTCTAGCATCTTCCCTCCAATGATTAATATGAATTAAATTATTTGAATATGTAAATATTGACTCACCGAGTATACTCTAAACTTGAAACAGTGAGAACTGAGCCAAATCTGTGAAAACATAGAGAATTTGGCAGCTCATAATTGTTGCAGATAAATTAATATAATGATTGAATTTCACTGGTTTGTTTGTGATTCCCACTGAATGTCAACAATTACACTGCTATAAATCACTTATTTCCAGTTAAATAACATGATTTTCCGGTTAGCAGTAGCTTTTCAACTGACTTACAGTGAATGTTATTTCACTGTTTTGATATCACTGATTCGGACTAGAGAGTATAGTGTAATGGGATCCATTCTGAAAGATTAACAAAATGCAATGAACATACCTTAATATTTTTTTCATGCAGAAATGAAAGTCTTTCATTACACACTGTCATATCGAAACATATGAAGATGAAAATAATTTGTAAATCTTCTGAGTTATATTTCCTTCGCCGGGACATCTTTAAATTTGCGTAAGTGTGTAACCTTTATACACATGCACAGCCATTGACTGCATGCATATATACTTTGTATTACATATACGACTCACATTTTGCTATGCAAGTGCCGTGTTGTAGTTGGAACGTATTTGAGGAGTTTTTACAATTGTTTTAATATGTTCATTCACCAAAGGGGAAGAACTTTTACAGTTTGTTCCATGAAGTATATTTTATTGATTCTCATTATATACATTTTACTGAAAGTACTTATTTATAGATTGGGGCAGGGAGGGACGAGGTGAGTCACCCCCACAGAGCCAGACCACGCATTACGGGAGCTCGCGGCTGGTGCAAGCTACAGCACATGACAGTATGCTAGCTGGTTCCTTGAATACACCTGTCTTGTAACACTGGTCAGGAAATATATATAAACTTTATATATTGGACAGGGACACATGAACAGTATTTTTAGTAAAGAGTTTTATTAAATTAAAATCTTTAGCAACAAATTAGTTTTTAATGTAATTTAAATTCAAATGCAAATGTGCATTTCTGATATTATAACAACAGAGCTATTTTTCATAAACTAAAGAAAAGTAGTTTTTTTCTTGTAAAAATTGTAAAAGTTCAAAAATAAATTTGGATACAAATTTTTGATAAAAATTTGTTGGCCAGTGTAAAATAACTGTGGGCAATATGACTAGCACACCTACCTACCTACCTACACAAACGAAGGAGCTGTCGAGTACTGATAAGTAAGTCTTACTTCAAGAGCTAAGAATTATTATTCTTTTTAATACAACTCCCATAAAACAAACAAAAACAGTACACAAAAACTGTTAAGTCACCCAATACAAACAAACCAAAGCATAGTACACAAATATACATATAAATACACATAATACAATATATAAATACACATAATACAAACAAACTGGAACATTGTACACTTAAACTACAAGTTACCACACACAAACAAACCAAACCATAATACACAAATACTGAAAATTGCCTATTACAAACATAACAGATACTGTAAGTCATACAACACAAGCATACTAGAAGACATTACACACATACTACGAGTCACCTAATACAAACATACCAAAACTTAGTTTACAGATAGGACCTGCCACAAGTTACTTATACTAACAAACCAAAACATAGTACACAAATACATGCAAATAAAACTTAACACAAAGTAATAATTTTTAGGTAAAAAGGGAAGTAATTGCAATAATTCATTGTGTTTATTTTAAGGTTCATTAATGAAATAACTCTTACTACATTTAATCCAAGAACACAGTTTATCGACGACAGCAATGAAGATATATCAACGTTGACATATTTTTGCAATTTTCTGAGTATTCTGCAAGTGTGAAATGTATTTTGGATTTCTGATTGGCATTGATCTTGTGTGCCTGGGATCAACTAATTCGGGAAGAAGGCAGTCCAAATAAAACTTTAGCAGTTTGTGTTCCATTTCTGTGAACCAGAAATAGTGGTCTCTTTTGACACGTGTCATAAGAATTCCTTTGGTTGTCCCGATGGCAAAAAGCAGTATTTCCTATCAGAAATGTACAACTGGCCCTGCACCTGGTAGTAGTAGTCGCTTTTCTTTCTGAGCAATGCCACTGTCAGATTTTACAAGACACCTCAGTTTCTTCGTTTCCAAAGCCTCTTCAGGTAATATCTCAGTAATACACAATGGCAGGGCTGATAGCAGGTCACCTGTCACCTTTTTTAAGGGTGGTCACATAAAGTCACTTTTTTTTTTAATTTGGTCACCTAGTCACCTTTTTCCATCAATTAGAGAAATATTTTTCCCCTTTTTGTTTTTTAAAATTATTTTTTTTATGTGGAATCACAAATGTGCATTCTCGTTCTTGTCAACTAATGAGTTAACATGGAGGTAAGAAAAGACACAATAAGCACCAAGTCACATTGTACCAATCTTCAAAATTATAATTTCTGCATTGTTTACAAACACTACTGCACTGCTGTAAATTAGCAAAAATGAACGAATGTCTGAAATTTAGTATCTCAGGATGTTGAAACAATAAAACCAATTTTTACTGGCATCAGAGTGTAAGGTGTATAAAAATATAATGAGGACTATTTGTTTCTCAAGAATACATTTTATTTCAACTGGTAAGTTAGTTTGCAATGCATATTTATTCGGTGGCTAAGTTGGCCGGGTTGGTTGCATTGGACACCAAATGAGTCACGACATGAGTCTTTGGTCAGTCCACAAGTCCAGTCACTTAACATAGTTACCTTTTGTGTTGCATATAGATGTAATGCTTCCAATTTTTATGGTTAAAAATTAGTACTTATTTTTAATGCAGCCTTCGAGTTTGTTTTACATAAACGTTTTACAGTGACGCAGTTAGGATATTTTTTTGCTACGCTGGATGTTTATAAGAGGCATATGTGAATTTTGGAATACCAAACTTTTTATGTAATTTACAGTGTTTCAGCAAGTATAGGCCACACATTTTTACAAAAAAAAATGACTACAAAAAGTGGGGCGCTGCTTATATACATATAAGAGATATTGGCAAAACAAAATGTCTACTCCCAAAATATGTTTGGAAATTTATCAACATACTACATTTAATGTATTAACTTAGTTTTGAAGGAAGTTGCTTGGGAGGGAGGGGGGCAGGAGGAAAGGTAATGTAAGTGGGAGAAGAAAAAAAAACATTGTGCAATTATTTGTTCATGAGTGTTAATAAACAAAATAACATTCATCCCGCATGTGTAAAATATGAACTTGTTGGAGCTCGGCCATAGATGCCATACATGAGAAAATAATCTCTCCGCTGTACAAAAGAAAGATATTTTATATTGCACGCCCGCCACCACACTACAAGTGCACATTGATAAGAGACCATTTTTTGTAACATTTTGCCTTGGTTTTGCTTTCTCAAGTCACATTACCATCTGTGGAATAGTAATTGTGCTGTATATATTTGTAAACATGCGACATAATATAAATTTTCTGTCATGAATTTTTTGTAGAGGAAAATTTAGTCTGAATTGATTATGTTTGTATGGAATAGTAACTTAACAATATTTACAGGATTACAACAATTCAGTGCAACATGTATATGAAATATTAATTATTCCTAGTTTTTCATTAAAAACTTCTGGTGCTGCCTATACGCACCAAAATACGGTATTCTCGTGTTTAACTTGATAACTGAGGCCGTGTTCGTATTGACAATACGATTTGTATTTTTTGTAGCTTCCAACTCGGAAGTCATTGGTAGACACTTGTTCGGCGAAGGTTGCGATTTTTCCATCCAGAAGATTGTTGAGAAGCGAAAGGCTAGAATAATGACTAGAGTTTTTGTCAAGAAACCAAGACACTAGTTCTTTTCCTTCATGATAGGTAATGCTAGTGCTACAAACAAGTTTTAATTGAATCTGATATGTGTAATTTGATAGTATTTTAAGTTACAACTGATTTTTTTTTAATTATCTGAACATATCCCTTTAATATTTTTTGTTTAGACTGCTAATTCTACCCACTGACTTTCTAAGCCTTGTAGTGGCCTACACCTGGATTACACATACAAGATGGCCGGTAAGACTGCTGCAAGTTTTACTGTAAACATTTGTTGAAATTTGTTTTGAGTGTGGTTTGTTTGCTGCATCATGTCGGAATCTTTTATTTATTTAATCTACTGACATAGGTCTCTTGTGTGATTAAATTCAGATTCTTGATTATAATCTGTACCAACTAGGAAATAAAGTTTACTTGCAAAATTTAAGAACAGGTGACAAAATTTAAGATCTTGAAACGTCCACTTAGTTTGATACTTATTATCGCTATTTAAAATTTTTCCTTTTCTAGTATTTGTTGCACAGTATGCCATGATTGTAATGTGCATGGGTAGATATTCTTACCATACATGATTTTTTTCACTAAATTTTCTCATACAGTAGTAGGTTTCCTTTTACAGAAATTTCCAAAGTATGATGCTGTCAAAAGTTTTCTTCTCTGTTCAATCCATGCCCCAACTATGCCTCTGCATAACAGTAAGACATTCCAGTGACTTTCGTTCTTCACTTGTTTTTTCTAAGCTATGCGAAAATTCTTGCTTCTCTTTTTCGTAGTCCTTGGCATACATGTTCAGTCGTTGGGCGTGCGGTCCGTAATCCTGATCCATGATTTTCCTAGGAAATAGGGAGTGAGATACTTTAGGATGTTTTGTTGGTTTTTTCTTTGCTGCCGCAACCTTATTTTTCCTCCTCGCCTGAACTGCCTTACAGAATATTCTGGGACTTTTGCCATGAGTGTATTTGTGTAAAGGATATTGTGCGGCACCCACGTTGTGCTGTACAACTACTGCAGTTCATCTGAGTTTGTAACTGTTGGAAAGAGAAAAGTTAATCCTTTTCCATCCAACAAACTTTGCAACAGTACTGTTGTACTGTTTAACAGCATTGCTGTCAACGTCTTGCAAGAGACTGAGGCTGTTTTGACTTAGATATCTAACAGCAGCTTGCAGTTTTTCCTTTATACCTGCTTGAATGAGTTCAGGAATTAAATTTGTTTCGTTCGGCTTACTTTTTCCTGAGCAAAAATATCCACGTTTATTGCACATGCCATGCTCTCGAAATACATGATGAAGTCCATTTATAATATCCCTTCTTAGTTGGTCTAATTTTTCATTCCACTGCAAATCTTAAGACTTTCTGTATTGCACTGCCCTCATAATTGCTGTTCTTAGCCTCATAAAATCATTTCCAATGGTTTTTCGTAGTGCCACGGGGTAACGTCCGCCATTGCTAATTTTAATAACATCTCTAAGTTTGTTTCCATAATTTCGGAGCAAATGGTTGCGGCACTTTATTTTTTCCACAGTGATGTCTTTCTATTGCCTATCATCAAGAGTAGTTTCTTGTAAACGCTACTGTCGCCATTTGCTACTAACTTAGCATATTTCACCCCATACATTGCCTCACTGCACATGAATCCTTCCACAATGATAGCTGCTTCCATACTCGTGGAGCTTTGGTTCCAATCTTTACTGCAAGTGCAGTCCTTTGGCATTATTCCTTTCAATCCCACTCTGCTACAAACCATACAAAATTTGTTTTTGACTCCTATGAACAAAACCTTTCTTGTGTAATATCCCAGCATAGCTGCCTGCAAGGAGAAATTGAGTTATTAGTATCATTTGCATAGCTATCAATATTGCAGTGAAATTTCTTTGCCAGAAGATTACAAATAGGGCAGTAGAAAATCTGTTTTCAGGGGGAAATAAATACAAATTTGGAAAGTACCAATTATTAAGCTATACTTGTTTTCATCATTACTTGAAGAAACGTACCAATTCTATAATATAATGCCAGAAAACTAGGGAAACAAACATTCATTTTGTTATATATAAGTGATGGGGCCACAGTGGCTGAGTGCACAGAGTACTCGCCTCCCACCACTGTGATCCGGGCTCGATTTCCGGCATTTTCGTGCATCTTTGTGTCTTGTCGTGAAAGCGCAGAAAAGGGGCGGGGGGAAGAAGGTTGGGAGTGGTTCAAGACTACAACTGCCCAGACACTGCCAAAGTAGGTGTATTCTGTTGAAGGTTGAAGAATAGCTCTCCATGGGTGCGTGCTCTGAAGACAAATTCACGAGATTTTGTCTATTCTGTGATTCTGTGGGAGTTTTCTAAAGAGAAAATTAGAAATGGTACCTGTTTGTACAATTATCGTAACAATTTTTAAGAGAAATTATTCAATTGTAAACATGTGTGTGTGTGTATATATGTATACATATATGTGTATATTGTTGGGTTACTTGTTTAGTGTTTTCTTTAGTATTCATATACTTCCGATAGTAAGGTAAGTGTGTGGAAAAAAATTGATGGTTATAAAATATACTGTGTTGTGTAAGAGAACTATATAATTAACTCAAATTGAACACCAAAATAACTAAAAGCAAGCATTTTGGGCATCTTATTTTCATTACCTGCCTAATTATCACCGAGATGCCTCTCTGTACACCTCCCTAGCTTACAATGGGTAATCATCACCAAATTAATCTCATATTTTAACACGAGCAAAAATATGAAGGACTGCACTACATGGATGTTGATTTGAGTCCCCGGGAGTCTCACATGTTGGCTATTACAATGGATGATATCTTAGATAAAATCTTTTCCCGATACGAAACTCCCTGAAATTAAATAGTCTTTATTTCATTCCTCACTGGCTAGGCTGTATTGATAATACTTCATGCAAGTAGAAAATTAAATTTAAATGTAATTTCCTTAGAAAACACAAGTCCATCCAAAAATTAAGAAATATTACTGTCAAAATAAATAAATACCGAAACCAAAGCCAATAAAATTAATGAACTTTAATTAATTGCTGGTATCTTATATATATGTACATAATGAAAATAGTGTAAATAGTTAATAGGACTAGATAAATTTTTGTATTATGCATACAAAAAATTTATCTAGTCTTATTAACTCGTTACACTATTTTCATTAGAATGGTAATAGTATTTTATAGTATTTGATAATTTTCTTTTGCCCGAAAAGTTCAACATTTAAATATTTTTATTAATTTAGTAAAAAAAAATTGTTAGCAAAATTTTACAATATTACGAGAAATTCCTGTAAAGTATTTTTTATTAAAAATTTTCCCTGCACTGCAATGATTCAACATTGTTTTATAAAAACCTTAAAATGATTTTTTTTTCGAGTGACAAGACCAATCTTCAATTTATTCTTTTCAAGGTTATTATTTTTAAATTAATATATTAAAATTATTTGGAGCAAAACTTTACCATAGAGCAAATGTCAAGAGAGTGTTAAAATTGTTACAGATTTTTGATGCACTGGGAATATCCTGCGCCAAAATATGAAAACTGCAAATCGCATATTTTAGTTTTAATCTATGGGTTTTCTCAAAATCATATTAACTAGTCAGTTAAGAGGTGAGAGCAGAAATATATATCTGTCAAAACCCACCCTACGAGCCAGGCTCGTTATTTGGTATTTAGTTGAGTTAATATCGTGATAATCTGAATGCGGCTCTGCCCATACCGATTTTAATTTTCAATACTGTAGCATAGGAATTATCTGGAGATAGACAGTTTGATAGTTTAAAGCCAACATTTTTAAACCTTGCACAAAACATAAGATTGCCACATCTTGCAGTCCCATTCGTGGTGATAAGGGTAAAATATAGGAGCAGGAGCTAGAACGGCTTTACCCATCTCCCTTTTTTTCATCTTTCTTAAATAAAGTGGATTTCACTCTGGATAAAATTATATTCTTGAAACTTTACACATTGTTAGTAACGTAACTATTGTAGCCCTTATCTTCCATACTCGGCTAATAGATTGGTACTATTAATTAAATTTTTAATCAAAGTCTAACTATACTATGAAAGAGAAATGTAATAAAAGTCTTAAAGGAAGATAAATGTAATAACTAATTCGTTTACATTCACCCTGATTTTCTTTCATCTTGCAGAGATTTTCCTTTTTATTTTTATTTTTTTGTCGACAATTATATATATAAGACGATAATGTCATTTTTCATTGCTAAATCTCGGATAAGTTTATCGCGAGCTATTCTTTTCAGCACATCATAAAATTTACAGGTGGTTTACAAAGCAGAGAACCGCTTACAACTAGAATACGAACAAGATATATTGTTATTCTCCGTTAACAGCTGTAGACTACACGTGAAAGCAGAGTTCATTTACTTGACAGCTTTGTGCATTTCTGTGGCTTGAGGAGAGTAGAATGGTTTGGTGGGAGGGTGGTGCGTCACTGCTCCAGTCAGCCTGCGCTCTGCAGGAGGGGAGGGATCCTGCTGGTGGTGGGGGAGCAGCCCTCAGAGTCGTGCGCACTTCATGCAAATGTCTCCACTAAATATAAATATTTGCATGACTGTTTATAAACAAACTGTCATTCGAATGTATGTATATTCAAACTCCTCATACAATTTTCTTGCCCGCAGTTTTCAAATAAACCCATTTTTTGTTAATTTAAAAACTGGAAAATTTCAGCATTTTAATTGATGTTTTAAAATTATTTAGGAGCAAAATTATAAAATGGCGGAATTATCAACAATGTGTTCTTGCTGTAGAAAAAATGGTTGATGCGTTCCGATGATTCTAAGCCAAGCTATGAGTGCAGCAAAACCATTATTTTTTCCATCCTGCTTGTGCTATGAGACCAAGCCTTAAGCAACATGAGCAAGAGGGCTTTCACCAGCCAGATGTCAGGACAAGTACATAAAACAATAATTGCTGCAGTGAAGAGTATGGCCTGCATTTCTGCATCCTTGCGAACAGGTGGTAACATCGTCCATGGATGCCACTGCTGCATCTACATCTATCTACCTCTGGAGCAACTGTATCTACCTCTGCGGCAGCTGTGTCTACATCTATGGCAGTGGCATCTACCTCCAAACTAGGATTCCTTCCCGACAGCGGTGTCAGTGCAGCGAAGATTACTTGGGTCATCCATGTTATCAGCACAAAATAAGTTTTAGGGCTCAAGAGGGTATCAGCAAACAGACACTCGCATAGCGTAGGAAATGCAACTTAATCGAACAAAAATGGCATACCTTGCATGCTTTGGGCTCGCACCATCTTTCCATCACAAGCTCACTAATGACTTGAGATTTGCAATTCACATAGTTGTGTGTTTCGACGAATTCTTAAACATGATATCAAAACTGCTGCAAATGGACTTGGCAGGTTGCTTTTGGGATGAGAATAAAAATGAATTATTATTGAGGTTTTGAAATTCTTCTTTTATGGTCCATTCATGTGCCTCTGACTTGTTTAGGGGCTTTAAAGAGGGCCTTGAAGAGGAAGTAGAACAGGGAAAGGTGGTGCAGGTGTCCATGGATGGGCCAAATGTAAACTGGGCCATCCTTGAACTCCTAAAAGAAAGATATGAAGACATGGGAAGAAGACTCAGTTATAGACACAGGACCGTGCAGCCTACATGTAGTGCACGGCACGTTCCAGGGAGCATTAAGGAACACAGGCTGGGAAATAGACAAGGTCCTGAAGTCGTATCTACAATGTTTTCAAAGATTCTCCTGCTCTGCGAGCTGATTTTGTGACTGTTACAAAGTGCAAGGATTTTTCTTTGAAATTTTGCAATTGTCGTTGGCTTGAAAATGTTGTTACCTGTGAAAGAGCTATCAAAATTCTACCTTGTCTGAAGACCTATTTCAAGAGTAAGAGTGCACAGCTGCCAGACACCTACTCAGTTAAGAAGTCAGCAGAGATCCTTAAAGACTGTCTCTTCCTCCCTAAATTACACTTCTTCTTAAATTACCCTTCTTCTTAATGATCACTGCTGTAGAATACCTTACCTGCAAGTTAATAGAGAGGTTCATTAAACCCACCATTCTAGGAACCGCTCATACTACATACAAGCTCATCAACATAGACATGGAAAATGTGGATAACTGTGTGAAGCTGCAACATGTCAAGATTGGACCAGTTGTAAGAGAATCCTGTGATGAAACTCATGTTAAGGAGATCTGTGTGAAGAAGTACCGTGTAGAGGCAAAAAACTGTCTGGTGAAGATTGTCAGGAAACTTATAGAGAGGAGTCCTCTCAAGTACAGATTTGTTCAACCATCTACTTGTCTTGATCCCAAAAAGATATTGAATTAGTCGGAACAATGCAAGACTAGCTTCGAAACATGCGTTGGAATGCTTTTGGCGAACCACTGTGTGACTGCTATTCTGGCTAATCAAGCCATCCTTCAGTTTGGTCGCATTGCATCTCACATTGACAAGACTTGAGTTTTCAAATTTTGAGCGGGGCAAATCTCTACTCGTCAGTTTTCATGCCAAACAATTTAATGGTGTAGAAGAACATAAAGACATGTGTCAAGTAGTCAAAATTATACTCGTGTTCTCCCACTGCAATGCCTTTGTGAAAGGAGGTTTCTCCATTAATAAGGAAATGTTAGTGGAAAATCTTCATGAGGAGTTTTTGGTAGAATTGAGAAGAGTATGGGATGGCATACAAGATGCAGGTGGAGAGGATGCCATAGTCATGGATTAAGAAATGCTTCGTTATGCTCATGGAGCCACTAGCTAAGCAAAAAGAAGCATTCATAGAACGGAAGCATAGAAAAACAGAATTGGAGAAGCTGAGCCGGTATGAGAGAGAAGAGAAGAAGAGAAAGGCTGAGGATCTGAAAGGTAGAAAAAAGAAATAAAAGGAGTTGCAAACCAAGCAAAGTGAGTTGGAAGTGAAAATAAAAAAACTGAATTACAATAAAATTGAACTGAAAAACTTTCAATGCAGAAAATAAGGATTTTTTTAAAACAGTTAATGCCATTAACATTAATTTTTTTATTGATAAACATACTCATGTGACAGTCTTGTATACCATGTTCTGCCAAATTTAATGCAGGGCAAATTGGAATAACACTGGGAAAACAGTTTTAGGTGACTAGTGATCACCCTGCAAAGTTAAACTTAGAATAGGCAGGCATGTCACGTGACCCTCGAGTGTAGGTGATCACCCTGGCTTACCAGCGGGTTCGCACGTACTGCTATTCAAGGAAGACCTAGAGAATAGGTTACCAAGGACGGGAGGTTTGACAAGCGATGTTGGCAGTGACCCTCTGGTGGTGTCTGTGTCCGAAGGCCTCTGGTGCTGCTGGGGGTTGTCCACCATCCAGGACCCTCTGGACACTGGCTTACCGATGCGGACGAAGAGTTCTAGCGCTGGAACGCCCTGATAAATGTCTCTGGCCTCTTACAGCGGGAAACAGGGTGGCTATGGCTTACCCTTGTGGGCTGACATCTTCTGGTCTTTGACAGCGGTGAAGGTGCAGCAGACTGCCCTGACTGAGGCCATGTTCTATAAATCCTTATATACTCTGTTGAACCTCAGAAGGGAGAAGGGGGAAGCTTGGCCCCACCTTCAGTGGGTTGGTCTGTCTGATATCATGCACAGATGCCTGGATCCCTTACCTGCTTGCATTGACACATGTTTGCCTTCTCGCACGCTCGTGGAGGCTGCGATGCTCCAGTGTGTTGTAGCTGTGCTGCTCTCTAGCGGCAGGATTGTGATATATCACTGCCGTCCTGGAGAAGTCGCATTGTCATAGAGAGAGTGATGTTTTTGAGTAAGGCGGCAGGGGGAGGTGTCACGACGTCTGCTGGGCGTGTGGCAAGAGATAGTAAAATCTAGGAGCACGTGTCTGTAGTATCAGTTGGAGTTGTCCAATGTACGCTGTAGGCACGTGTCCTGCCTCAATTACTGTTTTAATAAAGATGTGACTGGCCCATAAGGATTCGAGCCTTCCAAGATGGGATGCAGTTGTAGGTAGAGTGCTTGTTCTAGAAGCACAGTAATGCATCACGTATCAGTTCCTTAAGAACAACAGGTAGATAGTTAGGACAGTGTAATAACTACCTAGCAGAATTATCGCCTTGTTTCCCTGTCATCTTTAGACCCAGGTCGCCTTCACCTGGCTTTACGTAGTTCAGAACTTCCATGTTAGTTTTATTTTGTATAGAAGTTAGTACAAGGCCATAGTGTTTTATTTTCCATGAATATAACATGTGATTCTAAACTTACTTCTGTGTGCTAATATTCTGAGTGGCTTTGTATCGTTTCATATGTAAAAACAGCCAGCCAGAGTGAAGCTGGTAGACTATGGGCTATTTAAAGTCAGAAACACACGCATTAGACAGTCATGTAAGCTTTGCCCCTGGGTAGAGTTCAGTAGAGCACCAATCACTCAACTCCTCCACCAGGTGAATCAGCCAATCAGGCTATTCCATACTCCACCATCGCTCTTTATGGGGCCAGAAGGGAGCTGGAATCAGCTTTGACTAACTGACCCCCTGTGGATACCACACTTAAGTATTCTGTCATGCAGCTTGAGTCAATTCACCGCTCTGTCTACTGCTCTCTACAGAGCCGGGTGAAGGAACAAGGGGTATAACTGTCACCTGTACGACTGTGATCACTTAGAAGTACACGCTAGGTAATTGAGTTGCCGGCTTAACTTTTGCGAGGCCATAGTTACTCCTGTCACCTGTGCCGTACATTCAGAAGGGAGGTATGTAGGAAAGTTAAGAAAGGCAACTTATGCCTCTGAAAGTAACCCGGATTGCAAATCAATTTCCCCCCTTTTTGATTTGGCAGTACCACACAGCAGGGTAGAGTTCACACCGCCTGCTCAGTTGAGAGGCCTCACCCGTCAGCATTACCTTCATCACTTTTCCCACCTTTAATTAATACATACGGCACACCTCACCCTCTGGTTGAGTCTGGTTGAGGCGTTCAGAAGAGAAGAACCACCCTTAGGGATTGTCAACCCATGGTTCGGCTGTCACCACTCCTCCAGTCAGCAGTCAACTTCCAGCACCAAGCAGAGCAAGAACACTCCACATTCTTGGGACTTCCACAGCAGTAACCATCCCTCACCTCCACTGGGGCAGCATCTCCAGTAGATCAGGCTACCAGGTAAACCCATGAGTAAGGACCAGCCTGTTGTCAGGGCCGTGACAGTGTCTTTTGACTTGGTGCCACTTGGACAGGCCACCAGACACTGAAGCATTAAACTCCCTCCATGTTCCTCATGATTCTGGCACCACAAAATAAAACCTTAATATTAACCACGACCTATACTTTCTATTTCAGCCATAACCTAACCAAGGTTTTTGTGTTGTTTATCCTCCGGCATCCTGTGTCAACTGAATTGCCATTACCCAGCGTGGAAAATTAATTCTTTGATGCCATTAATCAAAGGGTTTTCTGTTTTTTCAAAGTGAGGCATAGCTGCTTCACTAATACTGGGGAGGCCACGGTGGCTTAGTGGTTAGCCTGCTCGCCTCACACCATGGCAATCCAGTTTCAATCCCTGGCCAGGTCACTCCAGATATTCACATGTGTGAATTGTGCCAGACAATGCCATTGGTTGGCGGGTTTTCTCGAGGATCTCCCATTTCCCCCACCCTTTCATTCCAGCATTGCTACATACTCATCTCAATCACCCTAATTGGCTCTCAAGACATTGGTGTTAAGAGCCATCCAAATTTCTTCACTCACTCACTAATACTGGGCACCCATCAGTTTAAATCAATGCATTTTCCAATAATTTAAACAAACACCATTTTAAATTTTAACTTCTTATTCAATCTTATAGAATGTTCTCCCGACAAGTGATGGATTCGGCACAATCTGTCATACTCTATTTCTTGAACTAACTACGCTTTTCTTCTTTAAATGTGAATCTTATCTAATTATTTTGTGATTTCAAATAACGAAAGGAAATTTTATTAAAATTAAGTGATTACGCACCTCACAAAAATCAAGTGTTCCTATGAATAGTTTTATTTTTCTAACAAACTGTTTTGTCAAATGCTGCATCCAAGGCTGATTTTCAGCCCTGTTTTTATGCTAATTTTGATGGGATTCTCTGTTCCTGTATTCAGTTCCAAGAAATAATTTTAACAGTTACACATCTATGTTTTAAAATATTGTTTTCATTAATGAAAAGTGTCTCATTATCTAGTCATTATTTTCATTTAACAAAATTTTCTTGTTCTTTCTTTCTTTTTGTCAGGTGCTGCACCGCATCTTAGGTGGATTTGCAGCCCAATTGTATACTAGTTTTGATGATTATCAGCATTCATGTCCCCATTTCAGAGGACTCCTTTTACCAGAACACAACTACCGTATAAATAGTTATTTTTTATTAATGAACAATGGTTTGTTTTCTTTTATTAACAGTAAAACAGTCTCATCGGTCACCGACTGAATGACCTGGCATTGACATAAGTTGGATTTTTTTGAGCCTGTAGAAAATTTTGAACCGAGATTGAGCCACAAACAGGTATTTGGCTCGAGCTCTATTTTCAAGTACAAGCAGACCTTTACAAACTTATTCCACATCTGAAGTTTCCTTCTACGCTTTGTGATTGGAAGCGCAGTATATATGTCAAAATTTGATACACATCATGCTACAAGGGCATGCCAAGAGTTTTTGTTATAGATGAATGAAACAAGCACAACATTAATTAAAAGAAACTGACTTTTAAAAAAAATTTCTGGTTCAGATTTATTTTCTCGAAGCTTGAGAACTTTCAGCAGGCTCGCATGGGCTTAGCTTGAACCAAAATACCTGGCATGTATATCTCTAGGAAGAAGGTAGCGTATCCACAAGTGAGATCACAATGGCAAGACAAGAATGTGACACAATGGTATTGGTAGTTGTGCTGCACGAAAACACTCGGCTGTCTAAGGAGGGGTGAATAGTCACTGGGTATTGGCTACCACTGACAGCCTAGGGAGGATGGTGTCTATTTTTGTATATGTGCTGCTTGTATTACAGAGCTTGCCACAAGAACCTCAGTGTGTAGCAACCATAAAAATTGAAGTAAACTTATTTTTCAATCAATGTGCCTCAAGTTTTCAACTATTTTTACCTCACAATTTTTTACAGATCCTCAAAAACAGGTTGTAAAGGAGAGAGGGTTATAATTTATAATAAAACGGGTCAGACCACTGAGTTTGTACTGTATTTGCTATATGCAGTTTTTGTGACCCAATTCCTTAAGTATTATAGATAATGGAATGATATGATAAAAATTAGTTGACAGTAATCTCTTTGGTATTGATGTTGCATAACCTATTTGCAATTTACTGTAGCTCTGTTTTATTTATATTTTAATGTTTGTCTCTGTTATGGAATAGTAGGTGAACACATTAATATGATGAACACTAGTGTAGTTTTTTGCTTGTAGAAACTGTCAGTTGTAATATTGTGAAATAACTCATAGCTGGTGTGTGATGTGTTTGTAGTGGTCTGAATATTTTTTTACTGTCATAGGTGCTGGAGTATGATAAGTATATGTGCAAAGCACTGAACCTAGCTCCCAGGTATAAAAGTGGTTCCCCTGTAAAGACTCCTGTGAGCCCACAGTCACAGCTATCTGTAGACAGTCTCTCCAAGACTTTGATCCATCCTAGACAAGGGGTCAAAGAGCCATTGCTCACTGTGTTGGAGGCCAGCAACGATGAAGTTGGCCCCCAGCTGTGCCATGTGTTCCAGGTGAGCTAGATATGTCTCTTGCCATGTTAAGCTGCACTATTTTTGACTGTTAGATAATGAGAAAAGGATAGGTTTTATATAGAATTGTATAAAAGAAAATTGTACTGTGTTGGAGATTACAAAAGTAAGCAGTGTGTGTGAAGCCATCAGTGTATAGCACACCCTTGGTTTGTTCTTAAGAAAATCCATTAGAATGGGAGTAGAGAGACAACCAGTCTGAATTCCATTGCCAAGTATAGTTGACCACATCAAACCAACCAACCAGCGCAACCTACCAACCCACCTCTTGTTTAATACTGGCTAATGGTACCCCCTGTGCTTCACTCTAAAGCCATGTTGCATTGCTCATGGTATTCTTTGGTAAAATTCAGGGAGCACTCTCTCAGACTTATATTCATTTTCTGACTTTTTGTTGTGTCTGGAAAGTGTGAAATTCCTTTCCCTGCTTCATTCAGTTCTGTCTCATGCATGGAACATTCAGTGGGGCTGGTACAAAATGTAGTTGGAAACTGAAGAATTGACTGTGAAAGGAAATTTTTACCCGCCTAAGCTACAGTGGGCAGAGGGGTGCAGTAAACTAATTGCTCGCTCCTGCTGTCTGTTCTTCCTGGAGACATTTAGATTTGCCAATCACAGTAGAATCCCTTTTGACCTCATACTAGATGTGTCAGGGCATGGCATGAAAGATTTTTGCTTCCACGTAGAGACCAACTTTACATTGTGGTAAAGACTATTCACGATAAAGTGAGCACTTTTGAACTCAACCTTCACTGCTCCCACCTGCATATATTTTAACTGGCGCACTGTGTGACATGCACCTAATAAAGTTGGTAACTATAGAGGAAAAGTAATTCCGTATCTTACTTTTGAATAAAAAGTGTTAGGCAACCATTTGTAATAACTGAAATTATTTATTTCGTTCACTGTTTTTTCTATGCAGTGAAGTGTATAAATGAGCATATTTGTAAAATGTTTACTTTTCTAATAATATCACAGTTTCACTTGACCAATGCATGAATAATAATAGGACCATGACAGTGTTCATTTTACATAAGGCAGAAGAATAAACAACAGACATACAAGTAGATCTTAAGCAGGGCTATCAAAAGAGCTCATTTTACCATGAACAGTATATAGGCATTTTATTCAGTTGTCATAGTGATCATGGAGGGCAACTTGACACTGCAAGAAAGTGACATTATTAGTCAGTCAAGGGGTGAAGGCCTGAGCTGAATGTAGCAAAGTTGGGCTGGAGATCCCAAAAATCTACTCAGCAGCGTCACGTTCTCTCCTCCCTCCTGCTCCTTTTTATATTCCATTGTCCATCCTCCATCCCTCCCTAGCCCTCTTCTCACTTCTCAAGGTGTTTGCAATTAGTAATTGTGTATTCTGTACTACAGTGCTATGAACACGTGTTTTATAAGTAGCTGTGCTTCACTATGATGTGTATTCACATATTTTTTTATTTGTATTTTATTAGTGGTTTAAAAATCAAAGTTGTACCATTCAGTGTTAGATCTATTGGTTTTATATATACTGGAAAGTTCTTTAGTTCTGGTGGTTTGTTTACAAGCTGAAGTGGAGTCAACTGTACTCTTTACAAAGGATCAAAAATCTGTTTGTATGTATGTAGTAGAGCATATGTGGTGTGGTGTGCTGTGCTGTGCTGTGCTTTTGGCAAATCCTAGTACACATATGACCCCAAGTGCACCTAGATAACCAACAGGAATTTCTCCGCAACCTTATCCACTGGTGGGAGTCTCTTGAAGAAACAAATATAAGTGGGCTTGCAAGAATAAAATAGGCCAAAATAGTATATGGATTGTGGTCTATTTATTGCGGGAAAAGGACTCTACCCTGCCAAGAAACAACACTTGAACTTTCCTCGTCCACTTAGACTGCCACAGACCACCTTACACCTAGACATGCAGAATTTTGATGGCAGTCTTTACTGTTGACTTATGCAAAATTAAGTGATTAAGACTATAGGCTGTTCATGGTAACCTGAGCACTTTTGATAGCCCTGCTTAAGATCTACTTGTATGCACGTCGTGTATTATTCCGCCTTACATAAAATTAGCATTGTCATGGGCCATCACTTTATTCATCCGTCAGTCAAGTGAAACTGTGAAATTATTTGAAAAATAACATTTTTTTAAAATATGCTCATTTTTACCATTTGTTGCATTAAAAAGAAACAATGTGATAGAAATAATTAAATAATTTAGGTTATCACAGATGGTTACCTAACATTTTTTGTTCAACGTTAAGATATGGAATTATGTTCCCTCCATCGTTACCAACTTGACTGGGTTCATGCCTCTTCAGTGCGCCCTTTAAAATATATGCAGCTAGGAGCACTTTTTTCTAAGGTTGATTTCAAAAGTGCTCACTTTATCGTGAACTGCCTTTAGTTGTTTGATGTTGTGGATAGGCCAGAGTATTTCCTTATAAATCTCCAATCCCACCCATTGTAGGGGAATAAATACCAGCTTGCCACCTTAGGCACTTACTAGGAAATAGAATTCCACCTGAGTGAATTGAGGATTCTTGTTCTTTATTTCAGTATATTAATAATGTCTGTTTTTCATTTGAGCCTACGTTGGTAGCTCCAGGAGCACTACTGGTAGTTGCATTGAATTCTCGCTGTTGATTGTTGTAAAAGCATGCCAAAATCAAAATAATAAAGCTCAATAAACAGGATAGTTAGCATCAGGGAAAACCTGGAAAAGTCGGAAATGTCAGGGAAATTTGGTGATGTTAGGGAATTTATATAAAATAGTTTAAAATGTATTTACTAATAAAATAAATATTGGATTTTAGCTCTTCTTTTATGTGCTATCTTATGAAGTGTAATGTTACGTTAATTTATTCCACATTCATAGGAAGATTGATGAGCCTGGCGACAAGTTTGTTGTGTGTTAAAAAAAAAGAGAGAGAGAGAGAGAGAGAGAGGGAGAGAGAGAGAGAGAGAGAGAGAGAGAGAGAGAGGGAGAGAGAGAGAGAGAGAGAGGAGAGAGAGAGAGTGAGTGAGAGGAGATGGAGAGTGAGAGAGAGAGTGTGTGAGAGAGAGTGTGTGTGAAGAGTGTAGAGAGTGAGAGTGAGAGTGTGTGTGAGAGAGTGTGAGAGTGAGAGTGAGAGTGAGAGTGTGTGTGAGTGTGTGTGTGTGCGCGTGCGTGCGTGCGTGCGTGCGTGCATTTTTTCTCTATCTGTCCCCCCCCCCCCCCCCCCCCCCCGTAAAGTAATTGTTGTTATTGTGGAAAATATATTTATTTGTTTAAGTGTAAAATTTTGCAAGTAAATATTTCAAAATTTGAAAAATAATTTAATCAGTTTCAGTGGTTCTCCTTGAATTGATATATTGTGTTGTGTCTTGTTTTTGTATTGTGATTTTTTTATTGGTATGAGAATGCTAGTATTTAACCTCTGTATCACCTTTTTCCATTTGCAATTTTTGTGCCTATTTGCATATCCTTTATATATATTCATAGGAAAGCATCTATAAATCTGCACCAGTTGTGAATGAAGTTAAGGTCAAAGTTTTAATGTTTGTTACCATCTAGTAAATCAGGATAATACATTTCAATGTTGTGATAGGTGGTATTCAATAATTGACTTGGTTGTCATGAAATCTAGGAAGACCATGTGTCTTAAACCTAATTTTAACAATTTTTTAAATCACTTAATTACTATTTATCAATTATTCACAAGTAAGTAAACAAATTTCACAAACCATATTATGTTCATGTCCATATGAGTATCAACCTTGCATAGATTGGTTATTAGAGAATAAGAATTTTGTATAATAATTCAGATAGCAACATCAGTATAAATTCTTACGATGTTCATATGTCTCAAGTTGGACGAAGATGAAAATGTGACACACTTTGACATTATTGCAGTAATAATGACAGTACTACTATTTGCTTCACACTGCATCATCTGGATCATCTTCGAGATCTGGGTCATTTGTATGAACATTAGCAATATAAATTTGTTGTTAAACGGATGGAATACAGGATCAATTAAAGAAAAATCTAAAAGTTCTTTCTTCTTTCCCTAGCTATTGACTAGAGGGTTCATGTGGAGGAGAGGAAAATCTGCAGGAAGTGTGCGCTTCCCTTATCATATATTAAGCACAGAAATGGATATTCATGTTTTCCTGCTGTTTTGTACTAGTTGAGGCCTATATCCCCAGTGTATTGCAACCACTGTATTGGCTGACAAAGAAACCTTTCACCATCTTCATTTACTCCATTACGAATGGTTCTTCATCTTAATGCAAATTGCCAATGATAAAAAAATAGTTTTTCTTTTCTTTAAAAATATCTGTAAATAATTCCTCTGTCTGCACAACGTAGTTATAATTGCATCCAATTATTCGGATGATAGATCTTCATCAAAGTCATTGTTTTCTGCCTTTCAACTTACACAATTGTCATTGTCGCGTCCCATGTTGGTGTGAAGAGTGACAGTAAACTTATAATTGATTTCCCATAAGCCTGCACATGACTTTATTTCATAATAAAACATTAATGCAACAGAACTGTTTTTTTTTTTTTTTTTTTTAGCTATTGCAGGTGTCTGGGTAAAATATAATTGTTTGTGTATCATCAAGAAAGTGTTTGGAAAGGTATGAAGCAATCTAATTACAGTGCCACCTCTTCCAGATACAATATCATCCCAAACTTTGAGTTTAGTTGAGAGATTTGAGCGGCTCTTAACAACAAGGCCTTGAGAGCCGATCATCCCAAACATAACAAGTAGCTTCACCAGAAGCCATATAGTGGACCGTCAAATTAAATGTCCACAATTACTTCTTGTAAAACGAAACTGTGGTAGTTAGATAAGGCAGGGATGCTGTGGGTTCTGTGTGTCCGTCTCATCCGAGTGTACTTACGATAAACGTTTGCAATACTAAACTTCAATACTTAACATTTTTAACACTTGAAAAACACAGGTGGCAAGGACACTGTCACTACAAAATAAAAGAATGAGTCGCTGTGAGACTTGTTTTATTTATACAGTGCGTGCAAATCACGTACCATGAAATTGAATGATACAACTTGGTCGTGTCTAACAAACACTGCCAGCAATTACTCTAGTGAACGCCTAGATGAATGATCTCACAGTAGTGTATGAAAACACAATCTTCACAAAGGAAGACAGTCGACAGCCGCTAGGGTGGATTGACGAGATTTCCCTGAAGACAGGACAAGGTGAATTACACATTGAATCAACTGATGATACATAAACACGTGTGGTTACTTGGCATCACTAGCGTAAACTCGTCGGGACTCGCTCTCTAGCACATGGGTAGTGTGGTGACGGCCTATACACATAGCCGGCTAGGACGGAAGTAATATCACCGTACACAAGTACAAAATTACGTAAATACCCTTAGAAGATGATGGGGCACGAGATGAGTATTCACAATAAACACGCACATGTGTGAAAACAAGTTTAGATGGTGCGGATGCCGCTGGATAATGTTCATAACAGACTACGTGGTGCAAGTGGAATTGCAATATTTCTTCATGGAAACGGCAAATTAAACTCTGACTAATTGTTATTCTTGTTAAGAAAATTATCCTCTTTACAATTAAAGCAGTTACAGGCTTGTAGCAGGCCTGATGGCGGCAAAAGCAAACATTGATGTGACCGCGTGGTCAAACACAAAAGCATCAATTTACGTAAAAATTACACGGAACCCTGAATGACAATACATAGAACCCTTAATTAAATTATTGCTCATATGATATTACACAAATAAGCTCTCAAAGCACAAGGATGGTGCGAATATAGACTTGGTAGCGGTTAACCACGTGGTTGTACGTGATATGGCCATAAAATACTCAAACATGAAAAATACCCTTACGTACATACATGAAAACAAAACCCTTGAAATTGCACGCAGCAATAATACAGAAATTATGATGGAACGCCTTTAGCAGAAGCGGATGGCGCCTGATTCAAGTTTTGTGGGTCGCTCGACCTCTCAGACATCGTTCTTGATTAAGTTAAAAAATGCCACAAGGGTGAAATAAATTAGTTAAGCAGAAGTGTAATGCTGGGGAAATATCTGGCAAAATGTACGCAAGCAAAGGTTTAGTGGTATACTAAAAGTACTATTGAAATCTACATCAGTGCTGAAAAGTTGTAGTGCGTACATGACAGTGTCTTACCTCGCCAGCTCTCATAGACAGACTGCCCAGAGGCAAGCGTCGCACGGACCTACCATGGCTGCCTATGAGGTAAAACTTTTATATATTGAAAATAAAAGTGGCACAAATAATTTAAATATTGTTTTACATTTTAGAATTTTCTTGTTAATTTTCTGTATTATTTTAGTGTCTCTTTATGACGCGTTCACGCTGGAATATTACTGTTTTTAATCTCCGTGCAGCGTGCACTTTGAATTCATAAACAAACGTTTTCAAATTAACAACAAACACTTTAAAACATTTTAAGACATTTCAAACCCTGAAAATAAAATAACAAGACACATTTTACACTGCAAAAATAATATTTTGTTAGGAAAGTTCAGATTTGAGCCTCTTTGCGCCCGTGCATGTACACGTGCGTGGTGAGCGCTGGTCATGGGCTCTAGCGCCACTGGCTGTTAGCCGGCGTCAAAATAAAATGCAAAACACAAGCATTAGTTTGTTTGGACCAGAGCTTTATCTCTATTCTTGGCACTGTATGCATTCTCTGCATATAGGTAGTTTATATTTGTTTCGTCACTGATATGAGAAAGTTTGCTACCGTCATCTGCAGTACTGATTTTCTTATTAAACAAATAATTTTGTGACTGGTATCCTGCTTTGATATCTCAGAAGCGGGATTCAGTTAGTGGAAAACATTTGAAGTGGGGTTATTACTTAAGGTAATAATGATTCTTTGTATATTTCAGTACAGCCTGACTACAAATAAATTGGAGGACAAGTATTTGCTTCCTGTTTAGACAGTAGTAACTTTCAAATTTTGGAAAAGACAACATGTTTTGCTGTGCTTCATTCATTTCTTTATCTGACTTATTTCTTGAAGGCGATGCTTCTATGTTTAAAGTAATACCTTCAGGTTCGTCATACTTCTCCCCATACTGGGAATGCTTGAAATCTCAGTCAGCCATGTTGTCATCAGAGCACACGTCACATGTGATAATATAATTTTGATTGTATGATGATAAGCAAACATGGGCATTTTTCAATATAGCAATTATTCTAATGATATTATTAAACAAATACATAGTTTTAAATATCTTTACATAAAAATTATTTGGGATAGCTGTAGGTTGCTATACTAACGTAAGTCACTTCAGCCAACTTCACTTGAAATGATAGTGACATTTGAAGACATATGTAAATCACATTTTTTATCTCCAATTTTGCCAATTCAGTAATGCGATTGGTGTGGATGAATATTTTCAGTAATATCTTAGTACAAACACACTTTACACAATATTAATAAATTCCATTAACTGGCCATAAACGAACACCATCTCCACTGATATGTGATAAATCGTATGTAAATTCCAAACTGTTACTGTACCGGTGAGATATGATAACGTGTACAAAAGTCACAATAGTGAACATTCATGTGAGCCATGCATGGGCAAACAAATAAATAATAAAATTATTTAATTGGTATTCTTATTTAGGTATATCTAGGGCTGATCGGTTCTTACATTTTTAGTTCTGTTCGGTTTTTGGTTTAAAATGTTTATTCTCGGTTCTGGTCAGTCATGGCTATACAGTTTTTGAATTTCGAAATATAAAATCTGGGTAATGAAACAGTATTATATATTTCGCTGCCCGCTAAAATGAATATTTCTCTGCTAAATGTTTTTAAATTCCACCAAATTTAGTGGAAAGTCAGCTGATATAACATAAAAAAATATATGCTGCAAGCAATGCAAGCAGTATAAATGTTGGTTTACAATTAAAGAATTAAGACTTATTATGACTTGATAAGCACACAGAAAATGACCAACGAGAAAATTTTCAGTTTATGATTGAATTAGCAGCTGTTAAGTCTATCCAATCAAAATCATAGGAGATGTAAGCAACCAAAATAACCTGGAGAAACATTTTACATATATTTAATTATCTGTGGTTACTGATTGTGTAATTGTTTTATAAAACTCGTGAAATCTTATAGAAGGGAAAGACGATACCAACATTAGGCATTTACCACAGTAAATCTGAAAAGGTTAATTAAAGCGAATTTAATAACCTCTTCCATGAAAGAAAATATGACCATGAACTATTCTTTAAATTAAGAGGATACTGTCTCTTGATAAAAATAATTATTTTATACTATTTCACAACACAACATAACCTAAATACAAGTTGTAAATAAAAGTTTCCCGCTAACAACTGTCGCTGTGCTCTGATTGGCTACTTTGTCTTTACTTGTGCTTAAGATATGAAATATAACAATCTCTTAAGTCATACCAAGAATGCGCACGACCTGTCAAGACCCGTGCACGATGGTCATAAACCAATACGCTTGAGCACATTGAATCATATCTTAAGCACACTGCAAACTTATTCTGTTAAGTCAATTGTAAACCCACCTTAAGATCTCACTAAAAAAATGCCCGCCCAAAGCAAAAACAAAAGAAACGTTCTATATTATTGTTTTGACTACACTCTTGCAGGCAATGCAACATGGCCTCACACAATAGCAAGGCCATGGCTGGTTTATTATCAGGCTGTTAAAAAACGTAATGGTTAATCTAAATTGATAGGTGTTGCCAAAGAAAATGACAAAGCAGTCAGCAAGCAGATAAACATAACAAGAAAAAATGATCCTGTACAGTATTGTATCAGTGCAATGAACAAAGCTCGAGTCAGTACCCATTCACTGGAAAGGGAAAACTGCATGAGCAAGTGTGGCAGCACTGGCTCCATAGCATCATATATTTTATTTGCTAAATATTTTTGAGGGAACTGTTTACATGCTTTGTCAATATGAAATTATAATTAAAGTCATTTACATTACTAGCATCTGTGTACATAATGTCAATATATAACCATGTTTAACAGAATTAAATAAAATCAGACACAATAAAACAATATTCCTGTATTGGCAATGCATGTTTTATTGGGAAACCATAACCTCTTTATCCCGGGGAACTGTTTAGGATGATTTTAACACTACGACACGTAAGTAGTAATATTGTAAATATAATGCCACATATACGCTACATACCGTAATATAAGTGGAAGCGTCATTATTTGATAAATTGTTAATAATTTGTTAGTTTTAACTTAAAACCCGACTGGTTGGTATTTTTTTCTGAGAATTAGGGTTTGTTTCGGTTTTTGTAAAAATGACAGGACCGAACCAAAAATTGATAACCTATCAGCCCTATGTATATCATTGAGTTTCAAACTCTATGGGTGGGATTAAAAGCATGTATGTAAGTTGAGATACCTATGTAATCACAATTCATTCATAACTCGTGAGCTGTGATAATAACCATGTTTGTAAACACTATTTATTTCTTGTTTTGTCAAATAACGAACTTGGTTGTAGTTGCACACACAAACAAAGTTAACCGCCTGCCATATTGTCTGTTACTGCTTTCCATCGTCTTCATTCCCACAATTCAGGGCACCAATAAGCTCTGAATACAAGCTTCGGTGAAAAAATGTTGAACTCCCTTTTTTTAAGCATCACTCGGGCCTGAACACATGCCCGTTGGAAAATGTTACATTTTACTATTAACAAGTCAACAAATGTAACCACAAAAAAATGTGTAAGTAAAACAAGAGATTACAACAGTTAATGTAACATGATAATACTGCCTTCTTTATTTACAGATACACACTTGGATAAGGGGCAATGGACATACCTTCAAAACAGGCCTAACAAGTTTGTCATTTGGAGTTTCAGAGTCACAACTCCAATAACACCATCTTCACTAGGATGAGTTTTAATAATTCTGGCAGTTCTCCATTTCAGTGGTGGTAAGCTTGAGTCCTTCACCAGGACGAGCATGTATTCTTCTACGTTGTGAGTTGCAACATTCCATTTAGTTCTTTGATGAAGTGTATGGAGATATTCGGTACTCCATCTTTTCCAGATGCACTGTTTTAACCTTTGTGAGTAATTTCCATCAGTCGAAATGATTCTCCACTGTGTTAGAGAGGTCTTGTTCTCGTATCCCAGTAAAGGAAGCAACAATCAAAAAATTCCCTGGAGTGAGGACATTAAATTCTGAGGGATCTGTCAAAAGGGGACACAACGGTCTGGAGTTCAGAACTGCTGAGAATTCACTAAACAGTGTTGCTAACTCCTTGAAGGTAAGTATTTGTTCACCAATCACTTTTCTCATATGCAATTGGACCAACTTCATTGCAAACTTCTCACAAACCTCCGAACTGTAGTCCTGCTGGTGGATTGAAGTGCCAAACAAAATTTAGATCAACTAAGTGTTCATTCAGTATATGCCACGCTAGTTCAGAGAACAAAGCTTCATGCACTTTCTTAAGGTGTCTTTAGTACCAACAAAATTTGTGTCATGATCTGAAAATATGTCCGATGGTGTTCCCCTCACAGATACAAATATTTTCAAGGCTGCTAAACATGCATCAGTACACAAAGATGACACAACTACTGGGGCACTCATTGCGCTCCAAATTTAATTTCCTCAAAGAAATAGTGTTGTTCCATAACTTTGATCCAAAATACCATTGCAGATTGTATCTCCTCATAGCTCAATATCTTCGAATCACAATGAATTGGTTTTCTGAAGGTACTCTCTAGCCCTGAGTATCCATGCTTTCACACACTTAAGTTTAGATAGTGATGAAAATGTGTCCAACAAGTCAACTAATTAATTTATTTTGTCTTGAACTGCAAGGACCTGATTTTGTACAAACTTGCATTCAGGAAGCTCGTTCACATCCAAGGTCCTTACCCGTTGTACGGGCCAATTTGCATCCGAGCCTAACCAATCAGGACAACGAAACAACAGTGTGTTACCAAATAAGTGCTTTGGAAAAACAACTCAAGAAGCTAAATCTGCTGTTTTGCACTTAGATGAGATATGATGCCATATGCTTGGAGGTACAGTGGTCTGAATTTCAGAAACCCTATTTGCTACAAAGGTTTGAAATTTAGGAGGTTATTTTATCCACGACAGCACAGTGTATGGTAAAGTTGTATGATTTGTCTTTAAACTGGTTGCTCACGTACAGCAACAACAACCTTGCCAGGAGCACAGCACCACACAACTCAAGCCTAGGGATAGACAGTGTTTTCAGCAGAGTAACCCTGTGATTTAGCAATTACCAGAAGGGTCTAAATCACTCCACCACTGTCAACAAGCCGCACATAGATCACAGCAGTGTATGCCTTTTCAGAGGCATCACAAATCCCATGGAATTGGAGGTTGCTTGCATCATATAAACTGATGTATCTTGGGATTCACACAGCAGTAAGAGATGATTGTGATGTTCAGAACTGTAGCCATTGAGGAGCAATTTCTTTAGTGGTTGGTTGATCCCACTGCAATCCTAATGTCCACAGAGTCTGAAGCAATATCTTAACCCACACAATCACATGTGACACTAAACCACAAGGGTCAAAGAGTCTCGCAATTGTTGAGAGAATACCTCGTTTTGTAATAGATAACTGGGGAATGTAGATTTGGTATACAAACTCATCTGTAGCTGGACACCATTGAACACCAATAATTTTGATAGTTGGGCTTGTCTCTGGATCAAAACTTCTCAGAACTTCACATTGCTCTGCAGATATATCTTACGAAACAGTGGGGTTGTTAGAGAACCACTTTTGCATCTCAAATCCTCCTCGAGCTAATTCTGACACAAGTTCACCCTTCAAATGTATTGCTTCTTCTACAGAGCTGACCCCAGTAACTATGCCATAGACAAACACGTTTTGTCACAGTACTTGTGATGCTTGAGGAAACTGATGAGCTTCATCGAGTGCCAACTGCTGCACTGTCTTCAACGCTTGGTATGGTGATGATACTAACCCAAATGTAACTGTGTTTAATTTATAAACAAGAACATCATCTTCTGGACTGGAACGCCACAAAATGCACTGGTACTTGTAGTTGTCAGGGTAGACTTCAATCTGTCGATACATTTTACAAATGTCTGCAGTAAAAACCACTAGCATCATTTGAAAGTTTAGGATGATATCACCTATATCCTTTTGAAGTTTTGGCCCAGTAAACAAGTCATTTGATAAAACACCAGTAGAAGTCGCAGATCCATCGACGACTACATGAACTTTGGTGGTGGAACTAGCTTCCTTGAGTACAGCATGATGGGGTATCACATAGGCTATTTCACAACTCTCCACTGGATCAGGCTGCAGTGGGCTACTCTGAATGTAAAGCTGCTGAACACTTAGCATATGTGACAAATCCTCATACTCCTTAAGAAACAATCTGTATTTGTTTGCCAGTTTGGTGACTGCTGGTTGATGCAACTTGTAAGGAATCTCCAATGATTTGCAGCTCTTGGTTTAATTTCAACCGAAGCACATATCTCCCAGCTGCATTACAAGCATATGTAGCATGGAAGTGCTCTACACATTTCTTGTCCTCTGCACATATCATATGAGCTGATGGTACTTTCTCTACCTCCCAACATTTTTCTAGCTGCACATCCAGTGCAGTTGTTTTGATCAAGAATGATACTGGTGGATTTACACGTGCTTCACATTTGGTCTTGCCAGTCACAACACAGCCAAACACTGAGTAAAAAGCATTATGTTTCCCTGATATTTTAGCCCCTGTCATTGTTTCACTGACAATGTCTGCTGACAGGAGCATGTCAACAAGTCCAGGACAATCAAATTATGGATCTGCTAAAGTTAAACCTTGAAGGTTTTTGATTGAAATGGAAGAAATTCTTGAACATGGCATGAGATGAGTGGTTTCACTTAAAATTGTGACCTTAATAGCAAAATGAATTATGTGTGAGCCCACAGGTTTTATGAAGCAATGTGTACCCCCTCTAGCACTTGTCACAGGAGTTTGGCCAATGCCAGCAATTTCTACACATTTCCGGTGGTGTTTTAAGCCCAATTGTTGCACGCAATTTTTAGTTATAAATGTAGTTTGTGATGCACCATCTAACAAAGCTCTCATGACTTGAAACTGTCCACTGCTGTCTTTCACTTGAACACGAGCAGTTGCTAGCAAAAAGGTGGTGTGTTGATTTTGAGTGTAATTTGACAGCGGCAGTGCTTGCAGTTTATCAGCAGAAGAATCATGTGATGTATCCCTATTTTCTGGAGTCTGCATATCTATCTAGTGTCTGGCTTGGCGGTGAAGTGAAGAAAAGAGTGATGTTTACTTTGACACTGCATACATGAAAATTTCGACAGTCATTTCGCAGCACTATGGTTAGTTTTCAACAGTTAAAGCACAGTGACTTCTCCTTCATAAATGCAATCCTATCTTCAACAGATTTTAACACCTTGCTGTAGGTTCTACTTACATTACTCGTTGTGGATACACTCTGCATGCCAACCAACTGTACATATTCACCTGCCACAGTACGACGCTCCAAGAAAATTAGAACATCCTCACAGGTTAGCAAATCTTGTTCCATTGACATTTCAAAATCTTGGTGCAGAGAGTGGTTGAATTTTTCAAGAAGAATATTTAATAAAATGAAACTCCACTCTGACACTGGAAAATGGTCAGCTCTCAATGCGTTTAAATTCTCTTGAAATCGCGAACTCTTCTAATTTTTCTGGATTACTGATGGCTAAATCTAATAGGCGCTTTGCTTCAGTTACTTTGTCCATAACATAATCAAATATTATAAGTTGCAAGTTGGTCGCTGATGCTGCCATAACATCCAAAACAAACACGTTGTAACATTTATTACTTTTAGCCCCTATTTGTTATATTTAATATAGAATTATCCTAAATTTAGTCTGGATTGTCTTATGCCCTATAGGCCTAAACCTTAACGTACTAGGGAGTGAGACAGGCGGTATTAAGAGCTTATTAACAGGAAGGTGTAGTTGAAGAATACTCTTGTCGTTGTATCTAATCTCTTTATATAGATCACTATCAACACACACACACACACAAATGTGTGTGTGTGTTGATAGAATCTATATACATATATATATATATATGTATGTGTGTGTGTGTGTGTGTATATATATGTATGTATATAGATTCCAATTACTATCAGCCACGAAAATCAATATCTAGTGTGTGTCTACAGAATCCTACGGAACAATATCACCTCGTGATTGATGCTGAAAGCTGCTTGTAGACTCTCAATATCGGCGGTCTCGGAACGCCCTCGTGCCCATCCTCGGGTGGCAGCTGTTTGGCAGCAGGTGAGCAACAGGCCCTGCTTCAGTCCTCCGCACGTGCTAAGTACTCGCGCCGCAGTATGTTACAATTATCTGTTTTCATAACAGCTCGCTGCATGCAACCTTGCCCTGGATACTGTTGCAGTTGGAGTGGTTTCTTGCCGAGCGCAGGGAATCGCTTGGCCGCCTGCTACTACGTGGTTGTTCACATCGTTACTATTTCTTCGTTCTACAGAAATAAACACTCATTTCTGGTTGCAAAATTCTTGTATCCGAACCAGAGGACCAAAAAATGTTAGTAAGCACAATTTTTTTCTTGTTTTGTCAAATAACAAACTCAGTTTTAGTTGCACACCACAGACGAATGAAGATAACTGCCCACCAACTTGTCTCTCACTACTTTCTATTGTGTTCATTCCCACAGTTTATGGCACCAATAAGCTCTGAATACAACCTTCGGTGAACAGAGGTCTAACTCTCATTTTTTAGAATCACTTGGGCCTGAACAACCAAGTAACTTGAGATAATTTCATGTACACAGATTTCAGTGTTACTTTTTTTATTATTACTTTTCCAAGGTACCCTATAATTCATACATGCACAATGTTCACAGTTTTGAATATTAGACTTATTGAATTATACATGAAAGACAAACAACAAAAAATGACTTTGCTAATCCACATATCCCACATTTCACAACAATTTTACTTACTTGGTTATTTACGAATGGTACAGAAATGAAGGCTGTTTTATTGTTACCCATAAAAAAATGTTGTAATTTATTTTAGGGAAAATACAAAAATATTTTTAATATTTGCTGCTTTAGTTGTTCAGGGAACAAAGTCAAGGAAATGTCAGGGAATTCACAATAAAAATACTGCTAGCCACCCCGATAAACTACTTGTAACGAGATGATATTTGTGTACTGTTTTGTTGCCAAATATATTTGAAGTGTATGTAAGGGCTTATGGGATTATTTATCGTATCCATATAACAGTCTACTTCTGGCACTATTTTGGCTGCATTATAGGATTGATAAGTGTTGTCTTGCAACTACTACAGATTTGTATCAGCAACAATGGAAGCAATCAGTTGACTAATGTCTTTTATTGATCTTTTCGTTCCCAACTACATGAAACTAAGTAAGTCAAAAGTACACATAGACAATACTTACCCTGATCTTCATAAAAATGAAGTAATGAGGTTTTAGTTGACACCAATTTATACAATAAACTACTTATTTCATTTAAGATTAATACATAAATCTTCTTTTAGTACTTCACTATCAACATTATGTAAGAATGCCAGTCAAAATATTATCTTATTATATTTTCAGTTACAAAAGGAAGTTTTTTTATTATTATTTAGGCATGTGCAAAGGTCTTTTTTTAAATGTGAAGCGAAGTCGAAGGGAAGCTTATATCATGCAAAGGAATATTGAAGAAAAATTGAAGTCGAAGATTTAAAAATATACATATTAATTTATAGTAGGCTAAAGTTTTCATGTTTATTTAACTCATTTGTACTGTTCCCGCCAAAAAAAAATGTAGGCGTACTAGACACTGAGCAATGGAATAAAACATCTCTTAATCTTGTACTGATGAAAAACTGAAATATTTAAATATCAAAATGTGCAAGAAAGTAATCATTATACATTTAGATACCTACAAACTTGATAAAAACTACCTTACTCAATATATCCAGTCACGTTTGGTACCACCACCACACAGTGATTTCAGTGGGTTACTATAATTTGGCCTCTTCTCTTTCCTCCTCCAAGGACCCTTGTCAATGTCAGACTAGATAGTAATCTTGCTGGATGGTGGTGGCATTAGGGCCTCAAAACAAGAGAGACTCAACTTTCACTGCTTACAAAGAAAGTATGCAGTTCTTCCAAAAAGATGTATCAGCTGTGGTACGTACGTCAACTCACGGGCGGGCGTGATATTCGTTTCCACCTTGTCGCTGTCTTGTGCTTTCATCATTGTATTGAAATTGTATACATTAGAATGTGTTTGCAGAAATAAAGTACTATAATTTTCCTGGACTTACCAGAAAAGTATGTGCTCGTAATATGGGGCCATGTGGTATGTGAATAAAAGTGATGGTAGTGCACAACCTCAGCAACGTAATGTTTAGGCCTACATGCCTATTTCTGTGGCTACGAAAAATATGTCCCCTTTCTTTAAATGCTTCAGTGAAAATAAATGTGTAATGGTTTTTCATAATAATTCTGGTTTTTATCACATTTCTAAACAAGTTATTCTATAATGTACCACTGCTGGGATCTAATTAGCATTGATTTACCACTGCGAAATGGCAAACATTCTTAAAAACAACTCGTTATCATGATCAGGAATGGTCCAGCTCATGGAATAAAATTTTTAATGTACATCTTCAAATGAGTAGGAATAAAAAGTAAAGCAAATAATTAGAGCTGTGCCGATTCACAAAATTGTGCTGATATGCTGAATCACCGATGTGCCGATTCTGTAATGCCGATTCACTGATGTGGGGCCAATGAATAAAAATGCTTTTTGCTTACATTTAAGTTGAATGTAGGTTACTATAATACTCGAAACAGTGCTGTTGGGCATTTAGAGCACAATTAAAATCAAATTTTAACTTATTTCATTTAACAGTATCCAAAAAGAATCATCATCCAGACTTCCAACATCTGGTTTGCTGGTGTGGCTGGTTGCAAATGTCACGGAAAATAGCATAAAGACAAAATAGCCATGTCAAATTAGAAAGGCTAAGAAACATGAATTTATTTGAGACAGAAAATCCACATTGCATTTGTGTTATGTTATGGTGGGTCACCCTCCTGTTAAACAGCCTTTCCACTGGTGTGTGGGACTTTCATCTCCAGAACACTGGCTAGGAGGATTGGCTTGACACCACTACAAGGGTTTTCCACAGCCTGCTGTTTACAGGCACCCCAACTGTGATGCCCGACATCTTGCTCGCCTAACAAAAGAGAGACAGATGGAGGGAGAAAGAAAGGAAGACACGGAAAGGGCAGGGTGCCTCTGTAAAAACAGTCCCTCCCTCTTTTTTGACCCTCAATGTGAGCTTGGAGATTATCTCCGTGGGGTGGAGCTTGGAATAAAAACTACAAACTTTATATGAAAAACAGTGGAAGTTTATCATCTTTTCCACTGAGGGTTTCCTTCCCATCCGTGCTTCCTTACACTGGATAACTTTTGAGTTCATAAAGGGCACAGCTCTACAACCATTCGGAACGGGAATGTATTCACAGTTTTCGCATAATATATTGAAGTTTGAATGTGAATAATTCGTAAATTACTATTCGCAACTATTTGAATTTTTGAATACCCGTACACCCCTATTCATGATAGTGGCTGCTGGTTTTGATACTAGTTTGGGTGGAAAAAATTCTTGGTGAAAATCTTTGACTTTTCACTCGAAGATTTTTTATTTCGAAGTTGAAGTTAAAGGTACAAAAGCCTTCAATTCGACTTTGAATATGCAAAGCTTCACACTCCTCTATTATTATTTTAATATTTCATTATAATAACTGTAAGCGATGTCAGACCCTGGTTTGCTACCAAACCGTGTACAAGATTGTGGTTCATCAGAGGCTGTGAGTGAGTCTTCAGCTCCAATTTATTTTCATTTGCCAAATTTAACAGCAAACCCTCCACAAGGCCCCATGACACCAGACATCTGCTGTCACTACTAATCCAAGGAACTAGCTTCTTATGTAACATCTTTGACATTATGATGACCAACAGTTTGTCTGGAGAGCTAAACTGACTGTAACCCAGCTGCAAAGAAAAAAATTTGGTAGTGGCATGTTATCACCTTTATACAGTCATGGCTGGAGGGACAATTTTGTCTCTGGGACTTCAAGCACAAGAGTAAGAGGAAATGACCAAGGCATTCATCCCTCACTGTGTGCTTGAGAGTAGTATTAAATACGACTATTCAAGGAGAATAATCAGACATTTATCACTTGCTAAAGAAATGTCAGTACGAAATAAAGGATGAGTATAAAAGAATATGCCAACTTTGAAGGACTATAATATTGAAACCAAACAACCTACAACATTGGTTGATCAATCAAATGAATGTGGAACAGTGAAGTTTGTTTACCATATCTTCATAAATGTTCAATGTGACCACTGCGAACGGCCCGAATGGCATCTACGCGATACTCAAATTCGTTCCACACTCTTGTCAGCATGTCCAGTGTTACGTTTTGGATGGTGTCCATAATTCTCGTTTTGAGGTTGTTAATGTTAGCCAGCAATGGTGGACAAAACACTTGATCCTTTATGTACCCCCATAGGAAATAATTACACGGGGTAAGATCCGGGCTTCTTGGGGGCCAGTGATGAAGAGCCTGGTCACCAGCTGCTCCTCAACCAATCCAGTGTTGAGGCAACGTCTTGTTCAGGTATCCGCGAACAGCTAGGTGCCAGTGGGGTGGCGCACCATCCTGCTGGAAAATGAAGTCCCCTGCTGCCTCTTCTGAGGAAACAACTATTCTGTAAGCATGTCCAAATAAGGGATTCAAGTAACAATGGGTTTGTGAAAAAAGAAGGGGCCGAAAACCGTGTCTTTGGATACAGTGCAAAACACGTTCACTTTGGGGGATGTACGTTCGTGTTTGGTGGTTTCATGTGGATACTCCTAATCCCAAATCCGTACGTTGTGCCGGTTTACCTTACCATTTGTATAGAACCTCGCTTCATCGCTAAAAACCAGCTCAGACATGAAGGCATCATCTACCTCGTTCTGGGTAAGAACGAATGCGCAGAAATCTCGTCTCAGTTCTTTATCCCTTTCGGTAAGAGCCTGTACAAGCTATAACCTGTATGGTTTGTACAGCAATCGCTTTCGCAACCCTGTCCATATGGTCGAGTGAGGGATTTGCATTTCCCGGCTAGCTTGTCGAGTTGATTTTCATGGACTGCAAACAAACGCTTGCTGAATCCTCTGCACATTCTCTTCGGACACACACTGCAGCCTGGAACTTTTGCCTTTGCAAAGGCACCCTGTCTCACGGATCTGATGAAACCAACATACAATACTCCACCTATCGGGAGGATGACATCCGTATTTGCAACAGAATTCACGTTGAACAGTCGTAACCGATTCACATTTAGCAAATTGAATAACACAGAATGCCTTCTGTTGTTCTGTCACCATCGTGATGCTAACAAACACCCAACACATGCTTGTAGTGCCATCTCTCAGCACACTAAGGAAACATCAGACCGTCCCCTTCACATTGGCATGTTGAATGTGAGCTTGCTTCCTCCTCATCACCTCAAACTGAGAGTTACGGACGTCATCCACACCATAACACCGGACATGCTGACAAGCGTGTGGAATGAGTTTGCGTATCGTGTAGATGTTGTTCGGGCCGCTCGTGGTGGTCACATTGAATATTTATGATGATATGTTGAACAAACTTTACAGTACCACGGTTTATTTGATTGGTCAACCAAGGTTGTAGGTTGTCTGGGTTTGATATTATAGACCTTCAAAGTTGGGATGTTCTTTTATACTCATCCTGTACAATATGCATGGATGGAGCCAAAATTTAAAACCAAGATGTTGAGAAACAGCAGTAAGTTATTTTTTCTCATGTTTAGTAGGGGAGGGTCCTGTTATCCAAGCTTCAGCTGGGGAAAATGTTCCATATGAAAGATAGGAATGTGCTTCGTCACATGGAACAAGAAAAAACACAAATGGAAGTGTGAAAATATTCAACTTATTACATTTAGTAACATTATTTTTCTCAATGTAAAAGACAGAATACCACACTAACCATACAACAGCTCTGGTGATAAAACGCCTGGCAAAAAACCATCCAGGAGCTAGTCTGCCATTATTTTAGTTTCATTAAATGGTCAGGTAACAAATACACCACCATAAGTGTACAGTCAGAAAGTGTGCATTGAACCTATCCATAAAAACAGAGAATTTACGAACATTGTGGTAAGACCATCAGAAAATGTATAGGTCTTTTTCCTGGTGTTTAGGATAAGTAGAGAGCACTCACTAATGTATAAACTAATTCAGTGGCATAACAACTATGAAGGGCACAATATTATTTTCCCACCCTAAATTTATTAAAGTTCATCAGAGTGACAGTAAATAGACACCCAAACTGTTTTCGTTCACCAATTTGTTTGTATATATTGTAGTCAATCTCTAATGAACTGTTACAATGTATTTCTGATAATTATATTCTTAAATTCATCTTCACTTCTGGATTATAGACTTTTTTCTATTTTTATACAGCATGTAATTTATACCGTGATTGCACCAAAATGTGTTGCTTCACCGGCACATTTGGTGGTGGACCTGATGGGTGCAAACATGGCAGGTTCAGTCATAGTTAGGTGGAAATGGAGATTCTTGACCGTGGTGGGGTGGTTTGGACGGGCAGATGTAACAGTTTGGATAGGGGCAAGATGGCCAGTGGCATAGCAAACCACCCAGGCAAGTAGTCTGGAGCGAACCCAGGTCTAACTGGTGGCTCGTATCAGCTGTCCGGCCTATCCGTGTGTCCCTCTCTTAGGGTGGAATTCATAGCGGGCATATGAGCTACACTTGAAACAAAAAATACTTATACTAGTGCTTAAGTATGATTTTCAATTCATAGTGTCATATACAAGTATTGCTTATTTTGATATCTGTAAGTAATGCTTCATGAAGCACTGCTTCATAAAGTATTGTTTATCATGTATTCACAGTAATGAAGCTGGCTAACAGCCAGTGGCGATAGAGCCCATGACAGCGCTCACCACGCACGTGTACCGCATGTGTGCAAAGAGGCCAATAATCATTCTGAACTCCCACATAAATATTATTTTTCAGTGCAATATGTGTTGTATTTTATTCCCAAGGTTTAATATGTCTTAAAATGTTTTAAAGTGTTTGTTATTATTTCTAATTGTTTAGTTATAAAATTCAAAGTGCCAGGGGCACCGAGATTAAAAACACTGATGTTCCGGCATGAACGCTGTCATAAAGCGGCACTAAATTAGTATAAAAATTTGTAAGAAAATTATGAAAATGTAAAACAATATTTTATTTAATTCACTAATAAAATATTTAACTCTGTGTGCATAGCACTTCCGCTTATGTGAACCCTGTAGGCGGCCATGGTAGGTCAGTGTGATGCTTGCCTCTAGACAGTCTGTCGAGGAGAGCTGGCGAGGTATGACACTGTCACGTATGCACTACAACTTTTGTTCACTGATTTAGGTTTCCATAGTAAATTTAGTTTACTGGTTAACTTTTGCTTGCATGCTTTTTTGCCAGACATTTTCCCCAGCATTATGCTTCCGCTTTATTAATTTATTGCGCCCTTGTGGCATTTTTAACTTAATCGAGGAGGAGTAGAAAGATGTTGGAGAGGTCACGCGACCCATGCAACTGGAATCAGGCGCCATCCACCTATGTTTATGGCGTTTCATTGTAACTTCTGCATTATTGCTACGCGCAATTTTAAGAGCTTTATTTTTATGTATGTATACAAGGGTAATTTGTGTGTTTGAATATTTTATGGCAACACCACGTATAACCACGTGGTCGACAGACGCCAAGTCTTTGTATACGCCATCGTTGTGTTTTGAGAGCTCATTTATGCAACATTGTATGTAGAATATTTATTTCAGGTTTCTATGTCAATTTTATTCTGGGTTCAATGTATTTTTCATGTAAATTATTGCTGCTTGTGCTTGACCTCGCGACTCGCGATCACAGTAATGTTTGATTTTACAGCCATCAGGCATGTTACACGCCTGTAACCACTGCAATCATAAAGAGAATAATTTTCTCATCGAGAATAATATTTTGTCTGAATTTAGTTTGTGGTTTCCACACAGAAATCTTGCAATTTCATCTGCACCACATGATCAGCTACAAACTTCATCCAGCGGAATCCGTGCCCTCTAAACTTGCTTTCACACATGGGTGTGTTTATTATGAATACTCATCTTGTGTCCTATCTTGTTTCATGTATCTTTTGAGGGTTTATGTAATTTTGTAATTAGTGTACGGTGCAATTATTCCCGTCCTAGTCGGCTCTGTGGTTAGCCCGTCACCACACTACCCATGTGCTGGAAGGTGAGCCCCCCCATGAGTTTGCATTAGTGATGCCAAGTAATCACACGTGTTAATGTAGCAAGGATTTCATTTGTAATCCACCGTGTCCTGTCTTCAGGGAAAAACCGTGAGTCCATCCTAGCGGCTGTCGGCCCTCTTCCCTTATGAAGGCTGTGCTTTCATGCATCCCAGTGAGATCATCCATTTAGGCATGCGCTAGATTAATTATGGGCTGAGGAGCACCCAAGCGGAATTGGCTAGTCATGACCGAGATAATCATTTCATCGGCACGTTGATGTGTATGAATAGTATCAATAAAATCATGTCTACAGTGAACTCAATTCTTTTATTCAGTAGTGACAGTGTCCTAGCCACGTACGTTTTATACATTGTTTATTTTCAGTGATGTTTATTAAAAGTTTAGTATTGCCAACGTGTTTGTAAGTACTCATGGGTGAGACGGACACACAGAACCCACAACATCCCTGAGAACTCTTGAGTCTCAATAGTTCGGTGATTGGGAAGCACCGCTGGCGCCCAGATTACCTGTAAGTATTTGTGTCATTGTTCGTCTCTTGTCTCACCCGATGGCATCAGTGACTAAATTAATTTTACTTATTTCTCAAGTATTTATAGTCAAAGAAGCATTGCTTATTTATGTATATAAGCAGTACTTCATGAAGTCTGCTTCCTTGTGAACTTAAGCACTGAATATTTATAATAGGACTAGGTTATTCACAAAATATTTTTTTACAAATTATGTTTCATTAAAATATTTTATGGAAACAGGAATATACTTTAGATTATTACGTGTTACAAATGAGACAATTAAAATCCTAAACTTTGATGTGAAAACACAACCTTATTTCTTAACCGTTGTGTGCAATAGGTTTTGGTTACTAGGACGATTTTTAGCTATTTGAATATGATGTACCTTACAACGCATAAGTATGATTATCAAATAATTTTGAATGTTTCTTATTTGTAATATCTTTTAGGGGCTGGTGTATAACAAGAAAGTAACCAAACATTTTTACATAAAAATGTTGCACGTTCATATTCAGGAAAAAGAAACTGCGTTTTGTTTTCAAATAAAGACAATTGCAAATTAATACTAATCACAAAAACCAACATTAACAATTATTATGGTAAAATATTCATTACACTGAAGCGAGCTGATTTTTATACCTAACGAATATTTAGTTAACATTTTAGCTTTGACGCTAACAAAAGACTATTAAAAAAATCACAACATAAATTTTAGTACACAAACCTTGGCAACTGTATCATTTCTATTACATAAACACAAACAGAACGTGCCAAAAACAGTTTGGTTATGATTGAATGTGTTTGCCGAACGAGTACTGAAAGAGGTTATGTTGGTTGGACAGTCTTATTTTTGTTGCTGGGGCTCTCTTTTATTTTATGTTTTGGGAGAAATATGCTAGTGGGGGAGTGGGGATCTTTAATTTTAATGTCTTTCATAAGATGGCATTGTTTTGCAGTTCTTACGAGTGTATCATTTTGAATTGCACAATGATCCTTCAATAAACACACGTTTACCGAAGTTAACGTTACACTCGTTGGCTGTACAACACATGCATAATAAACAAATATTATTTTTACCAACAAAACAGTTGAGTTGATAGTGCTGCCTTTTTAGAGCATGTGCATTTCAAACATTATAGTAACTGTTTTGAAATACATTATTTACATAACATATCAATTTAATGTTTGTAATTCGCAATCTCTCGAACATGTGTTTTTATATGGAAATCCTTGCACAAACATTTCACTACACTAATGTTTGTCCATCACTGATATGAAATAATTGATTTGCATATTCATTCAGTAAATTCAACACTTTGCTCATTCCCTGGAACCAACAAACTTAAAACCTTGGGAAAAAATTAAATACTTTGAGTATCTATGTAGCTTTGTGGGGAACAGGATGGCAGTTGGAAAATGACGGAACGAGCCATTGTGGAAAAACACATGCCGATAATATTACATTACAACCAAGAAAACTACCAAAACGGTACCTGCAACCAATCACGCATAATGAAAGCACATACAAAAATAATTAACTACTGATAACATGTTTTACAACACCAAAAAGGTACTCAAATAAATGTGATAAAAATGAATACAGTTCACAGGCAGTTCTATATTCTTCCATTATTCGAAACAGTATTCGAAAATTCCAATATTTGACAGACCTGTGTTTGCAATACGAGGTCTGAAACACAGGTTATGTCAGCTGGACAGTAGCATGAGATGTAAGCAAGCACTTTTATGATTGATAATGTCATTCGCGGAATGGTGATTATTCCCGCTCAACGGAAATGTCCATAATTATATTATTACAAGGTATCGTGGGTTTTAAATTAACTGAGGTGTCATTAAAACGAGCATACACACCATATATATGATTGTCAAGTATGTACATCAATGAAGTTTTTTGTAACATGGCTAACAAACGTCCAAAATATTATTACATAACACATGAAACGAACATGTTATTATTGCACATACAATTATTTTAATCTCAAATATGCGATAAAACCAATTAAAATTATTTAAAACAGCAGTGAAAAAATAAAATAACACACTAACGTACGAAATCATTTCGTCTGGGTGGCTGCTGTAAATAAAGTAACAAATTTATCTATGTTATGTTGGTATTGATATTATACAGATACTTATTTCCATACTTCACCAATCACAACTTGGTCCAAATAAGTACTGCTTATACAATAATTACTTTGTCAAGTCATGATTTATGAATTCATTCATCAGATAAGTAATGCTCAAAGAAGAAGCACTACTTCATGAAGTATAGCTTCTTTGCCAAACAAGCCTCTGACTATGAATTCCTGCCTTATAGTGGCCTCAGCCCTCAGTTCGATATAGACAAAGGCATTCCCCAGTACTTCCTCCCCTGATAACCTGCTTTGTGATGGGCTTTCTGGGCTGCCTACCAATTCTCAACACTGCCACATCATGTGTTTCACACACAACCTTCTTTGAGATGATGTTTTTATCATCTGTGATCCAGGTGGTAGTATAGGCTTATCATTAAGTATTCAGGCCATCACCTGTCCACATGAGGCTGTCCTGCCACTCATAACTGTGGACTAAGAATTTGGGATGGGCGACCAATACCGATGCAGCTACCGATACACCATGCAAACAGATCTGATAACCGATACTAAAGCAATCCGATAATTCTTACTTCAAATGTCAGCATTACATTTGTAATGTTTTTTCTGATAATAAAATTTGTTACTACGTTCTTTTAAATCATTATTCTGGTTGTCTTGAAACCGGCTATTTTTCTCACATTCTACAAAAAGTTCAATGTTAATTCACAGCACTTTAACACGGCTTCATTGACGTTTCTTGAATTTTGGCTAAAATATTTATGAACGGAAAATCAGCACACGCCTCAAAGAATAAACATTTAGTGAAAGAATACAGTTTTGTTTTTTCGCTGTAAACAAATGTAAAAAAATAAAGTGGCTGGCCATAGACGTTCCCGTTCATAGACACTGTTGGATGGGGGCAATGCCAAATTGATTGTATATCGATTGAAGTGCCACGACACTAGCGCCATAGTTACTGCCGATCGACAACAACCTATCGATCACGGAAAACTAAAACATTCCTGAGGCGTACATACAAAACATTATGTAACATCTTTGTGATGTTTAGAAAAGTAGTTTCGACATTCGAGGTTATGATTTTAATAACAGTGGCCCGTGTTGCAATAGGTATTGTTGAGATAATAGTTTTTTTTATAACAGAGCCAGTGATTTTAAGAATCCAGCAAACCGAGATCCTGAAAGAAGTGGAAACAAACCCACAAATAAAAATGTTATATTTTTCTTTAAAAAAATGTGTGTCTCGGTTTGTAATGTATTGGTTAGAAACGAGTGCATCAGAAATGTTAAAATTGTGGAATATCAGTCAATACCAATTCATAAACAAATACATCGGTACATCACTACTAAGAATTGTATTTTGCAGGGTTACCCTACAGGAGCTGTACACCATTTGTTAATGGGAACCGAGCTTCCATTGTGAATTTTTCCTTATTCTCTGCATCTATGCCTCCTCCTATTTATCAATGGTCTTTGTGGTTTGATTGCTGGAAATATATCCTTAATCTATATCTATACTACTAAATATAATAGAAGTATCTGTCTTCGACATTCGAATTTTTCACTTTTAATAATTATTTCATATAGTATAATTGATAATTAAGCCATATCTAATGTTAATTTTTTTTGTGTCTGTCTGTCCGAACAGATTTAACTCAAAAACCACTTAATGTATTGACATCAAATTTACACGGTATATAGATAATAACCCCAGGACCAACTTAGTCTTTGTTACATTGAGATATCTCAAACAGTTCCGGAAAAAAACAATGATCCAGGATGTAAATATATACTGGATTAAGCTTTTCTTAGGATTACTGCATTAAAAAAACCATTGTTAAAATTAATTTGTCATTTCTCCTTTCTTTTTGTCTATGAACTGTAAACCTTTCCTTCCAAAAAGCCGTAGTGGCCCAGTGGCTTGAGTTATTCCAAGTGGTGCTGCAGCGACCCAGTGAATAGATATTTATCAAGTGGGGCCGCAGTAACTTGTTGGCTAGAGCACCCAACACTGGAGCTACAGTAGCTCAGTGGCTAGAGAACCCAATATAAAAAGTAGCTAGATCAATTCAAAGTCCTAAATATCATGCTAACATAAAACATTTGTGAAGCGATGGCAGGGTGTAATTTAATAACTCCATTAAACCTGAAAGAAGAAATATTAGTATTTTAAACATAAATCCTTACTGAAACTATGGTGGGCTTTATTTTAATAACTTAAAAAAAAAATCATGTGAACAAAGTTGCACGGGTCAGCTAGTTATATTATAAATGTGAAAGTTTGCATGTTGGTTTGTTATCCAATCACGTCGCAACAGCTCAATGGATTTGGATGAAATTTGGTACAGGGGTAGATTATATTCTGGATTAGCACATATGGTACTTCAGTGGCATGTATTCCATAGACACAAGGTAAGCAATTCTTACCCTATACATATTGGAGATGTTTGACCCGTTATAGTTTTCACCTTAACTTTAAATATACAGTGGAAGCCTGGAATACCTGAGCCCGGTATACCACGGATTCGGTTATACCGCGGGGTAATTGATATCCCCCGGCCTGAATAAATTAATAAATAAGTGGAAAGTGTGTGGTCAGGTAGGCATGTGGTCTGTCCGCGGGTGGTCGTAAGTCGGGGACGTTGATGGTGAGACGGAGGGAGCAGGCACACGTTCTCCCTCCTTTTCAGCACCAAGATCTATTTTACTGATTCATTACAGCCAATATTGTTGGTGAGGTAAAGCCGCAGGTAACAGATAGTATTATATATGCATAATGTATAATATATATTATTTTCTTCCCTGCATTCATTTTTCTACCTGGCTCTGAAAATTTTTGCTACCCAAATAGACAAATAATTTTTTATGTTTATTCTCCATTTTTACACATGTAAAGCAATTTTAAGGTTATAAAGTTAAAACTAAGCAGGTTTATAATTTTTTAAGGAATATATTGGTACTAATTTTGTTTTTTATGGTGGTTTTGTTTAATGGAACAGCAAAACAATTAAGTGTTGGTTTACTATAGTCTGTTTCATATAACTTCAGTAAATTTTGACAGTTCTCGAAAAGAAGTGCGGCCACGATGTATGTCTCCGCCACAGCTGTTCTGTCGGTGAAGAAACCATTCTTTGTAAAGAAACTACAAATCTAATGGCAAGCATTGAAAGACTGACAACTTCTTTCTAGTAATTAGGCTTCTATATCTGGTTGCCATTCCCACCTGTTTTATTTTTGTTATGATCAATTAATATGCTAGTTAGGGTTCTATTTTATTTTATTGGTGGGGTGGGGAACTATAATTTTAAGTCTTTCAGGAGACTATTTTTTTATAGTTCTTATAAGAGAGTGGCGCTTGGAACTTGCGTTGTTTTTATGATGCATTGGAGAATTTTGTTCGTATGGAAATATCAATCAATTTACTATAACTCTTAAAGTTTTTACTTCATCGAAAAACTAAATGTGATAAATGTGTCACTGTTCGTATCGATACGATAAATGTTCAACAGATAAATATCATAGAATTTTTTATATAATGAACTACACTTAAAGGATGTTTATTTAGGCCACGTACATTTGAAAACCTCCCGCAAGAACAAAACGTAATAAATACATCACAGGTAATACCGATGTGCGAAATGCACATTGTAAACATTTTAGCAAATTTAACTTCTACGTTAAATATTGTTAGTTTCAATCAAATAAAAGTTCAAATACATTTCAAATATTCTTACAACAATTTAAGAAAACATTATTTACAAAACACACAACTTACTGTTCACTTCGTAGGCTAATTCCTAAACACGTACTGAACTTTGGATGATTAATCACGTGTCGGCTACTGATACGAAATAATTTATTTGCGGACTTACGCAATTAAAAAACACTTGGAACTATTTCTTGAAACCAACAAATTCACACTTCACAAAAAAAATAATTTTTCGCTCGTGCTTCGCAATGGCCACAGAAAATGGCGGACCACAGCACATAACAAATTGTTTTACAAAGCAGCAGACATGTGTCAATAATTCATTTCACTTAGGAGACTGTTCTAAAAAGGCATCTACAACAAACTACACTTAATGAAATACGTAAATACAGAATTAATTAACTGCATATATAATATTCAGACATCACCAGCAAGAAATTCTCGCATGTTGATAAATTATGACGGAAGAGAGACAATGGCAACAACGGCTTTTCACCAGTCGGGTGGAGACGATAGACAACAGAGACGTAACGGAAATTGGTGGAAACCTTTCACATAACCGTGATGTTCGTATGCTCTACCATAATCTTTCGTAATATTTTTTAAGCCCTTGCTCTATAACTCAGAAAAATTGCATATTTGTCTATGAGCGTAATTTTAACCATAAATGTAATTATCATTAATTTTCCACATTATAATTTTTTATTACGAGTACTATTTTCTTTTACAATCATCGCCAAGAGAGCCAACATAATAACATGCATCCTGCAGCAACCATCAGCTGGCACAGTACTTTGGAAATGGGGGCATTTACTGTTTACATTCTTTGTAGGTTGGTCACAACGTCTTGTCAAATTTTATTGAAGTCATATGAAACAGAGTATAGTATTGGTATGATTGGCAAATTGATGATGGCTGTAATAGTTTTTTTTAATGTGGTATTGCATGGTTTTGTTAATTCCTTAATGTCATTTTGTGTTAGGGTCTATGTACTTCTGCAGCAAATGATATTGTCAACCTGGAGCGGCTTGAGACCCTTGGTGACAGCTTCCTGAAGTTATCTGTGAGCCTCTACTTGTTTATAAAATTCCCCAAACTTGATGAGGGCAAGCTGACCCAGCTGAAAGGAAAAATTGTGGGAAATCGCCACCTCTTTTATTGTGGCAAGCATATAGGCCTCCCAGAAATAATGAAGGTATGCCTATAGATCATGTGAGGATTACAGCAAATAGTTTACCACTGTAAAAATTAGTATTAGTAATCTAAACAGTTATGAATATTTTTCTTTAATTATGTTTTCTTCCAGTTAAGCCATACCATACATTTGTAATAATTTATAAATACATATTGTTTGCGTTTAGTTGCTTCCATAGATTTGTCAATTTCTTTCAAAATTTATTGTCACTACCTAACTCAAATTAGCCTGAATTTTAAAGTGAAGTTGCAATGGGAAACCCATATAATAATTTTTGTTGAAATGGTAAATGACACCAGCTCAGCAGAGGCCAATAATGTATTTTATACTGTTCTTGATGTTTTGAGATGCTGTTTGGGCCATTATTTAAACCCCACCCCCATTTTCCCCAGTTACTCTGGTTTATTTGGTTTATGACTCTTTACTCATTTGCTTCACTGGTTGCTTCTTCAGAGGGAGTGGTGCACATGGCAGGAGCTGCTGATTATAATTCCTGGTTTCTCACTGATGCAGCTCTTGCATCTACCATTGAAACAGATTGGGGTATGCAGTAGAGGTGTGCGGGCCTGAGATTTTCAGTTTAAGTCAAACCTGAGTAAGTCTACTGAAAAGCACTTGAGCTTCAAGCTTGAGCTTGATCTCTTACTGCTTACAAAAAAAAACATTACTTTTATAATAAAGATAATATATAACCTTTCGAAGAAAATTTGTCTTCATTTCTGTATTTCGAAGGAATAATTTTACCAGAATGCATATACCTTTTAAAATATGGTTTTGTTTGTGACTAAATACAGACACCTATTTTCTGTGAAACGGTTTCCATGATTTCTTCAGTTTTGTTGCAGTAATTTCAGTATGTTTTCTACTACTTTTTCTAAATTTTCATTTTAAAAAATTCTTTTATTTTAAAAATTTAATACTATATCACAAACAATAAAGTATGTGTACTATTAATTTTGTTTGGCAAAATATTAAATAGAAGTGCTTGGTTTTATGTAATTATGTTATTTCAATTGCTCAAATTTGCCAGTTTAATAAAAAAAAGCTTATCAGTTCATATATACATTTAATGTATGTGCATATCAAAGAGACAGTTGACATGAATGTATAAAATAAAATCAATGGCATGCATCACCAGTATGATCCCCATACAGAATATAAATCTAATCTGAAACATGCAACCATTAAAAGAACCATTCTGCAAATGACAAAAGTAAACATTTTTTTGGACAGTGCTTCATGTTGCATCATCCCAACAATTGACTGCAAAAAACTCATGCCTGCCTACGGGGAGTGTAATAAAACAACACTTATTTATTGGGACTAGCCACGTCAAAAATGACTTAGGATATCTGGGGTTGAAAGTTATGGTGACTTTAGTAATATAACGTTTAAAATAGGAATATGACGTCTTAGTCACTTTCACAGTTTTAACTCATGATGTCAGGCAGAAAGCATGCTTAATTGCCATTTATGTTATCATGATTGACAAACAAAAAAGCAGAGTACAAAGTGGTAGCACACCAACCTTAACAGGCAACAATGTGTGCATTTAATGGTTCTACTAAATCATCAGCATGAGAAATTTAACGTAGGCCAGCCTAGCATACAATTTTTTTAGTGAACAGCACAAAATATTTTATTATGTATACTTTTTACACGACTAAACTTGACATCCCACCTAATGAGTGTCCACTTGACTGGTTTTTTTCCGGGAGTGGAATTAGTTGCCTTTGGCAGATTTATAATGGCCCCCTGGGTATATGGGGGAGCACTAGTTGGGGTCACCAGGTTTGTACTCTAGAGGATGTGTAGCTGGTCTTGGGCTCCAAGCATTGTGCCACCTTTTCTACGGCTGAGGACCGGTTATATGCCACTGCCTTCTTAGGCGGTGTCGGAGGCAACGGAAAGACAGCGCGAGGAATGTGCCAGAGTAGCTGGATGTGTAAATCTCTTCTTCTGCTGGACAAGGTCATTGTACCCATCTGCTGAGCTACTTCCTTTCTATCCAGGAATACACCCAATTGGCATTCTATCCATCCTCTACTAGACCTTCAATCAGGGATATTCCTTGTTTGACAACTTTATCCCACCCAGCCCTGTGGTGAGGCATAAGGGGGAAGATAACGTAGAGAGGGTGACAGTGAGTGTTCTGTAGGGGCGGGCACGACCTGAGAGGAAGAAGGAATGAGCAGGTTGGTGTGGTAGGTAGGCCTTACTACTGGCCTCCAGCAAGTGCAATGGCGGGCCAGAAGTCGCCAGCAGATCCAAGCACTTAACTGAAGGTGTCAATAGCAGGAAAAGGGGCTACTGCCTTCTTGTTACTCAGGATGGTGGGAAGTCACCATAGATCCAAGTATCATGAAGAGGCAGAGCTCTGTAACAGAGGTGGTAGTTGGTCTCCTGCAAATATGTTTTCTGGGGAAGTTGCCCGCAGACCCAAACACTTACAGAAGGGTGCAACAGTCAAGTGGGCCGCTGCTATGCAGAGACAGGGCTCCCTATAGACAAGGATGGAATAGGGGACAGCAGCTTGTGCCTGCTTCTGAAAAAGTATTTATGGTTCACTGGGACAAAGCAGAAGACAGAAGAAGGCAGGTTGATAATAAATAGTAGCTGTTAGTGATAAATCAGCCATATTTGTTTATGCCTTTTTATTGCTGAAACAGTAAATACTCACATCCAGCCCTGTACCCTGATTAGAGCCTGAATTGGCTCATGAGCTGTGATAGCTAGCTGGGTAGCTGAGAAGTACAGGAGGCTTCGCGGTGAGCTGTCGGGTAGCGTGGAGTTCAACTGGAGCTGCAGTAGCTGGTAGACTGCAGTTGGCATCTGTTTGCATCTGGGCAGAGTCACAGTCCACAACAAAGCTATGCGAGTCGGCCTCAGACTTTCATCTGTGGGTCCTATTTATACCCAGAAAACCGGACCACAGTGCAGGGGGTGCGGCGTGACAGAGAGGTTGCGAAGAGAGAGGCAATGAAAGAAGCGGTGGAGATGACCAAAGGCGGCCGAAGCTGGGCCGCGTTTCCCCTCCATGATCAGCGACCAGATGGGTGAGTGGCGCCGAGACATGAGACTGGTTTTCTTCGCCTCTTACACCCGCTGAAGAAGTGAAAAATTGTAACAGCTAGTGCCACTCACTGCGTGAAGTTAGGCAGAGTAAGACAAGAAAATTCTGGGCTGCCTGTTATGACAGTTGCTTCTAAAGGGGGAGGGTGTGTTTGGAGTAAGAGGATGAGAATGCAGATATAGGAAGATGTACAAAGTGGGAAGGGAGAAGAAAAAGAGATAAAAAAGAGAGTAGGGGTGGGGAACAGAGCTTAGAGCAGTTCTGTAGTACATGGAAAGGGGGGTAGAAGGGAGGTGCAGTGTGGGCGTGGCTTAATGGTGGAGAGAGGAAAGGAGAGTAGTGGTGTGGGCTTGGCTGGAGGATGGAAGGAGGAAGAGAGCGTAGCAGTGTGGGTGGCGTGGCTAAGGGGTGGGATGACGGACAGCCGGTAGACTAGACATGGGGAGGGGAGCAAAGATGAAGCAGAAGGGAGCGACACCTTTTCAGAGGCCAGACCCAGCTAAGTGAGGGGTGCTGCTTGACACAAAAACCGCACGGCACTTGGCTCCAGCACCTGGCTCGCTGGCCAGGAAGTGTGGGATTGGGAACTTTGCAATAGCCCTGTCACTGCCAAACCCATAGAAATATTTACCACCTTGCAGGACTCCCTAGCCGTTCCCCCTTTCCAGTCTCCATGCTTGAAAAAAAAAAATTCCAGAAGGTGTTTCTTTGCAATGATTAGAAGATTAACAACTTAGTCTTGAGCGAGTCGAAAAAGTGATAGTGCACTGCAAAGACTATTTCAGAAAATTTTGAAATAATCAGGGAAGTGGATAAAAATGAGGAGAGCAAGATGGAAATTGCCTAAGCATGTGGTATCCCGCTTTCAACTTTATCATCATCGCCGGAAGTGCATTCATAGTAGAGGGAGCGAGAGGATACTGGCTACCGCGGCTGCAGTTTTTAACCAAACGTTACCATTCTTTTTTTTTATACATATTTTGGCATAACAATTTGACGCACTCGCGCTCCCCTGCGGCCCTTATATGGGGGGGGGGGGGGGTGGTCCTTAGATGTAAAATATAGAAAACGAAAGTATGAGATATGATTTCCCTCCAGAATTTAATTGGGTTGGCCCTTTGGCTCTAGAAGAGTTTCGGAAAGGGGTTTTTGCCTGTCGGGTCGGGCTATTGCCCACATTGGGGTACCTGATGGGATATTGCCTGATACAAGGATTCTGATTGGTTGGAGAGGAATCAAACCCCAGAGTGAGCTTGATCGTGACTGACTCCCTCCCAGGGAGCTTGACCTTGCTCACTGTGAAGGCTGTCAAAATACGGGATGCCAACTGTCAGCAAATAAATGAATATAATTTCCTCTCACTCGCTTCCTAGGTGCCTATACGGGGCCTGCCTCTTGGGTTGACAAGCGGGCACGAAGTCAAGGGTACGAGAGACTATCCAGTGTTTATGGGCTGGCTTGGGTCAGATGATGAGTACTTTCCCGGCAGTGGTGCGGATTCTACACATGGTAGGGGTTGTAGCAATGCTAGGCTGTATAGGTGGTGATGGTGGCACTACCGGTGTAGGCGTTGGTGGGATTATATAACTCACGTAGTCATAATCGGTCCATAGGCAACAAATTCCTAGTATAGGATCCAAATAAATATTCTGGTGTTCAGTTATTGAGGGGACTTCTCTACCAGGTACTGTAGCTCTTACCTTGGGTAGGGATTGATGTGACACAAATTCACTAGAGGGTTCAACTGGGGGAATATCCTCTAATTGGGTTAACTCTTGCTGCAGGGTTCATCGAGCTAGGCAACTAATACAACTGTATTGTCCACCTCCCTTTGGCAACGGTACTTTTAATGTCAACAATATTAAAATAGAAAGAAAATAATTAATAGAATAATTTATTACTTCACTAGGCTCCGTCTAGATACCAACTGAATGGATTGGCTCACTCTTATCCTAGCTGTCGGAATCCAGCTCTCAGGGGAGTGTCTTGCTCAGTCACTCTAAGGCGCTGCACATGATAAGTGACTTGTTAGTGTCAGAGCACTGCTGCAGGTATGTTCTTGTGTACTGAACGTGCTGGTTTTGTTTAGACTATAACCTTATGCAAGCTCCAGGAAATCTAAAGGGTTCAGCCCTCTCGTCCGTACATTGCAGGGGTTGCGTGATTGGTATTGTGAGCCATAGTTTATTAAGAAATTCACAATTAATATTAATAAATTACAAACTTGAATGATGAGATGAGAAATGACTACCTCACCAAATTATTATATTTTACTAAGCCTGTACTTCGGAAAACAGTGGGGATAGCGGCTCAGTATAATGGAAGCTAAAGTTTAAATTATTTATTTAATTAATTATTATGTCAGGTGAAGGTGAACCTGAATAGTACTGGAACTTTCAAAGAAATATTCTCAACTTGCTGAAGTTTCGCAATTGACAGCAAAGTACCTGAGTGGTGATTAATGTCCAGAAGGGACGTCAATCCAGCCTGCTACTGCGGAAATCAAGAAATAACTTGGATAAAGGGGTGTTGGGGTGAAGACGTCGAGGTTACCTCTGGATCTTCCCTCCGGGGTTTTCTCCATGGGCTGCTATGTAGGTGCTGAAGAGCCGGCTCCTGGAGCTGGAGTTGAGAGCCTTTTCAAGCTGCTGAGGATGGAGAGAGCCTTTTTCAGGCTTGGAGAGGTTGACCTTGTTCAGACCCAGGAGAGGCCTCCAACCTCTGCGGTCGGTGAGCCGATGAACTCTGGCAATAGTGTTTTTGGCTCTCCTTATATAGTCGAAATCATAGCTTCATGGCTGTCACAGGAGTGCGGGTGTTGATCGCCTTCCGTCAAAGGGGTAGATTATTTCAGGGTAGAGGGCGGCACCAGACATTTCTTATCACTCTGAATGGAGGCTAATAACATATTTACCACCTCCTCTCGAGGCTGTGTGGCTATGACGTTACCGGTCGCAAGGGTGCTGCCATCCCGCGATGTCGCTGTTAACTTCTTTATCTGCTCTGGCATGTCCGTGACTTGGCGGATAAAACAATCTTTGTTTATAGGGGTGGCGACAGCATGCTATTTCTGAGCGGGCAGTACAATTTCGTAATTAAACACGTTGATTATTTACGTGTCTGTAGTTGTCCAACGCGTGGAGTCAACCGTGTAGCCATTGGAATAATTGTCTGCCGCTTTAGACGTAGTCCAAAATGCTCTCAGCGCTTACTGATGGAGCAAAGTCGTCAAGTAGAGTACGCAGGCATGCTGCGCAGCAGTGTGACATGTGTCAAATTAAAGGCAGTATTACAACACGTATATTTTACAGCAAGTGAACATTCAATTAATGACCAAGATAAATGCAACAAACTTATTTTTTGGGCTATTTCCTTCAAATTTCTTCCTTTTTTAAACCAAAAATGTTATGGTTCCCCAAAACAGGGTTGTAACTTCGAGGAGATAGGTATTCCTGGGGCCTTAGTTGTGTTTACTTTGGAAAAGGAAAATTTGCATTTCTTTAATACACACAAACTTTTTTAATTCAATAATTCAAAGTTAATGGTAAGTATTAGGGGCATTTTAGACTAGTAAAACAACCTATCCTAACATAAAATACATTAAAATAAAGTAGTTTTGAATTGTAGTTGGGCGCCGGACTTTTTCTATTGGAAGAGTGGACAGAAAATGCCAAAAATGATGTTTAGTAGCCCTAGCTGTGACATTAAAATAAATCTTGCTTTTTGTTGGGAAAGCCAATAATAATAATTTCGGGAAATTGTTAAAATTAGCATAAGACCCAGGTTAATGCATTAGGAGTATAGATTTACCTTCAGCTTACCAGAAACAAGTACATGCAATCCACAAGAAAACCCTTTTACCATAATTTATTATGATAAGAATTATCAGATAGTTGCAGCAAAGAAAAGACACAAATCATTGTATTACAAAAACACATCTAATTACTAATAAACAAGAACACTGCAGTATACACATACAACAAAATATCAATTAAAATTGTAAATCAACATGACACTTCATAAGTAGTAGACATAGCGATCATTGTTGTACCAAGTTTCAGAAATAATATTTTAAGTTGAATATTGTTGTGAAAAAAATAATGAGAAATTTCTAAATTGACACTGGCCCAACTAATCAGAAATAAAATTATAATTCCTTAATAAGCTGTGGCAACAAAATGTAAATTTAGTCAACTCTCATCACATCACCATTAAAATATAGAGTTCATGATGTAATGTCTGTTTAGCAAAACTGTTCATATATTTGATTGCAAAAGAATTCCTCTTCCAAATTAAAGTCAAGCTAGCTACTTTGGCGTTAAAAACATTCACTCCTTAAATGGCCTCTGGAGTTTACAGTGGCCTCTGGAGTTTACAGATGGACATTTTATAGAAAGTCTTTAGCTAGCACATTAAAGAATTTGTTCATTTTCATGGCAGAATATGTGTTGAAAATATTTAAAACTCTTCTGAAACAGTTCAACATCTTTTTGAATTAACAGCCTATCTAGTTCAAAATTTGTACTAGATAATTCAATGCGTTTTAAATTCAACTTTGTAGAAATCATGAGATGGCGTCTGTCTCACAATTTTGGTAGGCAGGCAGGCTCCTTCAGCGATGCACTATAAATCTAGCCTAATCCTTATTGGGCCTCTTCTTTAATAGTCACGTGTTGCTCTGTGCTACTACAAACTCTCCCATTACTCTAATATCCTATCTTAGGATGGCGGTCCTGAATATTTAATGTTAAACTCGAGACCTTAATTTTACAATGGTCCTATCCTTGCCATTGTTACTAGGAGAGTACTCCTTCAAGGGAAATGTACGGCCAGTCATGTTACTGAAATAATCGGATATCATTATGACATGACTTCCTCTCCGACATTGCCAGAAACGTCAAGACCCAGGGCATTCATCTTAGGCCTATCTATTTACAATACAAATCATATCACAGCAAAGAGGTCACGTATTCTACAATAAAATATCACTCTTATTGTTCTTGTCAGTTCAGATCCAGACATTGCTAAAATCACCTAATCAAACTTAATGATAACCGCACAAATTTATAATTATCAAATATTTATGATTAGAGTTCGTTTACAGTCCAAAAATGTTGTAGTTATCACTTATTAATGTAATAAAATACCTGAAGTGTTTGGCTTGCATTTTTAGTATGACACCAACATAAATTGAATTATGACTCAAGAAGGCAAAACTATTGCCAACAAACATAGCAAAATTGCAATGTAAATGAACAAAAGAAAACAGTATTATTTACAAAGAAATTTGAAAATAAAATAAAAACAAATCTGTAACATTAAGTTCTTACACATGTAATTCGAAGTCGATAAATTAGGTCCCGAGCACTTCGAATTAACCAGGTTTTACTCTACATCTATAATGTATTAAAATCTAAGGAAGTCATACCTACATTCTTTGTCCTCTGTGTATACTTCTAATTACAAAGTATATCCTGTTAATATTTCTTTAAGTAGCTCATACGTAATAAAACATATGTCTAGTCAAAAACATTGACTATAATTTGCTATTACTAAAACAAAAACATTGATCTCAACATTTTAGAAAACAAAAATAAGGCAAACGTAATTTGTTTGTAAGTAAATATAAAGGTTTGGGCATAAGTCATGGCAACTATGTTGTAGTGTGAGAATACCGGCGCGTGTGGATTATGTGAAATAGACACATGACAGGACAAGGTAAGCACTACGTGTATGGACAATAAAGAACACGCCAACATTTGTACACGTCCTTGCTGAAACGTTCTACCCACCTCGCGACTGTCCGGTATGGCAGGGCATTGTTCCCAACAGCTTTTACCAATTTCCTGTGATATTCTCTGGCAGTTCTCCCCTGGAGAACGGCTATTTTGATGTACGAGCGCTGCTCAACACGGGTTACATACATCTGGCATAGCAATCACTGGACAACTGATTCCATATTGCTCTCTGCACTCTTACAGGCCAACCCTGCACCATTTGACATTGTCAATGCGCACTATGACCGCCTTTCTTCCCATGCGACACATACCATTACGTACACCAATAACAGTTTGTCACATAATTTAATAGTTGCCATGATTTATGCCCCAACCCCCGTATTTTATTAAAATGTAGTTGTATGTTTGGGTAAATATGGTACTTGCCTTTACTGTAATTGCTGAATATTTTTGTAAAAAGTAGAAATGTAAAAATATTAAATTTTGGGTTTTTTACTTTTCATCATTACGTAAGTACTATGTTTTCTCCTAATATGAATTTAAGATGAAGTAACTATCCATAATTACTAGTGACACTATTTCTAGGTGCATGACTTTGCCCCCCTGTCGGACTGGATCCCACCCGGGTTCTGCGTGCTGCGGTCACTACAGGACGTGTTACGGACTATTGAAATGTCACCCAACTTCCTGTACGACATTCACATTCCTGCCAACGAACAACGAGCAGGAGTGATGAGTGATGCCATCCAGGACATAGTGGAGGAGAAGCTGTTGGAGTGGGAAGGGAACCAGGGCTCGTACAGTTCTATGGAAGTGTTCTTGAGCCAGCGCAGTGTCAGCGACAAGACCGTTGCTGATTGCGTAGAGGCACTCATTGGGGTTTATTTGCAGGTTAGTCTCTGCTCATATGGTGCAACCCTTAGTGTAGTGGAGTTTTTAAAAAATATTAATATATTGAAATAATGATTTTTTTTTTCAATAATATATTGATATTTCAAACAGATATGATTTTACCAATATTTTCCAATACCAATACAGTCGTACCCCGATTTTACGAGGCCTTGTGGTTCCTGAAAATGCCCTCGCAAAATTGCTGCAAGTAGATTTTGAACCCCCAAAAACCCAAAAATTGCATTATATTTGCAGTTTTTTTTTTTGTGTTAAGCTGATCTTTAATCATCTCCGGTACAAACAAAGTTTTTAGTTATGAAATGTTTTATTATTTCGATTAACAGACATCACCCAAATAAAATTACACCCCAGAACAGTGTATACAACCATCCTTTATCACAAAAAAAAAGCAAATAATTGGGCACCATGTTACTTTAAGCTAGCGCAAAGTCAATTTCAAGTAGCTTCTTGCGGAAAAATCAAACAATTGATTAATTAACTATGAATTAATTTCGATATACAATCGTCTTTCAATTAAAATTATTAGTGATGTGGGCGATTTTTATTTTTACAGCTTCGAGTTGAGTCAAATCGAATCAAGTTTGAAACTCAAGTCGAGTCAAGTTTAAAGTTGTATGAATGTTGACTTGAGTCAAGTTGAGTTTGGCAACAAATTTATTTTAGTTAAAATCAAGTTTGAGTCATAAATGTTTGTGCAGTGTGGTGTCTGTGAAGTCCTAGTTTATTGATGTCTATTTCAATGTAATTATTTTAATAAATGTTATCTTGTAATATTTTTGTGAATTTTTTCTCCTTTCCAGTTTACATTTTGTTTGAGCAGACACACTAGGCAGGTAGGAGACAGATCCTACCTGGCAGTAAAGGAATTGACTGCTAGTGTGCTCATGGATTCAAACACAGAGGTTATGTGAGCACTGCAGGAACTATGCTGGCATGTAGCACCTGCAGTGGCCAACTCACAGTGTCACCATGCTTGAAGTATAGGAATGAAGGGTTTCTACTGGGAGTGTGAACCATGTGATTGAGGTGGCATAGGGGAAGAGTGATTACTGCCATCTGTTTGACTTAATCTGCCTGTCCCGTCCCTTCCTACGCCTTTACTGTAATATTTGTGAAGAGATGGTGAAGAGTATTTGCAGCCTATTCTGATCCATCTTTGACAAGGTGTCCACTCACAGGGAAAAGTCAGGGGATCTTTATGTGTCTCAGGGAAAATGTAAATAATTGCTAATATGCAAAAGTTGTTAGTTGTGTGAATACAGTATAATGTCATTATGATCATATGGATCTTAATATTTCAATTTTTAAGTTTGTGAACTGGCAATAATATGTCTTTGCCAAATGATATTGGGCCTATACATACAAAATTAAGTAGGTGTGTGTGTTAGTAATGGCAGTGGGCATTCGTGTGATGTCAATAGCTTTTATCATGAGAAATATTTATGGGCTGGATAAAATGTTGTCTCGGCTTGCTTGGTTTGTTGCAGTGTAATTTAATTCACCTTCACTGATAGCATGTTTGTTCTGTCGCTGTGGAAAAATAGGGTATTAGAAGGTTTCAGTCCTGAAAACAGGTCAGGGAAAATGGTGAGATTCTGCCTGTGACCCAGTTGGCCAACTCTTGGTGCAGGTCATCTGAACAGAGACGTGTACCCTGTGTGCAATTTAGCTGTCAGTAGCTAGGTGATCAATTCTGTAGGGGCAGACATGGCCTGAGAGGAAGAAGGAATGAGCAGGTTGGTGTGGTAGGTAGGCCTTACTACTGGCCTCCAGCAAGTGCACTGGCGGGCCAGAAGTAGCCAGCAGATCCAAGCACTTACTGAAGGTGTCAATAGCAGGAAAAGGGGCTACTGCTTTCTTGTTACTCAGGATGGTGGGAAGTCACCGTAGATCCAAGTATCATGAAGAGACAGAGCTCCTTAACAGAGGTGGCAGTTGGTCTCCTGCAAATATGTTTTCTGGGGGAATCTTAATCTTTGCTTAGGGATTGTCCAGAGGGGACCTCGTATTGTATCAATCAAACAAGGTGTTGTACCCAACTGGTAAATTGTGGCAGGGCTAATGCTTTATGTTGGGGGGGAGGGCTGTTTATAAAAGACAATGTCGCCATGACCCTGGTTTACCTGGGAGGGTACCAGAGAAGAAGAGTTAGGACGATGTGCTGTAGTAGCTGATGGTGAAGACGACTCAAGAAGTTGGAGGCGCTGTGGAGCTGGATGCCTTCTGGTGGCAGTGTCCTCTGGAGTGGGTGGCGTTGTCAGCGATCACTGGCTGGCTACCGGTGCAGCTGAAGGCGTCCAGGCCTTGTCAGGATACCCCGACTTTCGCAGCAAAGGGATGTTGCAAGACAGAGTTGCCACCATGGGTAAGGGAATCCACCCTTATTCTTGTCCTAGGCCTATGCAGCCTGGAGGACGATGAGCAACTGCAAGTGTCCCTGGCCTTCACGGCCCGGAGGATGATGAGCAACCGCTGAGGCTTGGTTGGGGAAGTCATACACTAATTTCTGCTGACCATAGGTGCTCAGAAGGGTGCAGGGGGTTTGGCCCCGTATCTTATGGGTGGAACTTGTGACGTCACATGCATGAACCATGGATTCTTATCTTGCCTACTGCTCGGCACGTGGTGTTGAAATCTGAGTTTCAGAGGTGCTCGAGAAGGCAGTGACTTGCTGCCCATTTGCCCGCTTCCTTCAGTGGCACTCATTTCAAATGATGCGCAGTCTCTCTGTAGTGGGCGCGGTGCATTGGAGTGGGGCGTAGTTCGGGTAGGTGTGATGAGGTGACGGCTTCTTGGAGAGTTGAATTGACTGCAAAGTTAGGAACACGGGATTGGCGGTGTGTTGAGGCTTGGTCAACATCTGGAAGTCCCACGTGTCCTGCTTTCAAATTATGGTACATACCGGAATGGAATTGCCCATAGAAAATTGCCGTTATTCAGATGGGGTGAAGTTGGTCCTCTGTAGTGCACTTTCTCTTAAGCCTGAAATTGTGTGATGCGTCAACAGCAACATTGTTAAAATAGTAAAAGTACCGTATTTTGGCGTGTATATGCCGCACCATAAGTTTTTGATGAAAAATTGAGGATAATTAATATTTCAAGTATAGGCCTCACTGAATTTTCGTCAGCAACAGAAAACTACTGCGACGTCAATTCAGTTTGCCGTCTGGTGTGTCCTTGTTGCACCAGCAGAAAAAAATGTGCACACACACAGAGATCCTGCAGTCTCTCTGATCCAGCCAGAGAGACTAGAGAGAGAGTGTGAGAAACAAGACCGGAAGAGATACCATGGTTGGTGAAGAGGGGAACAGAAGGGAGTGACAAAGAAACTGGTCATATGTAGACGGGGTGGGGTAGTGGAAGGGAGGGATGCAAGGGAAAAAAAAAATGAGGACCAGCAAGCTTTTTAATGGGGAAGGGGGAGGGAATTGAAAGGAGGAACCCAGAGCAAGAGGTAGAATAAAAAAAGAAACTGACCCACCAGAAGCAAAAATGAAAGCCACCCACCAGACCCAACCAAAGAAAAGCTTTGCCTCCATGGGGCGACCCATAAGTATTGTTCCTTTTAAGCATTTAAATACGAGTGATAAGCTATTAATTTGTTCTTATTTTATTTTACTTCCTTAGAAGCCAAGTTAAAATATTAAAATGTATTGTATGTTGACAAATTTCTGAACATGTTTTGGGAGGAAAATGTTTTTAATGCTAATATCTCGTAAATAAGCCACACCTTACTTTTTGTAGTCATTTCTTTTGTTTAAAATGTGCAGCCTATACACACCAAAATACGTAATACATTTGCAAGCCACTCGTCATGTACAAGGAGGATGTATGCGAGCCACAAGTGTTTGGAGTTTACGACAACCATTTCGCAACATTGCAGACTGTGCAGGACATCTTGTATACAAGCTGCACTTGCACAATCTCAAGCTTAGGTTGCTCCATGCACTGAGGTGGTGCTATTCAAAATGCTGTTTGTATCCACCAAAATTATCCCACTGGATTTTAGAATGAAAACAATTCTAAGTCATTATCACAGCAGTGATTTGGGACCACTCATGGGAGAGAGTCATTAAGATACACAATAGTAATAGGAAAGATTATTTCTGGAAGGAACTCTTCTAAGTCTTGACAATGACAACACAGTAGTACTAAAGATAGATCACCGTAAGGCACACCATTGGCAGCGAGCATCTGCTGGGAGTAGTTAATCTAAAAGTTAACATTTATGAGTAATTTTTTTTATTAATACAGTATAATGCAGCTTATTTGTATAAGTATCAGTGAAAACTTTCAAAGGTGTTTAAATTTTGTATTAAAGCAGTATATATTAATGAGATTGGTAACTGTTTTAAGCACTTTCCATTTCTTTGGATAGTTCTTCCTCCAGAATACCTCATTGTTTGTGGGTTTTATCAGTCTTCCTTTATGTCTGCTATAATTTGCATAGTGTTAAAGTGAAAAAAATGTCAGTTGCAAACCTTTTGATGATATACAATATTTTTAAACCCTGAACATTTTAGATACATTATATTAATTATTTATATTGTGGTTTTTTTATTATCTGTCCTCTTTATAAGCCATAGGAAGTGTGGTAGTTCAGGACAGCTTTATATTTATATATATAAAGTTAAGCATTTTTATTATTATAAATAAAATAGGATGAGCAAACCCATGCGGGGGGGGTGCAGATTTTGAGTTTGTTTAACAAGAGTACTGTGGTTTATTATGTGTACAGTCAAATGGGTTGAGGTGTGCGCTGGATATTGTACGCTGGCTGCAAGTGCTGCCCTATGAGGAGGCCAGCCCAGAAATCTTGTTTGATTCACGACCGGCCTCCTCCAAGCTGGGCAGTGACTCAGTTGATTTCCACCTGAAGGCTGTCGACTTGCTGGAAGAGCAGCTGCAGTACACATTCAGAGACAAAGCTTACCTGCTGCAAGCCCTCACACACCCTTCCTACATTACCAACACTGTTACTGAATGCTACCAGCGACTGGAGTACATCGGTGATGCCATATTAGGTACACATCCCATAACTTTGTTTCCTATTTATGTATTAAAGGACAGGAATTTCTGTCCTTTTATATATTTTTGGTAGCCTAGCGGTTTACTTGCAACGTTAAGTAACATGTTCTTTGCCTATTTGTGCGATTTAAGTTCTGTATACAGTAGAGTCTCGGAAACCTGATGCTTGGTAACTCTACATTAAATGAAACTTCATAGCTATACAGGTTAAATTATGTGCATTATATTTCAAGCATATGTTAACAAAAAAAAAAAAGACTAAAAAGGACTTTTTCACAAATGATGATAAAATTAGAACAAGAAAATACTCCAATTTTAAATACTCGTATTATTGTTTAAAATATTATTACACTAAGTTACTTTATATTTTCTTGTTAAAATTTTGTATCTAATGTTACGTTATATTTTTGTATATTTTGTGTTAGTATCTGATAAACTGTGTTTATTTATGCTTAATTCCACCCATCTCGGAAATGGTCCAAAACTTGTAATGATGAGACCTCTTTACGATCATTCAATCCTTGGTCACCTGGTACTCCTCTTTTTTAGATTATAGTTACTAACGTGGTTAAAAGTGGAAGGTTGGTGGCTTGGAGAGAAATATGTGAAGAATGGCATGAAAAGGAATGTGTATCTGTGATGCCCTAGCAACAGTCAGCTGCAGGATTATTGGCTGTTTGTAATAACACAGTAATCATTTTCAACTGTGTAGTCAAAGTCTGTGAAAAATCTGACATTTATCATATTTTTCACTTTTCCTCCCTAATCTTCTGTCAACTGCACGATCATTGACTGTTATTTGGGACACATTTTGACGTAAGACTTTACGCTTCGGTGGGACCACTCTCACAGGTATAGCTGGGCGACACTTGACCTGCTGAGGCTGCTGGACCATTTGTGATTCGAACCGTGGTGCACTGGGGATGGCCCTGAATCTGGTGTGCTGAGTGGCAGGTTCTCAGAGGAACTGGTTGACGTCAGGGTAGACTGGCTGATTGTAGTATCACAAAACCACAGATTAGCTAGACCGTGGCACATGTCTCATCCACTCAGGTAGGCCAATAATACTGGGTGCAGAATGCTGTCGAGCTTGACAGGTTTCGCAAAGAGCGCTGGAGAGGCTGGACGTTCCAGGCGGCGGGTGGCTTGCGCTTGCTCCCGGAGACTGAGGTGCAAAAGTCCTGTGGGTAGCGTTTCAAGTAGAGTTGTTCCGATATCATGTTTTCCGATACCACTGCCGATACCCCGATACCAAATGCCCTTCACACTGAATTTTGGAAAAAGTATTACTGTTAATAATACATTAAAAACATTTTTCCTAGACTCGTTTAAATAAATGAATAATGTGTTAAAATACTGTATATAATTAATTGTAATCCGACACAAAATGCAAGCTGACCTAAAACTTTCAAACCCTCTGAAAATGCAAATAATATTACACCAAATGCAAGTCAAATTTTAAATGTCCTGCCCGCACTATCAGCTAAGAGCGTATGGAGAAGTTGTCAATCGGGCAGTGTCATGTCTATGTCTCTTGGTTTACGGGGGAGGGGAGGGCATTAGGAAGACCTCTTCACACTGCTACTTGTTGATGACACCTTGCACACGTGGCAAATATCTGTCTTTTAAAGTAATTAATCATATTTTACTGCAAAGAAAACTTGTAATTTTGAGACACAAATGAGGTGATTATAATTGATTTCTTCACTGTCTTTAATAATTAATCATTCAAAACCACGTCCTCTGATTTTCCCTGTCATGAATTACACTGCACTCAGCTTGGTGCTTACCTGCCCATTATTAGACTGCAAAAGATGTCAAATAGGCACTTCCATATCATCAGTTTATTCAAAGATTCTTGTCTATTGAAATAAATTAATATAAATCCTCTGATTCTGATTTCCCCGTAAGAAGTTACTGAGAGTGAACACCTATAATACAATTTGCTTGATGTGCAAACAATTTTTTGCTGACAAGGGGTACAGTATATTCTATTGGGCATATGATTTTATTTGCGAAGATGCTGCCCTTTGAGTTAAATAAATATTATGTTTTAAAGTTATGTTAATTTTGCACCACATACAATGAAACACCAACCTTACCGGATAAAACAACCTTGAAACACAAAAGAAAACATATTTACAAATATAAATTCCTTGTTAAAATGTTTTGCATAACATTTTCAGGTGAAACTATTTGCTTTGAAATATATGTGATGTTAGGTGTAACTATTTTGAGCGATGCATACAGTATTTACTCATGTGTAGTGCACATTTGTGTATAGTGAGAACCATGATTTTTGCAACAACTTCCAGGGAAAAAAATATTTTAAAAAAAATTTCACCAAAATTTTGTGGTGGGCTGTTAGTAAGTATGGAACATATTATTCTTTTTAACATTAATGTGTGGTAATCGTGTTATGTTTGGAAAATACTTTAATTAAATAACTTAGATGCAAAAAGCCTAAATTTAAAAAGATCCAAAAACTCCTGCTCCTAATACTCAACATTTCCAGCTTCGTTTTTCTCCTCTCCTTTTAGCAGTAACCAGCACTCTTTTTTTGCCGTACTAGAATGTCACATTACCTGTATAAAAAAAAGGGTATCCTCCTTCCTTCTCCCCCCAATCACCAATCCACGAACATGGCTCGCAGCCTCTGCCATGGAAACAAAGATGGATGCGGAATTATTGATCGTCAACTATCTGGGTGTTATTACAAGGGTGTGGGGGGCCGTAAACACGTGGCAGCTCTGGTTTTGTGGCGTGCTAGGATGCCATTAGTTTTGAGGGGGGGGGGGGGGGGGGGTTGACGTACATATAACTGAAGGGTCGCTGAGTGAAAGGAGAGAGAAGGGAGAGGAGTGGTAAAAGAGCGAGAAATGAGACAACAGACAGTGCTTGTTCACTCAACATCCCCGGACAATTTATGGCTAACACTCCCCTTTCCTCTTTTTTTTTCCATGTATAGCATGCACTCCAAAATTTTTTCTTTTATTCGGGGAAAAAAGGGGGCGCTATTCACGAGTAAATACAATATTTGTTTTTATTTTCCTTTTTTTAAATATGTGACGTATGTAAACCGAAATAGGGTCATTTTAAGCCTAAAGAAAGTAATAACCTGACTTCATTATCTACAACCGATATAGTCTATTCATGCTTTCTTCGGCCTTTTGGAATCGAACCTTTGAAAAATCACCCTAGGCGTAACATTTCAACCTGTTGTGTTCAATCACTTGTATTCCAAAATTATATAACTCTGTGATTAACGTTAAAGTACTGTGTTCTTGAATAGATTAATAATCTACTTAGTATCTTCTGTAACTTGTAATGTTCATTTCTTATTAAATATGAATTAACAACAGCGAGAGTGGCGACGTGTTGGCAACGGCTGGTAAGAAATAGTTCACAGTTACAATATATTTAACCTCGTTTTTATGTATACTATTTGTAAATTAAGCGTTGCCAATTGATATATTTGTATTGTTAGGTAGCACTGACGTAAACACATTTTATTTCTGCAGTAAAAATTATAAGCGAAAATTACCGTCCGTAGGCTCACTCTAGTAACACTGTGGTTTTTTTTTTCTGTCCGGAAGAAAAGTTTAAGCGAAGCGGATGGTGTCGCTCTCTCTTGTTCTCTCTCTCGCTCTGTTCTATCTCTTTGGGAAGATCGTACCACATGTGTGGCAGGAAAAGTATAAATCTTGTTATTTCTAATTTCAGCACATTTCATACCAATTACTCCAACAATAATGATGTTTGAATTTGTAATTTACAACTGAAACGAGATTTTATTGTTTAAATACCTATTGTGTGTTATTTAGATGCGAAGCGATGTGATGGCGCGATGCTTACAAATCCAGCAGGTTGGCAGACGTGGTGTGGAAACGAGAATCTAGAATCACGTGCTTGTCCCTCCCAACCCTACCCAATATGGCGGGCGATTATACCCATTGCCTTACGACTGGCAGTGATGTGGCAACATTTCAATGACACTGCGTGTTTCTGAATGAAGCGTCAAGTTCGTAGTCATGTTTTTTAAACATCCTTGTAAGTTACAATGTTGTGATAAAAATGTGTTTCCACGGTAGGGTTAAAAGTGTTGTGTTGTGATCGCTGTGTTTGTAAGGGCGGTTGGCTGTGTTGTAATCGTTACGCAGACCAGGTGTGAGTGGATTTCAAATATGTGCAAAATGTATATGTTTTAACCATGAACGGATGTTATGACGAAGTTACTTATTGAAATTCACATCTGTTTATCACAACGTTGTACCTTTGCGCTAGGTGTTTGAAACATAGTTGTGTAACAAGCTTACGTTTCTGTGATTTGAATGTCTGCCATGATCCCCTCAAAATACTAGGCTCAACCAGATAAATTGAAATAAATAATACAATAAACCTACAAACCAGTAAGTACCAATGCATGTAAATATAAGCAGAATAAATGTTATGGTAGGCCTATGTGTTTGCATGTTCACCACTATCTTTTACGTTTGTCGATGCTACATACAATAAAAACGCAACACGAGTTGCTTGCTTGAATTTACTGTGTCGTTTTGTTGGATTGGTTGTCCCTTCGTTTTAATTTTTATTCCAAATAAGGCCGTCCTTTTAACAAAATAACCCAAGACATTAACAACAACAGGTTCCTCAGTTGTAACAAACACCATCGTTGCAATATATTAATGCATATTATGTGTAACGTGCTATATCGTGGGAAAAAAATTGTTATAAAGCCGACCTAAATATTGTTATAGGCCTAAATTGTGAACATTCATAGGAAATATGACAGTATTATTTGAACAGTAGCCAATGCATGTGACAGTTATAAAAGTAGACGTCACATGGCAGTGTTTATGTTTACGTGTAGCAGAAGGATACGTAATCAGTAACGAAAAGTAGATATTTAGCAGGGCTTCGGAAAAGGCCGAAGTTATCGTGAATTAACTATAAAACATCGGCCCGATACCATACCAGATACAGATACATCGGAAAAAAGGTGTAGTATCGGTATCGGAACAACTCTAGTTTTAAGTTCCGTCTTGTACTTGGAAATAGTCTCAGACCTTTTTACCCTTTTCTGGATGCCACTTCTATCAGAGAAGGGCATGAGGAAAGTATTACTATAATCGGACCTCGCGGGGGAGGGGGGCAGCAGGTAACAATGTAGACCTACTCTGGTGTACTTCGACGTACCGTCTCCAACAACCCAATGCAGTCTCCCTATATCAGCAGCCGGCACCAGGAGTGCGGTGGATACTGAGAGTCAGGTAACACTGGATAATGGTCCCAGTACATGGGTGAGTTTCTCCTGAGAACCAGTCTCCTCAACTCTGGTGAATACTCCTTCCAGCACCAGAAGCACGGTGGAAAGAGCAAACACCAAACTCCAGGGTGCATAGAAAGGGTGGCCATCCAAAGTGTTGTGTGTTTCTACTGGTAAGTGTTAGCAGTAAGAATAAAATTTCTCTGTCACGTGCGGTCACTCGGCAGGCCTGACATCTAGAGAGGAGAGGTATGAGAAATGATTTCCTTAAGTAGATAAACTATGTTTACTCCAGTAAGGAAATAAACAAGTTGGTTGTGCACTATTTCCTCTCAGCGAGATCTTAACGGAAGCTGACCTAGGCTTGACATGCTCCTAGGCTAACGGGGGTAGGTAGATGAAGCGTTATGAAAATAACTTTTTAACTTTGACTACGCTACGGTGTTGCCCTGAAGGGGCAGTAGGGTTTAAGCGTGATGCACTCCTGCATCACCTGCCTTCTATCTTTTTCTCTCTACCTCACCTTACTTTTTTAGTTCTTTTGTCTTCGTTGCGGGGAAGGTACTTTCGTCCATCACGAGACGCTACGACTGCTGATTACCCTCCAGGATATTAATTGTAACCCTTTGGCTGCGTAATCATTTCTCAAGGGGTTCCCTTCTGCCTGGGGGGTCATGGTTTGCCCACGTTGGGGTAGTTGCTTGGGTACCGCCTAATTGGGAAGGGAGGGGTTTATTGGTTTGGAGGGGAATCAAACCCCAGGGTGTGTTTTATTGCAAACGTCTCTCTCCCAGGGAGTGCAGTCTTACTCACCTCAAGGCTGCCATTATTCGGGATGCCAGCTGTCCAAATAAACTGAATAATTTACTAAATTGACGTGTGCGGCGGCTAATATGTTAGTCCCCCTCCTGTCTTGGTCATCTGAAAAGCTTAGGTAGGATATACCACTTTAATAACCTAAGAGAAAGTTTACTATTTTCAAAAGAGGCTCTATGAATAATTTTTTTACTGATTTTACTCTTCCCCTTAGCTGCTGGAGTTCAGTCCTATTGGGAGTGTCTTACTCAGACTCTCCCTAGGCACTAATTGGAAGAAATGGCAAGCTAGAGTTGGAATGAAATTGCCGACAAGCGTGGGCATACCAGACGCTCCCGGGAATCCCAGTATGTCTTTTCAGACTGCCGCCTTCTTCAGGCCCTGCGATCCTGAGGGTTTGGCCTACTCACACCTATGCCGCAGTGAGGACTTTAATGACGAAAGAATGAGCCCAACTGTAAACACTTTCACTTATATATAAAATGAGAAGGGTAAGAAATAACGAATTTAACCAATAAACTTTCAACGTAACGTTTATTAATGCTGAGGATTCACTGGGGAATCCCAGTTCTTGTATAATCAAAAATCATAATTTAAATTACTTATTTACCCTAGGTGAAGGTAAACCTGGACTGAAAATTACTCACAATAAACTACTACTACAAAAGTTGCAATTTACAGCGAGTTGTTTTCTAAGGGGGTGGTTATACAGAGGGAACGTCGCGACAGCCTGCTACTACAGAGTTAAGGAAAAGACTTTGGGTAAAGGGTGCAGGGTGAGGACGTTGAGGTTACCTTCGATGAGCCTTATGCAAGCTGCTGGAGCAGGTGCTTCTGGAAGAGCTTTTTCAAGTTGCTGGAGCTGATGGAGCCTTTGCAAGCTGCTGGAGCTGTAAGGCTGGTCTTCTTCAGACTGGGAGAGGAGGAGGTCTTGCCCAGACCCACAAGAGGCCCCCAACTGTTGCGGTCGGTGGAACGATGAACTCTGGCAAAAGTATTTTCGAGATTCCTTATATAGTCCAAAATCTTAGCTTCACTGCCCTCGCAGGGGTGTGGGGGATGCTAGCCTTTCACCACAGGGGCTGATTATCTCAGGGTAGCGGGTGTCGCAGCATATTCCTTATCAACGTGGGTTGAGGCTGATGACAGATTTACTACCTCAGTTCAAGGCTGTGCTGCTTGTGTGACTTCACTGGGCACAGGGGTGCTGTGATCCTGTGGTGACCATTATAACGTTATTGGCTGTCGGCTGATCCGTGGCCCGTCGGGTTAAACAATTTCTTTCAAGAGGGTGGCGACCGTATGTCGAAGTTTGGGCGGGCAGTACAATTTAAATAATTAATTGCTTTAATTATCTTCCGTGTCTGTAACTGTCCAGCTTGTGAATCAATCCTGTAGCCACTTGGAATCAGGTATGCCGCTTAAGACTTGCCCGAGGTTCTCAGCGCTCGCTGATGGGGCGAAGTCGGTCCGTAGTATCGCAGTTACGCTGTGCAGTAGTGTGGCATATGTCAAGCATAACGACGACTTAAACTGCGGTAGTTTTCGGAGTGAAGAGGTGTTTCTCAGACTTGGGCCTCGGCACCTGGGAGTGTGGTGAAGGAACAGAACATATTGGCGTTCCAAGGGTGGGGCCTCAGTATTTATACTCTTCCTGGCTCACCCTTGGTCGGGTGTGCGGCGCTTTACTGTCCATATCTTTTTACAAGATTCTGGCTGGCTGGCTGGCTTCATGTTACTTGTTTATAACTATTATTTTTCTTCATTAATAAAAATATGTGGCACTGGCACTAAGGGGTGTCCAAAAGTGTTCACATGATAGCATTTATGACTGGCACTGGCTGGCCATTGATCGTCGCTGATTAATTGCGTGATTCACTGAGCATGTTATAGTGTTTACCTCACAGCTATTACGGCTGTTGAAAGTGAGTTCACACTAGGATATTACACTATGGTGAGCATCCAGAATAGTTTATAATTATGTTGGCGTGTGATGGCCTTTGGCAATGGCAATTGGCACGTTACGTGGCCAAATAGGTTTTGGCGGACGTTAGGCTAGGCGCATTCACTGGTATTTACTTGTTGCGCAGGACAGGTGCCTGACCAGTGTACAGGACTGGACGAGTCGTCTTCTGGCAAGGAACGAAGTTGGGTTCAGCGAGTACTACTTTTCATTTCTGCATTACTCGTACAAGTGTACCTGGGCTACCATTGGCCTGTGGCTGTGCCTGCTGAGGCTCTACTTGTTGCACTACTTGTGGCACATTAGGGGCTGCTCCTGTGGTGGATGTGCTGGCCGGCCTTGGAGTTTGGGATTTGACTATCACTGAGGTATGCGGTGTGCTTGGAGTTCCCCAAATCCAGCAGTTAGTGATCCCAATGGACCAGTCTTGGCCACTGAAATAGGCCTGGATCATCAGGTGAAATTCCTCGGAGATTCTGGTAGGCGGGTTTGGCGGCTGGTGCAGCTGCAACAGTTAGTCTGTGGAGTACTGCAGCCTGCTTTTGTGGACTGAGAAGCTCGAACGCGTAAGGAATTTTGCTAAGCCCCAGTGGATATTTAGAGGTAGCCTTTGCCCGTTTCACCCGCTTACGAATACCATCACTAAGTTAAATGGCATGAAGACAGAAAATACTGCTATTGGACCTCGCTGAAGTGGTGCAGTTGACGTGTAGGGTGAGTAGCAGTGCGTGTGCTGCGGCTGCTGCGGCTGCTTGCCAATGCTGTACTTCACTCTCAAACTCCAGCACCTGGGGTGCTGGGTTAGACAAGCTGCTTAGCATTGACAGACTCAATACGAGGTGTAGTCCTGTAGGGTGTCTAGCGACCTGGAAAACAGGGTAAACCTGTAATCGTCCGGGAATATTGTGTGTCAGAGAAAAGTCAGGGAATTTTGAGAAGTAGCCTGGAAGTTTTTAGTCATGTTAACTATAATTCTTAATGCACAATTTATACGTTTCCCTATTTACATAATTAATTTCAGAGCGATTTGTGCAGTTACATATTAAAGTTTTTTTTAAACCACATCAAAATGGATTTAAAACCGCAAACCTATCACAGTTTGTACATGCAATGAAACAGATGTTCTCTTGATAACTTCGATATATGACACTGTTGAACAATCTTTTCAAGAGTTACTAAAAGTGCCCTTCTTGATTCCCAGATAGAAGCCCTCAGTAATTAGTACAATGGTAGTTTGTGATCTTTGTTTTCCAGAAATAATTATTATATCCTAATATCTGATGTAATTCTTTCATATTTACCCTGTTTCATTTTACAAGTAATTTTGATGTCTACTACAATATTAAAATAAACTTCATTGTAAGCATAGGCAAAAAGAATTCAAATTATTTCATTCTTACTAAACGTGCTGCTGCATCTTGTACAGTGTAAGTTAATTTCAATATATATTATACAGGATTGTAAATGTGAAGTAATAGCATTCACCTCCAGTTACTTCAGCAGAACATGCAGGAAGTTTCACTGAACAGCTACCAGTATTTGTGAAATTACAGTAAACAGGTGAGCATATATTTTGGAGTACATGATGTTGTAAGCGTACTGTATCTGTTGCATTGAAATTCTATTGCAGCTTTGGTTCTGACAGCATTAAGTAACATATGTTTAACTGTCAAATATTTTTTCCTGTGCCCAATTTATTTCTAAATATGTCTGGAAAAAATTTAAAATCTTGTGTGGGAAACCTGGAATTGTCAGGGAATTTGAAAACAGCTTGTCATTAGACATGCTGTCCTGTTGGAGTTGGTCTCCCTAGACCCAGAGAAGTACTCCTCTTGGCACCATTAGTGCCCGATGAGAAGAGCAACCTCTGAGTTGATAAGCTGACCTTAATATGAGCGTGTATCTAGCATGGTGGCTGTCCCAGAGGAACTGATCTTCCCAAGCCCTTGGAGATACTCCTCTCAGCACCACTAGTGTGCGGTTAGAGAAGTATACCTCAGACTGACAGTCCAATTCCTAAGGGAGCGGTATCCTAGTGTCATGGCTCTACTGTTCACTATATGGGTGCAGTGAATGAGTGACCTTCCAAGATTGTATTTAGGTTGTGTGAGGTGTCTCTACGGAAAGAATACAATCTCGGTCCCTTCTGTCCCTCGTACGGGCCTGTCATTTACGAGAAGAGGTACTAGGACTATGGAAGTGATATTCTTAAGTGAATTAAACTGTGTTTATTTCTTTTGATTGAAATAAACAGCAATGATGAATGTACTACCTCCTATCCACGTGAGCTTAGCAAAAGTAGAACACCCTACATTAAGATAGGTAAAGGCTAACTTCTCCTAGACTAACAGAGGGGGCAGTAAAATGGCTATTAAAATAACTCAGACTTTCCCTAGTGCTACAACTGTTGTCGTGAAGGGACCAGTTCGTGTCTCGGTGATGCATTGCGACTGTTTTCGGTGAAGGGTAGAGATCTTCGGCCCCCTCGTAGGGTGCGGTGAAGAGCAGAGGAGAGATAAAGTCTTCGGCACCACTAAGACACGATGAAGACCAAGGTAGGTTAGCTGATGGTTCCTGTGACACCAGGTAGTGCGGTGTAAGAACAGGACAGGCTTCAATTGTATGAAGACTGGTCACGAGCCTTGGTGCGGGCGTCTATTTATACTCCTCGGCGGCATGCCCATTATTCGCCTGGCATACGGGGTTGTCTTGGAGAGAGGATAAACAGCTGCGAAGTGCATGACATAGATCCTCGGCATAAGTGACGTCAGTGGCCGGCACTGGATCCAGGCTCATGTATCGGCGCTCGTACTAGTAGTGGCACCTGGCGTGCTGTTGTACTTTGTGAATCTCGAAGTATGACTTGGGTGGCTCGGCCGGCGAATATTTATATCTGGCGTCAAGCGTCCGTCTTGCCTTGGCTAGATACAATAATTCCTGATGTCTCGTTGGCGGTGGTGAAAAAAAAACTCGGTTGCATGAGCTCCCAGTTCAGTTGCACTGATGATTTCGAAGTTGATTAATTAATTTGTAGAAAGACATCGCACGTCAATGTAACTGCACTGTTTGATATTATTTTACGTACAGTGGACAGGTATGTGTTTTGAGGGTTTTAAGTAATGCAGGATAGCATAGTAACTGCTATCTTAATTACAAAGTCTGTCTGTATCTCGATACTTTCCTGGCACCGAGCTGGCCTGGCAGGCATGGGGTAGCTGCTCTTTCTGTGTTGACTCAGCCGGCATCAAGGACTCATTCCTGGCAATGGTCGTGGGCTGACCACCAGGCACCAGGGGATGATCAGCAGCCATGTTGTCTTGAAGAGCTGCCAACTGGGTAGCCGTCATAGGTAATGGTTCTGATGGTGCTACCTCACTGGCTGCTGGAGTCAGAGACAAAGACTGGCTCAGGGCCCCCATCTCGATGGTGTGGTAGTGGTGGACATCCTCTCATTCTCAATTCTTTGCTGGAGAATCGGCCTCGGCGTCGAGTAACACCAGGGCCTCGTTGGTCGGCGGGGGTAATCGTGAAGTTGGGCTGGTTACCCCTGTGGCAAGTGGCGCCTGAGTTAGAGGCTTGCTGGGGACCTCCCATCTCGACAGCACCTATGAGCTGCTCCTCCTCTCGTCCAAGAAGCAAGATCTCGGGAATGGCCTTGGTATCAGGACCTTGGAGACCGTCTGGGGAAGTAGCAAGCAATTTTCTCCTACCACTCCGGTTGATGGTGCCGGAGTAGAGGTTGGCTTGGGACCCGTCTCGACATCATCTATGGGAATATGCGCTAGTGAATTGGCTTCGGCATCAGGCGACACCGGGACCTTGTTGTGGTAGACCGGCACCTCCTCTCGTGTGGGAAGCATCGTTACTGAATCAGCCTCTCTGCATCAGGCGACACCGTAACTTCGTCAGCAGTCTGGGGAAGTGGATGAGCCTTTTCTTCTGCCCCTCTGGCTAAGGGCGCCTGAGTTAAAGGCCCATTGGAGTCCTCCATCTCGACAGCACCGATGAGCGGCTCCTCCTCTCATCCAAGAAGAAATGCTTGGTGGTTGGCCTCAGCGTCTGGAGTCATTGGGACCTTGCTGGTGGCAGCCTCTACATGGGGGGGGGGTTACCAACGACTGTCAGTTTTAGCAGGTGCCTCCCCTTCGGAAGATGGCTGGTTAGAGGTGTCTGTGACGTCCGGTGCTGCAGCTCTCTCTGGTTTGGCCTTCCAGGGCTGGGGTTGCTGGGGCAGCCTTTAAAGATGTTGGTCGTCCTGTAATCTCAATGGCTCTGCGTGCTTCACTCTTCTCTGTAATTAGACTCGGCAGTGGCCGTTGTGATGAGGCTTGCGATCCAGTGGATTTCGCCAAGAAAGCTCGTTTGCACTGGGTGTCCACCTCCCTTGTCGGTCAGCTGATTTTTGTTTGAAGTCTGTAGGTTTTGAGGGCAGTAACCGTACATATTCTGCTGCTCTTGGTAGTGGGAATTCCACCTTAGCTTTGATTGAACGACAGACTTCCCGGCTGGCATTGATTTCAATCTTGAGCTCTCTGGAAGGCGGCAGATGGCGCTGGGTCGTCCATGTCTTCCGGTGGTTCAGAGGTCATTGATCCTGCATCGTTGACCTATTGTTTGAGGGTGTCTCTTGGAAAGGGCCATATTTGTTTTTCGGTCTAGTGCTTCTTGAGGCGGAAGCCGCACATGACATCGTCAGGCTCCCCAGGCCTGGTTTCTGGTCTTCTTCGGTGGGTCTGGAGCCGGTCGGTTCATCACTATCTGTAATTGTAACAGTTCTACTGGTTCCCTTGGTCTTCATAGTGGAGCAAGTGGCTGAAAGATCATGTCACTGCTTGGTTCCCAGGGGATCACTAGGCACTTTTCTATCCCTCCTACGTGCACCTGGCGTTGCTCACAGTCGACAATGCATTTTTGTTTTAGGAGCCAGGGTGGTCCCAAAATAACAGTTTCCCCTTTTTGGGTGCCACTATAAACTCCAAATGGGTATTGGTTATTCACGGTAAAATGAGCACTTTTGAAAGCCCTGCTTAAGATCTACTTGCATGCACCTTGTGTATTATCGCACCTTATGTAAGATTAACATTGTAATGAGCCTCATCACTTTATTCATGTGTCTGTCAAGTGAAACTGAGAAATTTTTAGAAAAGTAAATATTTTTTAATCTTCTCATTTTAACACTTTGATGCATTTAAAATAAACAGAAAACTAAATAAATAATAATTTAAACTATCAGAAATGATTACCTAAAACTTTTTATTCAACATTAATATACGGAATTACTTCCGATCCATCGTTACCAACTTTACTGGGTGCATGCCACTCAGGACAACCGTTAAAATATATGCATATTGGGGCAGTTACTTTTTTCTAAGTTTGATTGCAAAAGTGTTCACTTTATCGTGAACAGCCTTTAGTCATCTAGCCAATATGGTTGGGTAGTCTTAATCTATCATCCATAGGTAAGAGGCAGTCAGACTGTGCCATCTGCACTTTGCTTTCATGGGGCATCAGGTGGGCTCTTTCTTTGGGCATGAGAGTGTTGCTCCGGATAAAGTTCCCAGAGGCTGCTGTGTCAATCATAGCTGTGCTCGCTTGTCATTATTTTAATACAGGGAGGTTTTGGGAGGGTAGATCCGTCTATCAAAGTGTTTTTTCGCTTGACGTTGGGATCGTCTTTAATTTCTCTCTTAACCTTTGGGGGGGAGGGGGGTTGTCTTCTATCTTCTCCTTCCAGCCGGCTGGCTTTACAGGGCAATCCCGGTTAAAGTGTCGGTTGGTACAATAACAGCATTTTGGAAGCGTGATGGCGCTGGGGTGGGGGCAGACGCCACCTTGTCTTCTCCTCCTACTCCCTTCTCCACCTTGGTCTGCTTAGAGCGACAGGTGGTTTATTGAGGCAGGCGCTGGGGAAGCGGGGGATGACGTGTCTTGCCCTTTAGTATTGCCTGTGCTCTGCTTACCCTGTGTCTATGTAGAATGTCGTTTCCTTTGAATTCTCGCTCGCGTTCCACTATGAATACGAGCAGGTTTTCATGCGGACATGCCGTAAATTCTGGGATTTCGTGTTCCCTATGCATTTAGCAATCCTGGTATGAGTAGCTGGCCCTGGGTTATGCAGTCTGTATTCAGTGGTGTGCCAACATACTTTGCATCTGTAGTCCATCCCTGGTCTGGTTATTCGTTCATTGGGTCAACCAATACAGATGTAATGGTAGGGTTCCACTCATAGTATACAGCGTATTATGTGGGTCCAGCATCCTTGGCAGGTTATCCAACTATACAAAGCTGTTTACTGGGTGCAACAGTCCTTGCACCGGTATTATATTTTGTCCGTAAATCTCATTTTGTCTGCCCAGCCTAGGCAGATGTAGTAGAAGCATCTCTGGCAGTGAGCGCGTTCTATGGGGTGTGTCCCCGTGCCAGGGGAGTTATGTTTGGGGCATCGGTAAGTTATGGATTCGACCATTGTGTTGTCGGCTTGCTCGGGTTTGTTCATGTCCATGTCTGACATAATTATTAGGTTCTTGAGCGCCACAAGGTGTTTACAGACTCCCCTAAGTCTCAGCAGTAGGCTGTTCGGCTCCCAGCTAGGTTGCTTGGCTCGGGGTCATGCTGGCCTGGTTCTGCTTAAATAACTTTTGTACGTAAGGTGCTAGGCCCCAGGTTGGGTGCCAGAAAATTTCTTGACGTGTTACATCCTACGGGCACTGGAGGTACAACACGGATCCAAGTGTTTTGGTGGGTGCGAGCGCAGACACATCCGGTGTGTTATTGTGGTTTTAATCCTTGCACAGAGCTAGTGCACAACCAGTGTAAAGTACTGGCATGGTTGCTTTCTGGCAGGGTGTGAAATCTGGTACTGCAAGTAAGAATTTATGCTTCGGTGGGACCACACTTACGGGTATACCTGGGCGACATTTGACCTGCTGAGGCTGCTGGACCATTTGTGATTCATACCATAGTGTACTGGGGTTGGCCCCTGAATTTGGTGTGCTGAGTGGCAGGTACTGGTTGACATCGGGGTAGGCTGACTGATTGGGGATCCCAAAACCACAGATTAGCTAGACTGTGGGACTTGTCTCGTTCACTTAGGTAAGACAGTAATACTGGATGCAGAATGCTGTCAAGTTTGGCAGGTTGTACAAAGAGGGCTGGTTCATAGGCTGGAGAGGCTGGACGTTCCAGACGGTGGGCGACCTGCGCTTGCTCCCATAGACTGGGGTGCTAAAGCTCCGGCTTGTACTTGGATATAGTCTCAGCTCTTCTTTTTACCCTCTTTTGAATATCACTTCTATGTAAGAAGGACATGAGGAAAAATTACTACAATCAGTCCTTATGGGGGAGCAGCAGATAATGATGTAGACCTACTCGGGTGTACATCCACGTACCGTTTCCAACAACCCAGTGCAGTCTCCATATTTCAGTAACCGGCACCAGGAGTGCGGTAGATAGTGAGAGTCAAATAACACTGGCTAATGGCCCCAGTACATGGGTGAGTTCCTCCTGAGGACCAGTCTCCTCAACTCGGGGAAATACTCCTTCCAGCACCAGAAGCACGGCGGAAAGAGCAAACACCAAGTTAACCCCAAGAGGATGAGTACCTAATATCCTGACTCTACCGTTGTGTACACCATGGTGCATAGAAAGGGTGGCAATCCAAGTTGTGTGTTTCTCTACTGGTGAGTGTTAGTGGTAAGAATAAAATTTCCCGGTTACCTGTTGTCCCTCTGTGGGCCTGATGTCTACAAGGGAGGGGTTGTATGACTACGGGGAATTATATCCTTAAGTAGATAAAACGTGTTTATTCCAGTAAGAAAATAAACAATATGGTCGTGCACTATCTCCTGCCAGTTAGAACTTAACGGAAGCTGACTAACATTTGACAGGTGAAGGTGATGACATGCTCCTAGGCTAACAGGGGCAGGTAGACAAAGCACAATGAAAATAACTTTAACTTTGACTACGCAATGCAGTTACCCTGAAGGGGCCGGTAGGGTCTAAGTGTAAGGAAGACTTAAACTGTTGGGATCTTCGGAGCGCAAAGAGGGGTTTTTCCGACTTGGGCCTAGGCACCAGGAGTATGGGAAGACCAAGCAGAGCCGATACAGTCAAGGAACTGAACAGACTGGCATTCCATGTATCTTCCTGACTCACCCTTTATGGGGTCTGGCGCTAGATGCTCTGGTTGTGTGACTTCACCAGCCGGCTCGTGATCCAGGTGCTGCATGTCTTGGTATCTTCATACTAGAGGTGCCATCCGGCAATGCGCTATAGTACTATTGACCTTGATGTGTAGTCTAGGTTGTTCATCCGGCAAACAGTAAAATCTTTGGGCGTGGAGCATGCATCCTTTGCCGTGGGCAGACAGTACAAGTTTGGTGTCTTTATAATTTTATTTACCGTAAAAATGGGCTCCCACCTAGGAACGCAAATTGGAGAGAGAGATAGAAAGAGAGATAAAGAGATAGATAGAGATATATAGACATAGATCGATACATAGATTGATATATATATATATATATATAAGAGAGAGAGAGAGAGAGAGAGAGAGAGAGAGAGAGAGAGAGAGAGAGAGAGAGAGAGAGAGAGAGAGAGAGAGAGAGAGAGAGAGAGATGGTAAAATGGGCCTGGTTTTTGTTAGATTTTTGTTTGGTAGCAAGTGCTAGTATAGTATTGGGCGTGCTGTAGTTTTGATGATATTTTTCAAATACATTTTGGCCCACATTGTCAAAATTCTCTTTTGGTTTAGTGTTTGTCTTTTTATGTAGAAGTGTGTAGAACATTGAATTATACCTGTATTAAGATAATTTTTGGCCACCCCATTATTCTGGCCAGTTTGGTCAAGAGCTTGCTGCTTCCACTACTCGCGGGATTTAGTTTTTATATCTACGTAATGGTTGAAATATTTTATAATGGAATGCTCTATCGGACTTTTGAGAAGTCACCATTCCACTAATTATAATTTTTAATGCAAGTTCTCAAGTTTTTTTTTTTTTTCAAACGTGTAAATTTTTACGTGGTGTGTGTGTGATGGGGGTAAGCCACTGCACGACGAAATAATTTGTGAAGGTTTTTACGTGACCCCCCTCCTTAAATCATTACTATTTTGGTGGCACAAAGCTTGTTCATGTTTCGCATTGTCTATTGAAAATGAGTTTGGGTTGCAGACATTCATTATTTATTACAAATGCGTCTGGGCAACATGAGTGTTAAATAGAGAGAACAAAAATCTATTCATATATTTAATTCATGTTATTAAGCCCTTTGTAAAGGAATCTATGTATTAATTTTTATGAATTGCTGTAATTAAATATTGTTTCTGAGTAGTTAAATTGTACCGGAAGGTAAATACATTCCAGAGTGAGAATAATACCAGTAAATTTACTGTAAACGCTTTTGATTGGATGTGTTTGGTGCTAATAAAGTATTATTTTAAAGTAACAGCCTTAAGTAATGATTTTAAATATGCCCTTCATTATGGTATAATTGTCATTGGGCATGAATTAATGTTGTGTAAATGATATCACTGTATTGTTTGTATGCACATACTTTTTTAATTAATGTTTCAATGCTGAGAGTTTTTTATGGAGCATCGTGTTGTGTACTGGTATATGAATTTTTCTTAGTGCTGATCATTTGTCGAATACTGCATTGTTTTGTAATTTTTCAAATTCAATTGTAATTGTATTCACGTGGGCTGTGACTAAAATATTCTGCCAATATAAGTGTATTGTGCCCTTAGAAGTTCTGTCATTAATATTAACAGTTCACTAAGCCCAATTTTTTAGTGCAGATTCATCAAATAGTTAGCCAGCATGACATATCTGTCTGTCCCCTATAAGAACCTGTATTCTCCTACAGCGGTTTTCTCAACTGCGGGGGTTTTGATAAACATATCCCCCATGGTTGGCAAGGGATTACTGTGTGTATAATATGACCTTTGCCAAATTTTGAGTGTGATTAAATAATGTATAGCATCCATTTTTTTAACAGTGGGGAATGAATCATTCATCAGTTTGTTTGTTTTCAGTAGTGCTTAAAAAGCAGTTAATTAATATTAAGTTTAAGTAATAAACATTTCCTTAATGTCATTGGTCTGTGTCTTGAACTGTAATTTCATGAAATTTTGCTGTTGTAAAATCAGGAATCTTGCACCATCCATTGCGGGTGTTATTACCTGTTTAATTTTCTTTTTCCCCCTCCAGATTTCTTGATCACAGTGTACATCTATGAGCGTTGTGGTTCTTTAACACCAGGGGAGGTGACAGATCTGCGCTCTGCACTTGTCAACAATGTGACTTTTGCTTCACTTGCTGCTCGATATGGATTCCAAAAATTCATGTTGTTCAGCTCTGTGCACCTAATGGACGCCATAGACAACTTTGTCACTTTTCAAGAGGAGCGTAATCATGTTGTCAATAATGATGTACGTGAAAAAATTTTTAACTTTTTATATTGGACACGTGTCTTTTTTATTTGTGTTATTTTCAAAAATGTGTGAGAAATTAAGGTTGTGCAAGTGTGTTGGCATGTGTGTGGTGTGGTGTGTGAATATATGCATGCATGCAAGTACATGTATATGTGCACACACACATGTATGTGCACATGCACATATGCATCCACATGTTCATGTGTGCAGACACTGTTATATGCATTCGCTGCTTGCTTCAGATTTTTCCCTCCCTCTTTGCTTCCTCTATCATGAACTTTTGATCAGAAATACCAATCTGACAAACATAGTAGACTTCTATCCCACTATACAAAAGCTACCATCATGGTTTCTGTGGCCATTAAGGGCACTGTGTACCACCTGGCAGCTGCAGAATTGAAATAGGAAATCCGATGTTAAGTAAGGAAATTTCCACTCAGTGCGTTAATTTTAAATAGGTGTTTCAAACAAAATGCATTCTTTATGAAATTTTTAGGACCTACGAGCATATATTTTCAATATAGATGGACTGTATATATTCCTGTAAAAAACATAAAATGTACAAATTCCTTAAAAACATGCTATACATGTTATGAAAACATCTCTGCTTTAGGGAATTTCTGCTACAAAATTCGTGAAGAATACATTTTGTTTGAAACGTCTGTCTTTAAAGTTATCGCACTGTGACAAAATTTCCTTAACATGGGATTTCCTATTAAAATTTCTCATCTGCCAGCTGTTATGCAGTGTCCTTAAGCAGTAGGTAACGAACTATGTATTGTGTCAAATAAATTAATACTCAGTGTATAATTACACAGTTTAGTTCTAAGTTTCCCAAGTAGATACTAAAGTGCTTTTGTCTGATACAGCTACAGTATTAATTTTTTCTGTTTTACGGTGTCTTTGATAAAAATGTAATTTTTAATAGTATCTGGAGAGCAAGTAAAGGTATTGTTGTACACAAGCAGCCAAAATATTTGTGAAAGATTGTGTGTCAATGTCATAGGTGCTGCTGTTATTGACAGAGAAAGATATTATGATGGCGGAGACTGTAGAGGTGCCTAAAGCTCTTGCTGATGTATTTGAGTCTCTAGCTGGGGCCATCTACCTGGACAGTGGCAAGTCCCTTCATGAAGTGTGGCGTGTCTACTATAGGCTTATGGAGACTGAAATCAGTAAGTGTGAGAGATTACAGTTCTTCACCCAAAATCTATAGTAACTAATTTTTAAGGTTGTGCAAATATTTAGAAATTGTAACACAAGTTGCTATTTGTTATTTACAAATTATTCACATTCAAACTTCAAATATACTATGTAAAAATTGTGAATAATTTACATTCCCATTTTAATTGGTTATTCATTTTACATTGACGTGTGATGCATTCCTGCGCAGTGGACATACGCTCTCTACTTGCAACTTCGCCACATCAATAAGTATATTACACTCATTTGGACAAGTCCGCAGCACATTATTATATTAAATCTCGTGCCTAGTAAAACTACAAACATCTCATCACCTGAAATTACCCTTGCATGATTAGTAAAAATATAATAACTAATTAAGTCTTCACGTGGTTGTCCTAAACCCACCATGGTAATTTCAAATCTCAAAGAGCCACCAACACCCTGGGCAGAGATAAGCAAATTCAAGGGTCCGCTGTAATAGCACAGCACTCATTTAAAGATCGCCACAGCCTCCATAGTCTCAAGCAGAGGCAATAAGTTATGTCAACGCCTCCATGCCAATAGATAAGAAAAGGGTAGTGCCAAGCAAAAGCTCTAATAACAACCCCTGTGATGTGAGGCTAGACACCTCTTCACCCCTCTGGAAGCCTAAAAGCCAAGATTTTGGGTGAGGTGCCATGCCAGGCACGAGGGCAGTTTTCACTTCCTCACAGTCTAAATAAGGCCAAGTAAGCAATAGGAGTAAGAGACCCTCCACACTCTTCCAGTATACAATTTGGCTGAAAGATTGTCTTAAGGGTTAACTGGCCTCTAGACCAACCTGGTAAGTGGCAGCCTACCGACCTCACAGTCTGCACTAGCATACGACAAAAATAACAGTAGTATGCTGTAGAGTTGTTCCGATACCATGGTTTCCGATACCGATACCACTGCCAATACCTCGATACCAAAAACTGATACCAAAGCCCTTCACACTGAAGTTTAGAAAACGTATTACTGTTAATACATTAAAAACTTGTTTGAATAAATAAATAAATAAATAATGCCTTAAAATACTGTATATAATCAATTGTAATCTGACACAAAATGCAAGCTGACCTAAAACTTTCAAACCCTCTGAAAATGCAAATAATATTACACCAAATGCAAGTCAAATTTTAAATGTCCTGCCTGCACTATCAGCTAAGAGTGTATGGAGAAGTTATCAATCGGGCAGTGTCATGTCTATGTCTCTTGGTTTACGGGGGAGGGGAGGGCATTAGGATGACCTCTTCACACTGCTACTTGTTGATGACACCTTGCACACGTGGCAAATATCTGTCTTTTAAAGTAATTAATCATATTTTACTTCAAAGAAAACTTGTAATTTTGAGACACAAATGAGGTGATTATAATTGATTTCTTCACTGTCTTTAATAATTAATCATTCAAAACCACGTCCTCTGATTTTCCCTGTCATGAATTACACTGCACTCAGCTTGGTGCTTACCTGCCCATTATTAGACTGCAAAAGATGTCAAATAGGCACTTCCATATCATCAGTTTATTCAAAGATTCTTGTCTATTGAAATAAATTAATATAAATCCTCTGATTCTGATTTCCCCGTAAGAAGTTACTGAGAGTGAACACCTATAATACAATTTGCTTGATGTGCAAACAATTTTTTGCTGACAAGGGGTACAGTATATTCTATTGGGCATATGATTTTATTTGCGAAGATGCTGCCCTTTGAGTTAAATAAATATTATGTTTTAAAGTTATGTTAATTTTGCACCACATACAATGAAACACCAACCTTACCGGATAAAACAACCTTGAAACACAAAAGAAAACATATTTACAAATATAAATTCCTTGTTAAAATGTTTTGCATAACATTTTCAGGTGAAACTATTTGCTTTGAAATATATGTGATGTTAGGTGTAACTATTTTGAGCGATGCATACAGTATTTACTCATGTGTAGTGCACATTTGTGTATAGTGAGAACCATGATTTTTGCAACAACTTCCAGGGAAAAAAATATTTTAAAAAAAATTTCACCAAAATTTTGTGGTGGGCTGTTAGTAAGTATGGAACATATTATTCTTTTTAACATTAATGTGTGGTAATCGTGTTATGTTTGGAAAATACTTTAATTAAATAACTTAGATGCAAAAAGCCTAAATTTAAAAAGATCCAAAAACTCCTGCTCCTAATACTCAACATTTCCAGCTTCGTTTTTCTCCTCTCCTTTTAGCAGTAACCAGCACTCTTTTTTTGCCGTACTAGAATGTCACATTACCTGTATAAAAAAAAGGGTATCCTCCTTCATTCTCCCCCCTCCCTCCCCAATCCACAAACGTGGCTCGCTAGCCTCTGTCATGGAAACAAAGCGGGATGGTGGAATTATCGACCATCAACCATCTTGGTGTTATTACAAGGGAGTGGGGGGCCGTAAACACGTGGCAGCTCTGATTTTGTTGCGTGACAGGATGCCATAAGGGCGGGGAGGGGGGTTTAACCTACAGATAACTGAAGGGTCGTTGAGTGAGAAAGAGAGAGTTTGGAGAGGAGGGATCTAAGAGCGAGAGATGAGACAGCAGACAGTTCCGCCACTTCCCGCAACACCCCGGATAATTAATTATTAACACTCCCCTTTCCTCTTTTTTTTTCCATGTGTAGTGTGCACCCCAGAATTTTTACCTTTGTTTAGGAAAAGGGTGCACTAATCACGTGTTGATACGGTATTTGTTGTTATTTTCTTTTTATTTTAATCTGCGACGTATAAAACCAAAATAGGGTCATTTTGTGCCTAAAGAAAGTAATAACCCGACTTCATTGTCTATAACCGATACTAAAGTATCTGGCCAACACAGGTACATCGGGAAAAGGCTAATTATTGGCTGATACCGATATGTAGTATCAGTATTGGAACAACTCTAGTATGCTGGCCACTAGGCCACATACTGAAATGTGTGAAATAACTAGAGAAGACGTCTGCCGTCGGTGATCCCCAAAGATGCCTCCACAGTCACGCCGCTTTGTTAAGACGACTTCCTTCTCTACCTCACCTTCCCATTAACCATTCTCCTTTAAACGTTGACTCATGTCTACTGGGTGGGACTACCTTAAATGGTAGTTTAGTCACGTTGACTACCCTTTCCAAGCTTAGCTTGGTCTACCACGGCGAATGATACCTATTTTATTGTGCCAGTGAGGCATAAGGGGATTAGGTACAGGATCAGGCCACTTGGGGCAGGTTTGCTATGGGCTGGAGGGCAGTCAAACCTCAGAGTGAGGCGGATGGACGTGGCTGCCTGTCCATGGAGCTCAATTCTCCTCACTCTCAGGGTTGCCAATATACGGGATGCCAGTGATCCCAGATGGATGGAATGAACTGGTGAGGAATTTGGCGTGGAGGTGGGGATGCATGGTCTGGCAGAAGAGATTTTAGTGGGACGAGTAGACTGTCGTCACGGGACGAAGTCCGAAGAAGGGAGTGTTGCACGGGGTCGGTTGTCTGGTTGAGCCGGGAGTCTAACCCGAAGAACTTTTCCCGATGCGAGTTTGATAGAACATACTGTACATACTGTACATATTTTCACTGGATTTACACAAGTTTGTAAAATACCAAATTAGAGGAGAAGTGTGATCGTTAACTAAAAATAATGGGAGACAAGTAATTAAATTTGACGTGATGTTTATTGATAGGATTTTCCGTGGAGAGAATCTGCTGTTCCAAAAAAAAATACATATATGAAATATTAATCTGCTCTGGCTAAACACTTGGGAGTATAGAAAAATTACGTTGTTAACATGGATTGGTTGAATCACGTGAAGGCAAGCCTAGGGATAAAATAAGTAAGCTATATCGTACAACTTTACAGCGGCTAGAATAAAATGGGAGCTAATTAGGTATGCAATCTAGAACGCGTCGGCTAGTTACCACGAAGTCAAAGGAAGTTGCCTGGGGTAAGGAGATACGGAGTTAAGATGGGGTGTACCTGAAGCAGGAGTAGTCGTCTCTCGTGCAAGTCTTGGAGAGAGAGTTCTTCGCAGACTGATGAAGGCCTTAAGGTGGGGAGTCTTTAGGTAGACTCGGGTAGAATGGATTGAGGTAGGAAATAGATAGCCCTTGGTTGGACTGGATAGGAAAGCCTTTTGCAGACTGAGGTAAGCGGAGAGTCTTCGGCAGACTAAGGTAGTGAATTGAGGAGTCTTTGCGGACTCAAGGAAGTGGTATGTCTTCGGGAGACTAAGGAAGGTGAGAAGAGTTTTTAGCAGACTCAAGGTAGGCCTAGAGTCTTTAGCAGATTCAGGGGGGCTCGCATTCTCTTCGGTCGCCGAGCCCGGCACATCTGCCGGTGCTGGCTCCTGGAGTTGTATTTATACTAAATTTGTACTTATCAGCAATTCTTCGGGTGCAGGGGGTAGAGTAGCCTTCCACAACGGGGGCGGGTTTATCGGGGATGAAGGAGTGCTTAGCTTTTCTTATCACCCTGCGTAGAGGCGGTGACAAATTAAAACCCCTGTCTCTGTGGTAGGTGGGCCGTGACATCACAAGGTCATGGGGGTGTTGCCATCTCTCAAGATAGTAGGCACTTCTTCCAGAGCTAAGCGACGAGTGGTAGAATTCTCATAATATTTATTTTAATGGTGGGGGGGGGGGGTGGTGCCTCTTGCATGCATAAATCTAGGCGGGCAATGGGGATTGTAATTACGCATTACAATGATGTAATCGGCTTCTCAAGCTTGTGGGCTGTCTTAGCGCAATACTTATAACCTGGTGTGCCGCTTATATATTCCACCCCTGAGTGCGCATGGCTCGTAGATTCAGCAAAGTCGTCTGTAGAGTGTACATTCTCACTGCGTAGCATGCATCAATGTAAACTTCCGCTTGGGAACAGGTTCGTGAGGTAATATTGAAAGCTTAGGCTCCTTCCAAGTATCCCCATTTAAATTTGGGTAATTTAATTGGGCTAAGATTTTGCTTCACATTAATTACCGTATTTCGGCCGCACAATTTACAAAAAAAAATGGCTACAAAAAGTGGGGTGCTGTCTAATTTTGAGATGTTGCATTAAAAATATTTTTACCCCCAAAAATCCATATTAAGTGATATTTATAACCATATACAGTGTAAACTTAAACCATCTAACTCGGTTTGACAGGAAACCCGTGCCCACAAGGCATTTTCTGTGGTCCCGAGACAAAATCCCGATGTAAACTCAAAATTCAGTTTTTACCACATCGATCAAACAAAAATTTCTGTAGCATCACCGAAAATTACATGCTCCGATCATTAAACAACTAATCATTAACAAAAAAAGTATAAGTATGAACTTGACACGAGGTTCTATATGAGTGGACTATCTTAGAAGGTTGTATGGTACATTGGCCGCCCTGCCAAGCCCTAGACTATCCTACCACAACAAATACTATATCTTCAACTAGGCCTCTGAGGCATTAGGGATTTTACTGTAGCATTCTGTTGTTTGGGGGTAGGTTTGCCATGGGCCGGAGGGGAGTCATACCCCAGAGTGAGTCGAATACAAGTGGCTTCCGGGACTGGGAGTGTAATCTGTCTCACTATTAGGGCCACCAATATACTCAGGATGCCAGCGATCCTGACTGGATGAAGGGAGAGAAGTTTACTCTAAAGAGATGATAGGGATACGTAACCTGGCTGATGGGACTTTTAGCTGGGTGGGTTGGTTTGCGTGCTGGGATGTAATCGTCAGAGGGGCTTGCTACACGGGTACAGGAATCGGGTTGCGCTGGGAGTCGAACCCGGATTAATTTCTCTGTTGCTAGCTTGATGGTACAGAACTTAGGTAAGACTGTGCCCTGTGGGATCTGTGACTCAGATTCTCCGTCCAGATTTCAGCTGGACATTACCGATGGTTTTCTTGGGTTGGCTAGCAGGGTTGTCCTGGGGAGTAGCTCCGTTTTCCCAGTTTAGCAATTACTTCTGGATCTCATAATCCGTAGTGGGATATCCCAGCCAGCTTCCACCGAGGAGGTGATCAAGGGGAAAAGAAATATCTAGCGGAATGAGAGGGGAAATGGCTCGTGGTGTTTGATCAGGTTGTTTAGGAGACGGCTCGTCTACAGACTTAGGTTGGGCGTTGGCTCGGGCAAGGGAACGTCGTTCCCTAAGTCTTTGCTTGTTGCACCACCTTTCTTACTGTACTTCGGAGCAACAATAAACAACACAAAATTATACTGAGGGAGCAGGGTTCCACTACTACAGTAAAGGTACACAGATATAAAGTTACATAGTTATTTATTGTGGGTTTTCATTCCCTGGGGAGTAAACATAAAGGTAATTACTAATACAAAAATGCACAATATAAATAAATAATAAAAATAGCTACACGATATTATGTGGAGAAAACAGGGGTCAGGCGAAGTCGAGCGTGAGGTAGCAACTATAGCTCAGCAACTTTGATGTGACTGTTCACCAGAAGCTATAGCAATGCAATTTACAGCGTCTAGATAAATATAAATTATAGCGACGCAAATTTACAGCGGCTAAGCAAATGAAAATTATAGCATGCAATTTACAGCGGCTAGCTTAATTAAGCGGAGGAAGCTAAACAGTTAGTTAACACACAAAGCGATGGCTCGCTACCGGGAAGCCATGGGATGTTGACTTAGGTAGGATATACTGGGTGGAGGTTGGGTATACCTGTAGATGTTGGCTGACTCACGTGCAGGTCCCTGATGACATGCAGGTCGAGAGAGAGAGCTTCTTGATGCAGGTTAAGGTGCAGGTCAATAAGGGAGAGTCGGCAGTAGGAATTAGAGTAGTTCTTGTTCAAGCCCGAAGGAAAGTTTTCTGTAAGCTGGGTATAGGTAGGGGGTAGTGAGCTGCAGAATCCTTGCAGACTGGAGGATAGGTAAGCCCTTGCGAGCTGAGGAGGATGAGTCCTGTTGCATACTGAGAAGGATGAACCCTTGCGGACTGAGGAGAGTCTCCGGCAGACTGGCGGGTGGGCTTGCATCCTCTGCGGTCGCCGAGCCCGGTGACACTCTCTTGTACTAGCTGCGGGGGTTGTATTTATACTAAAAATTTTATGGTCAGCAGTTCTTTGGGGTGCGGGGGTGTAGCATAGCCTTTCACCACGGGGGCAGATTTATCGGGGGTGCAGACACGCTGTGGGTTTCGTATTACTCCGGGGGGAGGCGACGACAAATTAAAACCCCTGTCTCTGAGGCGTGGTGGCTGTGACGTCACAAGGCCACATTGGTGCTGCCCTCTCTTGTGATTGTAGGTACTTCTTCCATACGCAGACACAAGTAATAGAATTCACAATAAATATAATTTATGTCACGGGGGTGCCTTTTGCATGAATAATTCTGGACGGGCAATGGGGATTGCAATTACGCAAGTAATATGCAATTATGTGATCGGTCACCCAAGCTCTATGTGTTTCCTGGCGCGATACATTTGATTCTGGTTTCCGCTTACATATTCCGCCCCGGACCGCACATGGTTCGTAGATGGGGCGGAGTCGTCCATAGAGCGCGCAGATGCGCTGCGCCGATTTCTGGCATACGTCAAACTATACTCGCCAATACGTACAAAGTCAGAATACAGTACATTATGTTCACATGCACCAGTAATACTAATAGATAACACAAATAAAATAAAATTTTAACACACATATTTTTGCTTACGCCTCACTGCCCTGCATTTAGTTCTATTTATGTAATTTACCACTTCTGAAATAATCTCTTGTTGATCTAGTCATGTATTTGTTTTTTGTAGCTAAAACAAATAATTAATAACGATAGACATCTCGGACTACACATTGTGTATTTGCAGACCACGAAATACAAAAAAAAGCTGAAAAAAAGTGAAAATAATGTACATATGTATATTAAATATGTAATGTAGAATTTTATTAATGTTTAGCAAACAATATTGTAATGTTTTTGGCAGCAGCCATTGATAACGACAAGCTAGAACCAGTGATGCCATATTTTTGAGATAGTGATTCGCGATGCGGCGTTGCCAACACCACTCATAAATTTTCACTTGAATATTTTTTCATGAAAATTACGAATGGATTATCTATAAAAATGTAACTATAATAAATATTCCCGGAAAGTGAGTAAAAGGCAACCTAAAATTGAGGTAACCCTATTCACTGCACTTTATCAACCACAATGTTCAAGACGTACATGAGAAAATAATTTTGCTGCTGTACAAAAGAAAGATAATATCTTATGTAGTTTGCACGCCCTCCGCATTTCCATAAGTGCAGATTGACAGATGTCATTTTGTGTAACATATTGCCATGTTTTTGCTTTTTCAAGTCACGTTACCATCTGTGGAATAGTAATTGCGCGATGTACATAATAAACATTGCAACAAAATACAAATTTTCTGTCACAAATATTGTATGAGGGGAAATTAAGTCAGAATTTTATATGTTTGTATGCAATCATGATTTAACAATATTTACAGGAATACAAAAATTTGGTGCTGCCTTTACTTGAAATATTAAATATCCCTAATTTTTCATAAAAAAATTTCTGGTGCGGCTTGTACATGCACGCAGCCTATATATGCCAAAATACGGTAGTTTTGTACAGGACGCTTTCTCCTGAACTAGCATTTTTAGGACTTAGCTTCCTTTATTTTTCTATAATTTAGTTAGAATTAATTAAGTGAGTACGGACTCATCATGTTTTCCGAAAGACATTAATAAAACGTAAACTTATTTTTGCAAAACTTTTTTTTTAGAGTAATTTATTTCATGTGTGTATATTTTACCTTTTACCATTTGTTTGAGAATAACTTGACGCACTACAGACCCGGCTGATAGGCTGCCCACGTCCCTGCGCGACTTGTTAGATGCTAGGCGAGCACGTCTTTGGGTGACTAGTCGTTTCTTGGCACTGGTGCCCGACCGGAGTGCAGTATTGGCCTAGTAAGTCGCTGGCTTGGTACAAAGTCCGGCTCTGGCAATATTACTCTGTGTGGTGCAGGCTTAGCGTGTGGGACAGAGTTCAAGCTTGCATTACGGCGTGTCTGGCCTGTGGGTGATTTTGCTAGCGTTCTCTCGGCCCTAGTTGCACTTGACTGGAGCGTGAGGTGTGCGTGTGGGGTGCTAGGGTTTACTGTGAGCGTGGAGCTGCTAGGTACAGTCAGAGTGTAAGTGGACCCCTCACCGAACAGGATTTCCTCTACCACTGGATGGTGTCCTTTGGCTACTTGTTTGGGTGGCCGGAACAATGCAATAGGAGTGATGGTTATTACTGGTATCGTGAGTCATCGCAGCAAAGCAGCTTGTTCACGTGGACTCAGTAGCCATAACCTGCTGGATAGGATGCTGAGCCCTTCTGGATCCTTAGAGATAGCCTTCGCCTTCTCTTAACCTTCTTCTGAACACCACCAATATGTATGTAAGGTTTCTGACTCTAAACTAAGATCGGGCTTGCAGGAGTTTGGCAGTCAATGTGTTAGAGTGCACGTGTAGGTGCCAATTGCTATCGCCAACACCACACCTCACTCTTGACTTCCCCACCGGAGGTGTGGGAGTCTCAAGCTGCAAAGTGTTGGTTGCAGGAACTGCATTGTGTTGTCCCAATGGGGTTGGTCTCCCCTGCACTGGAGTGTAAACCCTACTCGACACCACAAAGTGTGCGATGAGAGGAGTTCACCCCAGCCGGCAAGTCGATCCCACCAGGAGCATACCTAGTGTCGTGGCTCTACCGTTCCTCCCATCTGGGTGCAAGGAATGGGTGGCCGTCCAATATTGGTGAGGTGAATGTCCGAAGGTCAGTGATCTCCCCAAGCCTGAAGAAGTTCTACTCGGCACTGCTAAGTGTGCAGTGAGGTGAGGGGCGACTTCAAGCTGGCAAGCCACCTACCAGGAGACGGTATCCAGGTGTCGTGTCTCTACTGTTCACTACACCAGGTAGAGAATGGTTGACTTTCCAAGGATGTTTTGGTCTGTTGTCAGTGTAGACTCAGAAAGAGCAAACCCGGTCTCCTGCTGTCTCCCCCAGATCCGATGATAAGAGGTAGGAAGTGAGAGTGATACTCGAGAAGTTAGATAAGATCACTGTTTATTTTACTGTAGAGGAAAATAAACGAAGATGGTGGAAGCACTACCTCCTATCCACTCGGGCTTGGCAGAATGTAAACACCGTAGCGTAAAACTGGGGAAGGCACCGTCTACAAAGCTATGGGAGTAGGCAGTTACTGGTGCATGTGAAAATAGTTTACTCCTCTGGGCAAGCACTACTCTCAGGTTGTCCGTAAGGGACCGAAGGTGTCTTCGTGTGCCGATTTGAGGACGTCGTAGGTTCTTCCTTATTTGAAGGCTGGAGAGGATCTTGGGGCCCTGTGAGGTAGTGGTGAAGTAAACTGGAGAGATGCGGGCCTTGGCACCAATTGCTTGTGCGATGAGAGCCCAGAAGAGGAGTCAGAAGACTAATAGAGAACTGAAGCAGAACTGACAATCCGGAGGCCGGGGCTCCTTATATACTCCTCAGCCATCCTTTCTTTCACTGGCATTGGGCGTCTGGAGAGGGGGTTTGCAGGTGCAAGCCCAGAGGCTTGATCCTCTGTGCGAGCGGAGTAGTGAAGAGTTGTGGGATCTAGGCATCATACTTGTGGCAGCATCCCACGGCGCACTGCTGTACTAGTCCTGGACCTCTTGCATGGTCCCGGTGGCTTAATCGGGCGAAAATAAATCCCATTATTGTGACGTCTCTCCTGGCCCGGTATATAAAACAATCTTGTAGGCGGTGGCTGTGACTCAACTCCTTTGACAACTGCTTGTGGTGAAGTTGCTTTGATGAGTAGTAGTCATTTATTTATAATTATAAAAGATGTCATGCGTCAATTCGCCTCCTCTCTTCCTTCAGCGTAGACTCATCTGGGTAATGAGTATAGAAGAGCAAAAAATTCTTATTGCAAGAATGTGGAACTGTCACATATCGCAAGATTCAATTCGTTAAGAAGTGATTTTGTCAGTGTGTAACGCACTCAGAAGCGAGCCAAGTATGAATGTCTCGTGTTTCGTTATTGTACTGCAAATGTCAGAGTTTGATGACGTAGTAGTGGTGGTGGTAATCGCAAGGTGTTAGTAGGAACCTACGTTCTGTGCCGGCTGACAGTGCAACTTTCGTGCGATATTCACCTCGACTACGATTGTCCGTGGTGAGCTGAGAGTAATCCCTGAAAGTAATTAACTTTACGCTAATTGACCAAGAAATAAATGTAGTACATTGTAGTAATATTTCAAACGCTTTGAATTATTCACAGTATATAAGTTACGACACACCTTTGTAGGTAAAGTGCCGTGTTATGTATTGGTACATAATGCATATTTGCTACGGGATGTTTATAGGTTATGGTGTCCATAATATACAATTAATAAACTGTAATTTGCTGTGACCTATGCTACCTCCTACCAAGTCAAGGATAGCTGAAGGTAACCTGGTTCTAAATAAATGGGAAAAGCTGATTCTAGACGAAAAAATATTTACAGTTAAACTACTACTTTACTACTTAAAGGTGTCTAGAGGAGCCAAATGAGGTTAAAAGAAGAAAGTTCGTGTTGGTATGTCGCCGGGTTGACTGGTCGTCTGCTTACTTAGTTAGTTGCCGCAAGGCGTTCTTGTAGGCTTCAAACTTCTCTAGAGCTCCCGAGCACTAAGAGTGGTGTGGGCGGTGCAAGAGATGCGAAAAAATGACTCCTGAGGCCGGCAGCGTCCGGACTTATATAATGGAAGCTTGTAGGCTGCCGGTGCGGGGTGCAAGGGAGGTGTGACGTCCTCCGGCCCTGGGTGGCGTGAAAATTATTTCATCAGCGGTTCTCGCTTTGTGCATCATCGGGTCTGCTCGGCCGTGCCTGCTGTCTAAGCAGTTTGTCTGTGTCAAGCATGGGGAGGGGGTGTCGGTGTTCCTGCCGGGATGCATGCGCCTTCCAGGTGAGAAGGAAAAATACAGAAGTTGCTGTTGCCTGTAGGGGTAGGCAACGTGTTGCTCACATCTGTAGAGATGGAAGCAGTACTCCTAGGCGATGATTCGGAGTCGTATTATAATGGATGCACAAGTAGTACGCGTCAAAACATACAAAATAATAGGCTAGTATGCATATGATGCATTATAATAAATACACTTCTTATGTCTATAATTGAAGTGGAAAATGTAATGTGTTAGATTTCCTAACCTTTCGTCCTCGCTTTTTTGCCCAGCGGGGGTTATATATTTGGGAACACCGTGCTCTAGAGAGGGCTTTAAAAGCCAACACCCTTGAAGGGGACACGCAGGAGGTCGAACCCCAGTCTCAGACTATCAAAGCCGTCCCTCTGCGGATTTCTTCGCTCATCCCTCTAGAACACAAAACCCCCTTATACAAATATTTAAGTGCTTATTGGTCTGGATACGATCCTGAGGGAGAATGACTTGCCCGGTTAGAACGGTCACTTCCTATAGACAGTGCTACTCATAGTGACACCATACCCAGCTAGGCACCCGCTACTTCGAGCATAATTAAACTCTCGTCCGGGAAGCTCATTCGGGTAGACACTGGTCAGAAGTAGAGCTACCCAATTTCTGCGTTATTAAACTGGCCTCTGAAAAAACCGTATGGGTTCGACTCCCGATTAAGATAGTTCCCAAACCATATGCAGCACCACCCTCTTCAGATTATGCCTCCGCACGTCGAACAACTGGTCACATTGGAATAACCCCAGTCAGGTCATCCACCTTCACCCCCACGATCGCTTAACTACATCACCACTTCATATTCCCTGGGACAACTGGCATCCCGATTATTGGCAACTGTAGTATTGTGGAAGGTAAAACTGTCTTGTTGGGAAACTATCTCTTTCTTTCCGCTTCACTCTTGGGTTTGAATCCCCTCGTTTCTGATGGTACCCTACCATTAAGCGACCACCCACGGAATTCAAACCCTCCACGACCCGTTGAGCCAATAATGCTAGCCACTTACGCCGCAGTAATCCTACTTAGGTTCCGAGAGGGCAGTCAGCATCCTAACCTCTTACACGCCGAGGTAAGGCATGCATCAATTTGGTGCCTAATGTGTGACCAATTGTCCTAAGTAGCTCAGCTTTGAGGACGAGGACCACGCCAGTCCCACCCCCCCCCCCCCCCGTAAAATTTGGTCTTCTTTTTCTGTTACGCCTTGCAAAGGAGACCGCCTAAGACTTCGAGGAGTCGAGTTAAACACCCCGTGGCACCCATAAAAGCACCATGTCAGACTCAGAAACGAGTCAGAATGAGACGCGGCACCCTAGCTGAGGTCAATGCCGCCGGGATTAGTAATGCCCCTTGCCAAATTGCACAGGCACTGGCTTGAACACCACCCTGTGTAATTATTGCTACAGGGAATTTCACTACGTGTGTATCGGCTGGGAAGATACACGTTGTTTCACTAACAGGCTGTAGTACTGTTGTCACGAATGGAGGCAGGAGGATCCTCAGACATGCCAATGACCAGAATGTTAAGGGCCAAGGACGGTATCTCGTGCACTACATCTTGTGCAACCGGGAGTTCCACTGCGTCAGTATCGGCTGGTCGGATGACAGAATCAGAAACCCCGGTCAGGTTTATCAGTGCAATGTTTGTCGCCGGGAATAGGCGTACAAACCACAAAATCCCACCCACAGGTGTAGCCCAATCATTCCTGGGTTACCCTGTAAGTGGACGCTACCTGACTTCAACGGGAACGCTTATGCGAACCCAGAGAAATTTCTCACAGAGTGCGAACGTGAATTAATGGAGCACCTGATCCTACGAAAACAATGGGTGAGCCGAGCTCACCACCATCTCTCCAGTCCCGCCAAATGTTGGTTGGAAACGTACGGTGAACTCGTGGAAAGCTGGCCACAGTTCAAGGCCCAACTGATTTCCCATTTTTCCGGAGAAGAGCTTCTTAGCGAACTAATCACTGATCTACACTACCGCAGGCAAAGGCATGACGAGGAGGTGGAGTTATTTATTAGGCGCAAAGAACGCCTACACAAAAAGCTTTATTCAGAGCAGGCTGAAGCTCAGCGCGTCAGACATATCACCCGCACCCTCCTCCCCTTGTTACGCAACTTATTAGTACCTCCTCACCCCAGACGATCGAGGAGCTGGTAGACAGAGCAAAGGAACTGGAGATGAATGAGTTCCCTCTCCCTGGAAAAGAACAGATGGCACATGCCAGGGCTAACCTTCCAGCCCCCTTCCCCAGGCCGCCTGGAAAGTGCGACGCGACCTTGCCAACCCCGCCACCCACTTGCCCCGTTGTTCGTATTGCCTGGAGGGACTTTTTCACCGGGACTGCCCAAAGCGGCAGCCTCAGGAAACACGCATTTCTCCTCCCCACCCTCTAAACGTGCAGCCATTCAACACAGAAACCAGTAGCCCCTTTTGTGGGAACGGTAGCAAATAGGGAAATTGTAACCCGACCAAGGGGATGCCATTAAATCCTCCGCCCGATTTACATACGTGCGACATCAAACCTAGGATCGTCAGTGCCACGGCCTGAACATTATCACAGGGTCTGCATGACCCGGCAAGCACCGGAAAGGAGAACTCCCCACCCCTCCGGGCGCCTGAAGGCCGTGTCCCACATCCACCTCCCCTCATTGATCCCTCCTCTTACCGGGACTGTCAAGGACGGCACGATTATGGAGCTTGCCCCGCCCAGCAGGAGAGGGGGGAAAGGGAAGACAGACAGCCGGGCTCCGAGCGCACCACCCCGTCCCCGCCCCCCGCAAACGCAGGCCCGGCCTAAAGGAGCCGCGGCCTATCTGCAGGCGATAAATACTGTAAAACCCCTCTATTATTACCCAATCCCAAGGAACCGTGAAAAGTTTGATTCTAAAAAGTCAAAAATTTGAAGCACGTCTAAAAATAGATACAGTAAGCCCTCGCCAATCACGGTATCACCACGGTTTCAGTTACTGATGTTAGTGGTTGCACATTTCTCATGCTACCATCATAGACTTTGACATTTGTTGTCCCAAGCAGCGTGAAGCAATCAATTACTTAATGCCAGAAGGGGACACTGGTGTATTATCCTTGGAAGCTCGGGGAAGGGGGGGGGTGCAGGCTGGGTCAGTAAGGATTCTTTGTCCTAGTCACATGCCTCCACCTCTGCCTTATCCTCCCTGTCTTTTTTCACTTCCATTATCCCTCCTCTTTTGCTGTAAAAACAGCGGCACATTACACATTCTAGTTTCTCAATCAGTGTATGTATGATAACTTCAGATTTAATTCAATGCCCTTTTTTTTAATGATTATTTTTAAGTTTATGTCCACCCACGTCTTCGTAATATGCTAATTTTTTATGGTGGACAATTGTTTTTTTCTTGTGATGTCAATTTTATGTGTAACGTGAGTAAAGATAAGTGTGTGCAAATAAAATGTGTTCTTATGTTACCGGTACCATATTATGGCGAGTGAGGCCTTGTGCGTGTATAGGCAACGTCAAAAGTTTTAATGAAAAATTCTGTATAATTAATACTTCAAATAGACCACACTAAATATTTATATTCCTGTAAACATTACCAGGCCTCATCGTGCCAGTGCAGAGGCCAACACGCCGCCTACATTTCATATAAATTCAACACATTGATGTGAATGTCATCTATCAGCGTGTTTTCCCAACACCGGGCCGCTGTTAGGAAGTGAACCGGCACTGTAACGACGGCAGTGGCGGCAGGCGGGCAGCTGCTGGCCGCCATCTTGTAGCGACAGACAGCTACCCAGGCTGAGGATCTAGGGTCGAGCTTCAGCAGCAAACCGCCGTGCTTGCGTCCGGCTGCGCTGCAGAGGATCTAGACGCTCGCCCAACTACGTACACGTGGCAGCCAGCAATGTAGGCCTATTCGTGGCCAGTGCCAGCACGCGAGTGACTAATTTTTTAATATGTAGCTTCATATCTATTATCAATAAATAAACCACTGTGTTTTGCTTCAAACATGACATCCCCAACAGTGTTTAGTTACTGTTTTGTGAGTAATACATTCAATTTTCTAGTAATGAAACACTAAATAGTCGGCCGACAAGGGCTGGTCAAATCACTGTGCTAGTTCAACGGTGTAACATCTCAAAAAATGGCAATTTTGAGTTACACAGATTAGAAGATGCAGATTATTATGAACTTTCCGATGCAAAACAATAACATCTCAATATCACAATAACAAGCTTCAAAATTGTGAAGTTTTCGTATAGCTTTGGAAAAATATTTGTTAATGTCGAAAGCTACACAGAAACATTTTAAGTTATTACTGCTTGAAATATTATTTTGAGTCACATAGTCAGTGCAACATTGAAACAACAAGAAAAGTGTGGTGTTCCGCTGATAATTGCTGTTCTTCAGAAATTGTTCCTAATGCTATGCTGTAATATTTTGTTATGCTACAGTGTTCCTCATAATGCTTTTGTTTGCATGGTTATCTTAAGAGTGGAATATCGTATCTTCTCAAAATATTACAGTATAGAACAACTAGTAAAGTGCTTTATTTTATTATTTTAACACAACATTTTGGAATGTTATAGTATTGCATTTTTAATTCTCCTTCCATTACAGCAATATCTTAAGATGTGTTAGTATTGCTCTATGGCAGAATCTCTTTGTAAGGAAATTTTTTGCTATCATTAAACATTTCATTCCATTGTTATACTGTTGGTATTCACCACTTTCATAGCATTGTGAATGTCAAGATTGTGTGTCTGCTTGTAGACCTTCTATTAGTATGTTAGGTAGGCCAGGCCTTATTGATTGTGATGTCAAATTTATAGTAATATTTGTTAGTCTTTACAGGTTTTCCATGCTAAACAAAGTAGTGCCTACATACACTGTGATTTGACATTGCAGGGAAAATTAAGACAGCAGCACCAAGTCATACTGAAAATAATTGGATGCATTCAGAAAGATGTTGCATTAAATATGACCATTCAAAAGATCCTCATCAAAAGATTCACCATGCAGAACTAAGTACCCAGGAACTGATGTACATTCTGTTCAACATCTGAAAGATCTTAATTCCTGCTTACAGCCTCAGAATCTGCAGAGGACTTTGAAATAGCAGCATAAGACAGTGTACAGGTGGAGCACATTCAAGCCATGGGAGAGGAACAAGATCATGCACAATATTCTGAAGTAATGGCAGACACAGTTCAGTCAGTGGAAAAGACTATTGTAGTTCTGGCTAAGAACCCACAGTTTCCAGCAAAGCTTTCTGGAGCATCAAATAATTCCATGCAAGCACCAACACAGGATGAGGAAACTGCTCTGCATGGTACTGAAGCACAAAATAAACAACGTCTACCACTACTAGATGACCATATTATGACACCAACGAAATATCCAGCAGCAGGAGGGAAGTTTCCTGAAGAGACAGTAGATAAACCTACAATACTGGCAGAGTTCTCTGACGCTATCAAGAATACGAAAGCTCAATCAAGTTCTATCAACCAGGAAAAAATCAGCTACGATAACGGTTATGGGAGTGACAATTTTATTTTCAATACGAAAAATGCTATAGTTGTTGACCTTGATATCCCTACCGGACATGAAGTAACATTACCATTACCAGTTACTCAAAGAACACACTACTGGAGAATCACACTTCATAACTATGGCTACAGAAGAACAATGGGATGATGGCATTGATCCAGCTTGTTGTAAAAGCAACTATGATGGGACACGAGATGAATATTCACAATAAACACACACACACATGTGGAAGCAAACTTAGGTGGCGCGGATGCCGCTGGATGAAGTTCGTATCGAACCATGTGGTGCAGGTGAAAGTGCAATATTTCTGCGTGGAAACGGCAAACTAAATTCAGATAAAATATTATTCGTGGTGAGCAAGTGGTTCTCTTTACGATTAGCATTGTTACAGGCTTGTAACATGCCTGATGGCGGTAAAATCAAACATTACTGTGACCGCCTGGTCAAGTACAAAAAGCATCAATTTACGTGAAAAATACATTGAACCCTGAATAAAACTGACATAGAACCCTGAAATAAATTATTGCACATACAATGTTATATAAATAAGCTGTTAAAACGCAATGATGGTGTATACAAAGACTTGGCTTCAGTCGGCTGCATGGTTATATGTGATGTTGCCGTAAAATATTCAAACACGAAAATTACCCTTGAATACATACATAAAAATAAACATCTTAAAATTGCGTGTAGCAATTATGCAGAAGTTACACTGAAATGCCATAAACATAGACAGATGGCACCTGATTCAAAATGCCCGGGTCGCGTGACCTCTCCGACATCTTTCTCCTCCTTCTCCTCGATTAAGTTAAAAATGCCACAAGGGCATAAGAATTGGTAAAGTGGAGGCATAATGCTGGGGAAAATGTCTGGCAAAAACGTACGCAAGCAAAGATTAACCAGTAAACTACATTGACTATGGAAACCTAAATTAGTGAACAAAATTTGTAGTGCGCACGTGACAGTTTCTTACCTCGCCAGTTCCCCTCGACAGACTGTCCAGATACAAGCGTCGCATTGACCTACCATGGCCGCCTATGGGGTTCACATAATCGGAAGTGCTATGCACACCGAGTGAAAAATTTTATATTGAAAATAAAATGCCACAAATTAAATTAGATCTTGTTTTACATTTGTATAATTTTCTTATGAATTTCAATATTATTTTAATGTCTCTTTGTGATGGCGTTCATGCCAGAATATTAGGTGTTCTTAATCTCGGTGCCGCGGGCACTTTGAATATTCATAACCAAACAATTAAAATTAGTACAAACACTTTAAAACATTTTAAGACATATTAAACACTGTAAAGACAATATAACACATTTGACCCTGAAATTAATATTTATAGGATAGTTCAAAATTATCGGCCTCTTTGCGCACATGCGGTACACGTGACACGTGAGCGCCGTCGTGGTCTCTAGCGCCACTGGCTGTTAACCTGCGTCAAGGTGAGCAGTGATATTCCTGAAAGTAATGCTGCTCCTAGGACTGGGACTCCTAATAAAAACGATGTGAATGACTTTGATAATCATGAATCTATAATAGAGAATGAAGAAACAAGCTATAATGGTGAATTGGTACGAAGACCAAGAAAAATGGGGAGAAATCCTGCAAAATGGAATAAAAGTGTTAAGAAAAGAAAGGTGTAATGTGGTGAAGAATAAAACAGTGACTGGAAATGTGAAACATGCAAAATATGTAAGGGAAGTATGTGGTCTTCATTGCAAGTTTCAGTGTAAAAACATCCATGACAAGACATACATTTTCGATGAATTTTGTGCATTAGACATGAGATGTAAAAGAGATTTTGTTTCCAAATTAATGGATGAGATACATGCATCATACATCTACAAGAAGGAAGGTTCTCAGCATTCACCAAAGTCACTTATCATTTCATAGTGGATGGCCATCGTATCCGTGTCAGCAATAATTTCTTCATGAAGACATGGGATATAAGCGCAACATTCTTAACAACTGTTAAAAAAATTATATCCAAAGAAACCAGAGTGATTGAAGAAGACTTGAGAGGTGAGCATAAAAACAAGAAGAAAATTGATGAAACCATTGTCCAAGATATCAGAGACCATATTAATTTGTTCCTTAGAATTGACTCACATTACTGCAGAAAAGGTAATGTCAGAGAATTTATTTATGGTGGGCTTGATATTTCACAAATGTACAGATTGTATGTTGAGGAATACCATATGGAACCTTCCAAACCCGTCGCATTGAAACACAAGTATGAATCTGTATTCAATACAGAGTTCAATGTAGCTTTTTTCTGCCCAAAGAAAGATCTGTGCTCACTATGCACTTCATACAAAAACAGTTCACAAGAAGAGGAAATACAACTGCAGCAGAAGTATGATGATCCCCAAAAGAAAAAATACCTTTCAAGGGAAGTTAAGGAGAACGACATTTCAGCAAGTAGGGAACAACCATCTAATAATATTGTTGTTTGTTTCGACATGCAAGCTGTCATTCCATTACCATGTGGGAATGTCTCCACATTCTACCATAAGAGAAAGCTAAATGCATTCAATTTTGCCATTTATGATGCAACCAATGATTAAGGCAATTGCTATGTATGGTATGGAGTTGTTGGTAATCGAGGAGCAAATTAGATAGCATCGTTCTTGTATGACTTTCTGAAAAGTGGTTGGTGCAGAAATCCACATCATACTTTACTTTGATAATTGCACGAGTCAAAACAAGAACAAATATCTCACATCAATGTATCTTTATGCCCAAAATCTTGACATTCTGCACATCCCAAAACTGTACCACTTCTTCTACGAGCAACTCCAGACTACATCTTGTGAAACTGCAAATGCTGAAAGTGATTCAGACTATTGGAGTGTTCAATCCATATTCACCTTCATTTGAGGAAACTATTGTCTTTAAAAATTATTAGTGATGTACAATACAGTGTTTTTATATTACATCACTTTAATACATTTGACTATCCATTACCTTTTGTCGTCTGACATTAAGCAAGTATAAGACGAAGAATGTGAATTATAATTACAATTATGCTGCCCAAAATCTTGACATTCAATGTATTACACATAAATACCTCATTGTCGGGTACACTAAAAATGAGGGTGATGCCACGCACTCTCTCATTGAGAGGAAGAAGAATAAACAGGCAATTAAAGAGTGGCCCTTTATTTGTTCCGAGTCAGATTGCAATAATTGCACAAGTTGCTAAAACCATAGGGAAACCATACAAAGTACAGCAAGTTGATACTACAGCTATATTTGATTGGAAGTCTTTCTATTCACCTAACTGCAAGGAAATTAATGTCTCAGCACAAAAAGAAAAAGTGATCTGGAACCAGGTTAAGGTTTTCGAGGTGAGAAAAATGCTCCAGGCATAATTTTCTACAAAACGTCATACGAGGAAGAACAGATGAAGGAGATATTAGTTCCCCAATCCAGGTCCAGAGGATGACAGTCAAAAAACTCACAGCTACCCGCTTACAGTGAGCCTCCAAAAATAACAGTAGTCAAGAAAAAAGATCTGTTACAGCTTTGCAGCAATCTGCACATCCCAAAACTGTACCACTTCTTCTACGAGCAACTCCAGACTACATCTTGTGAAACTGCAAATGCTGAAAGTGATTCAGACTATTGGAGTGTTCAATCCATATTCACCTTCATTTGAGGAAACTATTGTCTTTAAAAATTATTAGTGATGTACAATACAGTGTTTTTATATTACATCACTTTAATACATTTGACTATCCAGTACCTTTTGTCGTCTGACATTAAGCAAGTATAAAACGAAGAATGTGAATTATAATTACAAATTGTATTATTTTACATCATAACTACAACAAATGTAAGAAAGTAAGTCAAACAAAACATTTAAGTAGTTGTTCTAAACTGCAATGACTATTGTAAAAACCGATGTTAAATAGACTACAGTAACAATGCCATATAGTATCAACCGATGTTAAATAGACTACAGTAACAATGCCTTATAGTAACAACTGTGAATAAATTATAACATGTCAAACCCACTACATGTTAAGGTATTTCAATACTGGAATAATGCAAAATATTTTTATTTTAGTAGCTATGCTGTATTTGTATCTTTAAGTGTTTCATGTTAAAATCAAATTATTATAACACAAATTACATAGGTTGAATACATAGCATAGACATTCCCTGATTTTTGTGTGTAAACCAAAAACTAAAACTCCATGTTCCCAAGAAAAGAACATTTTGAAATGTTATACTGTTGAACTAGCACAGCGAAATATGCCTTTCTTGGGTATCAAATTAATGAGACGTCCAGCTATTAAAATATACATACATATTTATATTGAATTTAAAAAGTGGTTTTTTTATGCCCTAGAGACGATTTAACATGAACTTCATGCAAAAAGTGGCAAGTTTGAGGGCATAGGGGTTAGGGGTGGGTCAAAATCGGCACAAAATTTTCCAAATTTTTTACCTCCCCCCCCCCCCCCCCCCCATTACTACCCTATTCTCGGGAACCGTGAGGGGTCGTAATAGAGAGGTTCTGCTGTACCTCCCCCCCTGTACTTGGATCAGCCCTTCTTGCAGGTGTAATTCGCAGGAACAACGTTTGCGGCCATATTAGACACACGTGCCATGCAAAATTTTATTAGTGGCGTACTCCTCACGAAGTGCCAAAGGCCAGGGTGACCCCCACCAATTTAACTGTCACAATCTCCCACAAAATGGCCAACCTACAATTATCCGGGGAGATTACCCTCAACTTACATATACACAGACAACATGTCAAAACTCCCTTCCTAGTGGTACCTTATCTAGGAGAGCAGGTGATATTGGGACGGGCAACTACGATCCATCCTAGGTAAACGCCAGGGCTTGGTGGTCAATTGGGAAAGTGAACTGATTCAGGCTATTCCTCCCCCTTCCCCAGTCCATTTGCTACGTCTGTGTCGACCCTGCACCTCCCCTTAACCCCCCGCCCACACACACACAACAAGCTCAAGAACTCCCACTTAGGCCCAACAAGTCAGGTGCCTTCAGACCCAGCAACAACGAAAGGCAAACCCCTCGCCCCTGGCACCCCTGGCCATATCTCTGACCATGGTGTCAGCTCTCCGGGAGGCGATAGATTATTGGGAGGAAGTAGTACATCCCAATGCCTGAACGGGACACCGGTATAGCCCTAGTTCGCATCTCAAACCCCGTTGGACGCCACCTCGCGTCCAACCCGAGACATCGTGGCGCGGTCCTGTGGATCGCCTTATCCCCGATAGGCACACCATTAGAGCTAGTTTAGTTAAGGGACACCCCCTCTACTTCCACCGAGAGCACTGCGTTTAGGCCACGAACCCCAATCGTCCCCTTGCTTGCCCCGCTGGCTACAGAATGCCAGGAAGCACCTGAGACCATGACCGGATGTGATGCACGAGTCTCCCCAGCCTTCTTCTCTGCGACTGAAGAAGTGCCCTCACCGGACATCGACCTGGACACGGCATAGTACCTACTCCCGCCAAGACCAGTGCTGGCAATGCCTCCCCCTGAAACGGTGAAGCACCTCCAGGACAGGAACCCTCGCGCTGCTACTCTACCCTTCCTACCGCATCCCAGGCAAGCAAGGAGAAAGTGGACACCAGAGAAGAAAGTCAAATGCAATCTGCTACCACATGTGGACCCGCCGGTCAACTTGGCAACTGACCCCCGCTGCTCAATGGAAAAGGCTGGATAGAATGAGAGTTGTGCCACGCAGACCGCGAAACCAGTAACCACGAATGATCGCGAAATCCCTCAACCGTCGGGAGCGGATAGTGAAAGTCGGTACCGGATAGTGAAAGTCGGTACCACACACCACTTACCCGTGCTGCTACCGCAAAGCTACGACAGCCCACTGCCATGAGGGTTCAGAGAGAAGGAGACATCCACTGCAGTATGACCACGGTGAAAGAAAAAGATGTGCCCAGCAGCCCTGCCACTTCTACTGCAGCAGATGTTGTCGAAGCCTGGGACACTGGCCCCATGCTGTCTGCAACAGCCGGGCCCACGTCATGAGTGGCCCCGCTGTGTGCCAGGTGCAGGTGCCACATCCCCGGCTGGTACAGGGAGGAGCCATGGAGGGTGCCTACTGCCTTCCGCTGGCCTGCCGCAGCACCACGCAAATGAGGGCGCCCGATGAAATGCTGGATCGTCAAACGTCAGCCTCCACCAGCTTGTGCATCAACTTCTGAGTGAATACCTGGCCGATGCCAGTAACAAACTATTGTGCCTCCCCACATAACCCCATTTATATAGCTTAGTAGGGAGTGATAGTCAAATGAAAAAGCATGAACCCTAAGGTAATTGAGAGTGCAGGTGTTCGTAGCTAATTTAGTAAGGACGGCTAGGTGTCGGTACGCACCATGGAAATCCTAGTCATTTATAACTTAGGCAGTGCAATGAAAAATGTCTGCATCATCACCCAAAAGTTCATTTTTGTCGTGTATCTTGTAACTTTTGCTTTTAAGGTAGAGAATTCAAGAAGTATAATCGCATTGATAGGAACAGAGGTCCTACATGGTGAAAAAAGGTATACAAGTTAACATAGTCAACCTCCTAGAAAAGGACACCCATTAATTAATGTAAGGAAAATATTTAATTTTAATTTTTTGCTCGGTCGCTAGTTTACTAAACAAGAATGTTTTGTTTGCCGGAGGTAAATTAACATAGCATGACACCCTTTAGCAGACTTAAAAGTTGATGTTTGCGTTCTCCCCGAAAATCCCCTTTAGTGCTCACGTAAAGTAAGCATTAATGAGAAAGTGAAAAATGTTGTTGCTATTTTGAAAATTAGTATGATACGTTTACCATAATGCCATGAACTCCATGAGCACTGATTAGGAACTGTGAGCGCGAAATCGAAGCCTATCAGCAGGCCCATGAACATAACTTCGACGAAACCGTCTCCATTCCTCGCAATGCGACCGGGTGACATTTGTTTTAAAGAACTTCCTGTACCTTGCATAAGAGCTTGAGGCTAGAGCTCACTGTGAGCATGCCCTAAATCGCTACCCAGGAAATTTGAAGCCTTCGTAAAAATATTAAATTCTTAAGTGTTAAAAATGCCAGCTAACGTAAAATGTTAATAATCCGTAACTTGGGAAATTTGAGAATTTCAAAGTGTAAATTATGCAGAGGTCAAGTACCTCATAAAACGCCCTTCTGTATTTCTACGTATGTGTCTTCTAACGTAAATTCTTTTCTCACTACGAGGAAACTCCACACATAACAGAAAACGCAATCCAGTGTGATATTTTGAAGGTTAGGTGTTAGCACTGTCACTGTAAATATTTAATCAAAGTAGTCAGTGTAGACCTAGTAAATTTTCCTTAAGAGGAAAACCCCTATATAATCCTTAGCGTTAACGTGAGTTGAAAATGTTCATTGTAGCGTAAACTTGAATTAGGTTAGATTGTGTCTTGAAAAATATGTTAATCCCAAGATATGTTCTCAATAGAGAGTCAACTCACGATATGTACCTGTAGGCCTAAGTGTAGGAGAGTAAGAATGTTGTAAGCCCCAAACGTAACCTCAAAAGGGGATAGGGAGTATTGTATAATTAGCCTTAGTAAGTTACGAGGTAAAGAAATCCTCCTCACCCATGTATGTTCATAGAAGTGTTAGTACATAAGAATATTTTTTTTTAATTCCACCTATAACCGCATAAGGGGAAAAGTGGAATTTTGTGTAATCTTGTAGGTTGGGGTAGTTGAACCAAGGTGTCGAAAACCTTTACATACAAAACGTAATGAAAGTGCCTATGTATTAGCGTAGAAAAAAAAATTTAGCAGTCATGTTTCTTTGAGAGAAGAAATCTCACCCTTATGCGCACGTAGAAATTTTGTCAAGCTAGTGAAATCCCTAATGTATTGTGATGTAATTGAGACAAGCGCCAAAAGTATTACGCAACCCCATGTCGAGCTCACACAGCTGAGCGCAAACTTTATGTAATGTGTAAGGAGGTACATGCCTACCGGTTGCATAAACCCTCTGCCACAGCGCAGAATATCGAAAACTACGTGCATATAACCGGTAACCGTGCTTAAGAGTAGAAAGCTTTAATCAAACAATGTAGAGTAAAACCCCTCCATTACGACCCCATTTATTATGACCACCTTTGTATTATGACCCAATCCCGAGGAACCGTGAAAAGTTTGGGTCAAAAAAGTCGAAAAATTTGAGGCACGTCTAAAAATAGATACATCAATGCCTCGCCAACCGCGGTTTCAGTTATACGCTGATTTGTTTTGTAGATGTTTTCTCCAATGGTGGTACTTGTTTCTATTATCCACAGTTTTCAGTCAATGGAAAACTAGCCCTTACTGATGTTAGTGGTTGCGCATTTCTCAAGTTATAGGCTGTTCACGGTAAAGTGAGCACATTTGATGGCCTGGTTCCTTTTTCCTTTCCGCCATTTTTTATCCTTTAAACATTTTTTAAAATAAATATTGCCATGTAAGTAATACACACTGTGTGTATATTCCGCCACCCTTGAAATTGAACGTTTAAGGCTGAAATAAATTATTTTTATTGACTATTATTCCAAATGAGAGGGATTTCAAAAGTGCTGACTTTACCGTGAATGGCCTTTACCAGCATAGACTCTGACATTGGTTGTCCCAAGCAGCGTGAAGCAAGTGAAGCAATGCCACCGCCTCTACCTTACCCTCCCTGTCTTTTTTCGCTTCCATTATCCCTCTTCTTTTGCTGTAAAAACAGTGGCACATTACACAGACTAATTTATTAATCAGTGTATGTATGATAACTTCAAATTTAATTCAATGCCCTTTTTTTTTTTTAAGTGCACCCACACCTACGTACGTAATATGTTAATTTTTTATGGTGGGCAATTGGTTTTTTTTCTTGTGAAGTCAATTTTATGTGTAAAGTGAATAAAGATAAGAGTCTGCAAATCAAATGTGTTCTTATGTTTCCGGTACCATATTATGGCGATTGAGGCCGTGTGCGTGTATAGGCAACGTCAAAAGTTTTTGATAAAAAAAATTAGGGATAATTAATTCACGTAGATTGCACTAAATATTTATATTCCCGTAAACATTGCTGCACCTCATCTTGCCAGTGCAGAGGCCAGCACGCCGCCTACATTTCGTATAAATTCAACACATTGACGTGAAATGCATCTATCAGCATGTTTTCCCAATGCTGGGCCGGTGTTAGGAAGTGAACCAGCCCTGTAACGACAGCAGTGGAGGCGGGCGGGCCGCCGCCACCCGCCATCTTGTAGCGACCGACCGATAGCTAGCTGCCCAGCCTAAAGATCTAGGGCCGAGCTTCAGCAACAAACCGCCACACCCGCACTGCAGAGGGTGTAAACGCTCACCCAGCTACATACACGGCCTGATCAAAGTGAGACCATGGCGCACAAACACGTATTGCACAACGCCATCTAAACTTTCTGAACGCTACGTGCCTCATAGAAATGTATGACCCACAAGACCTGTGTAATATATCTTTAATAATAACTTATATTTTAATAATACATAGTGTAATTTTTTCACATTCTTTCAATGGTCTTCTTTTTTAAAACATGGGGTGGTCCATATGCCTTTCTTGGGTATCAAATTAATCAGGAGACGTCCAACTATTAAAATATCCATATTTATATTTAATTTAAAAAGTTGTTTTTTATGCACTAGAGACGATTGAACATACTTCATGCCAACAATGGCAATTTTGGGGGCATAGGGGTTAGGGATGAGTCAAAATTGGCCCAAAATTTTTTAAATTTTTTATTATGACCACTCTCCCCCCCCCCCCCCCCCCCCAAGTATGGAATTGAATTGGACCCGGGAAAAACCTGAAAATAGTCTGGCCATCTGTAGGAAATTTTTCCCCCCATTTCGGGTGTTTCGAGTTTCATTGCCGAATACAGTAATCCCTTGCCAACCGTGGTGATACGTTTTTTATAAACACAGCGGTTTTTGAAATTTTTTTGTTTAGGGCATATATATATATCTGTGTGTGTGCGTGCGTGCGTGTGTGTATATATAAACAGTTATTCAAAAGATACAGCTTTATATATAATGTGCATATAAATTCCAATTTTTTTTGTCCAGGGCATCTATTGCATTTATTACAGTTTTTCAAGGATAAATCTTTATAAATAATGTAGATGTAATTAAATTTTTTTAATTGGGCTTATAAATTGCATTTATTTCAGTTTTTCAAGGAAAGAACTTTGTAAGTAGTACTGAATGTGTAAAAAAAAAAATTTTTTTTTAGTCTAGGGAGGTTATATTGCATTATTTATATTGTCTTTTTAATGCGTACTTGTATGTATTTCTATATATACTGCATTGTAAAGGATGGGACACTGTACGAAACCGGTTTTTGAAGTTTGTTTGTAAAATCTGGAAAATCCTTAAGATAACCTGGAAAAACCCTGGAATTTTATATTTTCAATAGAGTGACCACCCTGACAAGTGCGTACCTAAATAACCTCAAGACTTCAAGCAAATAGTACTTGTTCGTGTTTTTTCTTCTTCTTTTCTTCAATACCTATGCCTTTCTTCTGTAGGAAAGCAACCCGGAGTTAGTGTAGGATGTATAAAAATTATTTTCTTAAAGCTTGTAACCTCGGGTGGGTGGCTCAGTTCTGTCCCCCACCACCAGGGTCTCCCTATGCGGCCCTGGTTATCAATCAGCTACGATCTCGTTTCATCCTGCATCAAATTCACAAAGTCTCTTTTTTGCTAACTAACAAATACTATACTTTCTCCAGCCCTAATCCAATAAAGGAATTTCATTTATCCTCCACAACTGCCGCATAGTATTTCATAGGCCCTCTCTGCTTTGCCTGGTTTTCTATGCGCCTTACCGATCCTTCTTCTTTCAGGGTGTGACCATGACTACAATTGTGGCCATGGCACCAGACAACTCTACTACAGCCACGATGCATGTGCCTATTTTAATAATTAAACCCGACGTAAGGCATAAAGGGCTTGCCCTGAAACGCATCTCATTCTCCAACTGTCCTAGCTACTAACAAGCATGCCGGAGGGCACACAGATCTGTGAAGGTGCTCACGCTGGCGTAGAGGGATTTGGAGGCTTGCCAGAAAAAAAACACTCGTTACCTTTTGTCACTGCATGTACTCAGGTTACTGTGTGACCATACTGGCTGGAATACCAGATCAGTTAACTTCGTCCAGCAGGGGCCACAGTAAACTGTTCACCATGTGTAATCCTCTTCCTCTGCGAGCAGGATTAAAACACCATTGCATCCATTAGCTCCAACATTTATATATTGAGGGCAGAAATAAATACATTAAAAGTAAAAATATTTCTGTACAAGAAACAATTATAAAAATCAGCTGTTTAAATTTTTTTCTCTTACATTGGTATGTGATCTGCCCTCGAACTAGGAAGGCCTAGGTTCGATGAAACAAACTGCTTGTTCCCACAAACTTCCTTTCCAAAACACTTCCTCCTTTGGTAAGAAAAGCGAGTGAAAAAACGTGATGGGATGGCCGCACAGCACTGAGAAGCAGAGGGCTACACGCACGCCAGCACTCCGGCCGATACGCAACCGAAAGAGAGAGGAGGGTGAAGGAGAGAGAAGAGGCCGTTAACCTGCACTGATAGTAACCATATGCCACGCAACCCAGATACAGGCGCCCCAAATTCAACCAAGGCAGCGCTAGACACAGAACCGGTGCTCATCCAGAGGCGCAACTCACTCAAGGCAGCATGCGCACAGAAGAGGCGCTGGCCTAGAAGTACAACCGACAGTCTATGATTGAGGGAACCGCCTTCCATGACTGAAGTAAAGTAGTGGATTCATCAGATGGGTCTACGTCAATTCAAGGCATGGCTGATTGACGCATGCCAACATTCTGCGCTTTGCAAATGCGCACTTTACAGACGACTTTGGCCCATCTACGAGCGACCCTAGCTCAGGGGGAAGTCATAACCGAAGAACTGCTGATCAGAAGATTTTTAGTATAAGTAGAAGTCCAGCACCCTGGTCCAACAGAGATGCCAGTCTCGTAGGCCGAATAGGTTCGTGAGCTCTCCCAGTCTTCAAAGACTCTCCTCCATCTGCAAAAACTTCTCCTCAAGTCTGCGAAGACTATCTCACCTCTCCCACAGCCTGCATTTGTGGCACATCACCTAGAAGCCTGCAAGACAGCCTTACTCTACTCTGCAGACTGTGAAGACTGCAGCATCCCAGCAGCTTGCAAACATCTCGTCCGCAACTGCACCTACCAACTGTGAGGGCAACACTCCACGTCCAAGGTAATCCTACTCCACGCACCCTGTAAACCATTTAACCTAGTCAACTTCCGTGACTCTGCAGTAACAGGCCGTCTCGTCCTAGTTTACCTCTTGGATAAATTCTGGTAACTTTGGTTACGCTGCGGATAGCGTATAATTACCGTAAATTTTGTCAGGTTAAATTTTTGCAGCTTTTTAATTAATTAATTTCCCAGGCTTGCCTTTGCCTGATTTTATACGTTAATTGCTTGTACGATTCACCAGTTAGCTACTATACTGTATTTGATTTTTGCTGGGACTTTCCCTTTTCTTTATTCACGTAATAAAATTTATGTTACACTTATTTTCCATTTACCTTTTTTTTAGCTACCATTCATTAGAAGTTCTAGCTATCAGTGTCTAGTCATTTGTGCCAGGTAATTCACTACCGCTGGAGAGGAGCTGTGTGGTTTACCGAACTCTACAGGGGCCAGAGCTCGCAGAGGGTCTTCGTCCGCAAAGACACGCTGGAGCTCCTGGATTTCCGGTGGATCCGCACTCAACTCCAATGACGTACTAATACCTAACCGCTCATCTACACGTCAGGGCCTTGGATGTGACCGAATAAGCCACGCCCCCAGGGCTGCACATTGCAGAAGGGATCACGGCACTAGACCAGATCCATAGCAGGAAGGGAGGATTACAGAGTAGACAGCCGTGCAGGGAAAGCCGTGCTCTAGAGAAGGCTTTAAAAGCCGACACCCTTGAAGGGAACACGCACGAGGTTAAACCCCACTCTCAGACTATCAAAGCCTTCCCTCGACCGATCTCTCTGCTCATCCCTCTAGAACACAAAACCCCCTTATACAAATATTTAAGCGCCTGTTGGCCCGGGTACGATCCTGAAGTGGAACGACTTGCTCGGTTAGAACGGTCACTTCCTATAGACAGTGCTACTCCTAGTAACACCGTACCCAACCAGGCACCCACTACTTCAAGCATAATCTAACACTTGTCCAGGAAGCTTATTCTGGTTGGACACTCGTCAGAAGTAGAGCAACCCAATTTCTGCGTTATTACACTCTCCTCTGAAAAAAAGGTATCGGTTCGAATTCTGCCTAAGGTAGAGTTCCCAAGCCACGTGCGGCACCACCCTCTTCAGATTACATCCCCGTACGTCGACCCACTCATCCCATTCGAATAACCCCAGCCAGATCATTCACCCCCACGATCCTGTAACTGCATCACCACTTCATATTTCCTGGGACAACTGGCATCCCGATTATTGCCAACTGTAGTATTATGGAAGGTAAAACTGCCTTGTTGGGAAACTATCTCTTTCCGCCTCACTCTAGGATTTGAATCTCCTTGTTTCCATGGTACCCTACCATTAAGCGACCACCCACGGAATTCAAACCCTCCACGACCTGTTGGGCCAATAATGCTAGCCGCTTACGCTGTGGTAGACCTACTTATGGTTCCGAGAGGGCAGTCAGCGGCCTAACCACTTACTCACAGAGGTAAGGCACATGTCAAACATTATTCCCTGAGTCATTAGCAATTTAATTATAGTTCTGTGTGAGTAAAGTTTGTGATAGGTGCAATAATTCAACCCCTCTGGAGACTAGCCGTGAGGTCCACCGAACTCTGCAGGAGACAGAGCTTGCGTAAAGCCTTAGTCTGCAAAAGTCCCAATACTGAACTGCACGTCAGGGCCTTGGGTGTGACTGCACAAGCCATGCCCTCAGGACTACACGTCTGCAGAAGGGTTGTGGGAAAAAACAGATGCCTAATAAGAAGGGTGGATTACAGTGCCATAGATGACGTGAAACCACAAGCGAGGTCGAACCTCCCCCGACGGTATCTGAGTTCATACCCCTGCCAAACTTACCCCTCTTACCTCCCACACAAGAGTCACCATATGACTATTTATTAGGTGCATGTTGGCCAAAAATCGACCCGTAAGCCACCCACCAGATTGAACCTGAGACTTTGCCACCGGGAGCAAGCGTTACCGGAGTATGCCCCTACAAATTCTTGCTTAGTAAAGTTGGCTTCACGAAAAATTATCCACTTTCGACTCTCACCTAAGGTCATCCCTATACCTCGTGCAAACCCCTCCCCTGCCAACTATATTCCCGCACGCCAACCGATGAGGCCTCTGCGGATAGCCCCTATATCTCCGGCCAGATCATCCATCACCACCATCACCCTCATTTAAGTAGCAGTTACTTTACTTCACCACCCATACACCCAGGGACAGCTGGTGTCGCGCCTGTTGGCAACCCTAGTTGTGAGATAGATTGAACTCCCTGGGCGGAAACCATCGCCGTTCGTCTCACTCTGGGGTTTGACTCCCCTCTTTTCCAACAAACCAAGGAGGGTGGTCAGCGCCCTAACCTTTATCCCCCAGAAAGCAAAGAGGAGTGCGCATCAACACAAAACAACTTGGCCAAGAAAAATGCTCATTTTACTGGTGTCATTGACAGACACTGTTACTATATAAAAACCTACATTACATTGGAAACAAATAGTGGACTGCATGTAACCAAAATGTCCTTAACCAATGATAAACCAACACGGTCTCCTTTGATTGTATAGACTCGCGTTTTCACAGTAAAAGCTATAGTCAAACGTTTAGGAAACTGATAGCTTAATAAACACTTATTTTGCGGTTTTGCAGGTTTTTAATTTTATTTTGCGACTTAAAGGAAATGACTGTAATGTTAAATAAATATTGTAATTATCTGATACACCCGCTGTGGCCTAGCCTGTGGAATACGCAGACTAGGCTGTGATAGATGTATCAGATAATTATGGTATTTATTTTTGTGATCATTTAATAATACAGCTGCATCAGATAATTATGGTATAAGTAGGATGTACAATAAATACTCAATTTGCTTGCCCGTGCCTATCTGCACTCGCTCGCAACTCTCGACCCGTTTTTATTATACCTCAAATATGTCAATTAAATGTCAAAAATCATAATTGTGATATGTATAGGTTGCCTAAAAACACCTCGAGGTACTCGCAGCTGTGTGAATGTTATGCTATGAATAAAATATGGTATATTATGGTACACTTGTACTATTAAAATTTAATAATTTTTAACTGTCGTATCTTAACCCACGAAACATTTTTGGAATGCTTTTGGGAAGCTTTGGAATGCTCACTGCCAGCTGAGATAGTTCTGATACACATTTAAAGGTTGCTGTTTTTATCTTGCAAACCATTGGACCTAGGTCAAATTTTATGGGTGCGTTGGAATGCCCAAAAGATGCAGATAAAATTATGGTACCCTTTTTAAAAGTATTGTATGCATTCCAAAATTTATGGTTTGCTTGTACCATAATTGTGGTATAAGAAAATGTGTGTTGAAATTCTATACTATTGGATATTCTCATTCAATACTCGATACTATAAAGTATCGAGGTGTCGCAGTAGCGAGAATTCCATCCATAATGATGTCAGTTATTGTAATTTATACATTGCAAGAATCTGTCCTTTTATTTCATTTGAATGTTTTAAAATTTATTTTTCTTTTAAGGATTGCGAATGGAATTACATATTGGAATTATTCAAATGTCTTTTTGTATTTTGCACTTTTATTTAAAACTTCCAAAGATAAACTGCACAGATATTGCAACGTAACCATAATTGAGCCATATAAATTACCAACCCAAAATTTGTCGCTATCGTATAGACTGCAACTAAGTTACAATGAAGTGCACTTTGCAAATTGTAGTACGGACAAAGTCTGAAACAGTACTGTGGAGCTCACCGGTGAAAGTTTTACAAACGAAATACAGTAAACTACGAGATATTGGTATAAAAATTTTATTTTTGCAATTTTTTTCCCAAAACATGTTTAGAAATTTGTCAACATAGAGTACATTTTAATGTTTTAACTCTTAAGTGAGGGAAGGGAAGGGCAGGAATTTAAGGAAAAGCAAGAAAAGAAATGAAAAAAACATGCAATTATTTCTTCACTCGCATTCATAAACAAAATACCAGCCATCCTGCATGTGAAAAATGAAAACATGTTGGAGCTCTGCCATAGATGTCGTACATGAGAAAATAATTTCTCTGCTGTACGAGAGAAAAATATTTTACATAGTTTGCATGCCCGTCACGGCTCTACAAGTGCACTTTTGATAAGACGCCATTTTGTGTAACACGTTGCTGTGGTTTTGCTTTCTCAAGTCAAGTTACCATCTGTGGAATAATAACCACGTGATGTATATTCGTAAACATTGCAACATAACACAAATTCTCTGTCACAAATTTTTGTAGGGTAAAAGTTAAGTTGGAAGTTATTATGTTTGTACGGAATCGTGACTTCACAATATTTACAGGAATCCAGAAATTCAGTGTGGCCTATACTTGAAATATTAATTATCCCTAATTTTTCATCAAAAACTTCTCTGGTGAGGCCTATAGATGCACGCGGCCTGTATACGCCAAAATACGGTACACTGAACACGACCATTATAGAAATTAATGTAGTTTCTCCAAAACACAAGTGGTGTAGGGAATGAATGGCAATCGCAAAATGGAAGTTAGGTTTCTGGTTCTTAACATATATCGTTAGAAATTCTTGAAATATATAAAAAAGAAAGCCCGATAAAATTTATCTCATAAAAATAGCATTTCAAATGAAATTATATGTTCATAAGTTATTTCTTTTTTCTAATATATATATATATATATATATATATATATATATATATATATATATAAATTCCGGCAGTCAATGCAGCATCTGGAGCACTATCTCTGTACATTCCAAATGAACTACATCCAACAAACTTGGAAACCGTATCGCCCATTTAACTTTCACCTTCATGGACCATACCTGTCAACCTTGATCTTTGTCTATTACCACTAGGTGGCACCACCCACTACTCTGGCAGCAACTGGAAGTGAGTCATGAATCAGCTTTTATCACTGTGGAACATCACAAAACAATAACCGAGAGTGTCAACGCAGGTAGCAGAGTTGTTATCACAATGCAAGTTGAGAGGGGTAACATAAAATTATTGATTCATGAGTCACGAAAAGTGACTGTTAGGTGCGACTGTGTTTGTTTATAATCTAAAAATACAGTGAGTCGACTTGCAGATTCAGTAACTCGATGCCTGCTGGGATAAAACTTGATTTGAATAACATGTTGATCTTTGTTAGTTCGACTAGACTCGAGTTTTTGAGATTCACTAGTATATTTGTTAATCTATATATGTGTGTGTATATATGTTTATGTACATATTGACGCATGCCAGAATGTGGCGCAGCACGACTGTGCTCTCTACGGATGACTCCGCCTCATCTACGAGCCACGTGTGCTCCGGGGCAGAATATGTAAGCAGCAATCCGAATTAAATGTATTGCACCAGGAAGCCCACAAGTCTGGGTGGCCGATAATATAATTGCATATTATGTACATAATTGCAATCCTCATTGCTCGTCCATAATAATTCATGCAAAAGGCACCCCTGCAGCAGAAATTATATTTATTGTGAGTTCTACTACTCGTGTCTGGCCCCTGGAGTTTTAATTTGACGTCGCCTCCATCCGGGGTGATAAGAAAACTGCAGTGCGTCTGCGCCCCTGATAAATGTGCCCATGTGGTGGAAGTCTATGCTACACCCCCGCACCCTGAAGAACTGCTGACCAGAGAATTTGTAGTATAAGTACAACCCCCGCAGCTAGCACCAGCGAGTGTCGCTGGGCTCGGCGACCATGGAGGATGCGAGCCCACCTTCCAGTCAGCCAAAGACTCGCCTCAGTCTGCAACAGTACTCATCCTCCTCAGCTCTCAAGGGCTTACCTATCCTCCAGTCCACAAGGATTCTGCAGCTCACTACCCACCAGCCTACACCCTGCTTGCAGAAAGGTCTCCTTCGGGCTCGACCAAGATGTACTCTATCTCCTACCGCCGACTCTCCCTTCATGACCCACACTTTAACCTGCGTCAAGAAGCTCTTTCTCGCGACCTGCATGTCATCGAGGACCTGCACATGAGTCAACCAACAGCTACAGGTATACCCAACCTTAAACCCGGTATATTCTACCTAAGTCAACATCCCGCAACTCCCCAGTAGCGAGCTGTCGCGCTGTGTGTTAACTACCTGTTTAGCTTCCCCCTCTGAATTAATCTAGCCGCTGTAAATAGCGTTGCTATAGATTCCCATGAACAGTCACGTCAAAGTTGCAGAGCTATAGTTGCTACCTCAGGTTTGCCTTCGCCTGACCCCCATTTTCTCCTCGTAATACTCGTGAAACTATTTATATTGTTTGTAAAACAATTTACTTATATATGTGTATTTCTGTATTAGTATTTATTCTTTGTGTTTACTCCCCAGGGAACAAAAGCCCACAATAAACAATTACGTAACTTTATATATCTGTGTACCATTACTGTATTAGTGGATTCCTGCTCCCTCAGTATAATTTTGCATTTTGTTGTCATTGCTCAGATGTACAGTAAGAAAGGTGGTGCGGCCAATAAGCAAAGACATAGGGAATGTCGTGCCCTTGCTCGAGCCAAGGCCCAACCTTAGCCTATAGATTAGCCGTCGCCTAAACAACCTGATCAAACACCACGAGTCATTTCCTCTCTTATTCCGCTAGATATTTCTTCTCCCCTTGATCATCTACTCTGTGGTAACTGGCCGGGGTATCCCACTACGAATTACGAGATACAGGAGCAATTGCTGAACTGGGAAAACAGAGCTACTCCCCAAGACAACCCTGCTAGTCAACCAGAGAAATCCGTTAGCAATGTCAAGCTGAAATCTGGATGGAGAATCCAAGTCACACATCCTGCGGGCACAGTTTTACCTAAATACTGTACCATTAAGCTAGTGATAGGGAAATTAATTCGGGTTTGGGTTTGACTCCCAGCACAACTTGACACCCATGTCCATAAAGCAAGCCCTTCTGATGATTTCGTCCCAGCATGTAAACCAACCCATCCAGCTAAAGTCTCATCAGCCAGGTTACGTATCCCCATCATATCTTTAGAGTAAACTTCTCCCCCTTCATCCAGTCAGGATCGCTGGCATCCTGCGTATATTGGCGGCCCTAATAGTGAGACGGATCACACTCCCAGGCCGGGAAGCCACTTGTATTCGACTCACTCTGGGGTATGACTCCCCTCCGACCCATGGCAAACCTGCCCCCAAGCGACCGAATGCTACAGTAAAATCCCTAACGCCTCAGAGGTCTAGTTGAAGATATAGTATTCGTTGTGGTAGGCCAAGCTGTGTTTGGCAGGGTGATCAACGTACCGTACTACCTTCTGAGATAATCCACCCATATAGGACACGCGTCAATATGTTTATGTTGATGAATGCCCAAGGGGAAGATACTTGAAACAACAATTACTTAGAAGGGCTGGACACATCAAATAATGACTTAAGACTTTTAGGTTTAAAAGTTACGGTGACTTGCATCATACAACATTTAAACGAAGATGTGGAAACCTTAGTCACCTTAGCTGTTTTAACACGTGATGCAAGAATCAGGATATTAATCACCTTAATGTTTAACTGGCTCTTGGTCAATGTATAAAACAGGTCTGGTGGCCTGTGTCAGGGGTACAAAAACTAGAACCACTGTCGCAGCCTTACAAGTTGGCTGAGCCTTGTTCACACAATTACCTAGAGGTTGGTTGCTCTTCTGAGCACCTAGTTATGTACCTGGTTATGTCGCCAGTTTCACTTTAGAGGGTTCAACTACATAGGAAAACTACAGTAATTTTCACAAAGAAAATCAGTATACAGAGAATAGTTATGATTCACGTATTATATTAATGTAGTAATAATAACGCTGTGGCACTGTACTACCTCCTACACTAGATTACTTTGACACAAAAGTTTGAACCTAAGCAATCCAAGTGAAGGCGACCTGGCAATTATCTAACTGGAATTGGCGAAAGTTACATTTAGAATATTAAGTATTTGAGAACTCTTTCCTTACTAGTGGTTTGTTCTGAACGCACAAGAAGGGGGACTCTTACCATATATGTAGTGTCTGTAATACCAGCACCGTCCAGAGAGCAAGGGGAGGTCCTGAGAGGACTTCGTTGTGACCGTCACACCGGGTTCTGGTGTCGATACCAGTGGGTGGTAAGGACGCAGCGAAGTCTTCAGGAACCTCTGGAGTGTCCAGACTACCAGAAGTAGGGAGTCTGCGGCGGCGGCAGAAGTGGCTTCTAGTTGGCGATGTCTTCAGCTTGTAGAGATTCCGGCCATATGAGTGGTGGAATCTGCGGGCATACTAGCGGTCGTGCAACTCTTTGACTAGGGGGGGAGGGGGGAATAATAGCCTCGGCCGCAGGGGTTGAAAATTCTAAAGTGCTGAGGCGGCGCTATCATCCCTTATCTCTGCCTTAGGGCGCTGGTAGAATGGGTGCTGCCCTCCAGTGGCATGCTCTGAAACTAGCATGACCTTTGCTGGAGGAACGATGGCTCATCAGACAGTACAATCTTGCGTCGGGGGTGTTGACGTGACTTCTTGGAGATTCTGGCTGAAAAGTACAAGCTAGGATAATGTGTCTGTAATTATGGGACTGCCATGGCTTGTTGACAATCACGCCTTGATATAACCACATCTGAATCGTCTGCTCGTGGGGACACGTGGCAGATGGTCTGTTTATGCCATGAAAGCAACACCACCACCAACAACAACTACTGCTGTGCCGCTTACTGACTTCGAGCACGAGTTGCAGTGTAATGACGTCACGGAGCACGCGATCATCACATCGCACGAGGACCTGGTCTACTCCAAGCTACGAGACCCAGGTATTTTCTTTCGCCACGTCATCAACCAGCAGGTATGTGAGATGTTCAATGATAATGTTATTGAACTTACATAAAGTCTCTATAATTCAGGTATTACCCTTACTCCAAGGAAAGATGGTGAATGGCGATTCTGTGTTGATTTCCACCCCCTCAACAAGGTAACAGTAAAAATGCCGCCACCAGTCATAAACATGAAAGACAATTTGTCAACATTAGGACCAGCTTCAGTATTCTCATCACGTGATTTAAAGTCTGGATATTGGCAAGTGCCTATCCGCCCACAGGATAGAAAGAAAACAGTATTTACTACCCTAGATTGATGTAGATTTCATTTTGTAGCCATGCCATTTGGTTTAAAGTGTGCCCCTGCAACGTTTCAAAACTTAATGGTTAATGTATTGGATGGATTTATTGGAGACTTTGCAGTGGCATATTTGGATGATGGACTTGTTTGGTCTGACAGCAGGAAAGAGCACTTGCACCATTTGAGCCTTGTGTTTGAACGGCTCGAATGTAACAAACTTACTTGCAAAGTGGGAAAAGTTTAAGTTGGGTATGAGTAGAATGGAGTTTCTAGGACACTATGTAACAGCAAACAGACACGAACCAGAACAACACATACAGGACATTCAAAACAAACCCACTCTCAGATCACATAAAAAGTCAGGAAATTCTTTGGCTTAATTAATTGGTTAAGAAAATTTGTCCCAAACTTTTCCGTAATCACTGCACTATTAACTGCTTTGTTGTGTCAGAAACGTACATTTGTCTGGACACTTCAAGCCAATCAAACCTTTGAAAACATCAAACTTGCATTTCAGAACTGCAATCCACTGTCTATATTCAACCCAGAGTTACCCATAGTTGTACAAACAGATACCAGTCAAGAAGGCATTGTGGCCATATTATATCAGGAGGGAACACACAGGGAAAAGCATATCATCAGTTACCACTATGCAAAGTTTAGGGACGCATAACGTAAATATCATGTTAACGAACAAGAATGTTTGGTCATTGTACATGCACTGCGGAAGTACCGGCCGTACTTGCTAGGAAGGCAGTTTACACTCAAAACCGACAACCGATGCCTTGTATGATTAGAGCGAATGCATAACGGGAAAAACAAACCTGCTCGCTATGCGCTGTTACTGCAGGAATACAATTTCAAGGTAGAATATGTGGCGGGAAAAACCAATGAGCTCGCGGACGCCTTGTCCAGGAATCCTTATCCGAATCTAACGGTAACTGTCGACGCAGAGTGGGAAGAAGCGCTATCACCTTGTCATGCAATACCAACTGCAGAAACACAAACTCTCATTGTACAAAACATTGTTGCCACACCACCCAGCGTGATGTGTTAAGAGAGGTACACACTGCACAAGAAAATTCCCCAGATGCTGCGCAACACTGACAACACTGTACCACACATTACACAGAACACTGGAGGGTAGTGGACAGAGAAATACAAACCAAACCACCTGGTTATTGTGCGCGATGGCGGGCATATGTACCGAAAGAGACACTGGAACTTGTATTAATGTATGCACACGACAGTTTTGATCATGGACACCCATTAATGTATGCACACGACAGTTTTGATCATGGACACCCGGGATCTGAGCAAACACGAAGGAATGTGCAGAAATGTTTTCACTTGCCATGGATTCAGGGAGACGTCAGGAAATATGTACAAAGCTGCATCATGTGTAACACCCATAAGCCGCGGACAGCAGACGGCGACACTCCACAACAGCGAAGGCTGCCAACCGAGCCATTCGAAACAGTAACTATCGACATCATGGGCCTATACCTACGTACGAAAACTGGGAAAAGATTTTTTGTTGCTGCCACGGATTTGTTCACCCATTGGATTGAGGCATTTCCCGTCAGCAGTGTTCATGCACACACTGTTGCACAGGTAATGCAGAACGAGTTTTTCCCAACATTACCATCCCAGAGCTAACCCAACCAAGAGACGTAACCAAGACGTAAAATTCCAGTTACGTGTCCTGTTAGGCAAAGATCACACTAGGTGGGCCGAATTGATCCCAGAGGTAATGTTTTACCTACAGAATAGAGTGAATGGGGCAACCGGGAAAACACCCGCTAGATGGTACAGGGTCGCGAACTCTGTGCCCCCAAAGCACCCCGCGAATACCCGCTCAGACCACCTGAACAAATTATTGAACATCAGGCGCAAATAGATGAGGAAGCCAGGGCGAACCAAGTCATCTATTGTAATGTGTGGGTACCGGAGAGCAAGAGGCCGCCACCCGAACTTGTACCCAGGATGTACGTATATGCAGACATGCCAACAATTACGATTTAATTGTAATTGTTATGAATTTCTGCTTGCTATTATGCATTTATGAATGTAATGTTAAAAATTATGATTTTTTGTTGTTTTCGTGAAGCGCACCGGGCTTCAGAAATGGTCGTTAATTTCCGTGAGTGTTCGTTGGCCGTCTATCTATAACCTCGATTATAGAAGGTCGATAGCTATGTGTAGGCATTTGTTTTACAGAGAGGCTGCGGCAATTTTTCTGACCTCCATTGTGCAATGCGTTTGCTGTTGTTAATCCTGTTGTGTACTTGTGCTAGCTGATATATAGTGAAAGTGCATTATTGTTTGAGGTTAGTTATTATTAGAAGAAACAGTGTCGGCTTTGTAATATTGTTCCATGTATTTGAAAAAACAGTGTCTGCTCTTGCCATAGTGTCGCACAATTATTTTTCTCATGTGGCAGTAAGTTTCTAAGTATTTTTAATGAAAAAATGAAACAATTTCTGGTACAGTGTGGCGGAAGTGCAGGTGCTAATGGGGATGAGGATACTACATGCAGAAATACAGAGAAGAATACACAAATGAGTGGCCGTATTTACTACAATCTTCGAAGTCTTTGTCTCACGTGTTTTGTGCTGTGTGCACTCGTGATTTTTCTGTTGCACATGGAGGAAGAGATGACTGTTATAAACATGAGAATAGTAAAATGTATGCAGATTTTGTTAAGGTTAGGGATTCAAACAAGTGTGTACAGACTTTTTTCAAAAGCTCGGAGGATGAAAATGCTGTGACCAATGACGAGTTGTTTACAACTTTTCTTGTTGAGCATAATCTGCCTCTAGCTTGTAGTGTCCACGCTAGCCAATTGTTTAAAAAGAAGTTTCCAGATTCTAAAATAGCTATTAAATAGAGCTGTGCTAGAATTAAAATTGGAGCGCTGGTTTGAAGTTTAGCAAAATCAACAGACGAAACACTTGCAGAAGTAATGAAATCTCAACCCTTTTCCCTCGCTATGGATGGCAGTAATGATTTAAATGATACGAAACTGTATCTCATGCTTTGATGCAGAAGCTGGCCATATTTCAACTGTCATCCTTACTATTCAGGAATCACATGATAACACAGGGGAGGCATTTTTAAAGTATTAGATGGTGAACTGAGGAAGAGGGAAATCCATGGGAGAACTGTGTAGGTTTTTTCATGTGACAATGCAACCACTATGACTGGTGTTTCTAAAGGTGTGATTTCATTTCTTTCCAAAGGTAATGAAAACATTCATATGCAAGGCTGTGCATGTCATGTTGTGCACTTAGCTGCTCAAAAAGGTTGTGGTGATCTGGAAAATTTAAATGTTGAGCAGTTTTTGATCAACATTTATTACTACTTGCAATCTGAACTAAACAAACTGTGGTGCTCAACACTCTCACCAGTCACGTCTGACTCTGGTCAGAGTCTACTTAACACTGTAGAGACCGCAGTGGTCAACCACCAACTTCTCGATGTACTCAAGAAGTGCTCTATGGACATGCCCTGGCATGGGGGTCCACATGATCTATTGTGTACACTGCTCCCGACGCTACCACTACCAGTGTTTGGGGTGGGTAGATGAACCCAGGTACACAGACAGTCTGGAGTACTACTTTGTAGACTGTTGTTAACACCAAGCAGCTTGCTGCAATTGGCATGAATGCACCGGACAGGGCACTTGGTGAGGTGCATAGTCTGTGCGCAAGAATTCCACCCCGTGTCCATCGGCTGCCTGACGAGTGAGTCACACATCCCGGCCTGGTGTACCACTGTGAAGTGTGTGGGCATAACCAAGACTATTGTGTACCTAATCCAGGTCCTAGCGAAAGCCGTGTCACAGCCCTTGTCTCGTTCGAATTTGTTACCTGAAATCGGAGGGTGACCCCATGTAGATCCGATAACCTTCACAGAAGAGTGTGAAAGGACACTTTGTGAACACTGTATACCACCAAAGCAATGGGTCAGTCGCACCCATAAGCAACTCCAAGGTAAAGCCTGGGAATGGTGGGCGAAGTATGGGAGTTTGTGAAGGAATGGGAACAACTGCACACTCGCCTCACTTCCTAATTCACCGGCGAAGAAGTGATTGCAAGCCAAATTACACACACGAGTCTAAAATTCCGAGGAATAAGCCTAGATTTATTTACGTCGGAAATCCCAGTTGTACCGGCGATATACCCCTATGAAACTGAAGAAAGCTGTGTAAGAAACACTGCACGTATGCTCCTTCCCTCATTGAGGAATCTACTCCTGATTCCTAAACCCCAAACTGTGCCTGCGCTTGTACACCAACGCACAGGCCTTGTTAGACAGGACACGCGCCGCCAAGATCGCCGACCCACCCCCTCCTCCCGAGTGGAAGGTTGTTCATAGCCCTCCTCCCTTTGCTGCCACACTTCTCCAGTGCTGGCTCTGCCTGGGCCAGCATCTCAACAGAGATTGCTCTTGCAGGCAAGGGCGAGGAAGGGAAGTGGAACACACACGAGTGCCAGATGCGCCACCACGTCAGACAAACATTAAAGGACCTGCCCAGGTGGGGAATGCTACATCTGGGTTATGCGCAGAGCAGTCACCCTAGGCGAACAAAGGCTCCTCAAAATCATGAAACTGAACCACGCCTATGAGGACATATGAGGACAGTATACCACCAGAGGCTCCACATATCCAGGTGGATATTAACGGATGCTCTTATTTAACTTTACTCAATTCTGCTGCCACAGGGAACTTCGTACAAAGTGACCTGTTGACAGATTACCAGAGGGCTAATTTACAACCCCAAACTTATCTCGTATGGATGACTCAACCCAGTCAGACATTGGAGGTCCTTGAGAAGACTACTCTTACCCTTGGAATACATCACCTCACACACACAACCAAATTTACTGTATCTCCAGATATTGCGAAGGATGTCATTCTTGGCTAACATTGGCTTATCAGTCAACAGTGTGTGATGGACCACGGTAAGAAGCACGTATACCTTGGAGCAAACAACAGAATCACGATCCACTGGGAACACAGCCCAGAGGCAATCGTTGCACTTCCTATTGATCCCAGAAATATACAACACAATTCCCCCCCCCCCCCCCCTCATCTTTTCTCTATTAGATTTTCCGAGCTCTGAGAAGTCTAGACGTACGCGCCAGAGTTTTTAGTCCTACAGATAGAGGATAACCGTGGATGTACTCGGAAAGTGACCATGGGGTAAATGATGCCTTGTCCTGATGGGGTCCAAGACAAAGCGAATATTCCCACTCAAGCTCTATAGAGTCAGAGGAAGAAGAAGACACAACCCCACAGCTTGTTTGAGATGTCTAACCCCTCAGGAAACTGCTCCTGACACCCAGGAAATATCGAACCTCTAACAGCCACCGGAGGAGAGTCTCCACCCTCTACTTACACCAGGACCATCGTCCTACCATCATTGATAGGCAGAATGTCCGCACGGACCCTCTAACCTCAATTCTTACTTGCAGCACTTGTCGGCCCAACAAAGCAAGACGACGACACCGGGATCGGAGGTCTCCTCTCGGTGCCCTCTGGACAGAGCTTCCCGTCAGAGGATTCCCCAACCCAATATTATCACTGAGGTTGATGAGTCTCAACAAGCCATTGAGGTAGAGGAGCCCTAAGAACCTCTACCTCCGGCCTCCACGACATCAACTGCCATGGTCAGAGAAGACCTGGCCAAGGTCCAGACTGCACCATCGCATGGCGTCGCATTCCATGCTGCTTCTCTCCTCCAGCCTAAGAGGACGAGCACCCAGCAGAACCAGAGCTAGATGTATTGAAGATACCTTTTCCACCTGGCTCTGTTCCATCCATGCCACCTCCTGAAGGCATGGAAATCACAGAGTTCGAGGAGGGAGGATCACCTAGTGCACCACTCTTTCCCCCACCTCCAGAGAGTATACCCCGGATGATGTCAGATTCTCTAACCTGCCAGAAGCTACTTCTAAACCCAATGTAGACCCCTCTGCTTCTGGACAATGGAATCTCCAACCAGTCTGGGACGAGAAACTCCTCCTCCGCCTCCTCCACAATGGGGAATATGGACAATGACTTCATATCAACATTGGTCCCTACTTCTACGGAAATTATGCTCACCCTTAACTTCTGGATGGTTGGCCTCGGAACCCTCTGGCCAGTGGTAGGTTGGTGCCCTCGTCTTCAGCTTCAATCGCACACTCAATACAAGTCGTCCCATCGCCTTCGGGGGAGGGTGGGGGGTGGCACCGCCTGGCGGAGTCTCTTATATAGCTGGGCAAAGTGGTACGTGTTTATAAAACAAACGTGCCTGGCTACCATCTATACTTCGCCCGACCTAAGGCGATGTAGCGCCACCATATGACGCTACGCTACCCCCCCCCCCCCCTCTTCCTGTCGAACAAACAGCCGTCCTCTGCTGGAAATGGATGATAGTAGTAGTAGGCCTCAAGAGTGGCCATAGTATGAGTGAGTGTGAGAGGCACTGGATCCAAAATTCATCGGGAGCTGTGGTAGGCCTAGAGGTGCAGGGTGATGTAGAAGATGCGTGGGGATTGCATACCTGGTGGACTTGTTGTACCGAGGGACCAATGACTAGTAGGAAACACTGTCAAAAAATAAAAATTCAGAATTTAAGTTATACAATCAGTTGAATTAAAGTTGTGAAGTTAAAGTTAATATTCATTAAGGGGCAGAAGGCAAGGTGGGTTAAAAGATTGCAGAAAATATAAAACGATTTCACAATTAACAAGAAAAGGCTAAAATTTAGGGGCCACTGAACACATTGTAAGCGCCACTGAAGGAGAAGAGGGTGGGGGTGTGTCCACAACGACATTTAATAATTAAAAGAAAATATTAAACCCACCAAGACTAGGCCGTGGCCACAGGGAAAGGGAGAGTGTGGTATTTTGTGCACAAATAGTGAACGCTTGACAACCTGTCAGAGGGATTATGTGTAAAAATTTAACAGTGAAAAGGCACTGCCATCTGGTTGAAAATTACATTAAAAATTAAAAGCTAAAGTACAATGTGCCATTGTTACCTTCAGAAAAGTATAAATAAAAGATTTTGAATCGGGAAATACAATGCAAAAGAAAATACCTACATTACAGTTGGCAATGCGCATGGTGCATGTGACATTCTGCAGTTGGCTGCATGTCACGCATGCTCAACTGTCAATTATGAATAGTGACGTTTGCTATACAAGTTGTGCTAAAGTGCAATGAAAAATGGGTGTTTAAGACGTTGTGCACTCTTAAACTCATACAGGATTATTGGAATAAATATTTCTACATCAAAAGATAAGTAATTAGTTACCCTTAGTGTGTGCTACACAGATAAGTTACCTGGACAATACAATTATATACATGCATACACATGAGTTACGTGTACGTAATTCATAGTAAAGTTATTGCGTAAAGTTATTTAACTTACTTAATATGTTACAAGAATTGGTGACAAGTAAAGAAACATTATAAAATACGTGAACACAAGGTTAAGATCTGCCATACACAATTGGCATGATAGGAAAATTAATGTCCTACATGTAGTAGCCATGATCACTATAAATGTTTGTGGACTAGCGTGAGATTATTTGGCTTTCCACTTTTGTGTTTGGTTTTGGATAATACTTACACTCTGTTTCAAATATTGCAATGTGCCAGAGGGCAGAATGAATACAACATAATCATATATGAGTGAACAGTAAAATATATTATTTGAAAAACAAGGAAACTTAACCAATACTATACATAGATACAACCATCTTACATGCTAATGGAATGGTTTTTGTAAAGGTATTTTATTCAGCAAGGTACATACAATAACACACAGTATCTGCAGATATGGAAGGGGAAATAAAGGCGTAGTACTCCTAACCTAACTTAAAAACTAACACACTGGTCACATTTGGGACGATCTCAGTTAGAGAAAATAATAATAAAAATGAGGTAAGTTCACTGTTACAGATACTCTCCATACAAGGCTGGGTAGGAATGTGTTAAAATTGATCAAAACACGCCCTTAGGCATTAACATATAAGATTATTGACCATTGACCTGTAGGCCTAAGTAAAATACTTGACAAAATGATGGCAGTAAAACATACAAGTAAAAACATTTTAATGGAAGGAGAATTAAGGAATACTCTCTAACTCAAGTGCAAGGCACAATTAACACCCACATACACACACACTCATGCGTGCACACACGCACACACACACACACACACACACACACATATATATAGAGAGCTTAAAAGTACAGTAATAACTTGAATTTTTTTTTAACTGCTGTGCTTATAAAAGAGTAATCCTCACTGGCGATTACCATAATTAACATTTGTAGTACTGTACTATAAGGTTAAACAATGTCTGCCATAGCAACTGAATATTTGAACTACAATTACTTAGTTGAGTAAGCAACAACAATAGCCATGTAGGCCTAAGTGCCAAGCACTATAAACAAACTGGAGTATGCCTAGTATAAAGATATTTAATAGTCAAGGTCACCTACATTACTATAACCCTATAGGCACTGCCTCAAAGGCAGAGAGATATTAAATTTGTGCAGGACAGTGAAATACCTTAAGTAGCGCTTTAATACTAGAGTAAGGTAAAATTTTATTCACAATTCTGGTAAGGCATTCAGCTTTTTACTAATATATCATAGTTGATTGTAAAATATATCTATTTGTCGAAGTGACAAGTCCTTTAAAATATATATATATATACTGCCATGAGGTGGGTATGTTGACTCATAACAGATATTAATGGAAGGGACCTGCAGGCCCATTCAAAACACTGTTAATATAACACTGATACTCCTCTGTAGGAAGTAAATGTAGGTAAAATGCTTTAGAGCTCTGCTCTAAAGCAGGAATAATCTTGTCAAATCCTGAAACTTCATTAACGTATCACATAAAACTGAACTAACTCTTAGACTGTTGTCTGAAACATTATATGCCCTAGGCATATAATTGCAATACATAAATCCTTAACATAACTGGGACCACTGAGGTCGAAGTATTTAGTAGTAAAAGTTCTGCCATGAGGCCTCTAATATCATACCACAATTAATATCACTAAACAAAGACTCATGGTCTAGCTTGTAATACTGGAAATCTATTTGTCGTAAAAATACACAGAAAGCAGAAGCTCGTTTCTCATTTCTCACCCGAATACACATCAAGTATCCTGGTACTGAAGTAATAGTGAAGAGTGTGTTGACTGTCACGAAGGCTGATATACATACATAGAGTGGCACTTTGTGCAAAAATATACATAAATGTTTTTATAACTGGAAAGACCTTAGGCCTAAGCCGGAACACTGACATAGTGTACATAATAAGATAATTCGACACTGGGTGTGTAATAGAAACGTTGTGTTGAACAGTATTCAAAAGGGATACGTGGCCAAGCTCAATTATACTAATTCATACACTGGGCAGCATAACAAGGGAAAGGGGGAGTACTGAGAATACAATGCAAAAACAATAGTACCCAAGGGGACGTAAATACAAAATAATATGACAGACTTACTGAGTAGTAAGTAAAATAGCGTATTAGCTGGATGTGAAATATCTGGCAGGAGTCAGTACCCATATGACTGAATAAATTATGGCAATACAAGTAACAGTAACAAGGGGGTATAATTTATATTCAAAACTATGATTCAATAAAATTCCGTTAGAATACAAATACACAATAAAGGAAAGAGCTTATTGGGAGGCCTGATCATAAGTAAACTAAATGAATGTAATGGTAAGAACAGACGTTGAAGTCGAAAGTGGAGATATTCAACAATGATAAGAAAGGGAAAATCATATAACATACTGGAGATGGTTCGTAGATCTAAAAGTAAGGTCTCATTAGGCAATAAAATATAAGTTAAGGAAGCGAACACAATTCTGAGATTATTTACCAAGGGAGCTGGAATTAGCGTATGTGTGGCGGGGTAATGACTGTCTCGTGATGACGTCAAACCGCTCCGTGACGTAGCGATCGCCAGCATGTGTGAAAGCCGTGGGCAGGAAGACTGCAGCTGTAAAAAAACACAGAGGGAAAGAGACACAAAGTCGCCACAGGCGAGTGGGCGGAGAGAGTTCCCCACCCCCCTCCGGGTGGCGCAGTCTGGGCGGCTCGTTGCATCGGCAACTGTCTTCGGCGGCTCAGTGTGGCCACGCCCACTGACAATGCAGCCAACCTTGACGGCCGGTATGACGGACGTCATCGCAGGCGTGAGAATAGCAAAGACCACGAAGTGAAGTAGCACCCCTGTAGTGCTGCTATCGGCAGCGGGTGAGAGACAGTTGGATGGCTGCAGATGGAAGGCAGGAGCGAAACGAGCACTACATGCTGTGGGCTGTGCTGGCCTTGTACCACTCGAGCTGAGTGGGCGATGATTTAACATAGAAAAAGCAATTGAAACACATTTATATATGTAGCACTTTAAGGAGTATAGGCGAGCTTTGTGTGTCTGGTTGATACGGAGTCATATTTAGGTACACCAGACTTATTGACTTGAATTCGGACAGTAGATTCCCCTAAAATATCGGTTACACGATAAGGTCCGCGGTAGCGATGGGTGAGGTTCTTGTGTCTACCGCAGTTACACACCCGCACGTAGTCGTTAACCTTTAATGTGTTCTTCCTGTGAGTTTTGTCAAAATAAGATTTGTGAAGGCTCTAAGCTTTAATTAAATTTTGTTTAGCCGCTTGGCGTACGGCGAGGAGTTTCTCACACCAATTATGGCCACGTTCAGAAAACTTGGTAGCAACGACTTGAGCAGGGAGGGCAGCTTCCATGCTGTAGAGGAGATAAAAGGACATAAATTTCATTGAACTATTAATACTGGTGTTAATGTTGAACTGAATAAAGGGGACGTAAAGATCCCAATTTACTTGGTCAGCACTCGCACAAGCGGTAAGTTGTTCTCCGATGACACTGTTATTTCGTTCCACTAAACCATTACAACAGGGGTTGTGAGCTTTTTGACACCTAATGATGTGAGGAGATTGCGAATAAGCTCTGTTCTAGAAACTAATTCCTCTGTCCGTGAGTAGTTGCTCGGGGCAGCTGAATTGTAATATTACTTCCTTAATAAAGTCAGCACACGTGGCTGCATCAATAACATCAGCAGGTTTGGCAACGACATAACGTGTGGCATATTCATTTATCACTAAAATATATCTGTTATTTCGAGCTGTAGCAGGTAAGAGACCTTTAGCATCCAGAGCCCAAGTTTTGAGGATGGTTTGAGGTGCAAAAGGGGTGAGTTGACTCATGGGTTGAGATGTAATTGCTTTAACTTTTTTACATTCTGGACATGATTGGACATACTTTTTAACATCGTCAGCCATACAATCCCAAAAATAAGATTGTTTAGTTTTACATTGTGTCTTAAGAACCAGAACCCCAAAGTGCCCTCTCCCGAATAAGGCGTCATGATGGGCCTGAATGAATTCTGGGATGTAAAACTTGGGCACAAGAGTCAATTTAAATTTAGATGGACCCTGGGGTGTGTTAACCTTGAAAAATATTTCCCCATTGCTAGCCATGCCATAACAACAGCTTAGTCTCAGATATTGTGAGTCTGCCTGATCTGGATGTAATAAAACTTGTTTGAGTTTTTAAATGTGAGGGTCGTTATCATATTCACCAATGAATGGGGAATGGTAAACTTACGCCCACATAAATATTGAGGAAAGTGAGAATTCAGGTAATTTATAGCGGATAGCTAGCGTGCGCACTCACACTCACTCTCACTCTCACTCTCTCACACTCTCACTCTCTCACACACTCACTCACTCTCTCTCTCTCTCTCTCTCTCTCTCTCTCTCTCTCTCAGAAAATTTCTTTGAAGCGAAAGCCACTATATTTCGTTGTTTAGTGGGTGGATCTACAGCTGTGTTACTGGCGTCACATGCAAGAACAATTTTGTGGCCTTCGTTAAATTTTTGTAAAATTGGCGCCTGAAGAATGTCTCGTTTCACATTCAAAAAGGAACTGGGTTCTTCTGGGCCCCATTTAAAGGAAGTGGTGTGTTAATGTGATTGATCAAAGGCTGGGTGATAGAGGCATAATTTAGAATATATCTACGCAAGTAAGAGGTCATCCCAAGAAAAGAACGAAGTTGTTTAACATTAGTAGGGGAAGCCATCTGTTCAATAGCAGCAACCTTGTCTGGGCCGGGGGACATGCCTTGGGGCGTGATGATATGGATTGGTGTTAACCGTGACATTGAGAAGGCGTAATCGTTCGAAAATTTTGTGAATATCGTCAATGTAGGCATTTTCTGCAGTCCATCTGAGGGGGCCTAAAAGTTTGTTTATAAACATCTGAAAGTATTGGGGTGAAGTGGACGACTCCATTGGCATTCTACAATAGTCGAATAAACCAACTCTGCCAATGCTAAAATCTAATTTATGATGATTCTGGGGGCAAACAGGTATGCTATAAAATCCAGAAAACAAATCTATGCTAGTAATGAAAGGGGAATGTTGCAGAGCATTAAAAATGTCCTCAGTACGGGGAAGGGGGTATTGGACTGTAGTTAAATGTTGATTGAGTTTACGAAAATCTGTTTAAAAATGAAGGCCACCACTTTTTAGAAATCACTAGGCTGGGGGCAGAATAGGGAGAGTCAGCCTCCCGGATTATCCCAGCATGGACCATGTCTTTGATTTGAAGCAAAAGTTCATCCCCTACTTTGGTGCTAATACGATAGGGGCATGTGGCAATAGGCTTGTCAATGTCTAACTCTAATTTAATTTCAAAGTTTATGAATGTACTGTACTGGTGCATGGGGGTGTTGGTGTATATTGTTGTTTGGTTTGAGTGTGTGTATCTGTACTTTCAAAAGGGTGATTTCTTTGAGAAGTTAAGTGTTGTGGGAATTTGGTGTGTATTGTTCAATATTATTTTGGTAATTGTACATGCCACACTCAATGTTTTTAGTGTTTTGTAGTTGGTTGTCTAGGGTTGTGTTGTCCAAGGGGATGAGTTTGTCTGCTAGTGGTGGCAAGAGAGATTTCCAAATTATGTTCACAAATCCTTGTTCAGGCAATAGTGATGTACATTTATTGTTATAAAAAGTCAAATTCTCAATATGGACCTTAGCACTTTGACCGTGTTGCTGTTGTGTAGAGTGTAAAGGTGTCTGTATTTATCCTGCATATCGAGTTGTGTAAATGTGGCTAAGAATTTGACTTCAACTTGTTTCCCAGTGAGCTCAGTAGGACTGCTGTAACAGAGGTTTTCGTAGGTTCTTTTTGCAACCCCTACCAAGTAAAACTTTAATCACCATTGCTTTTCTAGTTTGGTCCAGTTGTTTAATGCGCTGATGGCGTTAAAGGTATCTAAAAAGTCCTCAACACTGGCTTCATTTTCTCCAGAAAAAGTGGATATATGGTGTGTCTCTGGAATAACAAAATTAACTAAGGCTGGCTGTGTTTGTATCAGTGTAGGGGGGTTGATGGTGATGTTACTGGTTGTGGTAGGAATTGAAAGGTGATGTGTATTAGTTGTCTGTAAGGTCTGGTGAGGGCGTAAGAAAGAACCACTCAAACCTGGTTGATGAGATGTTGAAAGGTGTTGGGATGTGCGTTCAATTAGTGTAATCTGTTCAATTATAGGGCTTGTTAATTGTGCTAGTAATTGTTCATGTCTGTCAAATGTGCGTGTAGGTGTGGCTGAAATGCGTGTAAGTATCTGAACATATTTTCAAATTGTTTGAGATGTGCATGTATGATCGCGTTCATTCCAATATGTGAACAAAGTGTGTGCCCTCAGTGTACATGGTGCTGCGCACTTTTGTGTAAACTTATAATTTAGGCAAACTACAGGAAGAAAGAAGATAACACACTCCGAAGATACACAATACAACTGGAGTTGTGTAGCGAACAAATGAACAGGTCGTTCTGCATGCAATTAAAAGTTGTAAAATTACACTACTGTAACTACGTAAAAGAACCATTCTAAAGGAGAAGAGGGTGGGCTGGTGAGAACAGTAAAGCGGAAAGTGCTGTGTCGGAAACGTGGTAACTGACCTAGCAAAAGGTTTGCTTACTGCGTGGAATGAAGCAGCTGCTAGCGTGGGTAGGCAGGGATGTCTGTAAGAGAATGAGGAAGATGGATTTCTCATACAAGTACTCACGTTTGCAACTACAATAATGTCAGATAAAATATGAATATTTATTGACTTGCTTGGCGTGCAGAGAGGGAAAGACTGACGCTTCCACCAGTGCAACACCTGCCCTTCCTCCTGTTCTATAGAATGCATGTACTGTCACATTTACTCAATTTCCCCTTAAGAGGAGGCAAGGGGGTTGCTAGGGGGTTTGACTCACTGGTAGCTGAATAAGTAAGAGATATTATAAAAATATATATATTTTAATAAAACAATAATTACTTGTAAATCACAATACATTTACTTTACACTGAATAACAGGATGAAGTTATTATACTGAATTTCACTATGACTAATCAAGGACGCAGCTATTCCTTATTCCTTGTCAATAGAATTAACTACAATGGGGAATCTGGACAATTACTTGATACCAGCATTGGTCCCTACTGCTATGCAAATTATGCTCACCCTTAACTTCTGAATGGTTGGCCTCGGAACCCTCTGGCCAGTGGTAGGTTGGTGTCCTCGTCTTCAGCCTCAATCACACACTCAATACAAGTCGTGGTCTCGTCGCCTTCTGGGGGGGGGGGGCACCGCCCGGCGGATTCTCTTATATAGCCGGGCAATAGTGGTACATGTTTATAAAACAATGTGCCCGGCTACCATCTATACTCCACCCAACCTAAGGTGGTGTAGCGTCGCCATATGACGCTACAGCCTGTTAGACTTTGGTAGAGCCTATACCATTAGTAACTCCTCCACTAGGCGAATCAGTGACTCAAGTTATTCTATACTCCACCACCGCTCTTTATGGGGCCGTAAAGGGGCTGGAATTAACTCTTGGCCATTTTGTCCTGCACCAAAGGGACAAGTATACACTTTTACTCAGTGCAAAAATATTTATTTAACATCATTATCATCATCATTTGTTATAGCTAGGTATATAAATTTACTAGATTTATGTATACTCTCTGTTACCATTTGGGGCTTCACAATAAAATTAATATTGCTATAATCAATTTGGTTCCGGTACAACTTTGAATTTTTACCTCATAAGTAATTTCCACACTGGTATTCTATAATGGAACTGCAATGAAATTTTTTAACTTATAGAACAAAATCTAAGAAACTTGACGAGGTCACATAAGTTTCTCAGTGCAAAACCACAATCATGTTCATTGTTCACAATGCCAAAAATTATATTCATAAACTGCTTAAGCAGATGATAGGGCTGACAAAATTGGTAACTGTAACATGCATCCCAAAGTGTGCAATACCGGCACGTAATTTAATACGACTCTAAGAACCATACAAAATGCACAAATTCACACCTCATTTACTCACAATACAAAAATTATATAATGCTTTCTTTATAATTAAATGTAAGCAGTGAAATTCAATGTGAACAGGAGTAGCTCTGATAATGACTCTCTTTCAATACCCAGAGCAAATCTTATGGCTACCAGTAGCTACCAAAATGAATGAAGACAAAACTTGCTGGTAATTTTGTAAACAATTTATGTCTCATTTAATGTCACTCTCGACACCTGATTGCATTGGTTTGAATTTTATGTGTTTCAATAATTCGTTTACATCGCACATCAACAAGGAATCACGAATCGTGACAAGCAGTTACCAGAATGAATTATCTCATACAAATATATGATAAGAAGCAAACACTTTATACGGCTCGCTTTGCCATTCAATCAATCATTCAAGACAACCAATTTCAAACACTTTGAGGTAATATAAAATTTCATGCCACTGGAATGATAAACATCACCATCCTCATGACTTACTGTTACCATTTCCATCAACACTCATAAAAAATATACTTTCTTTGAAATTATCAGCCTGTCCACTCTCCTATATCGTGGACTTTGTTTTCAAGGCAAAACACTTTAATTTAAAATTTCATAAACAATATGCCCCATAACCACTCTGAAATAGGCAAAGGTACATGAATCAATTTATTCCATAAAATTATTTGCTCCAATTAAAACATTTAATATACCACGTGGCCACCCAAAACAACTCAATAAAAAGGGTTAAGGAGGGGTGCCATTATGGCTCAGAAGCCTCCCCAATTTTATCACTCACAAGTGGAATGTTACCAAGCTAACAGGAGAAGGGTAGCTGAACGAGCCTCGTAAAGCCTTGTCCCGAATTAACACACACAAAAATATTGAACCTGAAGCATTAAATATAAACAAAGCAGGGAAGCATGAAGCGTCCAGCAAGTTGTGGCACTAGCAATTTCTACAGTTGCAAAACAGACATTCAAACTCCTATAAATGGGATGATGACACACAGTTAAGGTTAATTCGAAACATAGTTTTGAACACAGCAATGAAAATTAATTTTGAATAACTTAAATCCGCCGACACCCAACTACACTGCAGCCACAAAATTCTGTCAATCAAAATTTTTAATCCAGTTGCCCACTGCACCACGACTTACTTTTTACATGAAGATTTGCAGGGCTGAAGTCTCATCAGAACCCTGGAGTGAAAACCAGGACCTGCCTCGTGCAGACATTAATGCTCCTACGTATTGTCGATCACTAAGTCCTAAGCAGACGTGCAATTATGAGAAGTTGTTGGCTGAAAGCCGGCAGAAATGTAACATGGTCAAAAATTAAATGTGCACCACCTTAAATAACTTTGCATAAACCATTAGAAAGACTTATATGCAGTAGTGGTGGGGAAAAGAGGAGAGAGAACAGGCAGAGAAACTGGAAGGGGAAGCTAGTCGACATGGAGGTAGTCAATTAACATGAAGCGCCGGCAAAATTCTTTAACATCACTAGCGACTGCATCTCGATCTGACCACCTGCGGATACCACACCTGGGTATTCCGATCGAACATCTTGAGCACAACCTGCCGCTCTGTCCACCGCTCCTCAAGGGGCCAGAGAGAGCAATTTTTGTGGTTAAGTTGTTTTGTGTTCATGGCAATTTTAATTTGGTATGGAGAAAAGTATTGGTATTGAGTATTGTGCAAATATTTTGGTATCGATAATGGTATCTAGTATTGAGAAAATATTGTATTGTCCCATCCCAAATATAGAGAACTTGAACTTTAGCCAACAGACTTTGGCTTCTGGACAACCATAAGGAAAAATCAGTGTTTATCAAACCTAACTTCACTTTGTAAGAAAGAGTGATATTTTTTAATTGGTCACTGAGGAAGTAACAGTAAAGATGTGCATGTATTGCTAAAAACTAGAACCCACAGTGAGGTATATAAAAGTGAAATGTCACACTGTAAGACTATAAAGTTGAGATTGTAGCTGTAGTAATTTGCTAATTGTTGCATATAATTCATTGCCTTTTAAGGAAAATTTGTAAAAAAAATTTGTATTCCATTGACCCCACTCTTGTCAGTTTGTGAAACAGGATGAGGTTGCAATAATTTTGTGTCTGTAGTAATAATTTCTTTTGAATTAACTGAGCGTAAGAATAATTTCTAAGTGTGTGCTCTCTTTGTTTTCAGAAAACTTCTCGAAGAAAATTCCGAAGCAGCCAACTAGGATGCTGTATGAATTGGCACCAAATCCACCTATTTATTCGTAAGTATAGCTCCATTGGTGTAATATTAAGAACAGTCAATTAGCGGGAGTAGGTGTAGTAAAAATTATTAGTTTGTTAATGTTCAAAAAATGACACTATTATATGTTTTATATATATATATTTTTTTTTTTTATATAAAAAAAAAAGCTTATATTTTCTAATTGGACTAAGAAATGAATGGCAATTTTCAGGTGAAGTAATTCCACCTTTGTTTATAGCTTTTTAAATGTTTTGAAATTCAATTTTTGTGGTTTTATTTTTGTTCAGATTTCTTTTTGTATGCATTAATTGTGTATCAAAACCATATAAAAGGACAGCAATTCAAGTACTCACAGTGCAATACTTGTCGACAGATGCACATACACACACAAAGTCGTACAACACATTTTCCACGTGGATTTCGCAATCGTGATGTTTCGCTGGCTAAGCCAATTCATGGCTGCCTGGATTTTGTTATAAATTTGTGAGCTAATTCCCAGTGTCTTGAGTTCTGAGCTATTGCTTGAAGGTGGTAGAGCTCTCATAATTCTGGTACTGTAGCAGGAATCAAAATCTTTGTTGTGTGATGCTGCATGTGCAACAACTGGTTGTTCTGTAGGTTATTGATGTGACCAGCTATGGTTTGTTTGGTGTCTGCTCTGTGGCCATTCATTCTTTGCCTGACTGTGTTGGTAGTGATGCTGATGTATTCTGCATTACAATGTTGACACTGTAGGACTGTAGCTGATAAATCAGGTTTTTGTTGCACAGTTTTAGTTTTCTTGGATGGGGTATGTATTGCTAGTAAGTCTGCTATTGAAAGAAGTTGAGGGTTGAACCACAGCGTGAGCTATTGCAGGGGTGAGATCCTTTGGGAGTGATAGTTTGGCTGGTATTTGGGGTGGACTGCAGCTTTGGGTGAACCAGTTTGTTGCGGAGGTTAGATGCCTTTTGAAGACTAATATGGGTGGTTTGGAAAGCATATCTTGTATTTGTGGTGAGGAAGCCAGAATTTTGTATCCAGAGTGAGGAATGTTTCCAAGTTTACTTAAGCCTTCATGATATGGGACCACCAGGGGCATATCTGAGTTGTTGACCTTGGTTTGTGTTACGATGTTTTAAATGTCTTGCTGAATCAGTTTGGGGGCGAGGTAACTAGGGTAGCTGTTGTGACGGAATGCTCTGGCTATTTGTTCACACTGTTTGTTGTGATGCATGCCAACATGCTGCGCAGCGCGCTTTTGCTCTCTACGAGCGACTTTATCCCATCGAGCTGACGAGAGCTCGGGACAAGTCATGAACAGTGGCAGAAGTACTTTCACATGGCAAATGAAAGGACTCCACACGTTGGACAGCCTCGGACGTAAAGATGATTAACGCAATTAATTATGAAATGTACGGCCTGCCCAGAACATGGCATGTAATCGCCACTCTTTCGACTAAACATAATATTTTTAATGAACCACTACCCTGAATTTAGCTGTGGAAGAAGTTTCAGCGATCGTACTAGATAGCAGCACCTCTGCTGCCCTGTGACGTCACATCCTGCCAGCAAATTTGTCATCGCCTCCATGCAGGGAGATAAGAAATGAGCAACTCTGATAAACCTACCCCTGCGCTGGAAGGCTACTCTACCCTGCACCCCCAGAAGATCACGGACCATGAGATTTTCCGCTATATAAGGAAGTCAGAGAGCACCCCCAGGCAAAGACCCAACTACAAAGACACAGGTACTGAACCGTAATATAAATTACTATAATAAACTTCTCTCACATTCTAATCCTGCCATTAAACGGCTAGGAGACTATGACCCCAATAAAAACATAAAAATAAAACACCCTAAAATGCTTCCCGCATAATAGCTAACATCTCCTAAACCTCCGTGCCCGGTCGATCTTCTCCTATCGGTCCGGGATAAAATCCAGTCAGTTTAACAAAACTACCTTGCGGTAGCATCGCGCACATCACTTTTCCCGCTACTCTCGCAGCGAACACACCTCTCTCTACTTCCCTAGCAACTCTTCAAGGAGCTGACTGATTAAATACATTAACCAATTATGTCCGTTCAAGTTTTTAATAATAATAATCGCCATGCAAATGATATTTTTAACGCAGTGCTGCCTTCTTTCTCAGAAGGCAGAAGCCCCACCCACCGGCAAATACTCATAAAATCTTTTATTTTTTACACTACTAACCTTGAAAAAGCAAATTAAGTAACAAGAACTGTTCCCCAATACATTTTCCCACATCCCTTACAAAGCAAAACTTTATTTACTAACATTTAACACATAAAAACACGCACAAAACACAGTAACACCCCAAGTGCTACGACTCGGGTAATTCAATTATATCTAGTTAGAGGAAGGCCCCGCTTCCTCTGCCTCTTCCTGACATTTTGCTTAACTTCACGGGACTATTTTATAAAATTAATAAAACCAACTTATACAGTTTTTACCAAATTTTTAACAAGACCTACATTTTTATTTTCCAAATTCCGTGCCAATAGGGACCGCAACTCCACCGCCTTTCCCCTCACTTTTGTAGGCGTAAGTGAGGGGAATAAAGATTGGACCGCGAGTGGCCCAGGAGCTATACTGGGTCACAAAACCACACACCTGACATGCGAGCGCATCGCGTGCCAGGTTTAAGTGCCTATATTATGGGGGGGTGGGGGGTCAGGGCGGGGTGGGTTAGCTACCCCTAACACTGACCCAATCAAATGATTACCTCTTGGGAAGACAAGGGCCTTGGTCTGTACTTCCCCTGCGCTGGGAGGCCTAGCCTCTGATGATAAATCGGCGACGGCCCATGCAGAGATGCCGGGCTCACCGGCTGCGTAGGTCAGTGAACACTCCCTGATCTGTGAAGACCTCTCTCTCCTCTCCTCGGCCTGTAAACTGCTCCAACCTCTCCTGCTACTTGAGAAGGTAGTACCAGCCCAGTAGCTTGAGAAGGCACCACCAGCCCAACAGCTTGAGAAGGCACCACCAGCCCAACAGCTTGAGAAGGCAGCACCAGCCCAGCAGCTTAAGAAGGCAGCAATCCCTGCAGCTTGTGAAGGCCCATCCACACCAGCCGACCATAAGGACGGCTCAACTCCAGAGGTAATGCAATGCCCTGTACCCTGCAACCCTCTTACCCCAGTCAGATTCCATGACTCCGCGGAAGCAGGTCGTCGCGATGCTAGTGCCCTTCTAGACACACCTCTTAAATTGAGGAAACGCTCTAAAGTGTGTGATCTAGCGTGAATTTTAATTTTTTATAATAGCCAGGCTTACCTTTGCCTGTTCCATTGCGTAATGTATCCAATAATCTTTTAGCTAGCTTATACGCTAACTGGGATTTTCCCACTTTCACAATATCGTAATAAATATTATGTGAATTTGAATTTGTTGCTTACCTTAATTTTAATCTTAAATCTCAGTTCATGTTTCTTATTAATTGTTTGTGTGAGTAACACTTCTGCAATAGAAAACCCCGCTGAGGACTAGTCATGAGGCGCACTGAACTCCACAGGAGATGGAGTTTGCAGAATGCTTTAGGTCTGAAAGGACATGCTGCTGCTCCTGGGTTTTCGGTGTTCTCTCGCCTACCCTCAGTGTCGTCCTAATACCGGACTACCTATCTATACGACACACTCCCAGGACTGCATGTCAGCGGAAAGGTCAGAAGGCAGTATCAATGCGCAGTAAAAAGGGTGGTATTAAGAGCCGTTTACGGCACTGAGAGCAACATGCCGTGCAAAGGCAAATTAATTCAGAGGTAGACATTGAAGTCACAAGTGAAGTTACATGTCATCTTGCGCAACCCGATTACGTGCCTCGACCTATCTCACCACTCATCCCTCTCGATCTTACATCACCAATAAACATGCTATTAGGTGCTTGTTAGCCGGATTCAGAACCGGAACCTACACACCCCCCTCGGCCAGTAACCCCACAGCTCGCCGCCATCATAACCCCGCCTAAGATAGTTCCAAAAGAGGACCCTCCCCATTCCTGTCTGATAAAGTTGGCTTTGGGAAAAACTATCTGGTTTCGGCTCCCGCCAAAGGTCATCCCCAAGTCTCGCGCAGTTTCTTCCCCAGCAAACTACGTTCCCCCGCGTTTCAGCCTACGAGACCAATGCGGATAACCCCAATCTCTATGGCCAGATCGCCCACCCCCATCACAACCATCGTTTAAACATCCTCTCACCACTGTCACAGCCCCGGGATAGCTGGCGTCCCGAATCTTGACAGCCCTTGTAATGAGAAAGATTGATCTTATGGGACGGAATCAGTCGTGGTTTGACTCCCCTCTCCTCCGGCGGTACCCTTCCACTAAGCGGCCTCGCCCAGAACCTACCACGACCCACCGGGCCAAATTAATAACTAACACGCCATTGTAGGAGTACATTAAGAACTCAGGAGGGCGGTCAGTGCCTTAACCACTATCGCTTGAGATGGGAGCGAGCGTCATTTGAAATCACTGCTGGTAGAACAGATACATTTGGCTCTTGTGGCGAGACTAAGGTAGTGATTTTTTGGCATGGTATGGGTGGTAGATGTCAAAATGTAAGTACTGGAGGTTTTTGTTCAGTTTGGTGTGTACAGCAGTTTGAATTGTGCCATTGTGGTGAGTGAGTTCAACATTCAGGAGTATGGCCTGTGTCTTGGAGTATGACCAGGTGAACTTAGTGAACTGTGTGCCTTTAAATTGTTCAGAAAGTGAATTAGGCCGTCATCAGTGGAAGTCCATATCATGAAGATGATGTCGATGAAACTCATCCAGCAGTGTTGTTGGGTTGCTTGGTGACCAAGGAAGTTTCCTTCTAACCTGCCCATAAACATATTGGCATAGGATGGGGCCATATGTATATCCATCACTATGCCTTTGGGCTGAAGGTAGTGTGTGTCTTGAAATCTGAAGTTTTTGCTAAGGGTTACCTTGGAGAGTTCAGCGAGGAATGCTGTAGAAGGTTTGCTGTGTGGCGGTGTTTGCTTGAATTAGTGTTCTATGGCCGATAGTCCAAATGAGTGGGGGATGTTGGTATAGAGAGATGTAACATCTATGGTGACCATGTATGCATCTTGGGGAAAGGGGCTCAGGTGTGTATCTGTAAGTGTGAGTGAAAGCACTCATGTGTAAGGGGTACAGTCAGTGCACAATTTCAATTAAGTTATCACAAACTTAGCTTGTAGGTACATAAATATTATACACTCTGCTTTGGTTAACTCTTGAAAATTTTAAACGTCACAGTTCCACATGCATTGGACTCTCGTACCATACACACATGTACCAATAAACCATATCCACAGTTAATTTTCAGGGTCCCGGCAAAACTTTTATATACAGCGAAACCCTGTTATATTGTTCCCTCCCCCCCCCCCCCCCCCCCCCCACCAAGAAGTTTTGCTGCTTAATAAGGTGAATAATTTTTCACCTTGTTTATCTGCACATGTGTAATTTGACCCTTTCAAGAAATTACTGGTTATTGTCCATTTTATATAAGTGGGGTAGAATCTGACAGTGTGACCAACCTACACAATATGTACAGTAAATGCTCTCGCTCGTACAGTATTGTATCAGCTGATGAACTGCTGCGGGATCCGTGTTGTTACGTTGGCTATTTTGATGATGGTTTTCGAAGAAAATAGTATTCGGAACTGAAAGTTGTAATTTAAAATCTTAATTATACTTACAACAATTATCATTTAAAAAAAGTTTTTAAAGCAATATTAAATTTTCTTGGCTGTTAGTGACTGGACTTTAAAAACATGTTTAGCATTTATGACAAAGTATGTCGACACGAACAGTAAACGTTTCCAGCCAATGGCTAGCCATGTTTATGTTTCCAGCCCAGTGAAGGCCGTTGTGCGTGTGCTTTTTTCTCATCACGTTTATTATACTAATATCTTATTGGTGTTGTCTGAATATTTAAACGGTAGTTCATTATTTTTTTACTTGCTTTTTTCAAACATAGTTGGTTGTAGGTACTGTTGTGCGTTTTCTTGAGTGAAATGTAATATTAATCGGCACGTCGTTAAAACTGCTCATTCCTCCATTTTCCTTACCGCCTTCGACAATGAAGTGACATGAATATAATTTACATATATTAGTTTAAGTTTGTTTGTATCAGGAAATGTGAGCAGTGTTGATTTTACTGAATTATTGTGCAAATAAATTATTTAATGCTAGTGACGAACAAACATGTTTTTAGTAAAGTAAACTCGCAAGGATTGCCATAGAAAAACACATGTTTAAGAGGTTGCAAATATTACATTGCGTGTTTTGTAGATGTATTTGTTAAACTGTTAATATAATTATTGAAATGCGCATGAAATGAAAGAAGCAGCACTTTCCACACTATTGTAGTAAGTGAATAATATTTTATTGTTTTCATCGTAAATTCGAGTGTAAGGTTAACGAATACGAGCAGTGACGTATGTATCGCATTTTGTGTTTTTATTAAAGTTATAATTTTTGAACTTAAATAGTTTAAATGTTATTTCCATACCAGCAAAATTTTCCACTGCTCCATCAAAACAATATGCGACTCAAAATGCCACACACTCATAACAACATCAAAATAATCCCGTCTCACGAAAGACGTTAATCTAAAGCCCTCCCCCACCCCACCCCCATTTTTTTTCCCCTCGAAATAAAAAAAACAGAACCCTAACAAATTTAACTCTGTAATTAAAAAATATAACTGGTTGGAATGCCAACCTAGCTATAATATCCTACATTAATTACTGGACAGAAGTTAGCTAACATCAGTCTTTCAGTGCCTGCCATGACAGGGAAGACAAGAAAGGAGGAAAATGCAGTTGTGCATTGGACTCAAAAAACATTTGTTTAAAAACGTCTTTTTCTTCAGTAACAAAACAGCTACGGTGGAAGGATACATTGTGGCCGTCCTACTTTTCTAGAACTGTCAAAATTTACCCCATTTACATGAAATGGACAATACTCATTATTTTTTTAGTCCTTTCAAGAACATTTTTACAGAGTTTTATTTTAAATAATGATAGAGTTAACTACATCATTTATCAGATGTATTGATCAAAGTATTTTTGATCGTGTTACGTAAGATTTCCCGCAACAATTGTTTTAAGCTGGTTTTTTATGCAAACATCTAGTAACTGGATGTGAAATATATCACGCACGCCGCCGTTAGTCACTGTTCTGTGGTGCGGCATGTAGTTCTCTCCCAAAACGTCTGCATGTGCGGCATCGTGGTGGTATGAGTCTGGCTTGCTACCTCTTCTTACATGCCAGACGAGAGGGGAAGTGGTTACCTAGCAACCAGCATGGCAACCTAGCATCTTCACTCCACCTATCTGTCTCTCTGCCACGTACCTTTCTTCCTCCCATTGCCTGCCTTTCAAGAGGGGAAGCTGTTGTTTTGCAAAGGAAAAAGTGTGACCTCTCTTGGCTGCTAGCCCTTAAACACCTGACATCAATGCAATTAAAGTGTGCCTGGCGATCGTAAAAATTTTATCAAGATTTTTAGTTGCTCAGTATGGTTACACCTATCATCACTAGTACAATTTCAAAGCAAATGGTTTCGCCTGGAAATGTTACACAATACATTTTAACAAGGAATTCTAATTTGCAAAGATATTTTCTTATGTGATTAAAGGTCGTTATTTCCTGTAATGTTTGGTGTTTAATTGTATCTAGCGTAAAATCAACATTATTTTAAAACAAAATATTCATTTAACTCAATGGACAGCATCTTCACGAATAAAATTATATGCCTAGATGCATATAGTGACCTCCCCTTGTTGCCGAAAATTGTTTTAGCATCGAATGGCTTGTATTACCAAGTGTAAATTTATTTTTCAGTAACTTCCTGTGAGGAAATGAGAGGGTTTATTCATTTATTTCAATAGACATGCACCTTTTGAATAAACGGATATCCTGTAAGGGCCTATTTGACACCTTTTGTCATCTAATAATGGGTAGGCATCGAACCGGAGTGCACCATAACTCACGACTGAAAATCAGAGGATGTATATTTGAATGATTAATTGTTAAAGACCATGAAGAAATATTTTTATTGCTTTATTTAGTCCTTTCTCTGTCAAAATTGAGTTTTTTTTGACAGTGAAATATAATTTATTACCTAGTTTAGATTACAGAAATTTGCAACATGCGCAAGCTGTCTGCAACATGTAGCGGTGTGGAGGGGTAATCCTCCACTGCTTCCCCTTCACCACCTGCCACCATGAACACACTGCCCAATTGATAATCTTTCTGTGTGCTCTCAGATGATAGCGTGGGCGTGGGACATTCATAATTTGCCTTGCACTCTGTGTACTTTTTATTTTCAGAGGGTTTGATAGTTGTAGGTCTGCTTGCATTTGGTGTCTGATTACACAATTATATATATGGTATTTTGAAATATTGTATTGTCTATTCAAACGAGTGGAGGTGAAATGTTTTGTAATGCTTTATTTACAGTAATACTAATACAGTGATACTTTTTTTTTAATTTAATTTTTATTGTGTCTATTAGTTAAACTTTATTCGCAGATGATGTACAGCTCTCATTATACTTCATTTAGAGTATAGTAAGGTCAGAAATTTAATTTTATTGATGTACGTCAGAACCCTCTTCTATTGAAATCCCACATCCATGAAATTTTTTGACAGTCCCCTGAAAAACAGGAGATAAGAAGTCATCTCTAATGACTCGATTTTCTTGCAGCTGTAAGATTCTTTATTCTATGCTGTTTACCAGTTTTATGTAAAGTGTAAATGTTTTCAAATTTAAAAAATGTGTAAAATTAATGCCACTATAGAATAATTCAATAGGAAACATTAATAGGGTAGTACTCCTTTGTAATAAATGATACTTGTGTTCATACAAATTTAGGTTAGAGTTTCAATAAGTAAATATGTCATTTACTTGTGTGTTTGTTCTTTGAAAAACATATACTTGCATGATGAAGTCTTTTGCATGCTATATGTTATAAAGGCATCCATTGTACTAGATGTGCAAGCAGTCAGCTATTGTATGAGCTATGCATTCAAACTCTTGCCACAAGTCACTAGTGTCTCTTATATGGTTATGCAATTTCTTGGAGGAAGTTACGCTCTCTCACCCCTTTCAGCCATGAGCTGGTGGCTTACTTTATCCCTTTCAGTTTCACAGTGACCACACTACTATACTATCTATTGCCATGTGCTTAATGCTTATCAGCATGAATAGAAGGAAACACACCATGTGGTGTTTCATGCAGCTATCACAAAAAGCCCATTAAATACTGGAAACATTCAGGAGAATAGCCATTAAATATTATATTTTCTGATTTAGATAATTTCTTATTTCATTCATGAATTTGCTCTGTGAGTTTGTTGTAAGAGACTGGGAGTGGCCTGTATCTCTGACCTGGAATGGGCACGGCTTATGTTCACTCAGTTATCTAAGTGCGTTAGCATCGTGACTTGTGTCATTTTAACACTGAAAAATTTAGAGAAGGTGAGCCAAGGGATACTTGCTGTGAGTTAATGAGAGGTCATTGCATGTAGAAGTGACAAAGGCTTGTTATGTACTATGTGTCAGTGAACTGCTTTAGTGCCTCACACACAAGTAACTACCAGTTATAGGCTGTTTATGGTAACGTAAATACTTTTGAGGCTCTAGTTACTTTTTCCTTTCAGCCATTTTGTTACCCTTTGACTATCTTAAATAAATATTGTAATGTAAGTAATAAACACAGTGTGTATATTCTACCTCACACTGAAGTTAATGTCTAAGGCTAAAATAAAAGTATTTAATGACTATATATTACTCCAAATGAAAGGGTTTTCAAAAATGTTCACTTTACCATGAATAGCAAATAAGAGTGTGTGCTTTGCTGATGTAGCAGAACATCTGTAGACAATGGCTGAGAATGTGAACAGTATACTTATCTCAAAATACGCATGAGCCAAGATTAGAGGCCACAGACAATAGAGTACTTGTAGTGGTTCTGCTGTACGAAAACTTGTAGGAGTCCGCAGTCAACACTAGCTCGACTAGCTCCGTTAAAGTTTGAGACTCTGAATTAATAACAGGTTGTAAAGTTTGTTGATTAAAACCAGAAAGTAAGTGAAAGATGATTATACTGTTCACCAGAAAGTTTATTGCTGTCCCTTCAAAACATCAAGAGACAGAATGGCCACCTTCACAAAACAAAACTTCTCACTTCAAGACTTGATAGTTACGAAGACGGGAGAGAATAAATACTTTTCTCTCCCGGCGCCCTACTGCCTCCTCGCACAGACGGAAAATAAATTTATTGGAATTGAAGATTGTGCGAAATGAATACAGAATGTTAAAGTCGCGGGCGCGTGTCTGTGCGAGTGAAATGGTCACTCGCTGAAAGCTATTAGGCCAACAACTGTTGAATGTATTACGACGATGAAGAAACTGTGACGACAAACTTAAGTGAACTGTGACAAAACTTGTGATCACGAGAAAGTCGCGCTAACCCTATTTATGCTGCCTGAAATATTGCATCAAGTAAACATGGTCCAATTGTGGCTTCACAAAGTGCACTTATGTCTAAAAATAGCCTGTGAACACTGGCGTGAGTCTCGAAATCAAAATACTACAATGCGCGCGCGAGCTGTCACGTTGGCCTACTGTGTCATCAGTACACTGAGTTTTATCAAATGGTGCAACATGCGGACATGACTCACTTACTAACTCCTTGAAAAAGTTGCACTCTCATCCTGTGACGGTTATACTACTGATGCAATGACTTGAATAAAACAATAGATTTGGAAAAACGAACATGTACAAAATACCAACAAATTCTTATTGCCACAATCTCCTAAACATTAAATGAATTACTTACTATCCTTTACACAAAAATATAGCAAATAAAAATAATTCCCAAATATATAAATTATAACATGTTGCAATTAGTGCTGAGCCGATACAGCTTTTTACCGATACTGGTACGAACCGATACTTCCTTCCGATACCGATACAATGGACATATGAGTAATGGACTGAAAGACTTCTACTAGCACTAGAAATATTTTGGGAATCTGATGACAATCTAGTTTAAAGTCAGTGTCACACAATATACTATTAGATGTTTAAAACCTTATGAAAATTAATTTCACATTAATTCTTCAAAATCAGAGATTAAAAGCAGCACTCAAAATATACTTTAGTAATTTTTTTGTAAATTTGGGTCATAGCAATTTAAGCAATTAATGTTTTAAACAAATAAAATTTAAAAAATATTGTATCCACAAGGTAGTGTATCACAATTCTCAGCATAATTCAACTTTGTTCATATTCAGAAAATTATAAATTATTAATATGTTTAGTTTTTAAATTCAGCACTGCCTTATTTTACTGAGAGTAAAATTGAAGCACTGCCAGTTCCCGGGTTATGCAGGTCAGAATAATTGCTTTTAAAAGATTTTTAATACTTACATGACAAGGGGGAGCAGTTGTGCGACCCCTGCAAAGCTGGTAATTCGGCGACTCGCAATGCTTTCTGCTTCCAAAACTATATTTTTTTAGTGTTCCTTTGAGAATAATTTATTTGTTTACATTCTTGGCACACGTAAGCTGTAGACTACCTGAAAGGAAAGCTTTGTATTATGAAACAGTGCCTATTTGCTTAACAAACCCCCAGCTATAAATTCCAGAGAATGCTTAAAATCTCCACTTTTGTGATAAGTATTTAATTCGAAACTAAGTATGCCTGAATTAAATTATATTATTACAGAAACTGTTAACTTACGATGTAGCGGACTCATTCACAGTTGTGATAATATACCAACATTTCCCCAAAATTTATTTCTTTTAGTTAATGTTTGTTTCGTACGTACACCAAACCAAATAATATATGCATAACCCATAATATTATAGTCCATTCACACTTTCTTCTGCTTTTTGGAATCGAACCTTTGAAAAATCACCCTAGGCGTATTATGTCAACGGTATTCCACAAATATTTAACACTGTGATTAACTTGTATTATTGAATTAATGAAACTTTACCTCAGTATCTTCTATAACTTGTAATATTTATTTCGTATTAAATATGAATTAACAACAGCGAGAACAGGGACGTGTTGGCAATGGCCGGTAAAAAATAGTTCACAGTTACAGTATTTTTTAAATCTCGTTTTTATGTATACTATTTGTAAGTTAAATGTTGCCAACTGATATATTTCTATTGTTAGATAGCACTGACGGAAATACATTTCATTGCTGCAGTTAAAAATATCCGCGCAAATTCCAGTGTATAGGCTGGTGATTTTTTTCCATCTGGAATTAAGGTTCAATAAGCAAAGCAGAGCATGTCGCTCTCTCTTTTTCTCTCTGTATCTCTTCTCTCTCGGGAAGATTGTACCATCTTTTAGTGTTTAAATACCTATTGTATGTTATTTAGATGCAACAACATATTTTAGATGCGATGGTGCGACACAGCTTGTTGCGCGACGTTTACAAATCCAGCAGGTTTGCAGACGTGTGAAAGGAGAATCTAGAATTTGGTCAACGTTCCCAATATGGCGGCGGCGGGCGATTATACCCAGTGCATACGACTGGCAGTGGTGTGGCGACATGTCAATGACACGGCGTGTTTCTGAATGAAGCGTCAAGTTCGTACTCGTGTTTATGAAACATCCTAGGGAAGTTACAATGTTGTAATAAATATGTTTCCACGGCACGGCAGGGTTAATTCATATACTGTAACGAGTGTTGTGATCGCCGCGTGTGCAAGGGCGTAGCCGCCATTTCCGTCTATGGGGGCTGCGTTGTAATCGTTACGCAAGCCTGTGGATTTCAAATATGTACAAAGTTTATACGTTTTAACCATGAACTGATGTTATGACGAAGTTAATTATTTATATTCACGTCTATTTATCACAATGTTGTACCTTTGCGCTAGGTGTTTGAAACAGAGTTGTGTAACGAGCTTACGTTTATGTGATTCAAATGTCTGCCGCAATCCCAACGAAATACCAGGCCCACCCAGATAAATTTAAATAAATAATTAAATAAACCCACAAACCAGTAAGTAACAATGCATGTAAATATTTGCGGAGTAAATGTTACGGTAGGCCTGTGTGTTTGCATGTTCACCACTATCTTTTACGTTTGTCGATGCTACGTAGTACGATAAATAAGCAACACAAGTTGCGTGCTTGAATTTACTGTGTCGTTTCGTTGAACTGGTTGTCCCTTCGTTTTAATTTTTATTCCAAACACATATTAATAAAAACAGGTTAAATACTACTGTTGTTTCCGCCACTGTTGTAACAAACACCTCCGTGGCAAAATATTGTGTATTATGTGTAACGTCCTATATCGTGTGTAACACATAGTTATAAAGCTGACCTAAATATTGTTATAGGTCTAAATAGTGAACATTCGTAGGAAATGGTTTCTGCAATATGACATAATTATTTGAACAGCTGTAAATGGCAACCAACGCATTTGACAGTTATAAAAGTAGAAGTCACATGGAAGTGTTTATGTTTACGTGTAGCGGAAGGATACGTAATCAGTAACCATAAGTGAAAATTTGGCAGGGCTTCAGAAAAGGCCGAAGTTATCGTGAATCAACTATAACCAACAATTTTTAGCTGAGCCATCGTCCTGCGATACTTTTTCAGAGTTCCATTTTAATGTAATTTACTTTCTCTGATTTTCGTTCTACTTTAACTGAATCTTGTTCATTATATTAGTGGAATGCTCAAAAAGTTATTTTGCTCTTCTATGAAATTATACACGTTTATCACTTCTTCTGGCTGGAAAATTTTTTAATTGATTTTTGGATGAATTATTAGCTAGGGACATATACCAGCAAATTCAAATCTCAGTATATTTCATTATCTTCAGTACTTTTTTCTTTTCAAGGAACTTCAGCATGCATATCATGCCAGAATAAATTGATCAGCTTAATGTCATTTTTGTGCCCGAAATAAAAACGTGGTTATCTTCGTAGCGTGCAACATGCATTTCTGTGACGTATTTATTACAAAGGAAAGTGTTTTATTCGTAGACTACTGAAAATTATTTTGGCAGCCGAGCGACACAATTTTTTGTATAAAAACGAGAATAAATTCATAGTGTACGATGATTCCTTCAAAGGTAATATGAGGCGTTGGGTTTGATTCCCACTGGTGTCTAACCTTGGATTATATCCGCATTCACTAACTTTTTACAGGAGTGCAAAACAATAGGAAAATAATTCTTACACCAACTCCTAAACCACTGTGCCTGATGCATATGGACAAAAATTTTCTGCAGTTAATCACAGCTATGCTGGTGGTGGTGATGTATGTAGTAAGTGCCTGAACAAATGCCAATTTTTTAAATGCTTCAGTAATCCAAAACAGATATAGTAACAACTTAGCTAATTACGAACCAACTATTCAACCACAGGTTAATAGACCTAAATTGGACCAACTTGTATGAAGCATTATTTATTTGCTATTACGGTATCCTATGATGGATTAAACTTATAATTTGTTGGTACAGTATCTGTTACCGAAATAATTTAAGTACACCACTGTAGTGGAATTTCCAAATCATTAATGTATGAAAATGTAATAAATATCTTAGAAAACTTGATGGATATATCAGTGCAGCAAAATCATCATTGATATTACAACACGTTTAATTTTTATTACTTATGTATAGCTTTTAACCCTTTTGTTATTTTTTGATTGTATTGCTTAAGTAATCGGTGATATGCCTTTGTGATTTATTTTACTTTTATTTAAAAGTAAATACTACACTTAAACTCTTCATTAATGTGATTATGAATAAATGAGATAAAAGTTAACTTTACTGTTGTGCAGTTTCGGTTTTCAACTTTCTCGTCATGTAAGAATGTCTATTGCTGTATTAAAATACTTATTTAATGCTATATTGCACTATTTATTAATAAATTATAAATGCTTACTGCATTTTTGCATGAGCGTTGGTAGGCCTATATATTACATCATTTTCAATGCACAATTTAATTTACTTAACCCAGCCTACTGTGCCAAAATTATTTCCCTAAGGTTTTTTACGCATTTAAATCGTGATTGCACACTTTGTATATATAGAATTTGTTAAAATACTTTTCTGCTGTAAAATGTTTGCTGCAATCTGTGATACACAATTTTTTAACATTGTTACTGTCAAAACACACATTATAGTTAAGTTATTGAAATAGGTCAAATAGAGTGTAAGTTATGATTTTTGAAAGGAATATATAACTCTGGAATTATCACACACATTTATGTGTAGAAAGTTATGTAGACACGAATCTACAACTATTTAAGTGTAATGCTTTTTTAAAGACCCTTTATAAATACTTGAAAGAGAAAAACAAACAGGGGCCAGAATAAATTCGGAAACAAGTTTTTTATTTTTAAATAATTTCTCACTGTATGGAAATTTATCTACAAATTCATTGAAATTTACAACTATATATGTTTCTTACCAGTTGAGCTGGAGAGATAGGGTTTCCGGTGCTAGTTAGTTCTCTTTCCATTCAAATGATAACATGACAGGTTTGTTACCAGGAAATTATAAATTTTCCGATTATTGCCATCCATGTTGAGAGATGCAGTTGCAGTAAAAAAAGGTATTACCGAACATAACGTGGCAAATTTTCGGAATGAGTAAGTGCAACAAAACAAGGAGAAATTGAAACCCAGCCGGGCATTTCAAAGGTATTTGTAACAAATATAAGACATTTTTTTTAAGTCAGGAGCATAATAAAAATTTGGAAAAAATATATTAAAAAGACCAACAAATGTTATCGGTTACCTAATTTTCAGTAATTTATTTGAGAAGTATTAAATTATTTCACAGTGTTTTCTTATTTCTGTTATTGATGTATGTCCTATGTCATGTAAAGTTTAAGTTTTCATTTACACTTTGCGTGGTCCTAAACTTTTGATGTGTACTGCAATTTCAAGAAATACGTTCACATAAACTGGCTAGATCTTGACGGGTGTATTTCAATAAGACCTATTTTGATCATTTCACATAATGCAAATGTGAACCGTGACCCTATATTGCCTGTTACTGGCCACTCACAAAAAGAATGGAGTAGTATTTATTTTGCAATGCCGTCTACTCACACATTTAACCAAGCGCATATACTGTTCTTTTTTTTCCAGAGTAGGAAACAAATGGATTATAAAGTGAGGCTACTTCATAACGGAAAATTAAAGAAAGCTGCTCAAAAAAGTAGAAGTACCGTACATATATAACGTAATGTGTTCGTACAGTGGGAAGATGAAGTGAATAAATTGCATAATTTAATTACGTGAAATAAAGTGGATTTAGTTATTTTATATGTAATTTCTGTAATATTTGGACATTGCCAGAAATTTCGAATTATTTTTAATAGATGTATCAAAGTGCTCGCATGTAATGATTAATGTATCATTAAATTGTAAACTTAAATATACAAATTAATTTTACAGTTTAATTTTTTTTTGTTTGTCTCCCGGTTAATGCACATATATAAAAATAACATATCTGCATAGCACAGTTGATTTTCATTGTGGAAATTAAATTGTTCAATTAATTCTTTAAGTTTACATTTGAAGGATGCCTTAATCATTATAGGCGGTTCACGGTAAAGTGAGCACTTTTTAAGGCCCTCCCACCAGCCCTTAGCTACTAATAAGTATGTTTCATTGCAGACTCAGACATTACCTTTTGAGAGTGGTGAAATTATACACCGTATTTATCAGTCACATGGTAATGTTGATAAAAAGTGGCAGGAAGACAAAAATGGCAACAAGGAAAAATTCGGAAGGGCCTTAAAAAGTGCTCACTTTACCATGAATAGTCTATACATGCGAGCACTTTGATACTTCTATTAAACATAATTTGAAATTTCCATCAATGTACAAATAGTACCGAATTTACAGATGAAATAATCCGCTTTATTTCATATACTTGTATCATGCAATTTATTCATTTTGTCTCCCCACTGTACGAACAAATAACGTTCCTATATGTATGGTTCATCTACTATTTTTGAGCAGCTTTATTTAATTTTCCATTATGAATTAGCCTAACTTTATAATCCATTCGTCTCCCATTCAGGAAAAAATCGACAGTACATGCGTTCAGTTAAATATGTAAGAAGACGGCATTGCAAATATAAAAATAACATATCAGCACATCTCAGTTCGAATAAATCATTAATATAAAATTTCCGCAATCTCTCCATAGCCGCGTTCGGTTATAATACAGATACACCTGTACAATTTTAATTTTTAGAGTTAAATTTAGTAGGCTAAATTGTTTATAATTTATAATAAAAAAACTTACTGTTGACTGAGCTGGAAATTTTTCCATTGTATAGCTAAAACACATTTCTTTTCTACTATTCACCAGTCATAAATTTAAAAACGTACACTTTTGCCTCATTATTTTAATTACGCCTGCAGTATGAAACACAACACTTAAAAAATAATTTCAGTATAAAACATTTTTTACTTGTACATTGTATCCTGCCAAACTTTTTTTAAGCAAACAATAATAAATGCAGCATAATAAGGAATCCACATGAGCTCTGCTACCTTCAGCCACTGCCAGTCCAATGAATCGGTTGGTGGCCGATGGCCTACAGTGCGTGACATCATGCTCTCGGAATTTGATAGCGCACTGGCCTTCTCTATCTAGTCGGTGTTGCCTGGAGTGACTATCTGTCAGTTTAGTGTTTGGAATAACAGCTGCAACTGCTGACTAAGAACTGCAACAGTTGAGCCCCTCTTAACCAACATTGCCACCCTAACATCCACTGGTTTAACGAAAAATATTGTGTCTCAATGTTGACTAAAAGTAAAATAGGTTCGGGCGGGCCGATATTACTAATATCGGCGGATTTTTTACATTGGGCATCGGTATCGGCTCAGCACTAATTGCAATGCTACATACTCAAGTATAGAGTAATCTCCTGGTAGAATTTTTAAATGAGTGGCCTTGGATGAAAGCTGCAAATATCAATGGTGCTGACCATGAAAAAGAGTTTATTAATTATAATACCTCATGCTCAAAGCATTTAGAATATGAGTGTGGGTTATGGAATTTAATTGGGCTATCATTCCAACCAATGATGTCAGCAGCTGTTTACGAGCAAGATGCAAATAAGATCTGAGCACCCCTTGTGATGACTATGACAGTGCACACAAAGTATGTTTGTCTGATAGTCATAGCTGCTGTTGATATTCCTTAAGACAGAGTTTCAGCAATAATCTCAGCAGCAGAAGAAAGTCGCTTCAGCTCATTGTACTTGCTAAAAAAGAGAGGGGAGTCCACCCTTTTGGTGAAGGAGAGAGTATCAATGATGGATCACCTCTCATACCATCAATGGATAACAAATAAATTAAAATCAATTAGTAGAATTAAAATAGTTATAAAAGTATCTGAAACAGTCATCAGCAGTTTCTTGCCAAATGTAAATACAGATTGCGTACAGTGTTTTGTTTGCAGTGCATTTCCACAGCTGCAGTCACCATCAACCATTGTCTATTTTGGTGAATGGGTTGTGTTCTGCTATGGGTGCATACTAATATGTCACAATGTGTGATGTGGATATTGATTCTATGTTAGTAAACCCCTGACTGCTATGATGTAAGGATCCAATATATTCTTATTATACATTTGTTATTATATATTGGTCGTGTATGGAAAAGCAGCTGTTTGAAAGACAGCCCTACCATTATGTTCACACACACTACTACAGTAATATAAAATATTGTAACACATTAAACAAATATTATGTTGCGAGTCACTCAGTGGCGTTTATTCCATGGATGCAAGGTAAGCATTGCTTACCCTATACATATTGGAATGTTTGACCCTTTATAGTTTTCGCCTTAAATTTAAACACATTTAATTCTGAGTTTCCCGTTTCCGATTTGAGAAACAGAGTTTTTGTAACTCCGGTACTGTACACACATAGTGCTGCTATCTAGTATTTATTTCCACAAATGGGAGCGAACTCGAACTCTCAAGTAACAACACGTGACCGTGTTCCTTCGGCAGGGCAAGCAGTCGTTCTGTTTGCATTCTCCAGTCCTACATTCTTCCTTGGAAAGTGTTCAGGAAAATGGGAGTTTTCTTATAATTTGTAATATGCTCTCTGAGTAATTTTCAGTTGAATTATTACTACATTAATTTTGTTTCTGTTTTTATAACTAATGTTAGGTATATAACGGTAAATACATGTGGTGGGATGCCGAGCAAGCAGCATGGTCAGCTGTGGGAAAAGGAAGGTGGCGACTGCAAGTGTCAATGTTTTGAAAGACATGGCTGGAACCTGAACTATTGGATTAAGTGCATGAGTGAAAGACATTATAAAGAATGAAAGTGGAGACAGCTAATTAATGTTGTTCATAGTAGCAGAGTGACTAAATTAGAAGAAAAATTTAAGTTTCTTTTTTACACTTTTTTTAAATTAAGACCTTCATCCCTTAGAAACTCAGATATGCCCCGCAGGCATAATCAGCTTATAACAATAATATAAGGGGAAAAATTGACCATGAATATCTCCCCTTCCCTAATAACTTTTAAACTCAACTACCGAAATTCACTAAAGCTGGCATACATATAGTATTTAGTAAGGATATCTGACTTTTATATTCCCATGTACGTATTTTCAAAACGGTGGCAATTTTAGAATTTTGTGCACTATGTTATATCTTGGGAAGTGCAACAAGAAAAATAAAGCATTCACATTATATGATAACTACTGACACATATGGGATAAACAACTTCAGCTCATCAGAAAGCATAGCCGTGCGTCTGATTTCAACGGAGTTTGCATTGTTGACCGCCACGAGACAAGAGATTTTACTGTTTGCTACTGCAAGAATGGACATTCCAGCCAGCAGATTGTTTTATTCACTGGTCCACAGAGACACTGCATTCCAAGGCACCAAGTTCCACTGCACACTGCTAGATGGCTACACCTGTATGCTTCGCCGCCTCCCTCATTCTCCAAGCTGGCCGGTGACGTCACGCCCGAACAAGCTATGTTATTGCCACCACGCTCTCCAGCAAACTACCCCAGCCAATGACCACAGAGGAAGGATCCACAAGAGTATAAATAGTGGGCCACGATGCTCGCTCCAAACCATTCTTCAGTCATCCACCACACTCGCTGCTGGATACACTGACCAGTCTGCTCAGCTACACTCCTAGCTCTACCTGCCTTCTTTCACCACCACACTCTTATTGCCGAAGGAAAAACCTACTCTGTGGTCTCCACCATACCTCGTTTCTAGAATCATCGTGTCTAAAACCTGCTTAGTCTTCACTGCATTTGTGTCGAAGAAATCCAACCGCCAATTCGTCGACACACTTACACTGCGGCCCCTTCAGGACAACAATTGCGTAGGGAGTTAGTACAAGTTTAAGTTGTTTTCACAGTGCATATCTACCCCACCTTTGTAGTTCAGGACCAGGCCGCCTCTATCTGGATAACATAGGTTTAGCTTCCCTAAAAGCTGTTGTTAACGTTAGGAGGTAGTGCGACATCACACATTTATTTCCTATCAGACAGAATAAACACTGTGTTTTATCTGACTCAAGAGTACCCCCTTTCCTAATTGATCTCACACCACTGATAGAAATGCAGGTGACCCAAAAATCCTACTGCGTCGAGCCAGCACACCGTCTGAATACACACACATACTAGCAACGCCTGTCCTTTCTGCATACTCCGGTAGGAAGACCTGTAAGGCCCACACCCAGGTACACAGCTTCTCGAGTTCAGCTCGCTGCTCGCCCTCTCCACCATATTTAGGTGCCGGAGGGGTCGTTTCCTGGGCTCAGAGCCTATGCCCACGTGCAGGGACTGTTGATGGCGAGGCATGACTCCTAGTGCTTACCACGTTTAGGCACCGAGCACTGTGATAGGGTATCCGTTATGTCTGCAGACTCTCTTTGTGGCGCTACACTAAGTAGATCTACATATTCACTGCATTTTGCCTCACGGACCTGAGATTGTGCTTTGATCTCCAAATGCCTTACTCCAGCTCTAAAAGGTCGGGATAATATTCCACATCTGAATAAGACCAGGAATACTCAGGACACCGTTCGGGGTGTCTAACCTCCAGTAGGATTCACACTCAGTACTCCAGGATATACAATTATCCATTACCTCAGTCCCAGTCTGCGATCAAGACCGGACTTGGAGGGCTTGGGTATTCCCTGGTGAACTGAGTGTGTGCTCCTTAATATACTGAGCCCTAATCAAAGCTTTCAAACTGTTAAGTATGGTTGAACCGGATGTTCTTGATCATCCCCAGCCTGAAAAGGCCGGGATAGTATTCCACCGTCTGCATAAGACCAGGCATACACAATAAACAACCTGGGTCGAGTGACCTACAGTGGGTACAAACCCAGGACCCCTGGTCATCTACATATCCATTACCTCAGTCTCAGTGTATAATTAAGACCGGACTTAGGAGCACTTGGGTTTTCATCTGGCGTTCAGGGGAGTAAGCTCTTAAATTATTATAATATATTTAGTGAGATGTCTTACTCTACAAAAGGAAAAGCAAGCCAAATCCGTAGACCAGTTCGATGAGCCTTACAGAGAGAATTAGCATCTCTAATTCAAACTATAGTTCCACCAACCACTAGTGACACTCCAATTACGGATAATATCACTGGCCTGTTGTTTGGGGCAACTGTGAATTTAATTAACGGGGTCCCACTTCTATTTGAGGTGGTAAGGCAAGGAAGCAACTCGTTACTCGTCCTTGATTGGCCCTGACATAACTTTGATTACATTGAAACCCCAGCTCCCCCTTTGCCAGTACCCTAACCACTTATTAACCAAAAGAGGAGCACGCGTCACACCATATAACAAATAGAAAATGTCTGTTGTGTTGCACTTTTTGACCGAAAATCACCACACTAGTTGGGGGCCATTTAACGGCAGTTAAATGTCTTGAAGAGTTACTTTGAAATTGCCCCATGTTGGGCATCTTTTAAGGTGGTTTGGACATGGGTGAAGGCCAAGATGTGCCTGATTTCAGATAAATTCTGGTTCATGGTTGAAAAGTTCAGAAAATAATTTAAAAGTTCCGGAGGGTGCCAGCTCATCTTTACACGAGTGAGTACATGGACTCTTGATTTTCAGGGCTGTAGCAAGTCGACAGTCATGTGGTGGTACACGTGTATGCAGAAAGGAAGTTACTTGAGATTTTACACAGTCAGTACACTTAAACACGTGGTTGCCTGGAGTGGACCGAGTCCCGAAGGTACTTACGTACAAAATAATGAATAAGACTAGAGTCATCAAGTAGATATATTGGCAAAAGTGGCGGTACACTAATTACACAATACACTGACCCTAGCCTGAAGCGGGCATGGCAATATGGGTCTACCATCTGCTGGCGCAGCAAAAAGTACTATTTAACACATAGTATGAAATTAATGTGAACAAATCTGTGGGACTGTGAGTCTGATGGAGATAGGAATGCGAGTGTGGGAGGAGCAAACAAACTAAGAGATTACGGTATTTAACACTTACACACTATTGTAGCTAAATGAGCCGACTAAAGGTTGAAGGCTCCCGCAACGTGGTACATGTGCGTTCCCTAGGCTCACAGAATCAATACTAAAGATGGTGGCTGAGATGCCTGGCTACTTCGCCAGAGATCTCCCGCCAAACACAGATAAATTTTATATTATATAGTTCGCAAAAGGTACATAAGAAATTACTGAAAAAAACATAAGTAACACTGGGACAAATTACAAAATATTTCTGTCAACTCATATCTGTTAATGAGAGTCCCAGAGTCTTTATATGTATTTTCTGTCGGTAAATGATAATTAATAAAACAAGCCAGAATAGGCCGGCAAGGCACGTGGAGGTGATACATTAATTTATCATAGCATTTAGAGATTTCATTAACACTTTAAAATGTGTAAATTAAATCATGAAAATAATTTAATGTACATGAAAGAATTTAGCTTTGTGCAATTGGCATGGTGGAAGCCAGAACTGCCAGGATATTTTACGTTTTATTTTAATACAATTCAAATAATAAATATTTCCCTTTAAAATAAAAAAAACATGACATCAAACTGAAAAAAATACATAAAGAATTATGAGTGTCTTTAGCTCCTGTTCTGTATAGAATCAAAACCTGCGTGGCTTCACACTCGCTGGCTGTTTACGCTTCACTTAAGAGGAGCAAAGGGGAGATAACACTTTCCCTTGTGAATTTTAGACTCTGCTTTATGGGGCATAGATCAGAATTGCATTGTACACGCATAACACTGAGTTTACTCAAGGAAACAAGGGGTCAGGTGGGTCATGACCTGGTTCAGTGACCTGTTCTTGCGTGAATGGCAAGGATGACCCATACACAGGGCACACGGATGTGCATGCCTGGTGCATGAGCAGAGCAGCAGGGATCTGCCTCCCGAGCAGGACAGTGTTGTGACATCACTCTTTCTAAGAAGCGGTATAGCTTATGCATTTTTATGCTAATGCAATAGATGGCCGGGCAGTTTCGTCACAATGTAGTTGTTAAATGATCCATCAGATGGCTGTGCTGTTACTCCAATGCACTAATTCTAGGATTTCCACTATATGGCACGTGGTCCTAGATCTTGTTTAGAGGTTACTCTAGATCCTGTGCTCCCAAACACACTTCTGTCTAATCGGATCAAATTTTCCATTGTCTTTTGGAGGATGTGTTCACTGTAAGAAGCCTGTATGCAATATGTTTTGTTACGAAATTAAGACTAAATATTATGCTCCATGTCTTGCATACATTTCCGTCTGTAGAACAAGTACATTTTATGAATAGTTTCACGTAGAACACAAACCATTTAAATGAAACTTTACCTTAATATCTTATATTAATTGTAATATTTATTTCTTTTTAAATATGAATTAACAACCGCGAGCGCAGCGACATGTTGGCAATGGCCGGTAAGAAATAGTTCACAGTTAAAATATTATTTTAACCTAGTTTTGTAGTATACTATTTGTAAATTAAACGGTGCCTATTGAAATATTTAGGTTGCCCTGATGGCAACATATCTCATTTTTACAGTTTAAAATAACAGCACAAAATATTGTGAGTAGGCCGTAATGGTACAGTGTTGTCACGGTCATAAAGATAGGTCTGGCAAATGCTATTCTTTTGCCTTGATGTAACGCGTACGCTTAGTGAAGCTCATGGTGGCTTGCAAACTAATAGCACTAGTGCAGGCTGATCCGCTTTTAACATTGCGGTATATGGGAGTTTCTGAGATTTTTGTATAATATTAAATAACACCTTTTTATTTTCATATGTCCATTCGGCATAAAGAATTGTGATATATTTTGGTGTGTTTGAAGTTGGTTTCGTTTGCGATAATGTTTTGCTGGCGCAGTATACCGAGTTCGTAAAAACCTCTGCGACACATTTTTCCTGCATCATGTTTATTGTAATGAAGGTTATGGTTCAACAAGTCCAAGTTTATTTTTTTCAGTAATATTGTACATCGTGCCTAGCAGAACAACTTTATAGGACATGTCAATAAATATTGTATAAAAATATTTTGTAGTATGAAGTAAAAATACAATTATGTACGTAGTACAAATATATACTACTGTATTGTCATCACCTCCGCACATATGACAAAATGTGTTTTAAGTGTGTTTAACAACTGTTCAATAGAAGACTCTCTGCAGAAGATATTTAATATATTTCTTAAAGTTATTTAAGTTTATTGAGGTTATCGAGTCTGGTAGCTTATTGTGTATAATGTATTCCTTTCAACTCAATAAGTACCTCTGTTGTACAAATCTGTCCGGTGATACTCTATAGGAACTTATTTATATTCCTTGTGGAATAGTGATAGAAATCAAAAATTTTTAAGATATTCGTTTTTGTTTGAGTGAATAAATTAATAAGTTCAAAAATGTAGATTGATGTAAATGGTAATTGCAATTTTTTTAATAAAGGCCTGCAACTTGTATTATACCTATTTACTTTAGAGGTTATTCTAATGACCCTTTTTCTAGCTACAAATATTTTGTTAGCATAGTTGCAGATCCCCAAAATAATATACCGTATGATAATGCATTGCTCAAGCCACAATACACTAGTTTAAGGTATTGGGGTTGTAATACTTCTACTAGTATGTGTGATGCATAACTATTTTATTTGAATGTATTATTATTGTCATATTTAGTGTAGTGACAATATTTACAAAATAATTATTAAATTCATTAGCAACATAATGGTCCCGATATAATTTTATTGTTTCAAAATAACTGGATTTTTATATTGCCGCTATACTGAACCCATCAAATTTTTGGTTTTTTTATTGTTCCAAATTATCCACTTAAAGAGCGAAGTGGCAATCTGCAACACTGCAAAATAATTTTGAGTTGAAATTGGTACAAACAGTTGGTCTATGCGAAAAACACTTTGTACCAGAAAATATTATGTAAAAATGTATCTATTTAATGATAGCAGCAGAGCAGTTATGGCCAAAGAAAAACCTGAAAACCAAAGTCAAGCTCCAGAAAACTGAAGACATTCAAATCTCCACCAATTAGCTTGCCGAGTACAGCATAGTGAATGAAGTAGGGGGGGAGGGGATTATGTGCTTCATATGCGCGCTCGTTATGCTCTCTTCACTAGAGCTCTGGGAATCAGGGTGGTGTATATTTGTATGTAAACAGTTTGCAGGATCTACATAAATAAATAAATGAATGTACAGTAGAAGTGAATGTAACATAATTTTTCATGGGTATGCAAAGAATGGGACATGTACAAAACCTACCAATGCACAACGATAAAGCAAACCAAGTGATTCACCATTCAGTTAATTAGTAACATATGGTTCAATAGAATAAATGTGCACATTTATACTGCACACTGTTACAGGTTTCTAACAGACAGCTGATGAAGAAAATATTCTCTGTCATTGGCCAATTCAACAGCTCTCATACGAGTCACATTTCACCGTACATGAGAAAAAACATGTAATATAACAAATATTCAAAAAAATCTGTCCAGGATTGCGCCACCAAATTCATAAATGCATAGCTGATACACAACCTGTTAAGCTCTTGAACTTGTTGCCTCCATTCTATATTCACAAATATCAACACATTAACTGTTAATTCTTTATACTGAAAATTGTTTTTCAGCTAATTGTTGCTCGTTAGTCCACAACATAGGAAAAATCACAAACATTGTCAAATACAAACAGATATGGCCCAGTATGTATGGTAATTTCTTGCAGTTAAAAAAACTAACAATTTTCAGAGCAGGGAAATGTGTAGACTTAGGAAATTTTGTAACTGCATACACAGAATTTTTGTTGCTAAAGTTAATTAATTTATTTATTTATTTATTTACTTATTTACTGTCAAATCTCTCCAGCAATCCTATGATGAGCAGGAGCTATGGAATATAGCATTAGTCAAAAATATTAAACACAAACATATACCTACACATAATATTTGAAAATATTTACTATGGCTCTTTTTGGAATCTGAAAACTTTAGATAGTTTAAGAAGAAGGTGCCCACTGAATGATACAATATAACATAACAGCATGAAAATATGAAAAATAAATTTGTTTAAGGGAGGATGTCTTTAGACGATATGATAAATTATGTAAAGTGTAACACGCTGCGGTTAGTTTCGGGACTATGTTATCAATGTGAGTATTCCCATAAAGATGACTGTCAATATGTAAACCTAAAATATTGTAGGATGGTTTTCTTTAATCATAGTTTCCATATTTCATTAAAAAGTTATAGTCCTGTTGTTTTTATGTGGAGAATTCCATTAAAACCATTTGATCCCCATTTAAAGAAAGATTATTTGCTGTAAACAATTTATCTAATTATGAATAGTCTCATTTAATGACACCATGAGTGCTGTCAGATTCTCATCTTTAAATAAAAATTTAGTATGCATCATCCGCAATAGAATGGTGGAATACAGATAATTTATATCTAGCATATTAAAAATAAATAAGTATAATAGAGGGCAAAGGATGGAACCTTTGGGAACAAAGTACGATTACCTTACCCTTTTTTAGACTTGTATTTATACCATTTGAATTTATTGCAACTTGCTGATATCTATGACACTAATAAGATGTAAACCATGATAAAGTACGTGCCTCCTTGGAGGGAATTCAGTGAGTAAAGATCAATTCAGTGGAAAGTGACTTTTTATTTCACTGCAGGTCGCTTCATAGCCATATAACTGTTTTAGGTCTTCTACCCGCTGCATCACTGCAACCTCCTGACAACGGGTCAACTTATTGTGTGTGTCTGGCATGTAAGATGGCCATTAAACAATCTCACTCAACATTTAGTGTTTATTGCATCATTACAACGATGTCACCTCATCGCAGGGTGAACTGAGGAGATCCACATGGGCGAACGGCCCACACCCTGGATGAGTCTCTCGTGCTCTGGCACCCTTCGCAACTCTACGAATACAGTAGAGTGTAGATTATCCTGACTAATAGGGACCAAAGGTAATTCAGATAGATAATCGAAAATTCAGATTATGGAAATATGTTGAGAGAAAAAAAAAACATTTTCACTCAATGTAAAATTTATTAGGCATGTGTAGACTAACTTATCCAAAACAGAAACTACATAAAATAAAAAATTAAATCAGTTAACAAGTAACCATCTTCCTCCCAGACATGTTTATTGTGAACAACATGTGAAAGGACACATCACAAGAGCCTCCTCCCCGCTCCTGAGACCACGGCATACCGTCAGTGTGGATAATTTCTTTGGTATTGTTTGAGTATAACACGTTTTGAAGTACAGTAAATAGTTTATTGAATAGATATGTATAAAAAACACACATTTACAGGTTAACAAAAACTGTTCTGACTCACATGATGTGCAAATGGCCATAGCTGTGAAAAAAAATGCCAGAATGGCACAAATAAGATCATGACACAAAATAAAAAATAAAAAGCCTGTGAGTAAACGGAGGTATGCTGTGAACACTGAAGGTTACACAAAAACAAAGTTCAGGTTACTAATGTTAAACAATTATGGCACACAAAAATTATCAGAACAAATGTAGATCACCCTCCTTGACGCGACCATGTTGTACAACAGGCAGTCTGCTCAAATACATGGTGCCTTATATATTGATTCTAACATTTACCTGTAAGCCTTAAACTACGTATGATTTAAAAAAAATTGACATAATTACTGAGTTTTTTCTACTTGACAAAGAGACATTGCACTGACTAGCGCATTCCGTTAGCGAATGGGTCACAGGACCTGTTAATGAATGAACGTTTCTGTCAAGCATGCATGCATATAGGGCACTGGAATACTGGCACTAGATATGATCACTGTGATCTGAGTCTCCACAAATTGAATGACACAATATCAAAATACACTAATCTCTCAAATTCACTTTACTGTAAACAGTTACAGAACTGTGATAGATACTCTGACTATAACAACAAATATCAAAGTACAAGAATGGTGTCACGCTGGTGAATACTGTCTCACCCATATAATAATGTAGTAGCTAGCCCTTGCCACCCCTACTGAAAAAAACACTATGAAAATTGTATAAAAACAGTTTTGTGTTCTGTTTTTAATTGTTTCTTAACTGTTAGATATGAGTTTGTGTCTGTCTGAATAGTATCCAAAATGATTTCAGACTGTTCTCAAACTGTAAGCTCTTTTCCATACTTTTCAAACTTTCAGAATATACCCACTGTTCAGTCATTATCAACTTGACAAAACAAACATTTATTTTAAAAATATAACAACGTACTGATCATAGTGTTTTTATACTGTGCTGAAAGTATTATTACACAGTAAAATCTCTTGCTTTCCTGGACACTTTTACAAACATACTTTAAAATAATACTTTTATACTGTCAAGTAATTTCATTATTTGGTGCAAACAGCAGTAGTACAGCTGATGCTCACTGAGGGGGTATACTTTATTAGAGTATTTAATAATTAAAAAAACAGGTTTGGTGTGTAAAGAGGACTACTTTTAGTGTACTTGTATTTAACATGAATCAGGTCCTAATGATGATAAGTTTTGGTTGTCTTCAAATTACAATAGTGTTGACTACGGGAACCTTCCAATTCTTAACGTATTTAACTTAGAAAAGTTGTAGCTTATGAAATCTTTTGCAGTCCACAATGCCTACTGGAAACCATTCTCCATACCCATCGTAGGTGTACCGCTGGTCATGCACACTGTAAAATCTTGAACTTAAAGATCCAAATTTCACATTCACTTTTACAACACAATTTTTTTTATGTGTTTTGCTTGTGATTAATCACATGTTTAGTAAATCCTACTAGCAATTCCAAGACATCAATGGAAAATAATATACGAATTATGCATCAGATAAGGAACCTGTTGGTGCAATGTTTACATAATATTTGCTTATTTTTTTACTTCTTTCCCATTATAGTGACTAAAGAAAATATTTTTGCGAAAATCTACATCTCAAGTTTTAACAATTAGATTTAAGGTTGCAATATTTAACCACAGCGTTTTGGACTTTGTGAATGGCTGACGAGAGGTCCCCACCTCCTGACGCCAGTGTCATGTGACTGCGATGTGTGGGACATGAGCATGCTCACTGAACTCTGTCATACAATCTGTACATAAATTGGTAACTTCTTACCTGATTTGGATTCAGTAATAGTATAACATAGAGCTTTTTAACATAGCAATATTTCATTGTATTATAATTTTGTCCATGTTTACATAATCAAAACTATTTATACTGTGGAACAAACATTTGCCTGGCCAATCACGACATGTGAAAGTTGCATTTTGTCTTATTGCAGGTATGTTTATACATCTCAGAATTCACATTTTAGAACAGTGCCAAATTGTGGTGGATTTTGCAGTGAATAAATAAATTGTGTTCCTAAGGAGTCGTATTACTTTCTCAAATAAAAATGAAACTTTTACACAAAAATAGTTTTGTTACGCGAAAAATACCTGTACAGGTGTAATGTACATTGTAACACAACATGCTGATATTTACTTTAATGTATTTAAAAAAACATCCTGTCCAACACCCCTAGCAGGATACGAGGCCTAGGGTATAAGGAGAATTCAGAATTGGAAAGTGACAACTGTGGTGGATCAGAGCATGAACTGGGGCCTCGGTGGTGTAGTGGTCAGACTACTGGCCTCCCCCTAAGGTGAACCAGGTTTGATTCCCAGTGGGGTCATTCCAGAATTTTTACACATGGGAACTGTGCTGACCAGCAGGTTTTCTCTGGGATTTCTTATTTCCCCTGCCCTTGCATTCTGGCACTGCTCCATTCTCATTGGCTCTCAAGACCACAATGTCAAGGGATGCCCAAATCTCTCTACTACAGTGCATGAACTTTTGTCTTAGGAAGACCAAATATAGATATATATCCTATGTTCGAAATTTTGTGTTGAGTGTCTTGGATTTTAGAATAAATAACTTTTTTTTTGTGTAGCATCAGTAATTTTTATATGTGTTTCTGAAAATTTTAAAAGTTACATTATTATTCAAGGTTGGCAAATAAAAACACAAAAAAAAATATTAATTTCTTTTTGCTCTAAGTTTCCTGTATTATTTTGAGTATTTTCATTTCTGAAAACCATTTAGTTACAATGAAGAACTTGCCAGTTGTGGTGTGAATCAATGTAAACTCAAGGTCAGTGCTGAGAGAATGCAGCGCCTTGAGGCATTGCTGTAAACAGCAACGTGCTGCATGTTGAAACGCAGCGTCAGCAACTGTGACTGGATGCGTCTCACCTTCGCAAGTGTGAGATCCTATTTCATTAGGCGGTTGGAAACCTGCTGACCACCTGAAGTGCCCCAGGTACTGTAGGTACAACAGTCAATTGTGGCTTATGAAATACTGACATGTAGCAGGACGTCGACTGCCAAGTGAGGACATACAGGAGAGCCATTCACATTAACAATCAATGTATTTCACTTGCATAACAATCAACTTGCATCCTATGGTGTATAGTATTTCCTTGGAGATGTGTGTAACATGAGTAAACATGGGGTCAAATATGTACTGTATATACAACCAGCCATGTAAATAAAGTGAGCACTTTTGAAATCAACTTCATAAAAAAAGTCACTGGCACTGCCTGCATATACTTTTAACGTGCGCACTGAGTGACATGCACTAAGTAATGTTGGTAACAATGGATGGAAGGTCCATATCTTAACGTCAAATAAAAACATGTTAGCTAACCATTTGTAATAACTTAAATTATTTCTTTCGCCTTCTGTTTTTTAATGCACCAAAATGTATAAATGAGCGGATTTGTAAAATGTTTACTTTTTTAATAATTCCACAGTTTCACTTGACCGACGCATGTACAAAGTGATGAGGCCCATGGCAATGTTAATTTTACATTAGGCGGAAGAATATACAAGGTGCACACAAGTAGATCTTAAGCAGGGCTTTCAAAAGTGCTCATTTTACAGTAACTACTCATACTTACCCTTGGTCCCTTCAGCACCCATAGTTCTTTGCATTCCCTTGATCCCTTTTTGAGGAAGTGGATATAATTTCAAATACCCATCTTTATTTTGAAATTATTAAGTTCCAATGCATAAGCAATTGAAGAATCAATGAACTAAACACATTTTCTTATGTTGTCTTGGTTTTTGTACAAACAAGTGTTAGCAAACGACAGGAATAAGTTGCATAATTGTTATGAACAAACTTACAGTGCAGGGCATATGTAGAGGACATCGCTCTTGGCCCTAGTCAAATGGGATATTCAAGGTGCATTCATGCCCTTACCGCAAATTCAGGCGGTGACAATTCAACGTCACAGCCATGATACTCTTTTCAGGGATACACAGCCAGGCAAGGGCTCTTGGCTTGTAAATTAGAACACACATCAAAGTAATTTAAATGAAAATGTTACTTTGTGAATGAACACCGAAATAAGGTGAACATTTTTTTTCTTTTTTTCTTTTAACAGTACCTACTCATGCTTTTTTGTGAAATACAGCTTTGCAAGTATGAGTATTTGAAAATAGAATATATTTACTTCAGTGTAAACACACTTTTTCAGAAGGGGGGCCATTTACTGTGGATGGCAATAAATTGTAGTTTTGGCTTTTTTTTTTTTTTTTATAAGGATTCCATTATATTTTTAAAAGTTTTACTTCATAATTTCCCTAATCTTTGCAACTATCCTTACTATGTAGAATTTTTGGCTATAATTTAAGCTTAATTCAAAAATGAAATGTTGGGCCATGACTGAGCAATTTCTATACTTCTCAAATATGCTATTTTCTATTTTTTTTTTTTATCTAATTTTAGTTACACTAATAATTGGGTAACAAATTTTGACTTGATTCCAAGTACATTCTTTGGACAAAAACCAAATCTTAACTGTAGTTGCTATAAAAAACTTGTCATATGAAAAGGAAGACATTAGGTAATTTAATGAGTTATAGGTTATCTTTAAAAGGCACCTTTTATTTATGTTAAATCGCAATATTACAACACAACTCTTGCGTTATGGAAATTTATTCTTGTCCCAATGTCACACATAAACACATCACAGTATAAAAAATAAAAATCACGAAATTCTGCTAATTACTATTACAACTAATTTGTCACTTGCTAGCCTGCATGTATTCATTCGGAATAAACACGATTGTTTTGGTTAAATCGGAATACTATTACACAAAAATCATTGCATTACACAAATTTAATTTTCTCTTTTAATTGTTACGCAAAAATTATTACAATTTAAGAAATATAAAACAAGAAATTACTATAGTTTTTACATGTATGACACTTGCAGTGCATGTATTCTTATGGGAGAAAAAACCCCGATTGTTTTGGGTCATGCTTCTACTATTACTATTTCTACTCGAGCTTCACTAAGCATACGCAAAACGACAGCAAGTGTCCAGACCTATCTTTATGACCGTGGGTGTTGTTTTATCGAGCGAGAGCAACTTTGAAGCAATTGTCTGCTGAGTTTCTCCCTCTCTCTCCCTCCCTCCCTCCCTCCCTCCCTCTCCCCCCTCCCCTCCTCTTTCCCTCTCTCCCTCCCTCTCTCCCTCTCATATATTTGCTAGTAAGAGGTGAAATTGTACATGTTTTCAATTGTTGTATATTTCATACCTATTACAGCAAAATAATTATTTTTGAATTTGTAATTTACAACTGAAAAGGGATTTTAATGTTTGAATACTTATTTTAATATATTTAGATATGATGGTGGGGCAGAAAAAAGTGAAGTTGGCAGACGTGGTGAGCCATGACATAGCGTGTTGCTGTTTTACCAAACGAAGCGTACATTATACTTACTCTGAAAAATACTTCAAATAACCACATCACGTTTGTAGACGTTGTGTTTTTTTAAACCTAACTAAGCAAGTTACAATGTTGTGATAAATCTGTGTTTCCGTGGCAGTAATAAATATGCTGTTATGGTGTGTTTAGTTAACCGCCGCGTGTGAAATAACGTGGCGTGGCTGTTTGGTGATAGTTACGCTGGATCTGTGTAGCGTGATTTCTAATATTTGATGTGAACTATTTATACGTTTTAAATGTGAACTGTTTTTATGACGAAGTTATTTACTTATATCCATGTATGTTTATTTATCACAACGTGATTTACCATCAATCCCAACAAAATAACCAAGCCCAGTCCCAATAAATTTCAATAAACCTAATACACAATAAGTAGCAATACATATAAATATGAGTGGAATAAAGGTTACCGTAGGCTTATTTTGAGTGCATGTTCACCGCTTTATTTTAAATTTCTATAACAAAAAATGAGTGACACGAGTTGCATGCTTGATTTTAATGTCTCTTTTTCATTGGACTGTCTATTCCTTTGTTATTCGAACTGAGGCTGTCCTTTTAAAGAAATAACCCAACACATATCAATAACAAAAAGTTAAAATACTACAGCTCATTACCCCGCAGTTGTAACAGTCGCAGCAACTGTGTATTGCGTGTTATGTGCAATGTCATGAAAAACAAATATGTTAATGTAACATAACTGTAAGAACTATAATGAATTCAGGCATTTTTAAAACGTCATAAAGTTGACTTAAATAATATTAAATGCTTAAACTGTGAATAGTCATACGAAATGGTTTTTTGAAATAGACCTAAGACAGAATTCTTTGAAAAGCTGTAAATAGTAAACAACACATTTGACAGGTATAAAAGTAGAAGTCACATTTCAATGTTTATTTTTAGGTGTAGCGAAAGTATATGCACACATGTACACACACAATGGCATGTAAACATTGATTTATATATATATATATATATATATATATATATATATATATATATTAGGGGGGAGAGAGAGAGAGATATGCAATGCTACAGCTGTTATAAGTTTTTACATTGTTTAATGAATCCCTGGACAGCATTTATCAAGCGGTAGAATAGCTGATAGTAAAATTCAAAATTAATGAAGTATCCAATGAAAGAGCCATATTTGAACCTTGGCTGTTAATCTATTAAATGTAATTTTAATGGGCAATAAAGTAAAGTGGATGCAAATAATTTGAAGGCAGCCTGTCGCATATGGAAATGCAGAACCCAACTTTGGTCATTGATTTAAGACTACTCACGGGGAATAAACATGCAAATACATGTTGAATAGCAATCATTACACCACTCAGTTGCTCATCATGCAAGGTAATTATGTTGGTTACAGTAAGTCACGTTGGTTCACCAATGCAGCAGTATAGACACAGCACTAATATTGCAGCATTTAATTAATAACAGTTACTTATGCATAATAGAGTCTACACTACAACCATTGCAGTTAGGTATGGACACAAGCCATACAAAATGGCAGTCACTACAATCAGTTATGACTGCAAGACAAGCAGAATTAGCTAACACGTTTTGCAACAAATTAAGATCAGTTCACACATTTACCAAAGGGAAACAAATAGAAAACCAGGTGTACTGTCCTGGCCCACCCAAGTGCTGTGCTGCTAGGGATCAACACTCTTTCAGCTATCAACTGTCTTGCCACATTTATAGCACTTAGTAATAAGAGAATTTTGGGTTATGAATGCTAACCAAATAGTTTTTGGTTTGTGAATGCTGACTACAAGATCTCCCTCCTATCAATGCCAGTAACCATACTAAACAGAGAATCGTACATTGTTTAGATTTGTGCATGGAAATACTTATCAATTTTCCCATGCATTAGGCAGATTTTTTTGTTTGAAGAAAATAACCATTAACAGTAATTATTCTTTTTCAGAATGCATGTTCGATAAGTTCAGAAAACTTTTTATTTATTTATTTTGTTTATTTACTTAAACTTACATAAATAATAATGCAGGTCCCAAGGTAGTGTGTGTACATTTTATTTCTTACTCAAAATATTTTAATAAGTTGTGTGTTCTCGAATGTCTTAAGTTTCTAAGCTCAGGTTTTATTCCATTGGTCAAAACATGTGCATAAAATTTGCACTTTTGCAGACAGTCTTCATGTATAAGATGCCAGATTATAGTATTTCGTACTGGTATGTTGCAGAAAGCCGCGCAGCCTGAACAACCCACATGTGGTGTGTGTTACAATGGAGTTGTTAATCAAAAACAAGAAGGAGGTGTTCTTTGGCTTCGGGGAAAACAAGGCAGAAGGAAAAAGAGCTGCTGCCAAGCTTGGCTTGCGGCATTTGTTCCACACCAAAAAAGCATTGTAGGGAAGTGCTTTCCTCTGCTGCAGTGAGTTGTTCTCTTAATTAGCACAAATTGAAATTACTCAAATATATTCTGTTTGATATGTTTGTTGATTCATAAGTACATTCAGTAAACTTTCGATTCTAAGACATTTCATGGTTCCCAGGAAAATGGTTGTTATTTCTAAGAACTTTTTCAATTAAATTTGTTTTATGGTTCCCCAAAAAAAGGGTTGTTAGTATTTCAAAAATGTTGATATTTCAGGGGTCTTAGAAATGGGAGTTGACTGTATAGAGTTTGTGCTGTTTGTTTTATTATACCGTATTTTCCTAAGTACCACCTGCACCCCACACTGAACATCAGCTTAGAAAAAAAATTATATATATTCGTTTCTAAGTGTTTTGGTGCGTGCACAGTTGTGTTTTATAAGTTGTATATGTTACAATAACAGAATACAGCATGAGTTAACCTTATTTACTCAACATAAATGCCCCAATCAAAAACAAAATTAGCACCTCAGAAAACTGTACAGTAAAACCCTTTTTTTTAAATGCAACAGTCGGCTTAACGAGACAAACAAAGACCAGTGTCACAGTAATTAATTTATTATTCAAGTTACTAAAAACTTGAATCGTGAGAGATAATTAAAAGGGAGGAGAAACGTCAGTCCCTCCCTAGCAACCTTCCACACTGGTAGGTGCTTGCTGGTGTGGGCAATATTTTCCACGATTAATGTGTCTCCTTCATGGGCTTGTGGTAGACTGTTTACGGACAGCGGTCGCTCGGGGCTGAAGTCGTGATGTGCCTACCCCCACTCCTCGCACCAGGGTGCCAAAACTGTGACCAAATAAGGACATGGCATGATAAGGAATCCCTTCAGAAACCTGTGCGACCCCTGTTGCAACCACATCCCATGCCATGCCGAACTGCGTCATTGTAAAATAATTAAACTTCTAAACATTCTCAAATGAAATAAAATGTCTACGAAAGTGGTAAAAACTTTTATCTCCAAATGCTGACGCAACCTAAACTGCGATATCAGAAAATGCAAATGCATGACAGATAAGCAATGTAACACTGCCAAAACTTCAAGTAATGGTAAGCTACATATTAAAATTCCTCGTAAAAAAATTAACCAAATATCCATATTAAATTGTTATTACAGTAGAATCTCTCTATTATGACCCCTAACGTAGGGTCGTAATAAAAAATTTGGAAAATTTGAGCCGATTTTGACTCACCCCTAACCCCTATGCCCCCAAACTTGCAATGTTTTGCATGAAGTTCTCATGTTCAATCATCTCTAGTGCATAAAAAACCACTTTTTAAATTAAATATAAATATTTATATTTTAATAGCTGGATATCTCCTGATTAATTTGATACCCAAGAAAGGCATGTTCCACTTATTATTTACTTAGTTGTTTGAAAATTCCCGATTTGATGTGTGTAATTTATTCATACATAAAACACTCTGAAATTCTCTAACGTTTGATTGCATTCAGAAAACAGATTGTTTAATAAGTAAATTGCATCTTTCAAAGTCGCCTATCTACGAGCTATATCCACCTAAAAAAACATAACATTTACACTTAGGTCACTCTTATAAATTGTTTAAACACTCTGAAATTCTCTCGTGTGTTAAATATATTCGTAAAAATTGCCTGTCTACCACCGAAATCTCTCCAAACACCTTAAAATTAGAAAAATTATTAAAAAATTAGCCTTAGCACACTCTTGCACTCAACTCTATCACTATATAAGACATAGCAACCAACCACTCTGGTCAATCGCCACCAGGACACCACACCGTCAACATCGGACAGAGCTCCTGATACCCCTCTCCCCCCACCCAAAAAGAAAGAAAGAAAATCAAGAAAAAATTAGATCCAATTAACCCTTTTTTGACTAACCCTTTCAATCAAATCAATAATCCATCAATTAATCCTATCAAAACTAGGCCCGGCCTGCCCCTACTAATACATTGCCGGCTGCTGTGTGTACATAGCTGGTCGAGCGCCTAGATCCTATGCAGCACGGCCGGGCGTGGGCGTGGCGGTTTGCTGCTGAAGCTCGGCCTTAGATCCTCAGCCTGGGCAGCTGTCAGTTGGTCACTACAAGATGGCGGGCAGCAGCCAACCGCCCGATGCCACTGTTGTCGTTATAGGGCCGGTTCACTTCGTAACAGCGGTCCAGGGTTGGGAAAACACGCTGATAGATGCAATTTACGTCAATGAGTTGAATTTATACGAAATGTAGGTGGAGTGTTGGCTGCTGCGCCGGCACGATGAGGCCCGGCAATGTTTACGAGAATATAAATATTTAGTGTGGTATACTTGAAATATCCGGAATTTTTCATCTAAATCTTTTGACTTTGCCTATACATGCACACCTCACTCACATAATATGGTACCAGTAACATAAGAACACATTTTATTTGCACACACTTATCTTTATTCACAATTGCCCACCATAAAAAAATTAGCATATTACGTAGGCGTGGGCATACATAAACTTAAAAATAATCATTAAAGGGCATTGAATTAAATTTGAAGTTATATATACACTGATTAAGAAACTAGTCTGTGTAATGTGCCGCTGGTTTTACAGCAAAAGAGGAAGGATAATGGAAGTGAAAAAAGACAGGGAGGGTAAGGCAGAGGACAAAGAATCATTACTGACCTGGTCCCGGCCTGTAACTCCTCTCCCCCCCCCCCCCCCCATCTCCACGCTTCCAGATAATACACCAGTGTCCCCTTCTGGCATTAAGTAATTGATTGCTTCACGCTGCTTGGGACAACAAATGTCAAAGTCTATGATGGTAGCTTGAGAAATGCGCGACCACTAACATCAGTAACTGATACCGTGCTTGGCGAGGAGTTACTGTATATATTTTTAGACGTGCCTCAAATTTTCGACTTTTTCGGCCCAAACTTTTCACGGTTCCTCGGGATTGGGTCGTAATAGAGGGGTTTTACTGTAATTACATCATTATGTTACTGCCCTCGGTTTGGGAGAAATTTCAAAGAAACCTACCTTGTATGCAGCTACTCTCCAAACTACTGTGACTGTTCTTTACAAACAATTTAAATTTACAGTTTGTTAATCAAACTCAATCACATAAAGAAATATATTCACTTCATAGTTTTAAGAAGAGTGGCTCAAGATTTTGATGCATGCCCATGGGAGGTGTAATTGTTATTACACTACTTGTTTGGGAGGGTTAACTACGTCAAGCAATGATCTAACACCTTTTGGATTACATAAAAGAGTGATCTTTGTTATACTATGTTTAATTGTTACTGAAGAGGCCTTAGATACCTCATCGGTCTTATATTGTAACATCAGGAGGAGTTGGAGCCCCTTGGGGTACTAGCTGGCGGGCAGTGAAAAGGACAGGTCAGGTGGCCTGTCACAGAGATACAAAGTTCAAAACCACTGTCACAGCCCTAAGAGTTATCTGACTCTTTGGAACACATTTACCTGGGAAAGATTTGTTCTTCAGAAGTACTGGTATTGTTGCCGGCTGGAGACACTTACCCTTTTGATGGAAGGGTGTAAGCTCGCCTCTAAGACTCATTGACTGTGAGCTGCTCTGACCTTGTAGTGATCTGATGGCTTCAGGTGCTGCAGTATTGGAATTGCACAACCAGGGGTTGGAACTACCAATAAGAGGTTCCTCACATCATCGGAAAGGCTCTAAAATAGGGTGAGGTGGGCCTTCAAGTTTAATGAGCTGTAGTGAATAATGCTGTTTGGCGTGAAAAGGAGTGAAGCTCCAGGGAGGAAGTGCAAAGTGCAACTTCAAACTGAAGGTCACCGAGGGGTCTAGTTTCAGAAGTATCTAGTGCTTGTCTTAACTTCCTCATCTTATCTCCCTTCTGGGTGTAAGGCATGAGGAGATCAAAGTGCAAACAAGACCCTGAAAGTAGTGCCGGTTCTTTATGATGACCTAGAGTGAACTTCTGGGTACCCGGACTTGTGACTATGAGACAACAACTTGTGTTCCTTTCGTCCGGTCTTTTCAAGCGATGCACAGAACATGGGGCAACTCACATCACTTCCTCGCCAGAATACCCAGGTGTGGTATCCGCAGGTCAGCTTGTTAAAGAGTTATTCCAGCTCCTTTCCAGCCCTATTCTGAGCAGTGTCGGAGTATAGAATAATCTAATTCATGGATTCGTTTGACGGAGAAGTACCTAAGTGCTTTGGATTCTGTCAAACTACCAGCTTGGCAGAGCTTGAGTGGCCTCTTAAGGTGCAAGTGTTCTGGCTTGTTGCATTGTTGATGCGCTGGCTTCACTTTTAAGAATCTGATCTACTTAGGTAATGGTGTTTTATACAGGCAACTTAAGTAATAAGAGAATAGTTAAGTTCACAAATTTTATTACGAGAGCAACAGGGGCATTGTGCTACCTCCTTAACTAGGCTTAACATGGAAGAAAATCCAGGTGAAGGTAGCCTGGTGATGAAGCTATCAATTAAAGGCGATTACTTTTGGCAATAAAAAGAAGATACTGTTATGTTAACTAGGGATGGGCTGATACCAACGATACCGATTCTCAACTGCCGATGCCGCCAATTACAGCAATGCCGATTCAAGTTTTGATGAGCACCATCATAATTCCTGATTCTTAATATTTGGAAATACTTTTTATTACTTAAATTTAAGTATTTAATTTTGTGAAGACTTTAAACACTTTATTTTATCATTTAATATTAAATATTATTACAGACAATTTAACTGGGCAAGTAAGTGACTTAACAGTCAAGGAAAAACTATTACCAGACAATACAGTATTCATTACAAACTGAATTCATTAAAGCCAACCTTCAAAACTTCAGGCATTCTGATGCGGACTTTAGACCTGAGAAATTACATACATAACCTCAAAATACATGTTTGTTTAAACCAACAGCCTAAAGATGTCATTAAAAAACACTTATTGAAATCAATTTAGTATTAAATATTCACTTGAAATTGAGCTGATTTTTTTAATTTATGTTAAAATATATTTACTTAGTATTCCTTCGTCGACCAAGCCATACTCAATCCCTTGGTTAAAATGACAACTGATTTATTCGCAACAATTTTTGCCAATTATTATTTGCAGATTCCTATCCAGTATCCAATAACAACTATGTCTGTCAAATTACCACCACACACCACGGATATAACCTCTAACTTGCCATTAACAACACCACAGATGGTTGAATACAGTGTCAGTGAGTGTGTGCGATTTATTTTCACTGTCGCCAACTTATGAATGCAATAACACATAAGAAGTGTAAGAATACAGGTTGCTTTCTCATCATCGACGATCTACAAATGCAGTAAAAACATAAGAATAAAATTGACGCCGTCGGGTGAGACGCGAGATGAACGATGACACAAATACTCACTGGTAATTTGGGCGCCAGCGATGCTTCCCAATCACCGCACTATTGTGACTCAGAGTTTTTAGGGATGTTGTGGGTTCTGTGTGTCCATCTCACCCGTGCGTACTTACAAACACGTTGGCAATACCAAACTTTTAATAAAATCACTTAAATAAACAATTGATAAAACATATGTGGCTAGGACATTGTCACTACTGAATAAAAAATTGAGTTCACTCTAGATTTGTTTTTATTGATATTGTTTATACACATCAACATGCCAATGAATGGTTATCTTGGTCATGACTAGCCAATTCCGCTTGGGTCCTCCCCAGCCCGTAATTAACCTAGCACACGCCTAAATGGATGATCTCACCCTTAATACACATTAACATGCGTGGTTACTCGGCATCAGTAACGCAAACTCATCGGGGCTCGCCCTCCAGCACATGATTAGTGTGGTGATGGCCTATACACAGAGCCGGCTAGGACGGGAATGATTGCATTGTACACTAATTACACAATTACATAGACACTTGAATGATACATGAAATAAGATGGGTCACAAGATGAATATTCACAATAAACACACACATGTGTGAAAACAAGCTTAGGTGGCGTGGCTTCCGTTGGATGAAGTTCGTTGCGGACCACGTGGTGCAGGTGAAATTGCAATATTTGTGTGTGGAAACGGTAAACTAAATTCAGATAAAATATTATTCGTGTTAAGCAAGCGATTCTTTTTACGATTATTGTCGTTACAGGCTTGTAACATGCCTGGTGGCAGCGAAATCAAACATTGCTGTGACCGCGTGGTCAAGTACAAAAAGCATCAATTTACATGAAAAATACATTAAACCCTGAATGAATAATACATAGACCCCTGAAATAACTGATTGCACAGACGATATTGTACAAATATGCTCTTAAATCGCAACGATGGCGTATACAATGATTTGGCTTCAGTAGGTCACATGGTTATACGTGATGTTGCAGTAAAATATTCAAACCCGAAAATTACCCTTAAATACATACATAAAAATAAAGCTCTTAAAATTGCGTGTAGCAATTAAGCAGAAGTTACACTGAAATGCCATAAACATAGGCAGATGGCGTCTGATTCAAATGCGCGGGTCGCCTGACCTCTCCAACATCTTTCTCCTCCTTCTCCTCGATTAAGTTAAAAATGCCACAAAGGCATAAGAATTAGTAAAGCGGAAGCATAATGCTGGGGAAAAATGTCTGGCAAAGATTGTCCAGTAAACTACATTGACTATGTAAACCTAAATTAGTGAACAAAAGTTGTAGTGCGCACGTGACAGTGTCTTACCTCGCCAGCTCTCCTCGACAGACTGTCCAGATACAAGTGTCGCACAAACCCACCATGGCCGCCTACGGGGTTCATATAAGCGGAAGTGCTGTGCACGCCGAGTGAAATATTTTATCTTGATAATATAATATAAAATGGTACAAATTAAATTAGATATTGTTTTACATTTCTATAATTTTGTTATGAATTTCAGTATTATTTTAATTTCTCTTTGTGATGGCGTTCATGCCAGAATATTAAGTGTTCTTAATCTTGGCGCCGCAAGCACTTTGAATATTCATAACCAAACAATTAAAATTAGTACAAGTATTTTAAAACATTTTTAAGTTCAAAATTATCGGCCTTCTTGCGCACGTGCGGGACACGTCATGGGCTCTAGCCCCGCTGGCTGTTAGCTGGCGTCAAAATATAAAACAAAAAAAAACTTACGGGATGTAATCAACTTTCTGTAGCACCAGTTATTGATTATCTGTGTTGTTTTGCATTCACATAGTATCCAAAAACGAAAACAGGAACAAATCGTCAAAAAACAATTGTTCTGAATATATTTTGGGTTTCTGACAGAACATCTGATTAATGGATGCAGTAAATTAATGCTTTATGAGAGTTAGTATGCTAGTTTATTTAACATTGTGTTAAGTAAATTAGTGCTACTAATCTATAAATAATAATCGGCAAGTAATGTTCTGATGCTGCCAATGCCGATGGTTGTGGTATCGGCCTGTTAATCGGTATCGTCCCATCCCTAATGTTTGTACTTAATTTTCTCTCTCCTCAAAACCTTCCTTACACTATACTGTTGTACTAATCATAATAGTAATCTAATACATTATTCATTGTTGCCTATCCCAAGGCTTGAGAAGGGAAATATGAGAGTTTACCACATTTGTCCTGTACACTGTCTCCTCAGTCTCATATGGTCCATCATATAACGAAAAGAATTTTTCTTCAAAATAAAAACTTTATCTCTCTTACTTCATTATTTACAATAAAAATATTAACCTAACTTGTAGTATGTCTGCCTTTGCAAAAATTTTTCTTTCTTTTATTCCTCCTGGACATTCCCACTTTGTCTCTTTTTCTTCCCTATTTCCTCACAACCTTCCTCGTACTCTACTTCAATCTTTTCCTTTTACCTACTCTCTTAAATCTACCCGTATTTTTCCTCGCTACTTTTCTGACCCTGTGTTTCAGTCTTTTTTTTCCTCTTACAAAATTTTTCCAGAATACATCATCAACAGCAAACAAGTCTGTGATTGTCTCACAATTGTGTGTATTTGTTTTACCTGCAACATCATGTTTTTTTCACCCTAAAAGTACCCCCCACTATCACAAAAACCTTGTACTACTGTACTTGCACTGTGCTCTCAACAAACCCTGGCTGGTGCAATACAATAGATGTTCTTAGTCTCAGCTTTAATTCATTATAAACATGTTTTTTACCCCCCAGACCTGTGGTCTCCCTTCCTGTACATTTTTCATTGATGTATTGGCTTCACAACAGTTGGGTACACTCTTCTCAAAAATATAAATCTGCCACAGTAATTGATTTTCACTTAAAGGAACTGAGTAATCTAAAACCTTTCCACATCCAGCATTGCACTCTGTATTTACATTGTCACAATCAGTAATAAATTCTACATTTCTACACTTTGTATAAAACTCTTCAGTTACATCATCGCAATCTGTAATAATTTCTACATTTCTACATCCTGTATAAAATTTGTCACATACATTGTCCCAATTTGTAATAACGTCTGCATTTCTACATTCTGTATAAAACTCTTCATTTGTATTGTCACAACCAGTAATAACTTCTACATTTCTATTCTCTGTACTTGTATTGTCACAATCAGTAATAACTTTGTTTATATCATTACAACTATGAATTCCAATTAGTGCCGAGCTGATACCGACACCCTATATTAAATATTGACTGATATTACAGTATCAGAACACGCCCGAACCAATTTTATTTTTAGCTGATATTGAGACCCAATATTTTCATTTATGCATGACCGTTAAACCAGAGTGTGATAGGGTGTCAATCTTTGTGTAAGAGAGGCTCAACTGCTGCTGTTTTTAGTCAGCAGTTGCCATTTTGTTCCAAGTACTAAACTGATGTTGTCACTCCAGATAGAAAACAGGAGAAAGGGACATGCCTCCCTGCTGTGAGATAATCATTTAAAGGAAAAGGAAAGAGTGAGGATAAGAGAGAAATGCTGCTCCCACCCCACTGTGGCTCGCTGTTACAGGCATTTTGTAAGAGAATAATCATCTACAGTTTGTATTGCGGGTCGCCGAATTACTACCTTTGCAGGCATTTCATTTCAGCTCCACCTTGTCATTTCAGTATTTAAAATCTTTTAAAAGCAGTGATTTTTGACATTCATTACCAGGTAACTGGCAGTGCTTCAATTTTACTCTCGGTAAATAAGGAAGTTCGGAATCTAAAAACTTTACATATTAATAATTTTTAATTTTCTGTATATAAACAAAGTTTAATTATGCTGAGAAGTGTGATACATGACCTTGTAGAGTTAATATTTTTTATTTGATAAGATTAAAACATAAATTGTTAAGTTTCCATGCCCTAAATTTAAAAATAAATTACTATAGTATATTTTCAGTGCTGCCTTTAATTTCCGATTTTGAAGAATTAATGTGAAATTAATTTTCCTAATTTTTCTGTTTACTAAGCTTCTAATAGTACATTGTGTGACACTGACTTTAACACAGGTTTTCATCAGCTTCCTCAAATACTTTAGGGTTAGTAGAAGTCTTTCACAGTCCATTACTGAAATGTCCATTGTATCGGTATCGGATATAGGTTATGTCGGCAAGGAAGTATCTGTCTGTACCAGTATCTGTAAAACTCTGTATCGGCTCAGCAGTAATTTCAGTCTGATTCTGTAAAATATCATCTAGTTTTTTACTATCTGTACTTGGGGCAGTTAATGTGGTTCCATTTTCTAACCTATTCTTTTCCTATTCAACCCCCCAGCTTTCTACCGTAGTTACTAATTCTGCAATTTTTTTGTCTTTTTTTCTGCAGTTGGCCTAATATCTTGTATAATATCCTGTTATCCTTTCTATAAAGACAACAGTTGTCCTTTCTATAAAGACAACAGAATATTGTAAATTTCTGACCATTTATGCTCAGTTTCATTTTTGGCACTTACATTTACATTATTATTTAAAAACTGTACCATATTTTTTCAGATTTAACCAAGAATGTATTAAAAGGTACCAACATTGAACAGATACTTTATCGACATTGGTAAATATTATCAACATAGCCTAAACACCAAAATTAAATAAATCATGACGAATTTCCTTGGACTGTTGGCTTCATTGCTAAATTCCCTGCCGTGGATTGTTGAATTAGTTTTACAGTTGTACGCTGCTGGAACAGGCACTTTGGTGATTGTAGTCCGTTGTCCGGTACCTGTATCCTTTCATGCCGCTCATTGATCACGGACTCTTTCGGAACTGCCGGTAACTTGTAGTTAATGTGCTGCTGCTGTGTTCGTAAACATTGAATATTCAGGTGTGTTTATTGTCGTCCTGCGGCTGGGCAGCCGTTTTTGTAATGTTGCAGACGTCAGAACTGGCAACTGGAAATGTCAGTTCAGTTTTTCTCACTCTGTAGAGAGATGAAACTTTAATAAATGTGCCATTTTAAAAATAAAATGAATTAAAGTCTTGGTTTAGTTCCTCCGTATTATTTCAAATTCAAAATAAATTCTTCACAATCTTTCAGTAATGCAGAGTCACAACCAGTCAGCTTAACGAGACAAAGACCAGCGCCACAGTAGTTCATTTATTATTCAAGTCACTAAAACTCACATTGCAAAAGAAAATTTAGAAGGCAGGAAGAACCTCAGCCGCTCCTGGCACCCTAGTGACCTCCCACACTTGCCGGTGTGGGCAATATTTTCTACATTCAACGTGTCTTTCGAGGACTTGCGGTAGACAGTTCGCGGGTGGCAGGCGCTCGGGACTCATCAACATGTGCCTAAACCCACTCCTCGCACCAAGGTGCTAAAACTGTGACCAAATAAGGGCATTACGTGGTAAGGAATCCCTTCAGAAACCTGTGTGACCCCCGTTTCAACCACTTCCCACACTATGCCAAACTATGTCATAATAAAAGTAATCTAAATTCTAAACATTCTCGAAGGAAAAAAGGCTACGAAATTTGTAAAAACTTTTATTTCTAAATGCTGACGCTATCTAAATTGCAAATTCAGAAAAAGTAAATGCATGACAGATAAACAATCTGACATTACCAAAACTTCAAATAATGATAATTAAGCTATTACAATTCAAAAAAAAAAAAAACTAACCAAATGTATCTGTTAAATTGTTATAAATTGCATTATTACAGTATATTCCAATTAATTTTTTTATTTGCATGCAAATACCCCATACTAACTGACACGTGATGGGTTCTAGTTCAAAGTGATAATTGCTACGTCTCAAAGTGGCTACTTTGTTAGTGCACGTTGGAGTGCACTTACTGGGGTGACCTGCGTCTCAATTACTGCTAGACAGAGACTCAACCTGAATACAGAGTGGATCGCATTGGTTGCTGACTGGACACGTTTGGGTATGGGGCTGCTGACAGGCTTACTAAGTTCTGTGCTAGGGCGGCTGACCGGTGCTGCTGGCTTACTGTCAGAGGTGCAGATGCTGGTCGATCTAAATTGCCCCCACGGGCTGCTGCGACTGGAGATCCAACTACTGCTGTTGAAGGTCCTTGGCAGGCGGGGGTAGCATCAGGTCTTTTACCAGTAGCAGGCCGCTGCTACTAGAACCGTCTATCCCCTGTTGAAGGCAGTGAAGATCGGATGGACGGCACCTGGAAGCTTCCAGGGAGGCTAAATCAAAGACAGGATGGGAATCGGGAGCTAGCTCCTACCGACTGATGGGCGGCTTGAGCTTGTTCCCATGGGGTTAATTGGCAGGGTGCCTTACTAGGTTGGGTGCAACCCCAGGTAGACTGGTAGGCAGTAGTTGCCTGTCGTTCCCTAACGTCCTTTCCACCTCTCTTGGTGAAGGGCATTAGGTTCAAGAACCTGGGCTGGGAGATAGGAGCAGGCAGTGTGCATTTCCTATTTAAATTCATTCTGCCCTCTAGGCACCCCAGAATGATGCAGAGTACAACCTTATTCCTCAGCCGGCAACACAAGCAATGCGGTGGTTGAAGAGGAGGTTCTCTCGGAGGCAATCCAATAGTTTTGATGGATGAAACCCTTGAGCGGACAGGTCCAACCCAGAGACAACCAAACACTCCCTCCAGCAAAAAGAATGGTGCGGTGGATGGATGCAAGTAGGTCTAGCAACTTATCCTCTCAAGCAGGGGTACGACTAGTGGTTGTGGCTCTGCTGTTCGATACAGCATGTGTACCGAATGGGTGGCCATCAATTGGTGTGTGTTCTGAGGTACAAATTCCCCCATCCAGAAGAACTCATAGTCCTACACTAAACAGCAACTGGTTTTGGCAAACCTAGTTTCTTGCTCTACTCTGCGGGATGTATGTGTTTACTATGGTAATATGGACGAACACAAGGGAAAATGAGAGCGTAGTTAGGTTCAGATAGTGTTTATTCCTTAACGAATAAGGCACGGTGGCCCGTACTATCTCCTGTCTACCCAGAATTGACCAGAAGTTGTAAACTACGCTGACCCTGTGAAGGGGACCGGGTTATAATCTTGCAGAGGGCAGTTTTGACTAGGTAGCTAATGACAACTTCCCCTGTCTAACTGTGTATGCGTGCCCAGATGGGGCTTAGGGTGCCCACGTCGTGAAGGACGCTTGGAGGTAGCCATTGCCAGGGGCAAGCAACTAAGGGTGGCAGATGACTTCTGGAAGACTTCTGGAAGACTTCGCAAGGGGGAGAGCTTGTGAAGTTCTGATGTAGGCGACAGTGAGCTGAAGATACCAAGGCGGTATAACCATGGCTGATCATGACTCCGGTGAACGAGTGCGGTGGATCTATCTGTCTAGCTGGTGCGGCTCGTAGATGAGCCAATGAACAACTGATGTTTCTAGCCAGTGCACTGGGATATATTCTGCTTCTGCTGAGGGCACACCGGCGCGGCAGTGGGGTTGCCATGTGACGTCTCTTGCTTCGCCCTTGTACTTCTTTGGGGTTGAAGCGGGTGTCGATTACTGATAATCTATTGTTATCTTCGCAAGGAGAGGCAGCGTATTGCATGGCTTACTGGCCAGCAGTATTATTGCAACTTAGAATTCTGACACGTCTGTAATAATCCCCGGTCCAGGGAAATTCCTGTAGCCGCTCTGGTAGTAATTCTGTGCTTCTGAACCCCACTCATTGTTGCTTGTAGAGAGGCGTGTAGATGAAGCGAGGTTGTTAATTCAAATAGCCACTAAGCGCCATGTGTCAATTCGCCTCTCCTCTGGTGTGACTGAGATTCATCTTTGGGGTTCAAGAGGGTGCCATCCTCTCAGTGATGTAGAACTGTCATCCCTTAAAGACGGCCCATCCTCTCTGAGACAATGTAGAACTGTCCCCTTTCGAAGACTGCGACGGTTGCGCTTCTCCTCTGTTCTTTGCTGTGTGCACTGCAGTTCCTGAACAAGATGGCAGCACGTGCCGTGAATCATCTCTGGCTGGCGGGTGACTAGCGCTGTCTCTCTCATACACTGGTCAGCTGGGTGGCAGCTGGTGTGAATGAGTGCAGGTGGTTGCTCCTCTTCTCCCCTCCTCTGGATCTTGATGTGACGAAGGATAAAGAGAGGATAAAAATGTGTGTCACATTGTCAGGTAATAATGCTAGAGGACCCTTCGTTTTTAAATTGTACCGTTCACAAAATCAGTTGACGGCTTGGGTGTGGGGTTTCAAATCTCAGTTACAGTTGTTTCCTTTTGAGAAAGAAAAGCAAAACAAGCGACATGCAAAAAGTGTAGCATTTTCTTCTGTGCTAGGATTATTCGTGAAAGGCGTATCAGCTAAGAGTTTACCATCCATGGCCGCATAAGGCAGAGAATAAAGTTGCTCTGGCAAGACCATCCTATGTTTCGCACAGCAATAAAGAAAGTTACATGTGACATAAATCTAGGGTTGCAGAATCAGGAATTTCCATTATCCAGACCAACGGGAAGCTAGCTAAATTCTAAATACAAACACGAGTGCTCTGATAAATGAAGTTAACCATCACAGTTGGTGTACGGGGCGCACCTACATTAAATAAAAAAACAAATAGACCCTCAAAACAACAACATGAGCACTGAGTATTTATAATAATACATCTTGAAAATGTTATTTACAACAATTCTAAATAAAAATTTGCTCATTGAGAGTGTCCTTTATCTTATCTTTATCTGACTGGATAACAGAGGAACTTCAGGCCTTAGCCTGTTACCATCTGGTTCTCAGAGTTGTAAGTCTCTTACACTGGTTTATTTACGCTGGGTGTTGCCATCTGCTTCTCAGAATGGGAAGTCTCTTAACACTGGATACACAGGAACACTGCGTCTTCTGCGCTTATTTACAACACAGCACATTACGTTGGGCACAATAATAACATCCTTGGATGCCGGGTTTATTATGCAAAAAATATGCAGGCATAATAATTAAGTACGTGGTTCAAAGTCTGTCTTTGAAATTCACTGGGAGTTTTACAAAAAATTTTGCAGTTTTTTACTCTGCAAAACAAATGTCTTTCTCTTCACTGGCGTTTATTATCAGTAATTGACAGTTGTTAACGAGTCTGTTTTTTCACTGGTTAATTGTAGCAAATTTTTGACGGCTACAAATTGAAGTGTTCCACATGCTGTGGAATTTATACACTGGAGCTAAGCAGCAATTGACGACCACATTATTACTTTTCATACACTTCAGTGCTTGAAAGCTGGTAAAGTTTATCACTTACTGACTCTGGGGGGTCTTCTTCCTGAGGGCCTCATGGACCTGGTAGGGCCACGCAAAGCATCTCTATGGCCTTCATGGGGCTTCTTTGTACCGAACAGACTGATGAGGGCCGTGGCAGGGGCATATGGTCTGTTTTCTTCTCGCCTAGCCAATCGCATTGCGTCGTCGTCCCCGGAAGCGGCTGGCTCTGGAACACTGGGTGCCGGGGGACGATAGTCGGCATCCTCCTTGAAGATGGGCGGTGTCGTGGTGGCCTGCAGATGTGAAGACAGGGCAGGTTCTGACAGCTGGACAGGTGGGTTCATCCTCTTATTCTGGTGCTGGGTTGACGTTAGTGCGCCAAGACCTGCTGGGTGGCCACATCGTCCAGGATGAACACGGCTGGCGGTGTCGACAGGGGTAAGGTTGCTAGGTTGGCCTTGACCTGTTTGGCAGTTCTGGCGGTGGCCTTCCTCTCGGAAGCCAGCTGGCAGTGGGCGGCTCCTGCATTCTTTGATGACGGACCCTGGGTGGCCGATGGAGGCAGAGTCTCTTTGGATTCCTCTACCTCCTTGGCTCAACAGTAGACGCGTCCTCTCCTTCTCAGGCAACAGTGGTCTTGACACCAAGGAGTGCCAAGACCGGCAGGGTGGCAGTGATTTCCTGACAGCATACGGCTGGTTCGTCCAGCTGCATCGAGGTCACCAATTTGACTTCGACACCACTGGGAGTTCTGGCAGGTGCCTCCCTTTCGAAAGGCGACATCTGGGTGGCAGCTGTGACATCATCTGGTGCTGCAATCACCTCACTGGTTTGGTCCTCCAGGGCCACTGGGTTGTTCGTTCTTTTCCACTATTGGACTCAGCTGTGGCTGTTTATGGTGTGGCTGTCGGTTCACCGGGCTATGTCAGGAAATCTCCGTTGTTGCAGGCAACATCTGGGCGTACCAGGAAGGTAGAGACGTTTTAAACATGGCAGCTCCTGTTGCAGGAAACTTAATTTTGATGGGTGTTCCCTGGCAACTTGGTGGTCGGACTTCGTACCCTCCTCCGGTCCTTGGCGGTGAAGGTGTTCTAGTGGGTGCTGGTTCAAGTGGAGGATTGTCTTCTTGCTCGTCAACAGATCCCTTAGTGCTCTTGGCAGGTTCGGGCACTTGTCCAGGAAAGGAACAAATCTGCCCTCTGATGGCTTTCCTGATGCGGCCTGTTGCATCTTCTGCCTAATAGACGTTGTCTTGACTTCCGACGATTCAGTAGGGTCCCTCCTATTTCTCAGTTGTTCCTGCTCTGAATTGGTCTCCTTTGCTCAATGGGTGGTTTCTGAGAACAGCTTCACCCATATTGAAGCTGCGTACCCCGGTGTGTGGCTGCGGGTACTTTTTGTCAATTTTGTAAGCCTGGGCTGCTCATACTTGGTCCATCTGCACTAAAGCAGCTTTTCGAATTTCCTCAGGTTGTGGAATTTTACTTGGCTGTTGGTGCCATTGCCATTTCCCAGGTCTGCGTTGTGTGTGCCCGAGGATAAGTTGGCTAGGGCCTGAGTTGGTGACCTTGTTAGTCTTCTGCGTAAAGCGAAGAGGATGGTGGGGATGTGCTGATCCCAATGACAGTGATCAGTGCCCGTACTGAGTCGAAGGCTTTCCTTAAGCTTTTGGTTTCTCTGCTCAGTGGGGTTCGCTTGTGTGTAGTAGGAAGGCGTCATCCATGTCTCGACTCACCACGAATTGCAGGCGTTCAGCCAGCATTGGCTGATGAACTGAGTTCTGTTGTCAGTGAGAATGCATTGCAGGTAGTCCTGTCTTGGAAAGACTTCTGTCTCGAACTTCCTGATGATGTGATGGGCTTCTTGGCTTGGTAGTGGGAATGCTTCTACCCAACAGGAGAATAAGTTGGTAACTACCAACAGGTAGCGGTTTCCTCTGGTGCTCTGTGGGTATGGCCCCATTAAGTCGGCTGCAATCTGCATCCACGCAGTGTGTTGGTAATGGGGCTTGGTGGCTGGCAGGGGTATGGGGTATGATTTGCCTTGGCAGCACATCTAGCAGCTGTCGACGTACTGCCAGACATCTCTACTTATCCTGTCCCTTATGTATTGGGTACCCAGGTCCCGTAGTGTCTCCTTGATGCCTGGGTGTCCTGCTTGAGAGTCGTCATGGTAGTGCTTGCAGAGGTCAGCTTGTAATCCTTTCAGATCCGCCAGTCCGGTTCGGGACCGAACAAGATTGTCGCTGAGCTCGAAGCGCTGGTGTTGGTCTTGCAAGGGTTGGAGTAGCTTATTGGGTGCTGGCTGGGGAATCATCTTCTCCCATTCCTTTTCCTCTTTCTCGTTGTTGACTAAGTTCAGCTGGCGTTACAGGGCGTTGGTAGGTCATTGGACTCTCCAGGCTGTGCTGGACCTCAAAGTAAAACTCTGTAAGGAACATTTCCCACCGGCCGATCTTTACTTTGGATCCTTTTAATTGGTGGAGCTACTGGAGTGACTTACTATACATGTGCAGGATGAACTTCTTGCTCTCCATGTGGTAGTGGTATTTGCAGATGGCCTGTATCACGGCTAGGCACTCTTGTTCATTGATATGGTACCATTGTTCAGCAGTGTTCAGACAGGTACTTGCGTAGGCAATTACCTGGGGATGGCCCTCTGCATCCTTTTGGTAAATTACCGCTCCGAGACAGTTTTGCAGGTCCGTCTGTAGAATGATAGGGCTGCCCCCTTGTGGGCGGTAAAGAAGATGTGTTTGACAAAAACTTTCTTTCAGAGACTGAAATGTGTGGTGCTGTTCGGGTCCCCACTTCCATCTAGCGTCTTTCTGTAATAGTGGGTGTAGGGGGGTCTATCTTGCTCGCGATGTCAAGAACAGTCTGTCAGCCAATTGTAGAGTCCTAGGAAGCATTGCAGCTGTTTCTTTGTAGCTTGTCCTTCGACCTCTTCAATGGCCCTGATCGACAATGCTTGAGGGTACTTTCCATCTGGGGAGACAACATGGCCCAAATAGTCAATTGACATCTTGCCAAAGTGACTCTTCGATAGCTTACAGGTGAGTCCATGCAGTTCCAAGTGCTCTAGTACCCGTTGCAAGTGTTCACAATGCTCTTCCCAAGTCCTCGATTAAACTATGATGTCCAGATAGGCAAAGCAGACTTGTTCTATGTAGTCTGTAAGGACTGGGGCTGACATAAGACGTTGAAAGGGGGGTATTTTCCAGGCCGAACAGCATCGCCCGGAATTGGAGTGTTTCCCTTCTGGCATGGTGAATGCAGTGTACTTTCGGCTGTCTGGGTGGACCACGATCTGCCAGTACCCCGATTGCATGTCTAGGGTGCTGAAGATTTTGGCCTCTCCAATGTCTCTCACCGTGTTGGTCAAATTGATGGCTAGTGGTGCGATGGAATGTGTGACGACGTTCAGGCCCTTGTAGTCCACACAGAAGCGAAGCTGGTCGTCTTTCTTCGATACTAGTACAACGTGGACTTTGTAGGGTGAGTCCGACAGTTTGACGATCCCTTGTTGCCTCATCTCTTTGACCTGGGTCATGATGTGATGGTGTCTTCGGGTGGTTGTAAATCGGGCTGTCCGTGGTGGTCCATATTTCATGCTGGATTGTGCGGGTTTAACATAGTTTATCTGGTTGTCAAATATCCTCGTGTGCTCGTCGAGAATTTGCCTCAATTGAACTCAGGTCTGCTTAGGTTGTGGTTGATTTCTTTGGTTGATTGGTTGGGGTTTATGGCAGTGGGACTGTGTTCCCTGTTGACCGCAATCATATTCGTGTCTCCCAAATAGACTTTCCTAGGTTGTGATCAAGCACACATTGTTGCTGGTACAGCCATGGGTGGCCTAATATGACTGCTTCAGATAGATCCTGCGAGATGACAAAAGTCTACTATACTAGTGTGCTTGGATAATTGTACTTCCAGTGTGGTATAACCTTCTACTGGTAGCTTAGCATCATACTGCACCATTAGTACAATGTTTTTCTGGGCTTTGTTGAGCAGTGAGGACATCACTGCGAATTAAATGCGAGTGGGGCAGAATCCACTAGAGCTAGTACGTGCTGATTGTTAATTGTGATCTCTATGTGAGGGGCGTCTGGTGGTTCTAATTCCTCAATTAGTTCTTGGATGCGGTGGTTCTAATTCCTCATTTAGTTCTTGGATGCGGGGTCCTTTCTTTGCGGAGACAACGGCCCATGTTTCGTTCCGGCACCGGCGTTTCCCGGCTGGTATGCCTTGGCTTCATTCTTGGGTGGTGGAGGAGGGACTTGGTTTAGAAGGTCTTTAATGGCTATAGAAACAACTGTCACAGTTTCTCTAACTTGGGATGTCTTGAAGGGACTTCAAGAATAAAGTTGCCGCTTCTTTTAATGGCAGTGGGTGTAGTTGTCACTCACCAACAAATAGCAGTAGCTGTTAACCAGGAGGATCAACAATGGAAATGTGGAGTGAAGTCGTGCGGGCTTCTGTTGTTGAAGAGCATGACCTGTAAACCTGTTTGCACTTTAATGGCAACTCTTTTTTCCTTGCCAGTTCCCTTGCATGCCTGTAGAACCCATTTTCTTTTACTGGAGCGCCACAGCCTCCAGAGCCTCCCACAGAGGCAATAAGATATGTCAGTGCCTCCATCACAGATGATAAGAAAATCAGCACCCTTCTGAAGTAGCGAATTTTCAACCATCGAGAAGTGAAAATAGCTTCCCCTTACCCTTCTGAGGCCCTACAAGCTCTGAATACGTTAAGATTACTAATTATAGTATACGTTTCTAGAAAACGGGGTGATTCCATACTAACTCCTATTCTTTTAACATAAGTCACACAAGTTAATCCTAACCTTTAACCCACTACCTGGGCAATAGCTAGATGTGTATTACAACAGGCTAGTTTTAAACTGGCAAAATAAAATCGAATAGCTTGAAGTGTGATGCATTCCTGTACTTTTATGAAGCGCACTCTACTAAGCGACTTTGCCACCTTACTTTTCCTCGACGTACCCGTGGCGCTGATTTCATTCTGTATTTCCTCACTTCTTCATCCTGAGCCTGCAAATTTTGGTTATTTCACTTCCTATTCTTTTTCTCCTCACACCATCAGGTCTTCCACAAACAGCAGCATTGCCTTCATCTTTGCCACTCCTCTCTTTACTTCCACTTTCTTTTCGTAATAATCTCCAACACTGTAATGAAAAGCAAGGAGAATAATGCACTGCCATGTTTCACTCCATTCCTTTTGTTCACACCAATCCGTAAATCCTCTTCCACTTCTAACACAACTTCTGTTCTGTAAATTGTTATAACTCTGCTTACCAGTTCTTCCTTTATTCCAACTTCCACCATGGCCTGCCAAATACTTTCTCATCTTCCACTATCATATGCTTTCTCCACATTCAGAAATACCATAACTACCATCAGCTGCAGCACCGCAAAAATCAGGTGTGTGGTGGAATGTCCTGAATCCACAACTGTTCTTGCCATGAAGTACTTCTCTCACAGTTCCTTTTTCTCTTGTTCTGTCTCCATTACTCTTCCCTCTTCAACATCCTGACTCTCTGGCGTGGAGATGCTCTTTTACTTTTATAGCTGTAATTAAAAATACAGTTAGGATCTTCAGAAAATATGTAAAGTTTGTATATCACTGTGTGTTCAGCGTTGTTAATTTAGTCTGTTGGTGTAATTTTTCAGTTCCTGTATTGTTGCTGGCCAGTGCTGGATTATTGAATATTCAAGCCTCCCAGCAGGTTCCTTGCAGCTTCGCACATGTGGATAATTTAAGTGAATTTTCATGTAAATTATTATGTGAACATATTTATATTCTGTGATTATTAAATTCAATACATTAGATGTACTTCAAAAGTATGTTTTGATGTTAAAAAAATTATTTTATAGAATGTGTTTTGCATTTTTATTTCATATGTTGTATTTTGCGTATAAAGACTGTTACAAGGTTCTTCAAACTTTAACCTCAAGAGAGGTTTGATTTAAGTTGTCGGTTTTCATACCAGAAAAAAAATATTTGCTTAAAAAATCTCTACAAATGGATTCAAGCAAAGTTTCAGCATTAAATGTTTTTACCATGTTCAGAGAATACAGAGGTTGATGAGTGCATTCATCCCTGAAACATTGGTGGAAGTAACCAACTCAAATCAAGATTGCCAAGACACCAGCTGTACATGAATGCTGCTACCGGGGAAAATGTATTTATCACAACATCGTAACTTGTCTAGGTATGTTTAAAAAAACACAAGGAACTTGATGCTTTTTTCTGAAACACGCCATTTCATGCCGTCAGCATCGCGAATTCTGCCTATTTCGGTTTTCTAACCATTCCACCATCACATCTAAATATATTATATTAAGTATTCAAACAATAAAATCTTGTTTCAGTTGTAAATTACAGATTCAAAAATCATTATTTTTGCTGTAATAAGTATGAAATATGCTCAAATTGAAAACGTGTATAATTTTTTCTGCTACTACAGGCGCTGAAAAATTTCCTGAGAGTGAGAGAGTGTGACAAGCTTTGCTCCACCTATTGACTTTTCTTCCTCGGAAGGAAAAAACCACCATGTCACCAGGGCCTATGCACAGTAATTTGTAGGGATGGGCCCATACAAATGATGCCGATTCTGAACTGCAGATGCCACAGATTACAGCGATGCAATACCAGTTTCGATGAGAACAATCATGATTCCCAATATTTGTAAATACTTTTTATTACTTAAATTTAAGTATTCAGTTTTGTTAACACTTAAAGCACTTTGTATTAGGTGTCTACTGCATAGAAATGAAATACAACACTAATTTTAATGATAAATGATAAGATAGACAATTTAACTGGGCAGCTAAGTGAATTAACAGTCAAGAAAAAACTGTTATCAGACAATACAGCATTTATAAAAAAACTGAGTTCATCCTCTACCTCAACAACATGCTTGTACTGCTCTGGCTCCCGGATTGGAAGCCGTTGATTGGTTGTGGTTAAATTCTCTCTCGAAGATGTGATGACCTGAGTAAGTGGTATGGGGTGTACCTCGACCTGCTCGATCATGGAGTGGTGAGACGTCCCCCTTCTGCGTCGGTTGGAGAGCCCCGTAGCTAGGAACAGTGGGATCTGTGACCGCAGAAGAGACTTCTAGGTATGCAGTTGCCCCGACGTTCTGCTACATCGACTTCTCTTCTTGGGGAGGGAGGAATGTTAGCACATGGCATTGTCTCCCTGTCCTTTTTGCATTTCCATGACCTCTGGAGGTGGCGTGGATGGAACCGAGCTGGGTGGCAGCGGATACTGTGACATGTCCAGCTCGAGTTCATGGAGTTGTTCCTCCTCATGTACAGGAGAAAAATTGGAAGAGAATTTTGCACTATCTGGCATGGCTGTCCCGCGATCAGCCTGGTCTATGCATACCAAGGTGACCAATGTAAATGGGGCTAGTGGCAGAGATTCGCGCACATCCTCCACCTCAGCAGGGTGCTGAGGTTCATCAACCTCGGCTATTACAAGTCACGAGAGGCTGGACTCCCCGCCCTGAGGGCTTCACTGTGACTTGTGGTACTGTGCCACGGCATCATCTACCTGGACATGCGTGACCTGAGGGCTTCGCCACAACCTAATGAGGGAGTCTGGCTCCCTGAGGAACATCCGGCCATGTGAGGTTGACTTCTGCCGGATGTCGAGGGCAGTGTCCAGGTAGGCATGCTTCTACGACACATCTGTAATGGTAGGATGCCCCTGTGAGGGGTAGAGGAGTCATTGTTCTGTGTCATGCCCATCAGAGGGTCAGGCTCCCTTGGTAGGAGAGGCTCGAATCTCGAGGCAGTGTGTGTAGGAGGTTGGTTGTTCCTCTGTAGGATTTCTTAGCAGGACTTTGGGGCAGCTTGTGCATTTCCACACGAAGCTGTAGAAGGTGGACTGGAGCAGGGGAGTGGGTAGCCTTGATCAGTTAACCCTTCCACTTGATGACCAAACTCCTGTTTTTCCCCAGGATAGTGCGACATTACCCACAGGGCAGTACTGTTACCACAAGGGTTGCCCAAAAATAATTTGCTACCCAAGGTTAGACGGAAGTTGGGATACGCCATTGTAATTGTCTGTCCCGTAGGGGTCAGATTGGCTTGCTGGCGTGGCGTAAGTAACTCCTAATAAAATTGTCTGTGGCGACTATATCCAGCACAACCACAGCAATTGTATTGTTTAGATGGATTTGCAGGCAGGGCTCATCCAGGGAAGAGTGCACATTGTCTAAAATCTGGAGCCTTGTTTGTCTGTGCCGGCTCCTTAATGTTGCGGAAAATTTGGTAGCGCATCTTGCACCCACATGTTTCTCTTCCTTCCTTGGCCCTGCTGAGTGGGGTAATCCCTTTTGAAATGCCTCCCCGGGCAGTACCAGCAAGGGGATTGACTGCGGACGACCTGCTGCGTGGAAGGAGGGGGTGATGCAATGACGGTGGCACGTGCCAGCCTGTCCAACAAAGCCTGCACTTGAATGTTCTTTTCTGTCTCTCTTGCGCCACCAGCATGTCTACAGTCCAGGGTTTTGAATGGAGGAGCAAGTTCCTGAATGAAGGAAGTAGCATACGTGTCATGTTCCTAATCTAGCTTTCCTCACTCACGAATATATATACGCCAGTACATTTGCGTTGTCTGGCGTATATAGATCTCAGTTTCCTCCTCTGGGTTCTGTGCGCAAGAATGGAAGTCTGTAATGAGACGTGCAATTACTTCCTCCCCAGTGAAGTGGGAAGTAAGATGGGTCTGCAGCTGTTCCCATTCTAAAATGAATTCTCCATACTTGGTCCACCACTCTCTGGCCTTTACTTGCAATTGTTTGTGGGTTCTACTGACTCACTGTATGTATGGAGTGCGCACAAAGCTCCTTTTCACATTCATTTAGAACATGATCAGGTCTTTGTGGGGCCTCCCACCGAACTCGGGTATCTGAAATTTGGTGGCGATGAGGGCCGTGACAAGACTCGGGCTGGTTCCTGGGTTCGACAGTCTGTTCTCTAGGTTGTGTCAACACACACCACATTGGTATACTAGGCCGGGACGAGTGATTATATCGTCCAGCCAACCTATACACACATGGTGGTACCGAGATGCGCAGGTTATGCACCTGACTGTGCCCTGTCTGGTGCACTAGTCGGCTACAGCGTGCAGCTTATCATGGTTGGCAGGTAGCACAGTGGTATCTCCAAGCTGTCTGTGTACCTTGTGACATCTTGTCAACCTAGGCATATGTAATGGAAGTGTGATGCATACCGCTTATATGAGTTATACTAAACACGATTACGACTCGTCCTAACATGTTATATTCAATCAAGAACCACTATCATATATGGCTACAGGATTGTTTCCCATGGAGAGACAATTACAGACGTGCTATTTCCTGATGTTCCAGACGCCAATTTCCTCTCATTACTCACGTAGTATGTATGTAACCCAAGGAACTGGTGCTTCGGGAGGGAAGTGTGGCACTCATGGAACATTGGTCCCAGTGAATTATTAAGTGTAGCCCGCAGCTCAAGTTGGGCCGTGCACTTTTCATGATCCAACATGCAGTGCTGGTTGGTCATCCAAGGCTGGCTGAAGATAATCTCGTCTCCTATCATAGAGGTTACGATTAAAGGGATTCTGGACTTCAGATCTTAACTTTTCCGCTGCAGCATGGCTTTGTTTGAATCCCCCCACATAACCATAGATATAAATGGCTAAGGGTCTGGCATAAGTATCAAATTATGCAGGAAGAGAAACAGAGTGCTTATGATTCTACATATGCAGCACACTTCAGATTCATTAGGGTACAGGAGCTTATGCATCTGTACTTCTCTCCTAATAAAGATTTCTATTTCTATGTTTTCTCCCTGTATCCTGGAGTGGAAGTCGGCGATTAGCTGAACGACCACCTCCTCCCTGATGAATTGGGTAGTGAGCCAATAGCTCAGCTGTTCCCAATCGGTAATGAACTCGCCAAAACATTTCCCACAAAGTTTTGGCTTTACCTTTCAGCTGCGGGAGGGTAGTTTTTACCCATAACTTCTGTTGAGTATTACTCTCCCTAAACTCTTGCTCGCCCTCGTGCAAAAATTCAGCTGGAGCCTTGTGGAGACAGCTGCCGAATTTCGGAAGAGGACCTTCAGAGCCGTAATATTTGAACTCGGGGCTATGTCACATAAGTGGCCCATCTGGCCAACCAATGCATCTCAAATGAAAGTGGTGGTGACACGCTACACAGTGTGTCATGAAAATACCCCGACTTTCACAATCAAGCCAGTTACAACTCACTGGCTACTTTAAACGACTCATCATAACCTAAACAGGTGTCATGAAAATCGCCTCTACGCTCAGTACAGCAAAAACGAAACCTTCCCGTACCTGCACAGGTCTCGACCCTGCATTTCGCTGCCTGGTTCTGTATTCTATGCCCAGCAGACATAGTTGATGTGACCTCTTGGTCATTCTCTCCTGAGATGGACATAGTTTACTCTGTTAGGCGCCACAGGGTGTTTAAACAGGACTCCCTGAGGTCGGAATTACACAGACACTTTAGCAGCCGCTAAACACCTGTTGTGGCCGTGGGGGGGTGTTGGTTGGCTAAACCAAAATTTCCCTTGTTAATTGGGCATGTCTGTCCGTATGTGATTGGGTACCAAACATTTATATTGCTGTGGTAATTCTTACACTAGTTCCCAATAAACCCATGCAGTTACACTACATAACTTGTGCAACGAAAGGGGGAGGACACCGTTAGTGTCTCCAGTATACCACAAGGTTTCTACAAACACTGGCTAGTTTGAAGGGTATTGACACACTCAATACTACTGACTACTCTGACCTACTCAAAACTGGTTTCCCAGGGAGCGACTGGCTCTGTTTGAAGTGACCAAGTCTGAGCTACCTGCCACTTATGCTCCACGTTATCAGCTAATGGCTTTACGCCCGCTGATAACAAAGTTATGCCCCACATTGACCCCAAAAAGATATTGGAGCGTTCAATGTGGTTACCAGGTGTAACTGTATACCCTGAAGGGGGAATGGTTGGCCCACTTGGACAACTAATGGAGCTATGCCCCATGTTGGGTGACAAAAATATATATTGGAGCACTTAGCATGGTGCAGAGGAATGGAGTTCGAATGAGAACTCTGAAGTCCCCAATGCTCAACCACCTGGTACTGGGTTTCGATCCACCTTGTACCTAGACACTATTGGCGAAAGACTCAACCAACTCTGGTCGGTTTGACGATGGTTCAAACCTTGGCTGCCAACACAGATGGGATGAACGCTAAATCCAATACCCATCTATGGAGTCGCCTTAAAGGAAAAATACACAAGACCCTGGCTAACTGTGGTATGGGCTCGACCCACACTGGGGTGTGAGGCTTTTAAAAAGGTTAACTTCTGGAATGAGGGGCTTTGGTGACATATGGATTCTGACCCCGAGGAATACCTTGAACTTAAACGTACTCTCGTACATGCCATGTGTGCGAGTGGGTTGGGCAACTTTCAAACACTTAAACGCAAGTTTCACATACTACATGCCCAGAGGCAAACATTATTAATGCGTTTGTTTAAGGTGCCAGTATAAATTGTAGGGCAGGTAAGTTTACGTAGTGGCACTAAGTTTTCAACAGGTTTTCATAGTGTAAAGGCAGGCACACCCTCCACCCTCCTGCACTGCATCTGTACTCGGTTGAGTAAGGCAGTGCATGGTATTTTCTCTTCTTGGTTCTTCGTGCCTTGTGCCTCTTCTTTAAGTCTCAACGGCCGTAACCGGTTTTCTCAGTGAAAACCTGATCTCGCCAATCAAAAGTGCTCTGACTATTTATTAAGCCTTTACCCGAACACTCCCTCATGTGTAATCCGAATGCTCCTGTTGCCACCGGTCAAACTCCTCAAGTCGTTTTCCAACTCTTGTTGCAAATATGTTCTACAACTTGGAGTTCCTTATCGTCCATTACTCTTCTTGTATCCAGCTGCAGCCCCCTTAGTTCTGCCACTCCTTGCAACCAATCTCTTAGATCTTCAATTTCAGGGTAATCCATCAATAAGTGTTTTACAGTATCATCTACACCCCATACCTCACCTAGCGAGGATGTCACTAACCTGAGACTGTGCAACTTCGTTTTAAAGCTGCCATGACCGGTGTACAACTAAGCACTATAATGGTTCATCATGATGAATTTATTTTTCATCCTCTGCTCCACACTTGGGGGGATCTCAAAAGTGATCCTCACCTTGGTTGACTGACCCCATCTTCTTTGCCACATCTCCAGGGTGTCCTGCCTGATTAAACTTCGTTCTTGAGAATTCAGCCTTCTAATCCTCGATTGTTCCATGATCAGTCCTCGTTCTCTCACAAGTAGAGCCACAGGCAGGGCACCTGCCAATACAGGAAGTGCCTCGTTCGATACCGGCCTATATGCTTTTAGTACAGCCAGCAGTGCCACCCTCTGAGTGGTAACAAGCTTTCTATTGTGCCACACGAATTCAGCACGTGTGTGCCACATTACTGCACCATGTGCAATTGTCCCTTCAAATATGGTTCTTTAGATTTTCCTAAGTGTAGAGAAATCCAGGCCCCACTCAGTATTTCCCAATGCTTTGAGCTTATGGAAAACAACAACCATATTGCGGGTCACATACTGTATGTGATTCAAGAAACTCATCTTGTCATCTAGGATGACTCCCAAGTACCTATATTAATGGACATACTGGAGAAACTCCCCATTGAACTGTGCCATAGGATTCCTGGCCAATCTTACCTTCAGCATCATAGTCTTAGTCTTGCTGGCGGAGAAGCTCAACTTGACTCTTGCTGCCCAATCTTGTGTTGCATTCATAATGAATGCAGCCTTCTTTTTAAGCTGTCTTATTGCCGACCAAAACTAGACTATTAATTATCAGCGTATCTAAATATCCTAAAGCCTTCCGAAAGAGCTATCTCAAGCAGCCCATCAAACAGAATGTTACATAGGACAAACCCCTGGGGATATCCCTTTGTTAGATTCTTGTTAACTTGGACAGTTTTTGCAATATACCATGTCTCTCTGTCCTTGAAATAATCCAACGTGAGCCTGTATATATTTGCAGGACACTTTCTGCTTTAGTTGCCACATCACCTCCAGCCACCAGGTATTGTCAAAGACCTCCGCTATGTTATCTTGACACCTGGAAACTGCAGTCTTAACATCATATAGCACAAAGTCGGTTACATCATCCTTTGTGAAACCCATATTAGTGTTCATTTAATGTTCCATTTGATTCCAGGGTCGCCAACAGTCTGTTGTTCAGAAGCTTTTCATAGACTTTGTCCAGCACTGGAAGCAGTGGCAACAGTCTATAGGACTTGGTCTCAGCCTTATCATACCTTCTCCTTTGTATAATATCCTTATTATACCTTTCTTACAAGGGCGAGGAAACACGCCTCCAGAGAGACAACCATTATGTATGTCTACTAGCTGTACCTTCACTCTTGAGAAACACCTCTTGACGATTTCTGCAGCCACTCCATCCAATCAACGAGCATTCCCATTCTCCAATCCATAGACTGTTACTTGCAGTTCTTCGAGGGTAAACTTAAGAGCATCTTCTTTCTCTGGTAACATTTCCATTTGGTCTCTCTTAAGGGTATATCCCTCGTGCTCTCCATCTTGTGAGTCATCCGGCAATATAGTGTGGAGCAAGTTACTCATGCTCTCCTTCAAATCTGTCACCAGGGTCCCATTTACTCTGATATTAGGCGGTAGATTTGCCTTCGTCTTATTAGCCATTATCGAATATACCACCCCAAAGGGGTCTTCGTTACCGACCCTGGTGGTAAACTCCGTCCAAGACTGTCTCCTGCCTGACCCTGTTGAAGTACACTTGTTTCTTCCATTCGTAGTCACCTGACAGAGCTTCTCTCTCTTCACTACATGACCTGTGAAGTCACCTCTTTTCCCTTCGCAGGCTCTTCCATTCTTCTTCCAACTTCTAGTCCCACCAGCTGACATTTGGAAGTCCTGGCCTTGCTTTGCGAAGATTCTCTTCGCAGGTCCCCATAATCGTGTTGATGATTCCTTCCATTTGCTCTTGCAAGCTCCCACATTGGAAGTCAGCATTCTTCTCATCCAGTCTTCTCAACAGGGTCGGAACAAAAGACTGCAAGTCTGCATTATTATGAACATATTTCACTTCAGATACCCATTCCTTATGCCATTGTGAGATATTTCCAGTTCCAGTGAGCTTCGCCTCAAAGATAATGAGCCTGTGATCACTGGAGAGATCCTCAATTATGTGCCAGTCACTTAATACGTTATTGGCTCTTCTAGGTGTGACTGTGATGTCCATATTATCATCAGAGTCATGTGCCTGCGAAACATATGTAGGGAGTTCTCCTTCCTCGTTCTTAATCTCCAATTCGTTTGTCAACAAATATTTACTTACGAGGTCTCCCTTTTCGTCACTCAATGACGAATGTCAAAGCTCTGACTTCTCATTCACATCCGCCCCAATTATCACAGGTCACCCCTGAAGCACATCCAGTATCACATTCCATCTGTCGAGGTGGTTTTGTATTTCCTCATTGAACTGGAAATAGGAGGAAACAAACCAGACCTTTCAATTCTCTACTTGCACTTGTGCACATGCATGGTGTATGTTCGAAAGGCTTGACATCATCATGATATCTATCTCCATGTTTCTCCTCACTATTCCAGCCTGAGATTTTCTGCCAGATGTCAATACAGATCCCTTCAAGCCGACCATCTCTTCAAATGGGACATATGGCTCCTGGAAAAGAACCAAATCAAGCCCCTGCTACACCACAATCCTGTCCAGCTCAGAGGTCACACTGCCGACCTTTGCAGATTCACCTGCCCAATTCTCAGTTTAGCAGCCGTAGTCAACTCGTGTGAGCTCCACCGACAGGGCTCTTTGACATACAGGGCAATCTCTTGAATCTACCCTGTGTAAATGAATCAGCTGCCGCTGCTTGCAGTTAATACATTATTCCTGGCAGTCCTTATAGTTTCTCTGAAGACAATCCTCGCATTTATAGCCTTTTCGGCACATCTTGAACATGCAAAGTCGACATTGCATCTCTTGGCTATGTGCCCCCAAGCCTGACATCTATAGCATCTCGAAACAGATGTGTAGTCGCACACTCTGCAGCTATCATAGCCAACAAATATGCGTCCCTCATTTATCAGTTTGCTCCTTCCTGTTCTATGGCTGATTTGTACTTTCCTCTTAAAATCTTTCAGGCTTAGATCCAAGGATCTAAAGTTCTGTTGGTAAACAGTCTCGATTAAGTCAGTATTATCTTCTGACCTTTGGATATCATAGATGATAACATTTGGCCCCTTGTTCTTTGGAACTTCCAACTTCAACGCAAGTTCCTTTATTTTCTGCTTATTTCTCAGCTGCTCGAGGGTTTCATCGTTCCCTGCCTCGATCATATTGCCCCCTCTTCGTATCTCTTTCATATTCCTTATTTTTAGTCCTTCCTTAGGGTTTATATTCTTTTTATTTAATATTTTCTTTCTCTTGCATGCTGGTGGAACCCTCTCCCTCTGGGTACACCAGCACTTCTTTCTTTGGTGGGTTAGGAATGAATTCCTCTGACCCTTTCGCTGCCTGTGTGTAGCTTTTAATGCCTGGTGTTGCAGACAAGGTACTTTTCTCTACTCCCTTAACCTTTGATAATGCCAATTAAGTTAGAATTTCCTATTAGTGCTGTTCCACACAATTTCTGGGTCCTCTGTAACTTAGGAAGAATCCAGTTGGCCTGAGTTAAATTCACTTTGGAATTTTTACTCAGTATTCACTCTGTTAGGTTTGTCATAATCTCTGCAGCCTCATCATGAGACTGACTTATAATTCCCTCGATCTTTTCCTGGCCGTCTACTTTGTCTAACGAGGCCACTCCATTTGTAACTTCATGGTTGAACCTCAGTTGTCTTCTGACATTCAACTCCTCAGGCCACCCAGCCTCTTTTTGTTTTCCTGCCATATCACCCACTGCAGTCACCTATGTGCCGAGTTGTGCCTTCTTAGCACTTTTTTCTCCTTGCCCAACCAATGTGAATTTCTTGGCCTTCTTACTAAGACCACGAAGGTCTTCATCCTCTCCTTATTTAGTTGTAATCTCCTTTGACTGCATAAATAATGGCTCCAGATCTTCCTCATCAGAATCTCCTTCACACCAATTTCTCCAGGACCAACAACATTAGTGGTCACAAACTCTTCCTCATCGTAGATTTCACTGATTCACGACTCCATGCTACTCCATGTATACACCATAAAAACTGTACCAAATGTATTGGTACCACTTTCTGTTCTTTGAGGTGAGTTCTAACTCATCCCAATTGGACTCATTATCCATTAGTCTTTCCACTGTTGCTTTCACAAAAGAGTTTGGTATATTCCCTTGTCTAACAAGACCTTTGAACGCCTTTCTCTTGACCTTAAGTGGTCTGGGGTTAACCTGGAGGTTAAGCATCAAAGCATTCAACACCGACGTCTTCACCAGTTTGAACGGACTGGTCTTAGACGCCACTGCTCCATAGCCACTTACAAGGCAGCACACAATGAACGCCTACCTTTCTTTTCTCTAACTATATATCTGTCTTAGTAGGTCAACATACAGTCAATTCCTCCACCACAATCACCACACCCTTCTGAGTAGGAGTACTTCACACGTGACTCTTCGGAGTTCATACAACACACACTGCAACAGTTCAAAAGTACATAGTAACACGAGGAATTTACAAAGGTCCTTTCTATCTACTTGTATGATCTCAAGGTGAGGTCACAGCCTCACTGACCGAGGGCCATAAGGCCAACAGCCGACACTATTCTTATGCATCCACTTAGCCGTTGTGTGGAATCCTCTTGCAGGAATTATTACAGCGCACAAGCTTTCGGCATTAGCTCGGCCGACTGATGACCACACGCACGTTTATCTGCCAGTACCACACAGAGGTGGGGTGCCAGTGCCTCCCTTTATTCTTTCACCACTCACTCAATCACTTAACACGTGAATTTTCCTCTATGATCTCACTGTTCACAGAGAGAGTTTTCTCAGGGCGACACACGGGGGTTTTCAACAGTGGGAAGAACACCTTTCTGACATATTACCTCAGGTTTCGCCATATCGGGAGCTCTCCTCAACTCCATGGATGCTGCTGCAGTGGCTGGCTGTGGAACAGCGGCCAACTTCAGTTGCGGCTGAGTGGAGCTCTGGCTGCTGAAAGTGGTGTGTGTTCAAGAGAAAGGATTGGCGTCTCTTCTCTTAGTAGTTCTACTATTCCGTGTAGTATCAGCAAATGTTCAAAGGGAATACGACCCGTTAAGCGGGTAGGTAATTCAAAAACACAAAATCCTTCTTGTCTTTCACTGTTACTTTGCTCAAGCAAATCTTTCTCTTGTTGGAACATCTCCTGTTTAAGACGGTTACGAACTCCTGATTTCACTACTTTCGGCATGAGGCCGAATTATTAACTAATACCAGTAATACTTGAGATTGCCACATCCAGAAAATATGTACGTGCCATAAAACCATGTATGAGGAATAGTCCTACCAGTGTACATCTGGGTAAGTCGGCTAGTCCCTACATATCTCACAGTTTAACGGACTATCTATTCACTAGCCCGAAGGTTAGACAGCAGATTACGTGAGCAGTCGAAGTACCTAGGTAAGTGGATTGAGATCCTAATGAAGGGCTCTGTAGAAGATTAGCCACAGCAATACCCTGAGCATTATCCTGACTAAACTCGGAATACCGCTCGATGTTACTTGTATTTGCCGTTAGGCTATATGCGACGCCGGCGTTACGTCACGTACATCAATTAAGAAGCCTAATATTCAAAATTAATTTCGAAATTACGTGCGGCTTGTTTTAATTCAAACATTCCAGTGAATCAAGGGTTAGTACAGCTATAGGCTGTTCATGGTAAAATGAGCACTTTTGAAAGCCCTGCTTAAGATCTACTTGTATGCACGTTGTGTAGGTATTCTTCCGCCTTATGTAAGATTAACATTGTCATGGACCTCATCACTTTATTCATGCATCTGTAAAGTGGAACTGTGAAATTATTAGAATAGTGAGTATTTAACTAATCGGCTCTTTTTTACACTTCGATGCAGTAAAAAATACCTAAAAAAAAAGAAATAATTTCAGTTATCAGAAATGATTACATAACACTTTTTATTCTACATTAAGATGCGGAACTACTTCCCATCCATCGTTACCAACTTTACTGGGCGCATGTTACTCAAAACGCCTGTTAAATTGTATGCAGATAGGAGCAGTGACTTTTTTCTAAGGTTGAGTTCAAAAGTGCTCACTTTATCGTGAACAGCCTATATAAGTGAAAAACACTCAAAGTCAAACGGAGTATAGATTTGTTACACCTACTCGAAATATTACAGTAAAGCAAGAATAATAATATAATCTCAAAAGCAATCTTTCCCACCATTAACTTTATTTTATCCGCCGATAATAATAATACAGATTAACTTGTGGAAGTTATACTATTAGTTCAAAAGCAAATCAGGCGAAGGCAACCTGTTACATTTAATTTTATATTACTTGATGAATAAGATTAATTATTTTAAAGAAATTTAATTAATCATTAACTGGTCATGGAACCTGGCTAATCTATACTGGATATTTCCAGAAAGAACCTTACAGTATCTACCTGGGGTACTAGACTCAAGCGGCAAAGTGGCCTGTCTAGGGCCTTATGCAGTAAGGGGGAGGCTACATCGCAGTAATCTTAGGAATACTTGGACAGAGCAGTTTTAAGGAGTGGGTAGGTCGATGTAGGAGGTGCTCGTGGTTGATGATGACTGGAGGCACTGCTGAAAACGTTCTTCATGGAAATATGGCCTCTAGGAGAGCATCGTTGTCGGCGGTGGTGCGTGGTGGACTTCTGGTCCTTAAGTCAGGTGTCCTCTACCTTCACAGCAAAGGACGATGCAAGACTGTAGACTGGCTCGCTTTTTATAGTGAGCTGTCTCGTTTTTGGATGCTTTGAGAGGTGCGGGGTACTTGACCCCGCCTCCAGGGGGAGGAGCTTGTTTGTGACGTCAGTGCATGGACTAGTGGATACCTTATCTCACCTCTTCGCTCGGCGCCTGGGGTGCAGAACTTCCAAGCTAGGGGCGCTCGTGCGAGCCGTGCCCACTGTGATAGGGCTGCGTCTCCGGCGGCTCCAAATTTAAACTGGCGAGCGCACAGGAGTCAATAACTTTGGTGTGGGCAGGGCGACGATGTGAAGGTTTTCTGCTGGTGCAGGGTGGCAGTACAAACTAGGAGCACGGGGTTGAAACATGTTGAGACTCTCGACGTCGACAAGAATCCCCGTGTCCTGCTTCCATTACTTGGATTAGACTTGACCATATAATCACCCACCTCGGATGGGACTAAGTCGTGTTTCTGTGTAATGCTTTATCTAGTTCTATTTTCGCCATGCATCAGTACAACAGCAAGATCCAGATATCCAATGTGATATCAAAGAACTACACCAACAGATACCACTTGCGAGACAACCTCATGTGGTCTCGTACCGATCACCCAAAGACACCCTGGAAAATCTGGGTACCTAAATCCCTGAGGGCAGATATCTGCCATCACCACCACGATCACCCCCTTGCTGGACACCCTGGTACTCGGGAAATGATGCGAGTGTTTCATTACCACTATATCTGGGATGGTGTAAGTCGCAACCTCCATCAGTATGTAGCGCAATGCGAAACATGCTGCCATGGCGAGGTTTACCCCATGACTCCTCCCACATCAATGCCCAGACAACCGACCATGATGTGGACGCACCTGGCCGCCATCATGGGCCCCTACCTATGCAGCACCCGAGGGAAACTGTGTCTGTTGGTGGTAACCGATATATTTTCCTGCTGGGTGGAAGCTTTTCTGCTCCCAAGCCAGGAAACCATGAAATTATCCACAAAAATAATGCGAAAGTATTTCCAAGATGGTGTTACCCCCAGGTCATTCTGACCGACAATAGCACTCCTTCTAAAAGTCAGCAGTGGAGGGTTGCTTGTAAAAGTTGGGGTGTGGAGACCTGGACAACACCCCTTACCTTCCCTAAGCGGACCCCACTGAGAGACAGAACCAGGAGCTTAAGAAGAGCCTCTGCCTCAATGTGAGTGACAACCACCGGCATTGGGATCAAAATATCCCCTCGATCATCTTCGCCCTCCGCAGAAGAGAGGAGGAGGATGTAAACTCCAGCCTAAGTGGGCTCCTCCTCGGATGCACACTCCGACGTCCGAGGGACTGGCAGTAGGACACTGCTCCTGCAACCATGCACCATGGAGTGCGCACTTTCTCACGGGGAGAGAAAGTCCTTATCAAAGGTCACCCTCTCAGTAAGGCGACAGGCCATTGCAGCTAACCTAGCCAAAAAGTGAGTGGGGCATTTCTCGGTGGTGGGGAAATACGGCAATGTATACTGTGTTGAGGACATCCGTGGACATACTCGGAAAGTGACTCGGGGGGGGATGAGGCGTTGTCCCGACGGAGTCCATCACAAAGCACATCCTCATACCCAGACCCTGGAATCCGAAGGAGAGGAAGATACACCTCCACAGCCTGTTCGAAAGGTCAAAACCCTGACATCCAAGAAACTCTTACCTCCACAGCCGCTGGAAAGGAGTCTCCCAGCCCAACCAGGACCATGACCTTACAACCTTACAGAGGTGGAACGTCCGCAAGGACCTTCCCCTCGACACCGAGTACCGAATTTCCGCTTTCGTCGGCTCGATGAAGGCGAAAAAAAAACCTGAGATCGGAGTACTCCTGGCGGATCCCTCTGGACAGAGCTCCCTATCAGAGGCATCCTCAACCCAGAACCATCCCTGAGGTCGACGGACTTCGGCAAGCCGTCGAGTTAGAGGGGTCCCAAGAACCTCTGCCTCCGGCTCCACGACGTTGGCTGTCCTGGTCTGGGAGGACTTGGCTGATGTCCGGTCTGCGATGCTGGACGGTGCCGCAGTCCTTGCATCTTCCCGTCCAGCCCAAGAAGAGGAGCACCCATTGGAACCAGAGTTAGATGTGTCGCAGATACCTCATCCACCAGGTTCGGTTCCATCCATGCCACCTCCGGTGGACATGGAAATCACCATTGACAAGGAGGGAGGAACACCCAGTGCACCACTCCTTCCCCCATCTTCAAAGAGTCTGCGCCGGATGACATCAGATTCTCTACATAGCCAGAAGTCGCTTCTGCACGTGCTGCAGACCCCTCAGCTTCTGGTACCCGGACTTTCCGATCGACCCGAGAGGAGAAGCCCGGACCCACGATCGCGAAAGCCGAGGTACATCCTGTACCTCCGCCTCAGATCGTCACGCCTTCGAGAGGATCCCTGGGATCGTCGGGGATCCCTGGGAGTTGAGCAGTCTAACCACTTATACACTGTGCTGAAAATTACATATTTCATTAGCAGATGTATATGCAACTCAGTAATAGTAAACAATCGCATATTTTAAAGCTTTGTGTTAGTTCTGTTAGGTTAAATTATATTTTATAATTACAGTTTTCTACTCCTGAATTTCCAGTTTTAAATGTTCTTCAACTATCGGTTTACCAGCATTTTTAAATCACTTTTTCCTTCGGAACTTTGTGTGCCGACACAACAGCAAGGGCTTTTTATACCCTCTATGGTGTACTGTCACCACTTAGAAAAACATACACTAGAACCACATACCATAGAATCACACAAGACAGAAAAGTCTAGCGAGAACTAGTTCTATATTATGTGATTCTAATGTACGACATTTCTAATATGTGTGTTTCTAGTATATGATAGTTCTTAAGCGTGTTTTTCTATTGTATGGCCATTCTGACATCTGTGTTTCGGCTGTAAGATCGTTCTAAGTTGTGAATTTCGTTTCTAACGTATGTGGTTCTAAATTGCGTGTTTCTTTTGTACAATCGTTGTAACATCTGTGGTTCTGTTGTATGATCATTCTAGACTGTGAATTTCTGTTGTACGGCGTTTCTAACATATGTGGTTCTAAATTGTGTGTTACTTTTGCACGGTCATTCTAACATCTGTGGTTCTGTTGTATGATCGTTCTAAGTTGTGAATTTCTGTTGTACGACGTTTCTGACGTATGTGGTTTTGCAAGATGTGATTCTAAAATATGTGTATGTTGTATGATCGTTCTAACATATGTGGTTCTGTTGTATGATCGTTCTAGATTGTGAATTTTGGCTGTATCATGTTTCTAACATATGTGGTTCTAAATTGAGTGTTACTTTTGTACGATCGTTCTAACATCTGTGGTTCTGTTGTATAATCGTTCTAGATTGTGAATTTCGACTGAGCAACGTTTCTAACGTATGTCGTTCTCAAATGTGTGGTTCTAAATTGTGTGTTTTTGCCGTACGATAGTTCTAACATCCGTGTTTCTTTTGTATGACTGCTCTAACACCTGCGTTTCTCTGGTGTGACTGTTTGGTTTTCTGTGTTTCTAACGAATATTTGTTCTTCGTTGTGTTTCTGTTGTATGGCTGTTCTAAGATAAGAAATTTCTAAATTATGTGGTCTCGTGTGTTTATTCTGTTTTCTGACAGTTCTACACTGTGTGTTTTCAGTGTATGTGTGGTCCCTCCCTCTACAACTATATGCATATTTCCGCTGCTGGATGTCAACCACTTTGCTTGAAAACGGCAATATGCGACAATATGCCGACCAGTTCGATTGTATTTCCACTGGCATTAATAGCGGTGAATGTCCTGTATCGTAGTTGAAAAGCATACACTGAAAACGCGGGCATTAATGTATGGACATGCTACCTGGAATAGCTTGGCGGCGAAACTTATGCACGAGGAAACATTTCCGAATCGACAACACCCGATCGAAAAGACATTTCAACGTATTTATGATTGCGTGAGGCAAACTGGGTGTTCTGACCATCGCGCCGGGAACGACGTAAGAACTCGAAGTGCCAGGACCGTCAATGTGGAGGTATGTGTTCTACATTACATCGAGAATTACGCTGAGGACAATAACAACCGTAGTAAGTGCCGAAGGTGTACGCTATAGCAGTGTGTGTAGGATCTTAAAGAAGAACACGCTGTACCCCCCTCCCTTTCAACAATCAGCGAATTCAGGCACTAATGGAGGCCGGCTATCCGCAACGGATGACATTCTGCACATGACTGCGGCTTAGATCACGTGATCTGGACAGAAGAGGTGTCTTTCACTAGGGATAGTGTCCTAGAGTATGTTCCGTAATATCACAGTAGAGCAGCCTGGTTCATGCACGATAGTACATCGGCTCGTCTTAGCCACACAGCACGCACATACCTGTACCCTACGAACAGTACCACGAACAGTGAATCGGGCGCGAGGGACCAATCGGATGGTCCGCCCGATCACCTAACCTAAATCCCATTGATTTCTACTGACGAGGTCATGTAAAAGCGTTGGTTCATATCACTTATATCACTCATAGCACATTCGCGCCAACCATAATGTATTCGTAAGTGTGAGCTGCCAGTGGTGGACGTTTTGGATATTCTGTAGCATGACGCACTCTCGACCATATATAACATCCTAACATGTAAAGACTGTTCACGATAAAGTGAGCACTTTTGAAATCATCCTTAGAAAAATATCACTACCCCTGCCTGCATAGATTTTAACGAGTGCACTGAGTGACATGTGCCCGGTAAAGATGGTAAGGGTGGATAGAAAGAAGTTTCATATGTTAACGTCGAATAAAAAGTGTTTGGAAACCATTTGTGATAATTTAAATTATGTCTTCCGCTTTCTATTTTTTTTTTTTTTAACGTCTCAGTGTGTAAAAATTAGCCTATTTATAAAATGTTTACTTTTCTAATAATTTCACAGTTTCACTTGACCGTCTCTTGAATAAAGTGATGAAGCCCATGGCAATGTTAATTTTACATAAGCTGTGAGAATACGCTACGTTCATACAAATAGATTATAAGCAGGGCTTTCAAAAGTGCTCATTTTACAGTGAACAGCCTATAAATGTAGCGCATTGTAGGAAAACCCTGTAGTTTCGAAAGGAAAAAAAAACAGCACCATAAGTCCGCAACTTTCCGTACCTACCCACCGCCTGAATAGTGTATCTAGCCGTCACAGCGCTCAGCTCTGTTTCACCTACCTCGCTGGAGGCATGGTTCCTCTCCTTTCTCCTACCATAGCCCCTATCCCGCCTCCTCTTTCTTGAGTGCGGCTCGATTTTTAATTTTAATGTGTCGTTTGGTCACTTCTACACGCGCCGCCGCTTGTGATACAACGCCCTTCTGCGTGCCAGTTGCGGGTTTGGTCTGCAGCTACCTTACTTTCAACTGGGGTATTATGAGAGAGAACTACGCTTTGGGCTCAGCGATTATGTAATGAAATTATTAGAGAATTTAGTATGCATAAATATGTTGTGGCGGAATGTGTAGGGTCAGAATGAGCGGTGAGTAGTGGAATGTTGCGTAATTTTGCGTATTTTTGATTACCTGAAGTGCTAACAAAATTTTGGTGGCGCGCTGTGGTTATTTATTGTAGCTGTTGTTTCGGCTCGCACGTCAAAGTGGTGGTTACGTGGTTTTTGGCTTTGTAGTTTGACTTATATATTTTTACTAGCTTTTACCCGCTGCTTCGCGCGTGGTTCCACTATTGGGTGCTCTAGACACTGGGCTACTGAGGCACCACAATTAGGTTTTCTATAACCACTGAGTTTCTGCGGCCCCGCTATTGGGTTCTCTAGCCCCTGACCTACTACGGCCCCACTATTGTGTTCTCTAACCACTGAGCTAATAGTGCCCCACTATAGGGTTCTCTACCTACTGAGCTACTGCGGCGCCACTATCGGGTTCTCTACCCACTGGACTACTGCGGCCCCACTATTGGGTTCTCTAGCCCCTGACCTACTACGGCCCCACTATTGGGTTCTCTAGCCACTAGGATACTGTGGCCTCACTATAGGGTTCTCTAACCACTAAGCTACTGCGCCTCTTGGGAAGGAATGTACGACAGCCATAGACAAACAAGAAAGGAGAAATTACGGATTTTTTTTATAAATGCTTTTTTATGCAGTAATCCTAAGAAAAGTTTAATTCAGTGCCTATGTACATCCTTAATCATCATTTTGGAACTGTTTGAGATATTTTCCCGGGATAAAAAGTAGCCTATGTCACTCTCTGGACCTCCTATTATCTCTGTACAAAAAATCGTGTCGATCCGTTGCTCCATTTTAACGTGAAAGAAGGACACGCAAACAAACAAACACACACACTTTCGCATTTATATAGTAGTAAGGATAAGGATATATTTATTCGCCCAATTTATCAGTATGTGGTGTGTGGTTAGTCGAGCCGCCCCTTTTGGCTGCCCTAGTTTTTTTCACTAAAGCACGTCCACTATTCACGCGATCGCGTTTTAAATGTGTTTAATAAATATATTTTTTTTAGGACGGTGCTACCTTAATGAGCCGTAAATAGCTGCTTGCCCGTCTGTTGTGCTTTTAATTGGTTTGAATTTGTGTATTTTACAGCATGTGTCCCTTAATGGGTAATGTCCGCCGTAACACGTACTATCAATTAATTTGCGTGAACTGTAAGATTTTTCAGCACGTTAAATAGTGCTTCCACGCTTTTTATATTTTGTGTTAAATGTTGGAGTATTTGAAAACAATTTTCTACTACTCGTTTGAAAAACCCACTAGCGTTAATGGAGTAATTTGTTTGTAAACTTTGCTGAGTTCTGGGGAAAAGGTTTAGTATTTTATAGAATTACTTTAATTCCGTGCCTTAATATAGATGTTGGTTTGGTCTTGGATAAATACTTTGGTAATGTAATTGTCTCAAATATGTCCAGCCTACAGGCCGGTCATGTTTACACGAAGTGTAATCTACCTTTTTAATTGCCCCATTGTAACGCAATGCAGTTGGGGCAGCTACTAATTAATTATCTTGTTGGATGTTTATTAATTTAGTGTGAGATTGTTTTCACACGTTGTTGGCGAGACCAAGTAAATTTTAACGTTTTTTTTTTTTTTGCACGACGAGTCATCTTGCTAATCACGACTTTTTTTCCTTGAAACATTTGAAACTTTACCAAAGAGTTGTAATAAATTGTATTGTGATTTGGAATAGTGTTTGTAATTGTGTTAATCTATACATGTCAAATTATACCGCCTGGTACAACAATTTAAACTGTATCTTCCGCTTTATATTTTTTTCTAACGTCTCAGTGTGTAAAAATTAGCACATTTATAAAATGCTTACTTTTCTAATAATTTCACAGTTTCACTTGACTGACGCTTGAATAAAGTGAAGAGGCCCATGGCAATGTTGATTTTACATAAGGTGTAAGAATACATAACATGCATACAAATAAATTCTAAGCAGGGCTTTCAAAAGTACTCATTTTACCGTGAACAGCCTATAAATGTAGTGCATTGTGGGAAGGCTTCCTAGCTATGAAAGGCAAAGAAAAACAGCGCCGGGAGTCCGCGACTTCTCGTACCTGCGTTCACAGCTAGTTGTATACCACGAAAGCGAATGGTACTAGCGCAGTATGCGGAGAGCGCCTGCACATACAATACCATAAATTCGAGGTACGTGGGCACCGCTAGTGGCTGCTTGTTAGTAAACGTGTCAAACTACTAACAGTGGGAGATGATCAATTGTGTCGTAAAATCTGCAAGAATTGTTTGCTTTTGAATTCCCGCTTAGTGTGCCAACTACGTTCGCCTTCGTGGAGAGCGAGAATATATAATATATATATATATATATATATATATATATATATATATATATATAGCCATATTAGAAATAAACAGTGTGTATATTCCACCGGACTCGGAAGTTAACGTTGAAGGCTAAAATATCATATACTTATGGACTATTATTCCAAATGAGAGAGCTTTCAAAAGCGTTCATAGCCTAGTAACTAAGCAGTTAAATGGAGCAGATAACTGTCGATATTAAGTGCGTCATATTACGATAGCACGTAAACCACATGCACTAGAATCCTGCAAAAAGACACCGTTGACATTCTAATTTCCACCAGTTTTAATTTCTTTATGTGAATACGCTTTTTTTTTTTCTCATAATTTCCCAAAATATTTGAGAAGCAAGTTTTAGGTGATTCATCGTGCACACTGTAAAATATTTTTTTGGTAAACTTCCTAAACTGTAATTGAAGTTTTTAACCTACTCACTGTATGTAAATAATACTACGCATCAAGCTGCATATATTGGAATGTTTAGCGTTGATACTATACAAAGTTGGGATTTCCCTACGCATTTGACTGTTCCTGAGCAAATGTAGGGACGTTACAATGAATGTATAGGGGAAAAAATTACCATTCCCGTTTTATAACTAAGCGTATACACTGGTATGGTAAATTTTCGAATAGTTTCTTAGTGTATATTATAGCATATAGAATGATACACAGGTCAAGGCAAAATTCGACCAACAAACTTCGTAAGATAAATCTCTGGTGTGAAAACTCAAGTGTGGGATATATGGGATTTTTTCCTCTAAACTGAATATTAAGTGAGAGAAAAACCCTTAACATTAGGGACTTTTTTTTTACTATTGGAAACGAAGTGATATTAAATTACAAGGGTATCATTGAATAAACCTTGCTATAATAGCAAATATAGCCCCTATTGATAATACATAGTGGAAATGAGCTACTACATAGTAAGTAGCTCATACTCTCCGAACATTGTTTTTGCTATAGAGAACATTTACTAAAGAACACAATCTCATTAATACCTCCCCCAGTAATGAGAAAAACAAAGGTGTCCTCCTTTTTGCAGATAACTTTGTTACTATCAGGTATTATGTAGGCCTTATGCTGATTTATTGAGCAGTATGGCCTAATTAACAAAGATAGTCTTGTTGCAGCTGCCCAGGACCCGCCATTTACGTTGAAAACATACAAAGATTCGACTGCAGCGATGGAGTGCCTAGCACGTAGGCGATACTCCTGCACGCCTCTATGCCGTGCTACTGTGCCTACAGTATGTGGCGCGGACGGCGGTGAAAGACAGTTTTATCACTTACTGTATACAGCACGTGCCATACATTGATAAGTTCAGAGTGTTGAAGCTGCCTTTCTGACAACAATCAGTGTGTGGTGCTCTGCAGGAAGTGCGGGCATTATCTACATACGTACTTGCCTGGAACTGTATCGCTGCCGCCGAGCGTTTAGTATGCGTGTTACACAGAATATGAGTTCTGGGCAGTTGCAATAATAGGACCATTTTTGTTCTTTAGGTCATACTGCTTAGTAAAGCAGCATACGAAAATAATCATAATTTATGACGTTAAGAAAGTTGTCCGTAAAAAAATGGCAATAACCCTGCTATTTCCATTACTGGTGATTGCTATCAATGAGAGTTTGCTCTTGAGTTGAAATTCCCGATAACATAAAGCAATGTTCGGATAATTGAAATTTAATTTCATTTAGTTTCCAGTATTTTGCAAAAAAAAAACTGTTTAAAACCTTATTTTTCAAGGGTTTATATCTTCGTTAATATTCAGTTCATGTTGAAAGTGCCCCATTTTATCCCCACTTGATTTTTCATAAGGGATTCCCTCACGAAGTTTATCGGTCAAATTCTACCACACTCTGTACGTTAGATATGTATACTACATAATATACAAGTTGCATCTAAATTCGACTTACAAACTTCGGGTGTAGGTTAATCACGAAAAAAGAAGTTGAAAACATATATACGACATATGGTCGAAAATTAATTCTAAGGGAGGCACACATTTTTGTAATTGTAGAAGAAAATTTTGATTACAGAACCACTGTAATGCACCGCTCTCTGGAATCTTCCCATCCCTTTAATAGCCACAAAGGGCGTTATTGGGTGTTGTGCGTGCCCCGCCTGCCAGGTATTGGTAAATATTATTTTGAAAGAAAAACACGAATTACTAGAAAACGATGAGGTTTGGGATTTTTCTTGTTAATTGTGACATGAGGATTAATAATCAATTCTTTAAAATCCGAATATACTATCGCGACATAGATGTTAATTCGAATTAGGGGTGGTAACAGTGATTATTTACATTAAATAATTTGACATCGACAAGTGTTGTGGTATTTGAAGATCTATGTTCAGTTAGCCATTGTCCAGACAATCGGTGTTCCATCTTGCATATTATCTCCAATATTTGCCATAACCAAGTGTTCCAGGTTCAACTTCAAATATGTGTACCACCCTTAGTATTCACTTTAGACTATAGGTTGTATATATGTTTCAAGTGGAGGATTGTCTTCTTGCTCGTCAACAGATCCCTTAGTGCTCTTGGCAGGTTCGGGCACTTCATATTTTTTTTTGTGATTAACCTACAGCCAAAGTTTGTCGGTCGAATTTCCTGTATAGTCTCCCATCCAAGTCCTGTTTCGATGTAACTAATGCCCGTGTAAGGCAATCTTTGCTGATATTGACCTGGAAATCGAAAGTGCACTTGACTGGCTGGTTGAGTTAGTACGGGCAAGTAATTAGCGATGAAACTCATTTACTGTTAGCGCTAATTCTCGTATTGGATGTGTTTTACAAGTGTTCTGCGATGCGGTCGCCTTGTTACTAACGAGAAGCGGGAGAGGGGAAGGGGGGAAGGGGGTCGGGGGTCGGGCTCCTTACTATAACAATGGCGAGCTGAAAGGAAAGAGGAGCGGTCGAAAGCTGCAAGGAGAGAGTGGTTACTATTGGAGAAGGCATTAGCGGCCAGCAGCCAGTGTGATTCAGCAGTACGGGAGAGACTTTCACGACCACCAACTGCCCCTCTCAGATCAAGGTTATGTCCGGTACACACGTTCGGGTGAATGCATTCCTCAACTGAGAATCCGTCATCCTACATTCTTTCTAAATATCTTGGCAGGTAAACGTAGAAAGTCGCTCTAGAAAAAGCTATAAAAACATGCTTTCAACATTCTGTATGAGCAAATTCAGTATATACAGCACATTTTTTTAAAACCAAACAGTTAATAAACAATCGCAGGCATGATGACTTGCAGCTTGTACTGAGAACTGAGAATTAAAAAATACTCATATTATTGGTTCGTTTTCAGTTAAGCGCTGTTAAACTCCACCTTGAAAAAAACTCCGTGTGGCAGGCCATATTACCAATACTGATTAGAGCAGATGCAAAATTTCAACGAATTAAGAAAATTATAGCTGTTTCATAATTCTTATTAAAAATATAAAGTTTAAAATAATGTCAGTTGGAATAGGCGTTGTGGCGTAATATTAAGTATGTTTCTAACTAATTATTTCACGAGGTCACTTTACCAAGTCTAGATACTAACCAAAAGGTTCAAATCAGTATCTATCAGTTTTTACATTCTGCGGAAGAATACACAATGACCAGAGAGCCAGAGCAGCATCCGAGCAAAGCTTTCAGAAGTATTATGTGAGCGAGCAACAACACCAAATATTAGCTTGCGTACATCTATTCCAACGGCGTCTGTAGTACGTATGATAGTGCAGTTTATAAAACGGGGGGGGGGGGGGACAGCCGTTGAAGCATGTCCATCAAGCATGCGGTAAACGTGGGGGACGTTGCCAATGGCTGACAGGTTTTCCCCTGCCCGCGCTTTCCGGCGTTGCCCCATGTCAGGCCCTCGCTGCATGCCGCTCTCCAGAGACAAAAGGCGCCTATGAGCCTTTCATCTCTCGTGTGTTACCCCGGTACAACTCTTCAAGTGCCATTTCCCCCTCCCCCCTATATTTTTAACTTGTTCTATGCTTTAGTGATATTATATCGATAACAACGCCATAAAAATTCGAAATCTGTTGTTTTTAGAATAAATATGGAAATTTTAACTCAAAATCTTCATTCGAACGAATTTCTGAGTTATTTAAACGCACATTTTAGTTTCAAAGTGTATTGGCGTCACAAGTGGGACATGTTAAAGTTTCTTTCATACCTGCCACTTGAATTCTCCTGCTATGGCTATTTCAATTTCAAACTTTATCTTGAAAGTTAAAACTGAAATACGTGCGAATCACGACAGATTTCCAAGAAACTTCCTTAATGACGTTCTAAATACATCAGCAATTATTTTGACTGATAAAAATGTTCATTTGAGATTTGTACAAAAAAATATAAATTAAGGATTCCTATGACTTGTTTTATTCTTTCATCGTCATGTATCTTCCAGAATAATTTTCATATTATACAAAGAAAAAAATGTACACTAAAAATATAAATAATCGTTTCAGTTTCTTGAATGCGCTCAAGAAGAATGATGCATGAAAGCAGTATATTTACCCGAGTTTCGATATAAGTAGTTCTCCAAAGAGTTTATCGGGATTTTTGGCTCGACAAGACGTTGTTACTGCCTTAGTTATTCTCAGAACACTGATGGAAGAAAAAAATTTTTTTTTCTTATCTTCAACCAGTACTCCGAGAATAACAAACGCAGTGAATTCGTAACAATGTAAGAATGTGTTCAAAACTGTTACTTACGTCTTGTCGATTGTCGAGCCAAAAATTTCTAAAAATTTTGTTGTGAAAAAAATAATATAGATATACGGTTTTCGTGCACCATCCCCCTTAAAGAGTGCACTCTCCGCGCGACTTTTGTTTGTTTAGCGTGAACACTGAGGCACGTTTTACAATATCACGGTACGCGAATACGTAACACGGACGCTGATAACGTAATATACTCTGTGTTCAATATCCAGTGTAACACTTGCGTAACGGGATACGCACGGAAGAACGTAGGGAAAAAAAAGTTAACTCCCAAACCTTCCCTGTTCGTTAATCCGCCCAGCCAGTAGGGTTTTATTATTTTGTTACATCCTAGTTTTCGTGACCTTTTTGGTTTACTAAAAAATGACACGTATTTGCGGCGGTTATTTTTATTTTCGTTTCAAAAAATATATGCACACACATGGCTTAGCAGTAGTATTTATGGATTATTAAACATTGTAAACATTAAGTGTATGTGTTACAAATTTTATGTTGGTAATTTGCTCAGGAAGATATTTTCCCGTAGTTTGCAGATCGTTACGTTTCTGTGTATTGCAGAGCAGCTGAAATTCATCTTGATTCGTAAGCTCGTTCCGTATTTATGCGCGTATAAGCAGTGTCCGAACTGGCAGTCTATAGTCAAGTTGGCAGCAGGCTATGAAAAGTATTTTTATGTCCTACGTCCTGTTAGAATTACAGTCTTTAGATTGATAGTCACTGAAATTGGTTTGTTTTTGTTCTAAACATATCAACGTAAGAACTTGTATGAACTTAGCAACTTGATGGTGTTCTCACTAAGTTCTTGATACTGATAATGTTTACTCGTAGTTGGATATACAACATGCAGAAATAAGAAATTACTAAGAACATAGAGAAGTGTTCACTATCAACAGAATACAAATCACAGCCAAGTAAAGGTTGTTCACGATAAAGTGAGCACTTTTGAAATCAACCTTAGAAAAATGTCGCTTCCCCTGCATGTGAATATTTTAATGGGTTCACTGAGTGACATGCGCCCAGTAAAGTTGGTAACGATGGAAGGAAAGTAGTTCCATATCTTAACGTAGAATAAAAAAGTATTAGGTAAACATTTGTGAAAACTAGATTTATTTTTTTCGCTTTCAGATTTTTTTTTATGCGTAGAAGAGTAGAAATTATCAGATTTGTAAAATATTTACTTTTCTAATAATGTCACAGTTTAACTTGACTGACGCATGCATAGAGCGAAGAGGCCCACGGCAAAGTTAATTTTACATAAGACGGAAGAATACACTATGTACGTACATTCAAGTGGATCTCAAACAGGGCTTCCAAAAATGCTTATTTTACCGTGAACAGCCTATACCTCAAATTTCAAATATTGGCAGTCTATTCTAATTTTACTGTGGTTATTCTTTAGTGTCTACAGCTATACCCCAGTACTATTTTTTCCAATTGGCCAAGTGGAATTCTCCCAAGCGCAGACACCGTGGTCTGCCTGGGCGAGCCCGTGTGCCCAACTGCAATTTCCTGTTTCCCATGTGTTATGCGGCCAGTCATGAAAGGCTCTGTTGCAACCTGCGGATTTAAATTTACTCAAACTAACAATTTTTTTTGCGCTGTTGAAATTGCTCGCGAGTAACTAGAGACTTAACTCGCTCACGTTTCACGTATGCGTACTTTCTACATAAAATGACGTTCGACTTAATCAAATACCCAAAACATTAAAAAAATATCTAATCTGTCTTAACTCGTGGTTGACCTGAATACAAGATACGAAAGTCGCACCCACCAAAAATGCAATTATTCTGTTAAACTATCAACCCAATGTAGGTATATTTTTCGCTGTCGATTGCTAACATGTCGTATTATGGCCGGGCAGGGTGAGGTAAGTGCATGCAAACCAAACTTAACGTCGCAGCTCTACACCAAAATAGGCACACACATATTCTTTACTTTTATACACTACGAACTCAGAACCCCCCCCCCCCCCCTTTTTTCCAACATTAGCTGGCGAATTACCCGGTCACACGACGAGAATCAGAATCGGGGTAAAACGTAACGTCGAAATGGGGAATTGAAAAGAAAAAAAAACACGTGTCTGTATGTGTGTTCGTATACATATATAAATGAGTGTGTGAATTCTGTATAACGCTACGCTATACATCAAAATGCTTTTTATCATAGAAACTAACAATCGCTTACACACAAAAATACTTGCTTCCACATATCAGGTACCACAGAATGGTCCCAGCACAGTTATGATAAATTTGGGTACGATATATATATATATATATATATATATATATATATATATATATATATATATATAAATCCCCATCCTCAAAAAAGCCCGGTCAAGCCTTTGGTACACTGTGTGAGCGGGATAGCAGTATCACGGAAACAGTACAACCTGTGCCTTTGTAACTTCACATCATATGTACGTACTATGTGCCACTCCACGACCTTTCTCAGATTGCAATGCCCGGTCGTCTATCCAAACGTAGGCTACACTGCCATCACTGCTGTTACAAGGTTCCTGCTCCCCTCCCATCGAAGCAGGGAAACAGGGTATTGTCTACCGCGCATGATCGGAACATTAGTTCTGGTTTCGACAGTTGTCGCCAAGCAACAGAAAGTCATACGTACGGGAAACGTTTGCGTGCTAGTCATTTATCTATAATATTAACTTTAGCATTACCTTACAACCCCGGTTAGTATAATATCAAATGTTTAAAATGACGTCGACGCTTGCTAAAAATAAACTTTTGTATCGAGGTGTGCTGCGATGCGGGCTGTAAGAGTCTGCATTACACTCCAAATCTGAATCAGTGATTTCAATCAGTAGGAATAATTTTACTGAGTCTTCAACTAATGATCTGTTTTCTACTAGCAAATCGGCGGAATGCACTGACGTCTTACTGCCAGACCAGTAATTCTCACTAGAGGCTGTTCACGATAAAGTGAGCACTTTAGAAATGACCCTTACAAAAAAGTCACTGCCCCTGCATGCATATATTTTAATGGGCGCTCTGAGTGACATTCGCCCAGTAAAGTTGATACGATGGGTGGAAAGTATTTCCATATCTTAACTTCGAATAAAAAGTGTTAGGTAACCATTTGTGATAACTGAAAATTATTTCTTTCCCTTTCTGTTTTTTTAATGCATTGTTGTGTAAAAATGAGCAGATTTGTAAAGCATTTACTTTCTTAATAATTTCACAGTTCCATTTGACCGACGGATGAATAAGTGATGAGGCCAATAGCAGTGTTAATTTTACATAAGGTGGAGGAATACACAACATATATACAAATAGATCCTAAGCAGGGCTTTCAAAAGTCCTCATTTTACCGTGAACAGCCTATAGAAATCTGCAAAAATCAGTGTTTAATCGGTGGATACCAGCAACTAAAATCATCGGTAGAGTTTTAGTGACTCAAATGGAGCAGTTTCCACAGATTTGTTGTCGATTTCGCTGATCTGGAGCAGTTTTGACTAATTCGATGTTAGAGTGTACCCTTGAGTGCAGCAGATATTCTAGACGTGGTGTTGGGCGATAGTTATGTACGATTTATATAAACTCTTTGTTGTTGAACAGTTTTAATTCCCCGTGCTATCAGCGATGGTGGCGCTACGTCTGCCACTGCGGCCCACAATGGGACTGGATCAGTTGTTTCAGAATCATAGTTGTAGGCCACGAAGCGTGAACGGGAACTAAGTTTTTAATAAATACGTCGGAATACAGTCCACCATATAAACACATATTATACTTTTTTTTTTTTTAATTTATTGCTTAACATCTCTTGGTGGGCTCAACGTCTCGTCGACAACTAGGTCATTAGAGACGGGGGGTTATTAGAGAAATGACCAGTGGCTCGGAGAAACAGCAGCTGGTGATTAATCTGTCATGGCCCGCACGAAAGAACCATTCTGTCATTCGCCTGGTGTAAATTCGGGAAAACCACAGGAACCTAAATTATGATGGCCGGACCAGAAATCTAAGCCGGATCCTCTCAAATGCGAGACTTTGGTGATACTCTTGCGTCATATGTATATATATATGCATACGAGATTTACCGATAACAATTATAGCTACAAAAGTCATACTACGATATGTTCCTGGGAAGAGAACGTAGAGATCTCTAAGACTGATTTGTTTGTTCCAGTTACATTCTTGTTATTTCAAAATGTCACTCACCTTCAATTTGTTCGTTCATCTCTAACTTTCTTGACGTTTATAGAACGGACTGTACACAATTCCACACAAATGGTTACGTGGTATGCTCTTCAGTCGCGTGTTTCACTGCTGTTTCTCAACTTGATCTGCATAACAAGTGTACCTGTTTTCTTCCGCTCCACTCTGCGGGCCGCCTCTCCTGCATTTGCTTTAGCTACATACTGTAGTTGCCTAATTTCCAGTCCTGCTTGAAGTTCTATATCCCCCTATGCGTATTACCTTTCTCATTAACTCCTTTCTCGTCACTTTCGAGACTTCAACACGCCAACGCATCTCCCAGCACATTGTACACACATTCATTACAACGCCATCTATTTCCTTAGTTTACCCTGAAATCTTACGATTCCGCCTTGAACATATTATACCACCGGGAATTCTTTAACAATTTGGGTTCTTTTTATACGCTAATCCGCTCTACAGGGGTGAATTTTCTAATCCAGTGTGATGTACCATGGGACTTGGGGGGGGGGGCCCTTCAAAATGCAGAATACAACCTACTAGCAGCATGTGCAATATAGTCGCTCATTAATATACCAGATGTAGCTTCTACAGGCAGAACACGAGAGAGTAGAGTGTGAAATGTGTGAAAATATATTTAAATTGTCTCACCAGGCCACATGTAATGACTAGGAAATGGCTGGGTAATATAGGCCTCAAACATGTCGTTTGCTCTGCTGTAAAGCTGATTAGCATACATTACCCACACCGCAATGTGATTAAAACAACAAACAAGACACAATCAGATCGGCAGGTAACCTGTATGTCACCTCCCTTACCAGGTTCATACGTAACTCAGGCAACTTTGCAGGAGTTTTTTTTTTTTTTTTTACTAGAAATTCAATTCCGCGTTTAGTACAACTCCAGCACAGCTATACACATGTTACCCTTCAATGACACATTAGGGGATACAAGGAAACTAACTACGTGTACTTTATTCAAATCAAAAAGTCCAATTGTGAAGTGGAAACTTTAATGCAGAAAATTATTTTACTCTACTTAGACAAGAACTTCACCCTCATATTGTGGTTCAAAACATATGAGAATCAGCACGCAGCAGCTGGACATAAAAACCATGTATTCATCTCTTTATGCCTGTTAAAATAAGAATTATGTATGTAGGTCTGGTAACTGTATTAACAGTATTTGCTGTCCCTTAACGGGTTACACAAAAATTCAAACGTTTTTGGCAGTGTAATAAATTCAGTTCAAACTGGATAGCAATTACTCTCACACACAATAGTTGAAGATATCTGCCTGTAAGCTTACACCCTTTAAATATCCCTGGCTAGAAATATATTAAATCAGTTAGAGCAAAAGTAAAAAATTACTGTTCCCAGGTACTAGGTGACAATCTAGAACGTATTGACAAACAAGTGCAGCTCTTAACGAAGTTTTAAATCACTTCACAGTTAGACCAACGGTCAGTAGTAGTAGGGGCACAGGGGTCCTACCCCACTTTTGATTAATCGGATTACCTCCTTAATATCAAATTGATTGAAAGGGTTAATCCTTAATCCGATTTTAATACGGTATTTTTTTTTCATTTTTGAATTTTGTGTAAGTTGATAAGCGTATAGTTTTGAGCAAAGGTGTGCTAAGGGATAAATGTATTATTTTCTTTTTTTTTTTTTAGGTGGGAAGCAGCTCTGGCACGTCCCTACGCTTGGAGCTCTGACACGCGACTGAGGTGTGACGCGTTGGGGAAAGAGGTGTGTGAGTGTGTGTGTATGGCGAGTTTTGTGCAAGAGTGGCCTAAGTGTAAATTTTTCGGGTTGGTAGTGATATTGCTTGTAGACGGTGGTGGGAGATAGGCGATTGTTTGGCATTAGTAATTGAACAGCTAGAGAAAACGACGCATAGTTAACACAGGAGAGAAATTTCGGAGTGTTTAAACAAAATATATTTCAAACGAGCTCTACCTATCAATATAGATAAATAACACAAAAGAGAAGTATAATGAACAAAACTATGTGAATAACCTGGTCTTATAAAGAAACAAGTGCTAAACGACCACAATTATATGATTCTCCAGGTGTCCTAAAGAAAATGAATTAATTAACGAAGCAAAAATATCCCTATAAATATATAGATTAAATGCACCTAAACACATTAACAAGGGATTTGAAAATACGTACAAATTACACGTACCTTATATGATTTTATATGTGAGACTAGTGAGGAACTTTAGAAAAAGAATCCACACATTAAAATTAATTCATTTATTAACACGCATAAAAAAGAAAACGTTTAACAGTCAGTGATTTTAATATATGTCCATTCGCTCGTGAGGTCGCTGCAGCACTAACTTGGATAGACCACTTACGTTGACTTATAAGTTGAAATAGGTATTGAGAGCAAACAGAACCTCTTTGTGTGTGTGCTGGCCTAAGTTTGAATATAGTCTGAGGTGAAAAACTCGGAAATGAATGAAAATACAAAATGAATGTTTCCAAAAAAATTAAACGGCTAATGAACACAAGAACATGACAATCATTAAATTAATTACAGAACGCAGCTATCCTGCTATTTTTATAAATGAAATCGCACAAGGGGCTCTCCCAAAATACATCAATTTGATGTGGAGTCTCATGTATGAATGAGTTGAGCTTATGTCGAGAGCCTGGCTATATACGTGGAGCCCAGTCAGCATCTTGAAGGTAACTGAGTTGAAATTTACGACAAAAACTCTGAATACACCACGTTCTACAACAGATAACAAAAAATATATATTTTTTGAACTTACCCAGATTTTTAATGCAAGTTTCACTATTGTAAGAAGAAGAATTCATGTTTGTGAAAGAGTGGATTTTTTTTTAACCTTTTAATTATGTTTTCTGAGTTTATGTTTTACCACCAGACATCTTTGTGTTGAATCTTCAGCAGCAGTAGTAGTAGTAATCTGGTTTCTGTGAGAAAATAGTTTTAAATTTAAATTTGGCTGGACTCTTGCAGCTGCAGAGTTTAAGGGCAGCAGGAAAACACTCTTGGAGCTGTGATGTGTTGCTAAGAGGTCGTTCTGCTTGCCTCTGAAAAAGGTATTTGTGTCACTTGACTCTTGGCTTCGTTATTTCCCCAGGGTTCAACTTGACCAGCAGGCTGGCAAGGTTTTCTCGAGATACTAGTCTGTTCCTTTTCCTTTTCTTGCAAAATTAATTCATTCAGATGTATTCGATTCCCTCCAACATATTTGTAATTTCCCCTTCAAAGTTTATTTTTATTAAATTTCTTTAATAGAAATTTTTATGAGTGAATTTATAAATATAGTTCTCCCTCATTAAAAAGCAAGAAATTTGTATTTTTTCCTTGAAAGTGAGCAAACAAACAAATAACATGCTACCTGGCTTTAAATTTTTTTTTAAGCTTCAGATCTCAAAATCTTACCATTAACCACTCGCCTCACATTACCAAAGATTTTTCATTTAATCATTTTTCATTTAAACATTTAAGATATTAATATCCAATTTATACAAGTACTTCGTCTTCAGACACATCCATTCTCCAATCATTCACATAACAAGGTAAAAAAAATAGTGACACGAGGAATCAACTAATAAATAACAAGTCACATTATTCCATTTTAACATATAAAAATTCTATTCAAAATTTCCTTTTTTTTTTTTTTTTTTTTTTCTCTCCAAAAATCATCCTTAAAACAAAATATTTACAATGGCCATATAAAATTAATTTACATCAAACATTTCTTCAATAACCTTTTTTAGCAAATAAATATCTACAAAAACAATTTTTCGCTACTTTCAAACAAACATATCACGAGAATCAAATTTACAAGAATCATCTTACAAACTAAATTACCAAACTTTTTTTTTCAATTATGTTTTAACAAAAAGATACATATAACAAAATCTTCTTACGCAGATTACATTATAAATAACAAGAACAAAAAATTGATTAATAAAAAATTTACAAATATTATACATTAATCTGAAGATCATCTGTTTGTTATCTATATACATTTGTAGACACATGTAGAGAGGCGTTCTTTTTTCACATCCGGTATTGTATTATCCAGACACCTACACACGCCGACTGGTTACATCACACTCACATGTACACAGTTTCCAGTAGATGTTATGTCACACTGTAAATTTCTTCTTATTTGAGAAGGGAACAATTTATCGAAGACAGTTGTATTCTTGGTACCTTAGTTATGTCATGCTTACAGATAGACACACAGGTAGCAGCAGCATTGGATGATAATTTTAACAGGTGTTGCTAACAGTTGTAGATATTTGTAAATGTTGTAGACAATTGTAGATATATGTGGAGTTGGTTGTGGAATAGGAGGTGTGTGTGGTGGCGGCAGATGGACGTCATTGGCGGCGAGGTGCTGGCAGTTGTGGTGTCGTGGGTGGCCTGTATTTATTGTGGTGCTATAAATGTCGTAGGGTGAAAAAAAAATTACTTATGTATTCTGTGGTACCCCCAAGGTAAGGTTGATATTCCATATGCCTCAATGTAGCGCTTATCATCCATACCTGACAACACTACCTTGGTTATATGTTTGGTGTAGACTTTGTGAGCATGCGAACGGAACTGATATTGGGTCCCCAAAACCGTTGGCAATTTTCGAGGCAATCTCGATAATCCTCATACCTGAGTCACTGTAACATGTTAGGTTTTACACCTTTCGCCTTACGTATACATTGCTCATTCGCAACAACACATGCATAAAGCTTTGGACGTAAACCCACAAGGTGTTTGATGATGCGACCAGCACATTCATCTTTCATCACCCCAGTATGGCCTTTGTTCTTAAGAGGGAATTTTCGCAGGTTATCGAGCGCATAGTTGGATGTATCAAACTGTGCCTTTAAGTCTGGGATAATTACTTTATAGATGTCATCACAAGCAACAGAATATACCAAGGAATCGGTGTCACAATAGAGAAGGTGTAAGGCTGGCAGAAGAAATTTTGTACACATGTACTGATAATGGAATTCGTAGAGGGTTAATTTTGATAGATCAAGAATGGCAACACCAGTGTACAAAGGTTTGTTGAACGCAACAGAACTCTTTGACATCTCGATAAGAACCAAGTTTTCATCGATAATCTGTCTTGTCTGGAATGTAGGACATCCTATCAGCTCTACAGCCCCATAGATCGTTTCATACCTCGAAATGACTTATGTCCCTTTCTAGGCGGACATTCTGCAAAGTTTTTCCATAAATGGAATTATTCATCAATTTAAAAAACGATTTTTTTTAATTTGTTCGCAGCCTGGGCAAATTTCTCAATGTTAAACTCTATGAACAGAGCAATTCAAGCCTTCTGCATAAAGCACACATCCGATGAACAGAGTCAAGTGTGGCTCCATACATCAAGTACTGCCTCGGTGTTTGCCAGTGTATAACATCATTCTTCCGCAGCGCGAGTGTTAAAATAAGTTTTCATTGCGAGCCGTTCGGGGATATGACATTTTCCGGGGCCAAAGGCAGATCAGATAATGCATCATGACATTCCTCTGGAAAAGACAGATCAACTTCTGCAAAAAACAAGTGTCACCATAATTCAGTGTTGGAAAAATCACATGTTGAAAACATGTCAGCCTCAACCCACTCAAAATTGCCAATTGGAAGCTTGGATCGCATTGTATGACTGTACAGCCCAGTGACGTTGAAATAGCATATACATTTAGATGCCACACTGGGGTCGTAGTTCTCACCCATGTAAATATTGTTGGCTTCTGCACGTATTTTTGAAACCTGGTAATGCCACCCCTAACCCTGCGTTCTACAAAATGATACATATCTGGGTCAGTCAACAACTCTAGCAGTGCATGTGTCATTGACAATAAAGCATCCCATGAAAGAGACGGAGCTGTGATGTACATAGCGGGGTCAAGACCGTAATGAGCCAAACATACGGTCCTGAAATTCTAAAAAACATCAACCAGCAAACAAGTTTCCACATGTAAGTAATGAATGGCATACTGCAGCAAGTTTATGTAGTTGAACGCATCCCATGTGGCTTGGGCGTGAGCGTAATCCTCATCGCTAATGCCTTCACCTCTCATAACATTATGAAATGTGTCCTTTGGTGGGAGTGACTTGCACATCAGACTGTCTGGCGACTTAACAAAGTCATAAGGAAAAACTCCCTTCTGTATTGCCAATTCGAATTGGGTGTTATCTGGAAACATCGAGCGGATCGTAACTTGAAATATTGCACCTTTCCATTGAAATCATCCCCATTGGGAATTTGTTTGGTAATACATTTGTATTTTCCAAGGGTCATTCCAATCACTTGAATTTTACCAGGGTTTTCGATTACCACAGTTCCGTCGGATTGTGGTACGTGACGTCCAGCCAAGGGCTTTATGAGAAAGTGAGTATCATAGTTTTGCAGGTTATGAAAAACAGCGACAAGTTGTCTTTTGGGCAGTATGAAATTCAAGTTGCACTTATTATGTGCGAGACCTCTGATTTCGCCCTCAAGATAGTCATGATCGACAACAATATCATCTGTATCGAGCTTTTCCTTACAAATGTGACAACTTTTCTGAGCTGCCAACCTAGCTTCATTAGCAGGGGTTTTTGGCTTCTTCGGAATAATCATACTGTAGATTCCTGCAACCCACTTTGTAAGTTCAACTAATTCATAAACTAATTGGTACATACAATCAGCACCCGCAAACTCAAAATAGTTAGATAAACTTGGATTGTATGAGCAGACCAACGAAATGCTACAATCATATGGAACATGTTAGTTGATGGTAGCTGTATCACTAGTTTCATCATTAGGTAAGCAAGTGGACATGGGTTTCAGGCAACTTTCAACTTCGCAATAGGCGATGAAACCCAATCTCTGTTATTTGCTGTAATCTTTAAATCCCAAGTACTTGTTGTTCCCAGTGGGGAACGTACTGTGAACAGCTTTTTGCTGCTGACAAAGAATACTGTGACTTGCAAGTTTCCCCTCAGTTCTGAAATACTGGAGGCAATGATTGCAAACATTTCCTGTTTTTCTCCTTAGTTAGCTGACTACCAACCAGTGGTGACAAATTTATAATACAGACAAAATGCAAATGAGTGGCTCTTCCACTCGCGATAATCTCCAAAATATTCAAATGTTTGTCATGACGTACAGGAGAAATACGCATGCGTACTACAACCCCACCCTTTTCGCAAATTTCGTCAATAATATTGCTATCTTTGTCCACCACACAGTAGGTATTGGTATAAATAGAATTGTTCTTCTCGAACTTACGAATACCCTATATGACTAGGTGTTGACAGACCTCCAGTATTCAAAACCTGGTGAGGTTTTGGATTTGAAGTATTCTCTCGCCATGTCGTGTGGCAGGATACAAAGATGCTATGACGGCGTAGTGGAAATACATTCCATCCGGACAGTCTACATCAACACAAGATTTCCTATCTGCAATAAACTTTGGTAATTTAGTGAGCCCAGTACCGATGGTGAACGGCTGGTATTGAGACACCTGTACATCCATGTATGTCAATATTTGCAGACTCCAGCCAGATCCACGTGCACTAAACTCCTCAAGCCTCCTAGAAGAAAATTAATTACTTTAAAATGGAATACTCTGTCGCAAGTCTCCGTAAATTCACAGAAAAATCCGGTACACCATAGGGTGTAAGTTACATTATACTTTCCTGATTTGACACTGACACAATGATTTGCAGGATGAAAATATGCCATGTTTCTACTATGACATCCAACACTCGAATGAGAACAATTAGCAAGGAACAATAGATGTATATTGATCAATTCATTCTCCAAGTTTGCAAGTTTAAATTGTTTGAGGGGTAATTTTTATTTTTGCTCATTTTATTGATCTATGCACTAAAATTTTGATGAATCACACCCAGTATGAGCTGTGTAACCAAACTTGTTTTTGCAATAATGATATAAGTATGAAGATTATTATCACATTCTTCGACATACTGATAGGGTAAAACATTGTCTGTATTATAAATAAGATGTTTCAAACATTTTTCTTCCTCGCAATATGACATTACAATGTGTTCGCCCTGAAGTTTATACTTTCGATTTACACTATGTGGTCTGTACTAGTTTACAAGACATTTAGAACTATTGCAGTTAGTTAAAAGTGGGATCATACCTAGTTGGTTTACTACGTGGTATCAAAGCTTGAGAGAAATACGTACATTTGAAATGAATGTCTGGCACACATCTACTTAACTACATAATGTGAATATGATAAGCTATAAGTTACAGAATAGAAACCTTTAATAATAAACACATGCTTATATTTCAGCAAGAACATAATTCTGCAATAGCCACTTCACACGCATATAAATTACACATAGACGGCTAAGCCTCCTTGTTCGAAAATAAAGTTGTGGATGTCCCCGTCGCAGGTCTCCTTCCAACGAACAGTTATTCCCTGATGAGGTTTGGTGAGTTGGTGGGCGATTACTTCATGTCCATGTTCCTCTTTTATCTCCTTGCGAAGACTGGCAATCATCAAATTTTCAGTTGTTGTTGGTAAGTCACTGTTGGGGCGAAAATATCTCACAGCACAATCGTTGCATGCTATTCCTTCACCAAAGTGAATGTCGAGACTTACAGAAAGTGTAGTGCCAATGTTCTATGTCGTTGCAGGCATGAACTTTTAGAATACCGTCATCCAGTTTAAAGAACACTCTTCTGTATCCTATTTGCAGGACTTCGTATATGTTTGTAGGGTCGAAGATTCTAGCCATGACTGATGATTTAATACTCATTGGTCTCCTTTGTATAGTCTGGGTAGACGTTATTTAACTATTCTTGCTAAGCCAAACTTTACAATTCCACATGCCACAGGGAGTAGTTAATTCTTGGTCACCAATGTATGTAAAATGTTGCTTGTTGTTACATTGTTCTGTCCAAACTGTAGTAAGAGAGCAGCAACTACATTCCTTCTGCATTATGTATTTGATTTTCTTGTGGGGCATAAGTTTCGTGATGTACCCACTTTGAGCTTCAAATTCTAACTGACTGTCGTTACAAGGTAGCTTGCTGTCAGGGCGTAAATTATACAAAGAACAAGAATTTCGTCCATAACATACGTCGAAAACTTTTAAAGCATAATCATGACTAATAAATGAGAAATGCCAATGTTCATCTCCATTGCATATCTGTATCTGTAGTTGACTATCTTCGTCTTCAATTCGAAGTCACACTCGCCTGTATCCTGGAGTAACACTGGCATAAGAAAATGCTGAGTCGAACCTCTCCATTGTAACTGAAGCCCTAGTGTATCATGCTCTCTCTTTATATAGTTAAATTTTCTTCCAATCTGAGATAATATTAGTTCTTCCACATTAACTTGGTTAAATCAAATTTACAGACATAAACATTGCTGTTCCAAAACTCACAGTCCCACATTCAACAATGTGATTTTTGAAGCCCGCTACTGCCTTGCATTTGCTTGATGTTCCTTATCATTACATGTTTCAGTTCATACGGTGGGAATGTCGTAAAATTCTCTACTCAATTTATATTTTATTTGATGAAAACCTTGTTCTTTGGTAATTTCTTCACTTCTATTTTTAAAACACAGGTCCCAAAAATAACAGGGTAGTTCGCTGTCAGGCCGCATATTAAAAACCGGACAGTCTTCTTCTTCATAACACAACACTCTTTTTATATACGTGTTTCCTCCGAAACTTTTTGCAAAATTTCGATGTTCATCTCCATTGCACATATGTGTTTGGAAGTATATGTTGTCAAGTGACTGGAACCATACTTTCGTGTATCATCGAGTAATACTGGTACGTTCTCTGGGTTTAATTTCTCTAATTTTTTTTTCGAAATCTTACACAGGTGTATTTCGAAATTAACATCTTTATACGTAGGTAGGGTGCTGGTACAAATATTCTCTTAAAGCTTCGCTTTTGCATTGTGAAGAGAACATTTTTTTCTCACTGTGATTTATATTATAGCGTTTGACTATATAATTAATACTCTAACAGTCGTGATATCTTCTAATATTTATCACTTCAACATTGGTTAAACTTTTTAAAATTTCCTTCTGCGCTTTTCCAAGCACATTTACTCGATAGTCTTCGAGGAGCGCATCGTTTACATATTGGAAACACTCTTCAAAAGCTATTGACGCCAGAATCCCATTTTAGGACATGTATCTCGTAAGTCTTGAGGTTTTAAAATATGCCAAGGTCTGGGAGGTTTAAAGCATAATACTTGAGAGTTATTAGCGTCGGTTGCATAAGAAATAGCAAGCTCCTTAATTACAAAGGAGTTGTCTTGGTAGTTTTCGAAACCCTGCGCGTAGCACATCATTTTTACATTATTTCTTTTTTACACTCTCAAATTAAATACTATGTACAAAAAGTCTCTCAACTCATTTTATTTATAAGATCACAGCGCTCGCCTCAGAATCCACTTCATCGACTCCGGAATCGTCCATTACTATATCTGGAATAATTCTAGCTTCAAGTAGCTGTTCCAGTCTTCGCGACATACAATCCCTCCGCATATGTTGTAAGTTCTCATCATTAGCAAAGGCAAGCATGCTGTAAGGACTGTCTTCACATGGCAAATAGAACACAATATCCTCATCAGCTTGTAAATGTTCAGCAAGGAACGGATATACTAGTTTTATTTCGTGCCCCGCAAAAGAAATTATAAATTCTTTCGGAAGCACTCGCAATTGGGAACAGTCATAACTCAATAACGTGTGCGCATGTAAGGCCGTGTGCACATAGGACTTATCTCAGGGTGTATTACTTATTATTATAATTAAAGTGGTGTTACCAGACATTGCCAACTGTACGTTACAAAGAAACTTGACAATATAAAATAAGTACGTAACATTAATCATATGGTTAATTACACCTTAGCTGCTGCGTGTACCTTAATGAACATGTAGAATAAAATAAAATTACTGAATAATAATCTCACATGTAGGACGCGTAACAACAATGGCACTTTCATAAGATAAACATGTGTGTACTCAAATTTGTACACTACTTCAAGGTTTAATGTATGTAAATTATATGCGCCACATAACCAGACATTACACCAGTTATGCTTTTCACATGGGATTGATTGTGGTCTACCATGATTGGCAGCGTTTTAACCGTCGGCTGATTCCTGTCCTTGTCTGAGCTCACAGTGACTTTTTCTATACCTTCTCCCCACACAACTCAACCATACACGTTAAAGTGAGCACTTTTGAAATCAACCTTAGAAAAAAGCCACCGTAAGCCTGCGTATATTTTAACGGGTGCAATGATTGAAATATGTCCAGTAAAGTTGGTAACGATGGAGGGGAAAGTAGTTTCATATATTAACGTCGAACAAAAAGTGTTAGGTCACCATTTGTGATAACTTAAATTATTTCTCTCGCTTTCTGTATTTTTTAATGCATCGAAGTGTAAAAAGTGAGCAGATTTGTATAATATTTACTTTTCTAATAATTCCACAGGTTCAACTGACCGACGCATGAATAAAGTGATGAGACCCATGGCAATGATCATTTTAGATAAGGCGGAAGAACACACAACGTGTATAGAAGTAGATCTTAAGCAGGGCTTTCAAAAGTGCTCAGTTAACCGTGAACAGCCCATAGACTGTTACATCTTACCGTATTCCTGGCTCATGTACAATTCAGGCATGCCTTTTGCCTCTTCTAAACTTGTGATCTGTAAAGCCTGACAAGAGCTAATCGAGCTTCTCGACTTGTTGTTGACTGCAAACTGACTTGTGTAACTTCCTGCGTGATCTGTGGGTGCCGCCGCTTGGCTGGCTAAGCGAGGCTCGTGAGAGCTCTGCCTTTGTCAGCTCGCCATGTTGTCTAATGTGTGTAAATAGCCAGCCATTGTCCCGCCTCGGCCGGGTCGTGAGGTGTGCAATGTCTGGTAGTGTTGCCGGCGGTGGGTCACTTCCTGCATTCGCAGTTCGTCGTCCTCGCCAAATACTTATTCACCCCCCCCCCCCCCTTTTAACTTCTCACTGGCCTTATCACGTGGTTGTGAGTTTGTGAGTGAGGGATTAAGAGTGGGATGGACCCCCGCGTTTTTTGTGAAATAGTTGTTTGCGCGAATACGCGTATCTTCGTAAATTAATGTTCTGCAAATACGACTTTTTATCAGAAAAAAAACCCCCCATTACCTATGCCACTACATTTTTACTTTTGTCATATTAAGTGTATTCCTGGAGAGAGAAAACATTCGTGAAAATGGTCAAATATAGAATTTCTAAAGATTGCCTACGCAGTTTCCTTAAGCGGCAAGAGAAAAGTACAAAGATACGGGTGTAGCTTAATCTGTGGGCTTTCATCGCGTGTAATTAACCCCCATTGTTACAGATCTAATTTTCACAGTACAGCGTCACGACGGAAACACTGCACGCCTGGCGCGTAGGAGCGATGTGGCACTAGGCGTGCGTGTTAGTGTCGCCCGTATCGCTCCCTCGCTTCTTGGCCTTGGACGCGGGGGTCCGTCCCACTCTTAAGGAGGCTCTTAAACATCGAGGTCTTGAGAGCCGATGAAGGTGAAGCGAGGAGAGTATGGAGAAGTGCCGGAATGAAAGGGCAGAAGAAACGGGAGATACCCGAGAAAACCCGCCGACCAACGGAATCGTCCGGCACGATTCCCACATGCGAAAATCCGCAGTGACCCGGTCGCATATTGAACCCGTTGGGAGGCGAGCAGGCTAACCACTCAGTCACTGTGACCCCGGGGGGGGGGGGCACAGTGGCTGAGACAACGCTGGTACGACGAGGCCCTCCCCCGCACCTGTTAAAGAATCAGAAATATGTCCTGGAGACAGATCCAACCACCAATTCACTCATGTGCATTACACTTACATACCGAGGAGTAACCTCTAAAATGCTCAAAGAAATTTGCTCGTCTATTGGAGGTGTAAGGACGCGGTCTTAAGTTTCTTTTACAAGCTGTTTTCACCATTTAAAACTAAACTTACAGTGGATGGTCTAAATGACTGGCACAATATCTGCTCACCCGGAGAGTCGTGGTACGTCCCCTCAACTCGTACAGAAAATGGATTGAGTCAGTCTTGGCATTGAAAACATTTTAATCTATACTAATATATAAAGAGGTAGTGTTTGTAACTTTGTGTGTTTGTGTGTTTGGATGTAGGAGGTAATCTTCGAAACTACTCATCCGATTTTAAAAATTATTTCACCAGTGGAATGCTACGTTATCACAGAGTGTCATAAGCTATATTTTATTTTAAAAATCAATAGGGATCCCTACTAAAACTCCAATAATGTAACCCAAAGTGTAAATAAATGACCTATAAAATTCCTTACATTGATGATAGAACAAAATAATGTACTACGGCTTTGCAGAACACATCATTATCTACAAAAAGTGTCGCGACACCATATGTCTAACTATTATAGTTATGTCACAATAACTATTTTTTTATTTTAAAAACTGAATTAAAACACCACCGCTAGAAAAGGCACTTTATTTGTACCTTGGTATTAATCCTTATCAAAATAAATTACTTCACATTTAAGACTGGTTCAGTACCTGTATATTACGTTTTGAATGATTGGGAAACATGTTAGGAGGGCTTGTATCCCTTAAAAGCATGATAGGAGTACCGACTTTTAACTATAGTTCGTGAGGTGGCAAGCCAGAAGGATTAAGAGAATTTAGAAAATCTTGAGGAAAGTAGACGACATCGTCAACATTGGTGACTGTGTCAATCGACTTATAGGTTTTGACTTGGCCGGGAACTCTTTGTATAATGAGATTGTTGATTTCATTGACAGTGTCGTTCCTAGGCGATACTATTGCTCTGGAACACAACCAGTGAAAGTCGCCTAGGAACGACACTGTCAATGAAATCAACAATCTCATTATACAAAGAGTTTCCGGCCAAGTCAAAACCTATAAGTCGATTGACACAGTCACCAATGTTGACGATGTCGTCTACTTTCCTCAAGATTTTCTAAATTCGCTTAATCCTTCTGGCTTGCCACCTCACGAACTATCATTAAAAGTCGGTACTCCTATCATGCTTTTAAGGAATATAAGCCCTCCTAACATGTGTAATGGTACAAGATTGCTCATTAAAGACTTGAAAGAAAATTTGATTGTCGCGACCATCCTCACCGGTCCAGCAGCCGGCCAGCTGCCAAACATCCCGAGGATTCCCATGATTCCCACGGATTTGCCAATATCTTTCAAACGGTTGCAATGTCCCGTAAAAACATCGTTCGCGATTACTATTAATAAGTCCCAGGATCAAACTTTCTCTTTGGTTGGAATTGACCTACGAAAAGAGTGTTTTTTCCCATGGCCAACTATATGTTGGTTTATCCCGAGTTGGAAGTCCCGAGAAACAGTACATTTTGCTACCAAACAATAACAGGACGTCAAACATTGTCTACAGAGAATGTCTTAGCCAATAACATATTAAATACTTCTATCTCAGATAAATTGCATTGTAATATAATGTATATTAATATGAAAAATTATAAAAAAGTTAAAAAAATATCAAATAAAAATAGCAAAAAAACTTTAAATTGTAAATTATTTAATTAATTATTAAATTATAATGTGTTTTTTTATACTTTAGGAGAGTTTACCCAACTTAATGAACGACGGGTTAAGCAGTTTTTTTTATCTTAATTGCACCCGTGCGAAGCCGGGGCGGGTCGCTAGTCGTAGATATTAATCATAAGAAATGTTTAGATAACGAAGAGTAGCATTAAAGAGGTACTGAAACGTTTGATTGCCATTATCAACATTCTGGTTCAGCAGTGCTTCCCCTTACGAGGAAGCGCAGATAAACTTTTCGTTCATAATAATGGAAACTTTTTAAAACTAGTCTAGCTATTTGGAAAGTCTGACAGTCGTGGCCGAACATATCTGAAGAACAATAACGGGGGTTAATAAACCCCACTACTACCTAGAGAAGAATTCTAGAATTAAATTACTCGCTTAACCGAATCACATAAAATAAACAGGATATTGTCAATGTTGAAGTATGAGAAATGCTAGAGTATTATTTTGGACCGTACGCGTGACATTTCAAAGATGGAACAAATGACGGTCATTGTACGCTTCGGTCATGTGACACGTACTGATGGAGCATACAATGTCAGTGTTTGCAAACATTTCCTTTCGTTTCTTCCAGTTGCAGATGCTACCAGTTCCTCTCTTACTTAAGTAGTACTGACATTCTTGAAAAAAAAATGAACACTCCTCTATCTGACATGAGAGGCCAGGGATATACTGTATATCAGTACAAAGTTGCAAGAGAAATATTCAGGCTTACAAAAGAGAATTCTGGATATGAACAACAGAGCATTTGTTTGTGCCTTGTAGCAATCATTCCTTGAATATTTTTGCGGAACGATGCTGCAATTTCGTCACAATATTCTGTCACATGATTTTCTTTATAACACTTTTTGCCTTAACTCGGCGCTGGGCTATTCTTAAGGTCCGCATTTCCTATCTGACTTTACAATGCTAAGCAATATCCCATGGCTGAGCATAATTCAAGCCCTTACTCCACTGAGATGTCAGATTGTATACATATACGATGCTATAGTTTGTATTGGGGAAGAGCATAACAGTATAGTTCACCATGAGGCTATCCACAGTAAAGTGCTCACTTTTGAAAGTCCCCTGATTTGGAATAATGGCAAATAAATTTATTTTATTTTAGCCTTGGACATGAACTCCTGAGTGCTGTGGAATATACAAACTCTGTTTTTATTTACATGGCAATATTTATTTTAAAAAGTTGGTTAAAGGATAGATTAGGAATTATACGTTCCTCTGTTATTTGGTATGACGAACTTCTCCATATTAATGATGTCGGCAGTAGCATACAGAACATGTAACCTAATCTTTAAGAAGCAATTAACATCATCAGAAAGAGGGAGTATTTTGAAAAATGTAGAACCGAAGAGAAATTCATATCGCACTTAAACGGAGTAAGCAAATAGTAACACAACTGGAAGTCGAGTGGAGTGGAGAGATTTGGGCGGTCTTGGGAGCCTATAAGGGTGATGTGAAGGGAGTACAGATCAGCTCCAGGATGCAGGGGCGGAAGAAACTGGAGATCTCCGAGAAAAACCCGCCGACCAGCGGCATCGTCCGGCACGATTCCCACATGTGAGAATACGGGGCCGACCCCGCCCGGGAATCGATTCCCGTTCGGCTAGGTGCGGGGCGAGTTTTCTGACCACTACACCATCGCGGCCCCTCGTAAATTGGTCCTTACGGACATCCCAGCCGTGATGATATTTTCCAAGGCCACTGGGTCGTCGTGTAATGTTCATGTTTGTGCTACGCAATTACTTAAAGAGTCAACCGACAAACCCCTGCAGCTAAAGGCTGTTTACAATAAAGTGAGCACTTTTGAAATCCGCCTTAGAAAAACGTTACTGCTCCTACCTGCACACATTTTAACGGGCGCACTGAATGACATGGGCCCATTAAAGTTGGTAACGATGGAGGGAAAGTAGTTCCATGCCTTAACATCGAATTAATAATGTTTGGTAAACCTGTGTGACAACTTTAATTATTTATTTCGCTTCGTGATTTTTTAAAATCTATCTAAGTGTAATAATTAGCAGATTTTTAAAAATATTCTCTTTTCTAATAATTTCATAGTGTCACTTGACCGTCATACGAATAAAGTGACGAGGTCCATTACAGTGTTAATTTTATATAAGGCGGAATAATACACAACGTGCGTGCAAGTATATCCTAAGCAGAGCTTTCAAAAGTGCTCAGTTAAACGTGAACATACTATAGCAGCCTGCAAGTCGCGTGTATTGTGAGGGAGGCGCGAGCAGAACAAGTGCGGGCGGCTCGCCTCTAGGCGGCGACACACCTTCCAAAACGTTACTCTCCAGTATACTTTTCTCAAAACACTTCGAGTAAGTGTTTTAGTCGCTCTTGGCAGTGTCCAGAAACTGCAGAGTAATTGATCTGAGCAGCTTGCCAGAGAGAAAAAACTTTCACACGCTCTGTTTCAGTGATTAAGTAAAACCGAAAATGGCAGAGAGTTTAGTAGAACTAAACAAACGGAAAGGAAATTTGGATATTCTGGTTACAGACACACACGTAATAATTACAAATTATGTGTGATAAAGTTTGTATTTTTATTTAAAAGTTAACTTGTATAACGGTTTCATTTTTAGAAGTAATGTTTATGATTATCTTATGGTAATAAAAGCTTCTTATGACATATTAAACTAATAATTTTGAAAAAGAAATAATTTGTATAAAATGATAAATATAATTTAAAATATACATTGGTTGTTCAATCAGTACATATTTGAATGCACAGAACGCTATTTAAATTGTGCGCGTTCCAAAACCACGTTTAATCTTACTTTCCTCGGCTGTTACTCTCTGTTACTGTACTCTGGAGTAATGTTTTGGAACGCCGCCCTAGGTGCCCACGTTAGGTATGGCCCGGTCGGGGGCAGGTGATACAGGCTGTTCACGGTAATATTAGCACTCCTTGTACGCACGTTGTATATTATTCCGCCTTATGTAACATTAGCATTGCCATGGGCCTCATCACTTTGTTCATACGTCGGCCAAGTAAAGCTGTCAAATTATTAGGAAAGTAAAATACTTACAAACCCGGTCAATATTACGCTACGGCGCACAAAAAAAACAGGAAGCAAAAGAAATAAATAAAAAAAAAAAATTTAATTCGACGTTAAGATATGGAACCACTTTCCATATATCGTTACCAACTTTATTGGGCGCGTGTCCCTCAGTGCGTTCGTTACAATAACTTATATGCATAGGTAGGGGCAATGACATTTTTCATAGGATGATTTCAAAAGTGCTCACGTTATCGTGAGCAGTCTTTACTGGTCACTATATTTACAAACTGTTAAAGAAATAAAACAAATAAACACTCGGCCCGCATCGGCAAACGAGCAAATGAAAATACGAGGATGCGTGTTTTAGCACGGCGGCGCCAGGCTGCGCGCGCAGCTACAGGACGACGCACACTATTTACACTCGGATCTGACCGCCTCGGAACGGACATTTCCACAAAAATAAGAAAGCGCGTGTTCATATGTTAGCCCGAGCACTAAATCTGCTCGGGCCGGAGCCGTTGTAGTGCGCGGGCTGACACATGAAAACACGCGGCTCCACCCACGTGCAAAATTCACATATTAATTTTAATGACCAAGTGCTCTATCTGAAGTGGTCTTCTTTATTACTCTAATATTCTGGATTAGCACAAAGGGTACTTTTCATCCCGGAGAAACGAACATTTCGTTAAGGAATATAAAAAAACAGACCACCAACCAGCGGCTACTCAACTGGTCTGTTTCATATTTTATATATTCCCTAAGAAACTGCTCGTTTATCTGGGATAAAAAGTACCCTATGTGCTAATTCAGAATATGATCTATCCCTGTACCAAATTTCATCCAAATCCGTCGAGCCGTTATGACGTGGCTGAGTAACAAACAAACGTACAAACTTTCGCATTTATAATATTATTAAGATGTTCTTTTTTTTTTTATTAGTATTTTTGCTGAAAGGTTAATTCTAAGCCGAGCCGATGCAAGCGGAACTAGTGAGCACTCTCCTTACCTCTCAGATTGCATGCAGCCGTACCAGCAGTCGTGGCGCCGACAGTAGCAGTCTCCGCCTGAATATATGTAGGCTGTTCACGGTAAAGTGAGCGCTTTTGAAATCAACCTTTGAAAAATGTTACTGCCCCGACCTGCACGCATTTCAACGGCCACACCAGTAAAGTTGGTAACTACTACGGGAAAAAGTTTCTTAGTCTTAACGTTACATTAAAAGTGTCAGGTAATGATTTATGAATACTGACGTGATTTATTTTGATTTATGATTTTTTTAAATGCGTATGGAGTAGTGATTCAGACTTTAAAGACTGGCCTTCTAGCGGACTTCCTGGTTTTCGTAGCAATAAGCAGTAGCTATGATTTATACTGTGGAGGTGGCTAACAGAGAGTGTTGAAATGAATATACACGGTTAGGTTGGATTAATAATTAATTTTAGTAGACATGTTATTTACCATTATGTTCAAGTGTTAGTATAGTTTTATCATGTTATCTGTTATTACCTTTAACGAATGTTGAGATAATTGGTGTTTGTGAATAATAATGGTTGATTAATTTGACATGTGCGTGTTTTGATTATTTATTAGATATTAGAACCCACCTTCATTTTTAGAAAATGAATAGGAATATTATGTTGTTTCCTTTATATTTATAAATAGTGAAAGTGCGGTTACCTAACCTAACCTAACATAAGAATTAGAAAATTTTAAAAACATTCACTTTTCCAACAATTTTACAATTCCACTTGACCGACGCATCAATAAAGTGATTGGGCCCAATGACAATGTTAATTTTACAAGTGGTGGAAGAATACACTATGTGCATACAAGTATATACTAAGCAGGGCTTTCGAAAGTGCTCAGTTTACTGTGAACAGCCTGTACACGCCAACCAGTCCAGCTGTACTGGCCGACAGCGGTCTATCGAGCACTACCTGTATAGTTTCAGGGTTCATATACATTTGTGTATGTTGTCCAGTTCAAATGCTACTTCCTGAATAGATGTTATCAGTTTTGTATGCAAAATAAGTAGTTAGTTTTCAGATGTTCGCAAAATGTTTTCCAAAAATATAGTAATTTAATTGGAAGCACTATTCCAACTGGAATACAAATAGACTCCATATGTCATTCAGACTCTTCGCAGCATATAAGTGAATCGTTGTCATAAACTACCTGTTAAAAAATGGTGAATTTGTCAGCCTCTACCACTCCATAAATGCCCCCCCCCCCCCCATGTTGTTTCCCAGCTACGTGTGTAAGACATGTGTTGATGTGCAAGTTGTAACAGTATATTTACCTTTAGAAAATGCAACCACCAAATCTCGAATCTGGTGAGCCATAAGTCCCGAGACCGGGAATCAGGTTTTAAAAATGCCCTTGCATGGTTCAGAACTCAGTATGCTTACACCAAATACTATAGAGTTGGCGATTTTCCGCGCGAAAAGTGATTGCCCTGCGCTCTGCCGGCTTGAGGTGGCGAAACATTTGCTTACATTTACTGTCGTACATTTTAGACTGGGAATTGCTTATGTTTTATATAGTTTTAATGATTTTAGAGATTCACGTTCATTGAATTACCATGGCAGGTGGCATTTGCGCTGTGTATAATTGTTTCAGTTACACTATTAGTTCTATGAAATCTATTCCATTTTCGGATTTGCTTTTCCACTAACAAGTATCTTTGTAATATTTTTACTCGTTATTTCCAGCACATACAACACATGAAGCACAAGTTTCCGAAGTCTGACATTCATTTTCTGGTATAAACACTTAACTTTAAAAAACTTACTTTAGAATTGAAAATAAAAAAGGGGGTGCGGGCAGACGCCAACTTTGTCCCCCCCCCCCCCCCCCCAAAAAAAAAGCATGCCTAGATCCAACACTGGCGAGTAAAACAAAAATATATATGGCATTAAAATGTCCTTGATTTCTTTTTAAAAAAAGGTAGTGATAGTTATTTAGGATTAATTTTCCCTTGCTGTTTGGGACTACAAAGTCGTGTGGATCACAAACAGATAATCAGCGCGACAGCAGCTTTCAAGAAGCTAATTTACAAAAATGTTTTACTACGTGGGAACTAAAGCTATTTGTTCATTTCAAATGTTTGATACTCGAACGCTGGAGATGCGCATTGAATCGGAATTTAGCAAGAGAGACTACTCATACTTGCTAAACAGCAAATTTGGTTTTATCACTTTATTTTTGCAAAGAGGAAGGTCACTAATGCTGTTTTTAGAACATAACTTTTATACAAAAATTACCAACACAATAGTATTAAATCGCGATAAATGTTACGAAACAGTATGTCAAAAACGTAGGTGTGTTGTAGATTAGGTATTAGGCCTTGTGGCAGAAAACAAGCATATATTTTTCATTTTATTCTGTAGCATACACTCATGTACAAAAATTAAAAACAAATCATGTTTAATTACGGCGTGTTCCAGATCTTCAGATGCGTTCCGAACATTGCAAGATACATTTTACAGTTATTATTGTAAAGATTGTAGAGTTCACTTGTTATTCGAGATTTTCGGCATTAAATACCGCCTTTTTTTTAAATCAAAACTACTGTACACGAATTAAGACACCTGTACTACATTAGAAAATAAAATGAAAAATGTTCCAAACAAAATACTTTGTAGGAATACTGCATTTCGTGAACAAATGCACTCGTTATGTCCACTGTGTGTATACACAGATTCAAAGTTCGCTGGTGTTTGCCACCTCAAGCCACTAGGTTCGCTGCTGCTGCTGCTGTTCATACGCTCGCCCGTGTTGTCCGTATACAGCTATCTGGTATTAGTCTCTATTGTATTTGTTTGTATTGCGGAAGGAAGTAAAAAACCATTACATAATCATCGTTCCCAGCGTTCCTTATGCGATCATACAGGTGTCTGGTCTGAACATCCAGCAACATCACCCACAAAATACGTATTAGAATTCCATGAACTGTCCGGCGGTTTCTTGGTTGCTCCCTGTAATAAATATATTACACATGTACATGTGATTCAGTTAATGGTGGCGTTCGAATGCAAAAATTCCTCACAATTGCCCGTTTGATAATTACTATGTATTTACTATAAAACTTTAAGAACTAATGTAAACCGATTTTTCAAAATGAGAACGACTGGATTCCATTTTCTACGTACTACATTATACTCTCACTTCCGTACGGCTTCTCTTGACTTCGAGCTTTGTGTTGACAATTTCTGGGTAAGTGTGCCACCAGCAACTTTAAGATCCTCCTGTATTTTACAATTAAATAATTTTGTCGCCTATAGTATTTCATTTAATCGTTTGGAAGGTATTCCTTTATTTCTTAATTAAATCGCGCAATTTACTTGACACTAGCGTTTCCGGTTTCCCTAGCAGTAAATGTTCAGAGAGACTTTCGCATGTAGAACAAAATTGATAAAGTTCAGTGAGCACCAATAAACATAGCAGATTTTTTATGGGGCCACTGTGGTATAGTGGTCAGACTACTCACCCCGCACCTAGGCTAACCAAGTTCGATTCCCGGCCGGGTCGCTCTCGCATTTTTACGTCTGGGAATCGTGCCCGACGATGCCGCTGGTCGGCGGGCCTTCTCTGTGAGCTCCCGTTTCCCCCGCCCTTGCATTCCGGCACTGCTCTATACTCACTTCGCTTCACCCTCGTCGGCTCTCGAGATCTCGCATTTAAGAGCCACCCAAATCTCTCCGCTATTTTTTATGGATGCTAATTTCTTAATTGGCTACCGTCATTACTGAAATAATACCCGGTAGTGAATACTTCCATGCAGTTACGGAGACATGTTTTTAGAAAGGCTACTTTCAAGAGTGCTGAGAAGTGTGGGATGCGGTATGAATATAAAATCACAAAGTTGGCAACAGTGTTCCACGCACTGGGAGACTGCCGCCAGGTCACAAAGCGTTATGGCCTGTGACTAGGCAGGGGAAGGCGGGGCAGCCGAGGAGAAAGTGGAGGGGGGAGAGAGAAGAGTGCGATAACAGGGAGAAAGTCGTGTCCAGGGTTCATGTCCCGCCCAACCGGAGATGTCCTGCCACCTCCTTCATTAGAGATGATGACAGGTAATTTCCTCTCGCCTTGTTGGTAGCGGGCAGAGTGAATATGAGGATGGTCAGTGTGTGCCAGCCACGTAGCAATCAATTACTGTGTCCCAACTTTGAACTGCATCCCCCCCTCTCCTTCCCAAAATGAACTTTTGAAACCATGTAGCCTGACTTACGCCATATAAGTTTTTTGTATAAACACGAGTCTGCTGAATATATAAATAAACGTTTATTTCGCTGCTTGAACGCGTAATTTTAACATAATCGCGAGCCAATGTTGGGCAACACATTATCGGAGGACAAATCGAATACACTCATGAGCAGTTGAATTAGAGCTGCCTGCCTAAGTAGAGTGTACTGCAAAAGCCAAAGGAAGCAGTCGGGAGACATACTGGTCCATGGCCGCAGCAAAGTCTCCCACAATGCACGGACATAGGTCGAAACAGGATTCAAGGCACTCACATTTATTTTGACAGCATCCCAGGTATGTTTGATAGGATTGAGGTCAGGTGGCCTCGGGGGCCAGGCGACTAACCTCAAATCGGTGGAGTTTTCATACGACCACTCTGTGTATAGTCTTGTAGGTACAGGTCTCCTGCATGGTACTGCAGGCGCAGAAGTCAGTGTACGTGATCTGCCAGCAGGTCCCTGTATCGTTCCCCGGTGAGGGACGAGGGCACGTGTACCAGGGGACCCATTTCATCTCGTGTAAGCAGTTCCCTTACGAGAATACCACTACCATTGGCCTGGACTGTACACTGCTGACACGAGGGATCCATATCGCCATGTGCTTGGCAAAGCACTCGCACCCTGCCATCGGCGTGTGCCAACGTGTACCACCTTAACTCATCAGTCCAGGCGACCTTTTGACACGGTATTTAAATTTGCAACCATAGTGGGAGGCAATCCAGAAAATCCGATGATAACCAAATCGGGGTATGCAGTTAGGCATTGTAGCTCCGAACCTATCGTCTACATTCAAAATTCAATTACACCACTCGATTGCCAAAGGATCAAAGAATATGACATGTTGAGTGAGGGCTGCGAAGCACCGCGCGCGATAGAAAAAATGGTGGGGGGGGGGGGGTGGTGGGAGGCGCAATTTTTAGTTCGTTTCGCCGCGCCTCATAACTTCTGCGTGGTATAACTTTTGACTAGAAGAAGCTATGAGGCTCGTTTAAGTTTCAATCGAAAACTCTCGTCAAGATCAATCTGTCGCGTGAATAAAAACATCTGTGTTGTGTGGTCATGGTGAAACTGTAAGCGTTTAATGTAAAAACTTAAGAATACTTAACACAATTTCGGCCTATACTCGTCAAAAAGCCAAGTCGAAATACAGAAATCGTATACGGTTGAAAAGAGTATCTCAAAAGCAACCCAATGATACCCATAAAAACCCTATACGATCGAGCGAAGCGGTACCGGGAACGTAAACAAAACATCAAGGCGACCGAGCGCGTCAACATAGAGGTATTCACGCAAAACAAACGGCCGTGTCCCCAACACAACCACACCCAATTTTTCTAAGCGTCGAGGCTCCAGTGGCAGCGTTCCCGCGGTCACTTAAATCGTTGAGCCTTTCGACAAGAGGCGAGTAGAGGTGCCCTAATGGAACGACGGCTTCTGTGCCCCAAAGTGACGAGATGATAGTGGATGGTGTTGCTGCTCGCAGGTGGTTATGGTACAATAGTGAATTGGCGAATGATCTGCTGCACTGTGGCCTGTCTATCCGCTATTACCAACCGAGCTATCTGACGACGACTCTTGCCATCTGGCGACGCACACAAGGAAAACCTACACATTTAGACAGACAAAAAAGAAGGTATTGCCGATTAACGGAAGCTGCATTTAAAAACGGCAATTGATAATGCAAGCGTTGTTAGCACTAAGCATTGTACTACTTTCAACAGGGCAACGGCAGTAAACATGGAGCCGCCATAAATAGGCACCGGTTAATCTGAAATATTTCCAAACAATTAAAAACCCCTCCAAAGCCGGCAGGCTTAAATCCCATAGGGCACTTATGGGCCATTTTGTAGAGGAATATTCGCAAATGTGACATCAAAAGAAGATCCTACAAAAATGGCAACGGTTCGTGAATTACATGCAAAGGAGGTGCCAGGAAGTCATCAAATGATCATGAATAAGTCACCGTGTACTAAAGTGCCCGTGTATTGAACAATTTGTTTTATTGTTTTCAAGTGTACGCATAGCAAAGGGACATCCAATGTGAACATTAAGTGCTTTTTTCAGTTTATTGTGCGAGTGAAATTACGAAAGATATTATTTTGTTTGACATTTGTATGTTGTACAAATTATACTGAATACATATTCAAACGACAGCATCAATGGAATGTATTTATGCATCTGCAATTTTGTATTTTATTTCCTTTGCAGCTCCATAGGCAGAAGAACGGTGCATACTGTATATTTCCGACTTGCCACGCTGCAGCGACAGTGTGTTGGACACGCGCCCAGTAGCGGCCCAGTTCAAAGGCGGCACGCGGTGGAACTTCATCCCCCCCCCCCCTTCCCGGTCAAGAGTCTTCGTCGTCGTCATGAAGATGTCTTTGGCACGCCCTGACGTTATGCAAGTTCCCAACGTGAGTGAATGAGTGAAGCGATTTGGGCGGCTCTTAACAGCGATGCCTTGAGATCCGATGAGGGTGATTGAGGTGAGTATGGATCAGCGCAGGAATGAAGGGACGGGGGAAACGGGAGATCACCGAGAAAACCCGCTGACCATCAGCATAGTCCGGCACGATTCCCACTTGCAAAAATCCGGAGTTTACCGCCCAGGGATTGAACCCGGTTCGCCTTGGTGGGAGGGGAGCAGTCTAACCGCTCAGTCACCGTGGCCCCAAGTTTCCAATGTGATTGGATGGAAGACTGTGAATATTCCTCGAAGTTTTTTTAAAACACCGGACAGGGAAGACTGTGAGAGCACTGGAATAGTTATGGGAGTGCCCGGCTGCTTGTCGAGGAGAACTATGAACTACAGGGCAGGCGTGGGAATCATTAAATTAGGCTTTTAAAAAATATTATATAATAAAAATTATTTGTAATATTGCATTGCAGGCTTATAGATCTGTTTATAATTCCATTGGAATATATTTTAAACAGCTATTTTAATATGCACAAAAAAAAAGAGGAATACGTTATATTGTACCTATTTGTGCTGTTTAAAAAAGGTGTATTTTTGTAATTGTAGATTAATTTGAATGAGAAAAAAAGCCAAATTACGTATTTAACAAAACGTACGTCTTTTTACGCATTTAATTTCTCACAATTATTATATTCGACATATTAAATAACTGGGGTGATGGAATGATTATCAGTTTTCCTGCTACTGAGAATCCCAGCTGTTCTGACATCTAATAGTTGTGTTGGAAGGAATGGAGACAAGGAAGCATGTTCCTTGTCATGTGGTGAGTGATTTTCTCAGAGTGCTCTGAGAAGTTTGTCTCACCGCCGCAGTGTGTCAGAACAAATTTTCAAAATAGAGGTTAAATGTGCACTTTATCTTAGTATACTATAGCGAGGAAACCATGTAACAAATGTCAACGTCTTTGTATGCTGGCAGTAGACGTACATGTAAACTTACATGATTTGAACTACTCAAATACTGTAAATATTTCAGATTAGTAAAAAATTGCCAGAGTGTCTGCCAAAACATTAGTTTGATTACAACCAAAGTTGATGTTCACAATCTTATTTTTGAAATGCACTAGGTTGCTCTTCAGCTTACGGTACAAGAAATTCTGGGTTCGAATCCGGGTAAAACACGTGTGTATTCGCAATTGTCTCACTAGTGTTGCATATGTTTCTGCTTCCATCTCTAACAATATCTCTGCCAACAAGAGCTCAAAGCCTACGCGCTATCTAGGTTTTTAAGAACTTCGTCAAAAGTATTTCCATCAAAGTAGAGGAAAATAGGTTCAGTATTTATATCGGCAACATCTTGTTTCTCATTAGATTGTTTGCTATGAAATACTTCCTCCATTTTGAAGGCAGCCAGACACAGAAGTTTAGTACTAAAGTGTCAGTATCGAATAGGTAATTGCGCTCGTGTCCACTTAGTCTTCTTTAAAATAATTGGCCGAGGTATAGTAATCTTCAGAAATTTATTTAATGGTGTTAATGGGAAACAGCGCATATTTATTTTAAATTTCGTATATACGTTTCCTGATGGTCGAATGTGCATTATGAAGAGTGTGGGTCTTAAGCTAGCAAAACTAAACTCAGCAAAGCTACCTCGGATGCACAAGCCCAAAGGGGAACTTTAAACTCGAGTGCTTGACGTTGATAAACAAGCATGCTTTCTGCAGCATCATGAGACTAGCTTTGAACTGTCTGTAATGTAATAAACACTGTGGGTATATAAGCTCTTCAAATAAACGGCGTTTCATTTATGCGTAGACTTCGAGTTGATGGCGTTTTGAACTCAAATTATGATCGCGTGGACTAGTTTCGCCTGAAGCAAAGGCAGCCCGCACGCGCTTACGTTTCGTTGGTGGCGTACAAATAATTTACGGCAGATAACACTGAAGACAGCAAACCATCACACACTTAGTCAGAATGTAGGTTTCTATAGGTTTAAGTGTACAATTTATTCCACCGGACGCATTTGTCAGTCTGTGTAGTTTCGATATGTACGTGCGAGAGCCGCTAGATGTGTAGACATTGCGATTTTTCATGAAAACGTTTCGGAACTGTATATGATTTTTTAATTTTCCCCACCAAATCACCACCGGCACGTGAACCACCGATATTTAGAGTAACGTTATTTCTGTTATAAAATTTCAAGGTGATTCATGTAAGTCACTCGATAACTAATTTGGATTTTATAGTTTTCCCAATGGCCATAGTTCTCCCTAAATTAAAAAAAAAACATACTTTATAAAAACAACATCAAACACTGTTGGTTAAACTGTTCATTATTTAATGTATCAAATAAATATCTATCTATTTTATTCTATTAATGTGCACAAGTACGTAGTAAACAAAATCGTGTAATTACGTAATCAAAGAATTTTGTTTATACGAATTCCAATCAAGTGCAAACAAAGGAATTTTACTCGGCCACCGCATTAATCCCTTACCGAAGGGAAACCATGTAGTATATCAGTGTTTTACAGATAAGTATTCCTGGGACTTCAGGAAGAAATGGCATCTTGACCAGGAGCATATTCAGCTATATTTCCAACTTAAAGTTGTTTTCTGATTAGCATCCAAGCACTGATCAGTGAAGATGCGGCGATAATTCAATGTATAGGCAATTTAATGTAAAGTGAGCACTTTTGAAAGCCCCCTAATTTGGAGTAATAGTCAACAAATATATTTTATTTTAGCCCTAGACGTTAAATTCCGAGTGTGGTGGAATATTCACATTGAGTTTATTACTTACATCACGATATGTATTTAAAAAGTGATGAATGGATAAGAAATATTTGAAAGGAAAAAGTAACTAGAGCCCCAAAAGTGTTCACTTTATCGTAAACAGCCCATAACAAGCCTCCCCCCACCCCTTCCCGTTTACTAGCAAGAAGCGTGGACTCAATTAGCAAAGAACACTAAATACAACAATGTTTCTCTGGTTAAGAATTGTGAACACATAGGCCTACTGAGAAGATAATATGGTCTAGAACCGTCTGTCCGAAATCCGCCCTCTTTGCCGTGTTTGTATCGCTTTTGATTAAAAAAAAAAAAAAAAAAAAACACCCATTTTTCTCTTGCAAATAACTGTTTTCATATTGTTTTGTTGAATTCATTTGATTATTTCTATTATAATGAAAAATTTAAAATATTACGTTTTTGTTAAAAGTCTTATCAAAAGATGTCATAACGTCCTCGGTAGCGAAATATAGGTTAGCTACTTCATGGCTTTACTATTCGTTTTCCGTTGGTAAGCAAATTTCATTCGAGTTATTCAAATTAATAGTCACTGAATATAAAAATTGGCTTCGCCATTTAAACAATTTATTTTTAATTGCTAAAATTATGGTGTTTCATTTTAAATACGTAGTTTCCGTTTTACACCCATATAACTAGCGTAAGAAGGGGAAACTTTCCTCTCCATGTTCGATGACTTACTATGATAGTTTCCGTGAGTTTGTGTTTATATGAGAATTCGTTTCATGAGCGAATGAACATAAAATGTGATGCTATTAGTGATTAAAAGCATGTGCTTTCAACGCTAACATCTGACAAATCACGCCGACGTGAATACTCTCACTGTGTTGGGCAAGTTTTTTCCTGATGATTACATTTCCTCCCATGTAGTTCACTCTTCTACAACGAATTCATACGTTTGGCCATCTTGAACGGAAACCAGTGAGAACGCTTGCTTAGTGACGTACAGAATACTCAAGTTCAATACTCAAACTATCACGGAAAACTGAAGATGCAAAAGCAAATGTTGAAGTCAAACAAACTTGGGTGCAAAACTAAGTGTCGATGAAAAAAGTAGAAATTGAGGTTTATTACACACGATTTTGTATACGTTGAAACAGAAAGGGTCTCCTTTGAATTGCTCTTTAAGATAACGGTTGAAGTTAACATGCAATATCGTTTCGTCTTTCACATACATTCGGCCATCTCTATTTTTTATTTATCCTTCGCAGGCTAACCGCTTACTCGATATTAGTTTAAGATGCACTAGTATTTGATAAAAAAAAACATGCTTTTCTGTTTCTTCCACGACAAAGTTCCCGGTGGAACCGGCGCTGGCCTCTCCAAACCTCCCCTCCAGGTGGCCGATACCTATTAAAAGGTCATACCTGGAGCGCTACTTTCTAACCAAGCTACTTTAGCCCCCACAAACAAAAGCTAAATCGGCTCTTTTGATCTCAGGTAACCACCGGGAACTTTGCAATTTTGAAACCGCCATGCTGTCCGAAAAATTGAAAAAGAACACTGCTACTAAAACTTCTCACTCACACACTAACTATTATTCGCGACAGCGCAAATCCTTCTCGGGTTGAATTTAAGCATGACGGTATCCCCATAACTGCCATCTTGGCTCAGTGCGTCTGGGTTGTGACGGGCTAAGTTTCGGGGGATATCCGGTAACCAGTAATATCCCCCTCCACCTCGCCCCCTGACGCAAGGAGCTTGTTTCGAAACCCAAAACTACTTTCCGTAACGGCACTCATGCACACACACACTCATACATAAACCATCGCTGAGCGCCATTTCGTTTTGCCATTGTCAATCTGTTTAAACACAATCTTGTACCTTCAGCTTTGTCCAATTGGTGAAATTTCGCCTGAGCTTCGCTCGGCATGTCGTCTTTTCCAGGTTTGTCATATATGGTATTTGCTACTGGCCGGCTGGTTGGAGGCCCTATGGGTAGGAATTCACTTCTTCTATTCCTGGTCTGCTCCATTCAGTTCAAAAGATTCCCATCTTTTGGAACTTTCCACCCAGTTCCTTCCACCACCCGGCCTGGCCCCTCCCGAGGTAGGGGCGTGTTACTTCTGTACGGCGTGTCCATACTGGTGGTAGGATGCCCTCCGAAAATGAAGGACTAGTACCTAACCACAGTGTACCCAATGAAGGGCGGCATCCTGTACGGATGGCATCCTGAAGGGTGTCAGATTCTTCGAATCTTTCGCCCCTACGCCAGAAGCATTCCTTGACTAGAGTTACCAGCTCTATTGGTGAGGTCGGTAGGCCTGCCTGGGCGACGACAAGCCTGTCAATTGTTTCCATGCGTGGAAAAAGGATCTTATCTCCCCCCTCCATTTTCCTTATGATAAGGGCAAGAGCGTATGTCAACGTCGTCGGATCTTCCAACTTCGTTAACATGGCCCCCCTGATTAGGTCATTGTAGAGCCACTGCGGGTCATTAGGATCCGTTTGTGCAGGCCAGGCCTGTACAGCGGCATCTACAATGTTCTTCTCATTCGGCCAGTCTATTTCAATGGTTTTGGCTTCTTCTGGAGTTGCCATAGACTTTCTCGTTAGCACTTTATGGAGGAAGACTTCCCTCTCAACCTCGGTGTTCCGAGGCTGTTCGGTTAGTACATCCTCCATGGGTACTCCCGTTGACCAAACCTCCCTGGCTCGGGACATGGCCCAGACTGTTCTTCGTCTGCTGTCACGTTTAAGCTTGTTAATGTTACGAGTAACACGAGCGAAGCCCTCACGCACAAAGACCACTGGGTTCCACTTACATGGCCAACCAGGTGGTTCTCTATCTTGAGAGCCTTGGCCACTTATCATGTGTGGTTCTAGGTCTATAACTCGCGTTATAGACGTAGACCTGAGCAATCCATTTCCCTTTTTCAGTTTTACTTCTGTCCTGGAGGGGGTTCGCAAGGGTTCATCCCATGCATCCTTGCAGGTTTTTCCATGGTATTTCGTACTAGTGGGGGGTTAGTTGGGCCACTTCCAAGATTACGACTGGGAAGATGTGGTCAGCCATTATGGATTTCAACAACTATCCCAGTCTCATCCCTCCCGCCGTCCACCTCCGACAAGGCCAAGTCCCTACTTACCCGAGGGCCGGACCACCAGACGTCGAACTCTTCCCTTCTCTTACCTAATTTGGTCAGATGTTTTAACACCAGAGCTGTCTTGTCCCTATCCCGTAGCAAGGGTCCAAGACGAAGCGGTCCATGGATACTCTCAAACTCTAGTTTTAGATCCTCGATCTTGGGGCATACTAGCGCGTGAGTGGAGGTATCCTCCTCACCGCATACTGTGCACAGGGGGTATTCCACCAGGCCCAAGGAGGACAACTTAGCGCGGAAGTTCCCGTGCTCAGTCAAAAACTGAGCGGAGTAGTGTCCAACTTCGAGCCACTTCTCCAGTCTCAGTCTCTCCCTTGCGCACGGAAACAAACCATGTGTCAGGCGACCCTTGGTACTAAGGTCCCATCTGGTCTGCCAAGCTGATAATGTGGCCTCTTTCATTTCCTCAATTCAGCTGGAGAAATTACTCCCCGCTTTCTTCTACGGGAAATGACTCCCATCTGCACCACTAACAGATCCAGAGGGATCTCTCCAGCTATAAGTTGGAGAGCATCACCTGAGGTTGTCCTGTATGCCTTGGTAATTCCCAAAAGTGCAGCTCTCTGAGCACTGTTAATTGCCCTTTTCCCATGGATCCGCTCCGCCTCTGGGTACCACACCCCACACGCGTACGTGAGGATGGGCAGGAAGACAGACTTATACATCAGCTTCAACGTCTGGTATCCAAGCCCCCAGTTTGCAGGTGCCCTGAGTCGATGAAACATCGTAACTGCATTGTTCGCCGCATAGCGAATATGGGCATGGAACGCAAGACGACTTTCCAGGATGACGCCGAGATATTTCATCTCGGTGACTATCCTGATAACTCTTCCCCCGAACCTGATCACCGGATTTCTCTTAAGGCTACCCTCAAGCATAATGGCATTAATCTTGTCGACTGAGAGATCCAGTTTGAATCTCCCAGCCCACTCCTGTACCATTGTGTCATGGCCATATCAGTTTTCTCCTCTAGTTCTCTCCGGGACCAGGCCTGGACAAGTAGCAACCCGTCGTCTGCATAACCATAGACCATGTAGCCATGCGGGAAGTCTAGCCGAAGCAGTCCCTCAAAGATCACGTTCCATAATATAGGACCAAGGACCGAACCTTGCGGACAGCCCTTGGTCAGCACCTTCTCTTCCTTGTGTGATCCCATTTCCAGGGTACACCAGCGATCTGTCAGAAAAGACTCTATTACTCCATAGATGTTTCCGGGGCACTCTAACAAGCGAAGTTGCCACAATATTTGTGGCCACCAAGCATTGTCAAAAGCTCCCGCGATATCTAAGGATACTGCCATGACATAGGTTTGGTCGTAGGTTTTCACCTGTTCGACCATGTCTATGATTGCCATTTCTGTGCTCTTTCCCTTGGTAAACCCGTACTGGCGAGGATGAATACCTTGGACAATGTCCAGGTATTGCATCAGCCTATGGTTTATCAGGCGCTCCAACGTCTTCCCCATTACCGGAAGAAGCGTTATAGGCCTATACGAGTTTGCCTTTTTCGGGTTTCTCCCGAGAAAGGCACGACAATTGGAAGATCGAGTACTGAATTTCGAAAAATCTAATTAGAAACTCCTGCTGTTGAAATGATAAACAATAGCTATCTCACTCCGCGCCATTTCTGGCTTTGGCTGAGAGAAGTAATAGGAATACCGTGTATTTAAAATTGAGGCATTTTTGTGGACCGGGATCTCGTAATCAGCGGAAAGTGGAAGGATGCACGTCCAGCCGGCTGGGACTAACCCTACGACCTGAAGAAAGCGAGTCTGAATACTAATCACTTCTCGTTACACGTCGAGTTGCTACTTTCTCTTAGCGCTCCCGTGTATAGACGATAATGTTGCCGACGCTTTTGCGAACCCTTGCGAGCATAACTACACTACGCGATAGTGTAAACTACTTTGGTTTGAAGCTTAGCAAGATGTCTACAGATGCGTGCCCACAGACAACATGGAATTATTTCAAAGCCAAAACGTGATAAGGAAGGAAAGCATCACTCGAACTAATGAGGAGTCATCTTATTATAGTCTACTCGCGGTAACTCCGCGTTTTTTTAATCAAGCCTTTGAAAAATCATCCTGTGTGTAACGTGCTTGATTCTTTCCTAGATATGCCACGTATTACAATCGTTTTACACTCGTTTTAACATAAGAATACCTAGTTTTTGCTTAATACGATCTTCTACTTATATTCTATCCATAAATTATACCTCATTTTTATTTATCTAGCTGTTACCCGCAGCTCCACCGCGTTCAAAATTTAACCTTAATTATAATGACCGCGTGCTCTATCTTAATGGTTGGTGGCATATTTTATATACTCCCTAAGAAACTGTTCGTTTTTCCGGGATGAAAAGTACCCTACGTGCTAATCCAGAATATAATCTATCCCTGTACCACATTTCATTCATATCCGTCGAGCCGTTACGACGTGATTGAGTAACATACAAACATAAAAACTTTTCCATTAATAATATTAGTAGGATATAAATAAAAACAGAGAGAAGAGAGCTGTGTAGGTAACGCCTAGTAAGAAATAGTTCTTATGCAAAATAATATTACATTGAGTGCGCACGAATCCGGTGCGTTGTCCCTTATGTGTAATATTCTATACTCGGTGAAGCTTTGTTTGTATGAGACGGAGGAATATCCTGGAAGTAGAACTTTAGCAGGGCTTCAGAAAAGTTGGTAGTAACCGTGAATATCCTATATCACTACTTCAGTACTAAATTCCATGTTTCTAGGGGCACCGGTGGTGTTAGCGGGCTTCGCCTGCCTGCCACTCGAGAGGTTGTGCAGTTTCCTTCCTGGAGAGTGAGTTATTAAAACAACGTCATGTTTTAAATATAACTATTGTCAGAACAAACGGCAACCTCATGCTGATTTCCAATTTATAACCATTTGCAAAAAAAAAATATTTGTCTATTTATTTTATTTGCATCAACCATTCAACTAAGCAAACAAACATCTAAAAAAGGCAAAAAGTGAAAACAAACAAATCAACTGAGACGAAGACACCGCAAAGGCGAGAAATGAAAGTCCGAAACCAAGCAGAAGACCGCTAGAAACAAACAAGACGAAAATCTAGGGAAGATAATAAGCAAGGCACGAATGGACAGAGAAAGGAGAATAAAGTAAATGCAACGTGATGGGCTTTAATTAGCAAATATACGAGATAAAAAATAAGTTAGTGGAATGCTCGTATAGTTAGAAGTGCTAATGCAATCATTTTGAAGATTGCAAATAATAAACCACCAGTTTTATGGAGGGGGGGAGGGGGGCACAAAACCACCCAAGAAAAGGAGGACTTATAAAGTGGACGTAGATAAATTCCTGAGAAAATACTTTTCATCTTAACAGGAAAGATGGAATAAGTGTTTCTGTGAGACCTCCCTTGCCATGGTGGTTCTAGCTATAGAATAACGTACAATATTTAGTTGTACGAATTCGTTGCTCAGTGTTTTATATTCCTCTATATAAGTGACTATAGCTATGAGCACACGCTGTTGAGGACATTTGTTAAGAAAACAACTTATATACGACGCCGCGCTCCATGACACTGTTATTACAGTATATTCCGGCTAAGTTTCCGAGGGTTCTCAGTCCGAACCTCTGGTAAGACGTAAATCATTTATAGAAGTAATTAATATTTAATATTTACACTATCTCCAATCAGCAGAATGTCATAAAGGTTAAATTTGAGTTTTAGTAAGTGCCAGTATACAACTGTCTTATTTACTGTACTTTCTTGAAAATAATGCGTGATACGCCCTCTCTTTTTTGTATGCTGAACGTGTTTGAAGTTTCGTCTAATGCTATATAATAAGTATAAGATCTCTGTCTGTAATACCTCTTAGTCCCTTGAAACTCAGCAGAAGTTATTCAAATTTTGCAGAGTGAATCCTCAGGGTAAAATACAGATCAAGTTCGAATTTCAGCAAGATCAGATTACGCAATCATTACCTTTTACCCTAAAAACACATTTTTAATCACTTTTTTCCTATGAAAAGTTTTGTATTAATGCATAGAGAATATTGCATAGAGATATGAGGTAATGTAATAACATTTTTGTTTACTTTAAACGTCTCGCTTCAATGTTGAGTTAATTAAGTGAGGCCACAATGGCTCAGTGGATAGAGCGATTCCAAGTGGGGTCTTAGTAGCTCATTGGATAGAGAGATACGAAGTGGGGCTGCAGTGGCTCAGTGGATAGAGCGATTCCAAGTGGTGTCGTAGTGGCTCAGTGGATAGAGAGATTCCCAGTGGGGCCACAGTGGCTTAGTGGATAGAACTATATCAAGTGGAGCCTTGGTTGCACAGTGGATAGAGCGATTCCAAGTGGGGCCTTAGTGTCTCAGTGTATATGACTATGTTAAGAGGGGCCGCAGTCTCCAAGTGGATAGAGAAATATTCAATGGGACCACAGTTGCTTCAATGTTGAGTTAATTTCACATCATTTCATTATTACCTACATATATCTATGCAATATTTTTTTCAGTATTTGTATGATAACCAAATTTTTTAACATGGTAACTGTTCTAGCCCCATGACAATACAAAAAAAAAAAGGTCACGGGAAGGGTCTCTTAGTATAGTATAATTAGGCGTTTGAGTGCTGGTGTGTGTCTGTGTTGCCTTAATCAATTTGATGTGCTGATGGCTGATGTGTGCAAGTTCCCTAGTAAGAAAGGCGAAGCGCTCCTTAGAGCACATACAGATTGCATTTAGCATTTGTCAGGGGCGAAAAATGTCCTGGCACACAAAACCCTTTTGTTACAGATAACATAATTTCAGAATTGACGTTGACAATCAAAATAAACGAATCTCCCGTTTTGTTAAGCAAAGTGTTCATTACTGAAATTGTTGCAGTTCTAAAACTCCAAATTTAAGAAAGATAGAAAATGTATTTGAAAATTAATTATTTTACTTGATTTACATTATCTGTTCAGATATTGGTACATTAGAATATACTTGTTTAAAATTATTTCTGTTTGAATATGCCTGGGCCGGAAGGGGGGGGGGGAAATAATTAGTTAACTGTTCTAAAATAAGTTAAAATAAGTTTTACCACTTTAAATGAACAGTGTTCCGAAAGAAAATGTTTCATTTTCTAATTTTTCCGCTAGCCCAAAACGGATCACATAAGTCTCTTTACAGTGTTCAGATTTCCGATGACTGATGCTGCAAACTCAGTCTTTTAGTTCACAAAAAAAATCTGTTACCGGCGGGTTGGGAAAATAAACTTCTGTCGGCCTTAATAATTAATTATTTAGTATTTAAATACCGTTTATGGCCTCTTGATTACATTTGCCCCCTAGTAATTTTGCTGCGCATCTTCAAGTGTGTATAATTTTGCAGCATTACACACTTTCAATACAATACTTAGAACCTCGTAAAATGTAAGAGCGTGATCCACTCATGTATGCTGCCATAGCTGCTAGGATAGATATATGTATATATTTCCATCTCTCACTCTCTCCACATCAAACTCCCTCTTATCATCCCTTCCTATCACCAAATTTCCCTCCCTATCCCAGCATTTCTCTCCCTGTTCCCATATCTCCCTTCCTATCCCCACATCTCCCTCCCTAACACCACACCCTCTCCCTATCCGCACATCGCTCTCCCTATCCCCACATCTCTCCCCCTTCCCTATCACCATATCTCTCCCTATATCTATACATCTCCCTCTCTTTCACACACAAGAGTTCAAGAGGTCCGTCGCTCTCGACGGCCTTTCAAATTACAAACGGAAACTATCATGTCACATTAAAACATAACAAAACGTACTCTGTTCATCTGAAATTCAAAATAACTGATATTTCAAACTACTTATTCCATAACAAAACAATATGAATACTTTATAATATAAATGTCATAAAAGAAGCTGTAAGTATTTAAAAAAATAACATTCAAATGAAACCTTATATAATGAAAATTATATCTAAAATTTTATAATTTTAAAATATTGTGGCATTTTATATATAATTTACATTTTAGACGTTTAAAATAAATTTTATGTCATAAAATCAAACTTCTCACACAAACTGCATAAGGTAAATAATAAATATACAAAATTTTTAAAATAAATCAAATAAATATAAATTATAGCACTCAGATGTGTCAATAGCATTACGGTCCTCCCAACAACGAAACAATAGAAAATTAACGGTTTACTTAAACATTACGAAGTACTTTTATGAGATAATAGTGTCATCTCTAAATAACTTTCCTTTAAAATAACGCCTTAACTGTAACGTATCCGTTACCATAAACGTTTGCGTGCCCTGTAAAAATTATTCGATAACCATGAACAATGGTAACTACACACATCGCTGGATGATGTGCAAACAATTTAAAGTCTCTTCCGATGGCACATATATGCATGGTCTGAGGGCGCTGCTGTCGCTCGTCATGTGGCATATATAGATAGTCCTTATTACTACTCATGTGATGTCGTTTGCATGTTACGTGTCAGGCATGATATGTAAGCGATAAGCATGCATAGAAGACCTACCTGATGGAGTTTGTGAGAGGCCTAACTACAGGGCTGCGAGAGGCAGGGGGACAACAAGTTGAATTGTCCGTCGTTTTGACCATTTGGATTTCACAGACATTATTTTGGAAACAATGGACATGTGAAGGTATCCTCATACGGTGGACCGGTTGTGGACGATCTAGACAGACAATTAGGAGGAGTGGCCTCTTGATTGACCGACACACACGGACAGAGCCAGTGGTTACGTTGTTCACCGTCCAACTGCATAAAGTATTTTCACTGGAGCACCGTAACTTTGCCAGGAGCATTTCTAGACCCTGACACAGGCAGATCTGCAATCCCAAAGACTTCAGCGTGTTCTGCCGTCAATAACTCAACAGTTGCTTTAATTTTTTTCATTTGTGGTGTCAGCAGAGAGCAAAGTGGAATGCTAAAGGGTGCCAATGTATTATCTTTAGCAACGAATCACGCGTTCCTTTGAGAACATATAGCTGCCATGCCAGAATCGGAAGGATCACAGGTGATTGATACAATGTCTGCTTCACCTAACAGCAGCATGTAACCCCTATATCCGGCGTAATGACCTGGGCAGCCGTAGCATATGATCGTCTTTCACCACTGATAGTGATAAGAGGGTCAGTGAATGGAAAACACTAAAAATAGGATATCATGCGATCACATGTACTACCTTTCCTGGCTGATTGCCCAGGAGCCAATCCTGCAACACGATAACTCTCGCCTGCACATAACTCTACTTTCCCACCAGTTTTCCAGAAGTGTTTATTTTAGCACCGACACTTTCCTGGTTAACATTTTCAATTTATTCATTGCCCATACGACATTTGTGGAACCAGATGGCAAGCCAGACCTACCTCCATACAAAATTTTTATAGTTACTTGGAACATGATTTGTAAAAACTGTGGACAAATCCACCGCAGCAAAACACATGTTATGTTTTGCCTACTATTCAAAGGAACGATAGACATATGAAACCACTTTCCTATCTGTGTGTGCTGTGTGTTCCACCCCCCTTTTTTTTCTAAAAACTTCTAAACTCATGAAACGATTTTAACCAAACTCTGTATACATATAGTAATTAGTTAGGACATCTAACTTATATAGTTTTCGACCACACCGGCTGCTTACTTTCAAAATGGCGATCATTAATTTGGAAATTTAGGGCACTATGTGAAATCTTGGCAACCATTAAACCAATTTAAACGAAATTTGGTTTGTTTGTTGATAGTCCATCATGGAAACATTTAAATTAGATACGGGTATTAGTATAAATCCACCATTATGGAATATAGCACTACTTGAAAATGAAGCTTTTTAATCATATCTCGGAAACTACTCAAGTGATTCCTACCAAATTTGGCAACCATTGTTACAAGACGCCACAGGGGCGTATCTGAGTTTCTGAGGGGAGGAGGTCTTAATAAAGATAAAGAACTCTATTTTATTTTAATTTATTCACACAAATGCTATTTACAGCATCAATCTATTTATCTCCACTAATTACTCTTTTTATTTCTCAATGAGCACAGTATTCAATGTCCATCTCAACCCTAATCAAAGTCATTCTCAATGTCTGTTTTGCTATAGTAAATTAACTAACATTCATCATTAATACATGTTCAGTTTGTCTGTTTCCACCATTTTTATAGGCTGTTCAAGATAAAGTGAGCACTTGTTAAGGCCCTCCCAAAATACATTAACTACTAATAAATGTTTTACTGCAACCTCAGGCATCAACTCTTGATAGTGGTGAAAGTCTACAACGTATTTATTAGTCACATGACAATGCTGATATTAAAAAGTGGCGTAAAGACAAATACTGGCTTAAAACAAAAATTTGGAAGGGCCTTAAACATTGCTCACTTTATCGTGAATAGCCTACAATGTCTTTCACTCACGCATCTAGTTCAGTAGTCCAGCCTGCTAGTTGCACTCTTCACTGCACCGATGCTCGCAGTCACAGATTTTTTCTCCTTCTGATCACTTCTCTCTCCACTCGTATCTCTTCTTGCTCGTAGTCTATCACTCAAACTCCAGACAATCATCAACAACTTCCGGCTCGGAGGCCTAACGCGCTTTCATAGTATCAATTGACCTTGATCTGGAACATTTACCGCACACCCCGAGTCATGCTGAGAGGGGCAAAGACGATCAAAACCAGAAAATTCTTCAGATAACGCATAAATTCAATCTGTTGAAGGTCAGGAGCTGCGAGCCGCAAAGTGCTTATCGTGGCGGCTCGCTTGTCGAAACAAGATATGCACTTCTTGGATTATCGCTCGCCTGTCATTCAAACATTCCTTGTGAATCATCACCCACTATCATATCACTACTTCCGCTCACGCGCGCGGGACAAGTAGCAAGAGCGTAACACTATTATAGGCGATGTAAACGATTTATATTTAAATATATAAGGCACTTATTTAAAAATGGTGCTGATATAAATATTTGTAATAATGTGCCATAATTACCAGACCATTTGACCGATTTTGACCAAACCTCGTATGCTGTAAGTATATATTAAAGACATAAAATGTAATAATATATCTTATTCGTTAGTCCGCCACTTTTTAAGATATCACTGCTTTAAAAAATACTTTTTATGTGATCTTTTGGGAATATAACGACTGTTTACTACCAAACTTGGCAGAATAGTAGTACTTGTTTTCAAAATGGCGGACATATAAACATTGTAGCCTAGTACGCTATATCTGCAAAACCATAAAGTCTATTACAACCTTACTTTATATGCTGACAGTATCTATTACAACAATAAAACTTGACTATACAGAGCTTCTGTTAGCCATCATTTTGTAAGATACCGCCACATAGGAAATCAAGGTTTTGTCATACCTCGGGAAATAACACACCGATTCCTACCAAATTTGTCAAATAAGTCGTTCTACGGCAGGCCATGCAAATAGATATGTTTAAGTGGGTCAGATATTTTCAAACTTGCTGCAATGTTAACATTTTAGCTCAGGACACGATATCTACGAAACAATGTTTAAAATGTTGTACTTAATTCGGTATGCCAACAGTCATTGTTTCAACTATCAAACGTGTATATTTAGAGCCTATCCCCCCCCCCCACCCCGTCATAATTTTGCAAGATAGTGCCACATGAAAAAATTAATTTTTTATGTTATATATCGGGGATCAATCAACCGATTCCCATCAAATTTGGCACACAGGTACTTAAATTATTTAAGTGACTCAAATACTTGACTTTCAAAATGACTTCACTGTAAATATTTCAGGAAAGTAAATCCTGTCTACCAATTCCTGTTTACAACCGAAGTTGATGCTCCTAACACTACCTCCGTAATGCCATTGGTTGCTTGCCAGCTGATAAAACGAGGGGTTCTGGGTTCGAGTCCCGGGTAAGGCACACGTGTATTTGCAGTCGTTTCATTAGTATTGCTTATGTTTCAGGTTCCAACTTTTATGTTATCACCGTCAATAAGACGTCATGGCCGACCTACAATTTTAGATTTTTTTGAAGCTCATCAAAACTATTTGCTTTCATGTATGAGGAAAGTATGTTTATTAGTTACATCGCTACCTTCTTGCTTTATCTCTATGCTGGATCGTGTGGTTGCATAGGCACTAGATAGTCAGACCTGGTGCCAAAGATGTCGTTTCTTTGTGCCGCAGGTGGGCGGAATATTGTCTCCATGCAATAATATTGCAATCAATTTACAATCGCAAGGTGTTGTTTCAATCCAACGATCCTTTCCTGGTGTTCCAATAGTTACGACACTCAGTGTATCTTAGTTTGAAGAACGGGAAAATGTGCCACTCAGAGCATTGCAGTAATTCGTGTTGGCGAGAAACGCATTTACTGTACGGTTTTCATTAATATTTTAAAAAGGAAATGGGTACTCTATTATGCTTTTATTTTTAAGCTAATTAAAGGTAATATGATTTTCTGGAGAAAAAGGACAACGGTGAAGTGAACTGCAATGAAATGGTGGTTGAGTTGTTGTTATCAACTGTATTCAAACATGACAGGTTTGTCGCGTTTTATAGTTGGCCGGAATAAATTAATTATCAAATGTATTTTGAATCATAGTACTGTGCGCAGAATGAGCGCTGTCCAAAGGCAGAATTGTATGTGCAAGACGTTCCTTGCTCGTGTTGGAAACAAGGAAGTAAAAGGTACGCTAGGCGGAAGATGTCGCCGCGTGTAGCTGCTATGTTATCGAAATGTTGGCCTCCTGCAGCGAACGTGGGTAGTGCATCCGCGACACGTTATCTCGCGATGATACAACGCAGGGCTTGCTCCCTGCTTGCTGACCCTACAGCGCGAGGTCGTGTTCTGCAGTCACGCCGAGTTCTGCTTTCACGCTAGCGTTCAAGCGGTATGCATTTACATGAACGTGAATGAATAATTTTCAGTATAAATACTCAGTAAGCAATATAATAGCCCCAAATATTTGAGTGTTTTAGATAACATTTGTTAGTGCCGGGCTGTGGTTCCATTTTCAATTTCTTCTAACAAACGCAACTTCCAACTTTGCTTACCCTCTACGTGTATTTGCCGTTTTATAATATATAAAATTAATTCTAAAACGGAAACTAAATTAATGTAATAATAATTAAAATGGATATTATTTAGAGAGCATATTACAAATTATAAGACAACTCCCGTTCTCCTGGACACTTTCATCCATTTTTCAAGGAAAAAGGACTGGAGGACGCAAGCAGAACGACTGCTTACCCTGCCAAAGGAACGCTTGCGAGTTCGATTCTTTGCTAGTCGCTCCCGTTTGTCTAAATAAGTACTAGATAGCAGCACTATGCGTGTACAGTATGGGAGTTACGAAAACTCTGTTTATCGAATAGGAAACGGGAAACTCAGAATAAATGTATTTAAATTTAAGGCGAAAACTATAAGTAGTCGATTATTTCCAATATGTATAGGGCAAGAACTGCTTACCTGGCGTCTATGGAATAAACACCACAGTTAATACTCCCCTCTACCGGTTTCTTGTTGAGCTTTTAAACATAGATAGAACTGTGCCTAAACTACTTATGACGATATTCATAGTAGTGTTAGGTCCGTGACAGATGTTGGGACCACAAATGGCATGCAGTTTGAATAGTAATGTTAAGTGCACACTCGCCAATCCAGGCCGTGTGCGAGCCACACTCCAGGAGACGAGAGTTGTGGAGGTCCGGCTTAGCAACAGCCCGATCAACGTCAGGAGGAGATCGTCGTATAAATAGGGCTGCAAACCGCCCGATTCCCTCCTCTCCTCTCTCTCTCACTCTACGGTCCAATACAGGCGACGATCAAAAGACGCATCCAGAGGTGACATCGACGCGAGGCGCCGCTCGTCCCTGGGTCGCAGGTCTGCTGGTCCTGATTCTAGACCAGGCTGCTATCTTCCCCGTCAGGAGACGTCCTTGCGCCACCATATCTCCACTATACGGCATCAGGAGGACCCGGAGGAGCTTCAGTCGATCCGATCTGAGCCAATGGTAGGTGTGGTTCCAGTAGGTTGCAAGGTAGAGCGATAAGGAAGTTACGCGATTAAAAGAGAGAATTAAAGTAAAAGATAAAGTTAATTATTTGCAGGACAACGAAATATAATTATCTGAATATTGTTTGTACACCTATATTGTGAAAATATTAGTATCTCAACAAATCGTTGTTTGTACTGTTTGTTGTGTTAATAATTACAGTGATATTAGAACGCCCGTAATCAATTCCAGTGGAATTACAGAATACTAAAGTGACATTAATTAGGTGATCTTAGAGTTGTGAAGGAGAGATAGGAGTAAATACCTCTTGCAGCAGTTGAAGCTAGGACACATTGGTCGCTTTGTGTCAGCCAGGCTTGGTGTAGTCACACAGTCTTAGAATTCAGTTTACCCAGCGATCAAGTAGGAAAGGATATCGGCTGACTAGACGAACCCAACACAGTGTAAGGAAGGTCATCAACTGGACAGAAGGAAAGGAACTAGTAATTATTTCAAAAATTTTGAATACGTTTGTACGAGGGCCAAAAATAATTTCCAATATTTGTTCCATATTTTATATTTTGTGATGCGGTGTCAAATATCGGTCCAATAAAATTACAAATAAGTGGGGAATTAATTTTCAAAACTAAAATTACTACTGAATTAAGACAATTAAATTTATATAACGTGTTTAAATTTCAAAGTTGTACTCAAATAAAATTTTCGGGTAGGCCTACAACCCGAAATAATATGTAACGACACCAGCATGTCAAAGAAGTTACTTGGGTATTCACAATGTTCGTCTACAGATAAATTCAATTCAAATTTCCTGATAAACTTCAAATTTATAAACGTTAGAAACTAAGCCCTAATCATAGGCGAACAAGTGTCGCATTTCAAAGAAATTGCTTCGTAGTATTCTTATGATTCCAACAAACAGGGTATCCAAGTCAGAGAGTGGTGTTGTATTAACTTAACTAAATTAACTTTATAAAAATGTATAGCTATTATTATGCAAAAAAAAAGGTCCGATTTACCCCCTCCCCCCAATGTGCACTGTTTTGGTATTTAGTGTTGATAGTAGTGTATATTAGCTGGTTTTGGGACATGCATCATCCATCGGATCTCAGATCCGTCCGCCATTTTTGTAGGCGCGGCCGGCGGCCTGGGACGGCCATGTTATCGACAAAATTGCCAGTTTCACTCCAAAAACTACTTCCAAAATTAATTATTTTACCAAAATAAATCACTTTTTCCACCAAAAATTCAAAGAAAAAATGGAAAAATGAGGAAAGCGGATTTATAGCTTCTCGAAAGCCGAAAAATCGTTAGTCGAGCAAGAGGATTAGAGGCTATTAGCGGAATGAGCCACTTATTCCTCACAGCAAGAAAAGAGGATTCGAGATCCGAGTCAGGTCAAGCAAACAGGAGAGGATCAGCGGACCTGGAACCCTCCCCCACCCCCTTCCAGCACCAACCACGACCACACCGTGCTACCACCATCCCTCTCCTTCTCCCCACCCACTATTCCCATTCACCTCACCCCATTCTCCCTGGAAATTATTACATAAAATCGCAAAAAAATTTTAAAAAATTGTATAAAATCGAGAAACATTTAATGTTAACCTTACACTCATCCCACCATCCTTGACTCATCCCTCTCCAGACCCACCCGCCCCCAATCTTAAAAAAAAAAAATCGATAAAATCGCAGAATATCAAGAAAAAAATCTAAAAAATCGAAGAACATATAATATTACCATACCCTACCCCTCGCTCATCACGCCACCCTCACCTCACCCTACCCCCTCTCCTTTTCTACCTCCTGGCAATTATTATAAAATCGAGAAAAATTGCAAAAAATTAATTCTAAATATCGAGGAACACATAACGTTAACTTTACACTCACCACATCATTGTAAAAATCCTCCCAATCCCACCCAATAATAAAAAAATCGAGTAACGTAACATTAGATCCCCTTCTGTTGCTCACCCATCACCACCTCGCACCCCTCACCCACAACCCCATCGCCACCCTACACCACTCCTAACCCCCTCAACAACCCAGTTACCCTGTTGGTGACCCATTACCCATAACCTTGACCATTACCCATAACCTTGACCATTAGCCATAACCTTAACCATTACCCATAACCTTGACCATTACCCATAACCTTGACCATTACATATTACCTTGGTCTGTAAACACGAACTTGATCCGGACACATTAACTTGATCTGGGCACACGACCTTGACTCATGGCTTGGCCTTGACTTGTGGCCTTGACCTTGACATATGACTCATTACCTTGGCTCGTAACTTATGCCTATGACCTTTACATGTGACTTTGACCTATGACATTGACCTCGGTGATATTGAACTTGAAATCAAGAAAAAATCATGAAAAATATGAGAGACCGAGGAACAAATACATGCCTAATGTGAAAAACCAAGTCGTGTGTATGACCGTACAATTTTGCTTCACGTAAACATGGCAGAGCACAGTCACTCCCTGGTATGACGATCAGCAGCTGACTGAACACATTTTTTTAAATTTCATTGGCTATATAGCTGATCAATACTACGACCTCCAAGACAAATTACTAACTTTAAATAACATTCATACTCCCCTCCAACCCACCCATCCCCAACCCCCAATCATCCCTTCACTTCTATCACCATTTACTTACCATCAACACCCATGCATGCTGTTACCCCCTCTCCCACCCAGCTAGTAACTCACTTTAGCTCGCCCCCTCACAATCCACCCTCGTAATCATCCATCCTCATGACTCTCCACCCCATCTAATACCCAATCATTTCCTGAAGAGACAAACTCTGCTCAAGACTGGCTCCTGGCAATACCAATTCCTTAATAAAAATGACTAGAACAGCAAGGCCAACCGACCATACCATTCACCCATACTAACAGTTTATGGTGACCAGTCTCGAAAAAAGTCACCTAATGCGAATATCATGGCTTACCTCTTCGCACTAAAATATCACAAAATTTCACAAAATATTCAAAAATCATCGCAAACACTTCGAAAATCATCTCAACCACATGTGTATATATCTAAGGAGCCATACCTGCCAACCATACGATCCATCCATCTTGGCAAACATCCAACTCCAAATGAGACCAACAAGTAACGCCAACCGAACGTACGAATTACCATACCAAACACCCATTACACCCATACAGACTAACAGCCAAACAAGACTGAACCGAGATACCAATGGGCAAGAATGTCCAATCGACCAACCATACTAGCCATACAATCCATCTGTACAGACCAACCTTACTTACCAACCACTCTAACCTGACATACCAAACATCCATATGAACTTACCATACAACCCAACCTCTTTTATGGTCGACTGGTATGCACCTTTGGCGTGGATAGCTGTAGATGAAATGTTTTCATAGTTTAGCAAATATTTGCGAAGATTTCGTTGGAAGAGATAAGTAATGGGATTTGTTATGTGTCTTTTATCGTGTAATTGCCAGCCATACAAACCAACTATACCAGATTACCATGAGATCCAACCGTACGAGCCAACCATACAAGATAACAGTACCAGCTTAAAATGTGAAACAACCATGACAGTCATCCACACCTCCAAACCATTCGATTCCTTCATACCTAATGGCCATCAAGATAAGTCAACCATAACATCTGTTGATGCCAACCAGTCATACAAACTAGTCATTCTGGCCATAGCTAAGAACCAGACCATCTATGTATACAAGACAATTACTGACTGCACCCAATACTAATGCCTATCAAAATAGATCCTGACGAGACCAATTACCAACAAACTGACTATTAAAATGGTCAAGATCATTTATCTGTACCAACAGACATCGATGACCAATCTCGAAAAATGTCGACATATACGAATCTCGTAGTAACCACTTCATGCAAAATCTTCGCGGAACATATCATCTACAGCTAACCTTACCAAAGGACCATACAGGCGAGCAGACCATGCATACAGGCTGACCATTACTAGCAGTCCATGCCAGACATCAGTACCAGACATCGAGACCATCCAACCAACTGGACCAACCATAATGGCCAAGGACTGGCACAACCCAAGACTGACACAGGTGTAGACTACTAGAGATTTGTAGCACCGCATGGACCGCAATCAGCACCGCATGCACCACACTTGCTACAATCAGCACTGCACTCACCACAATCAGAACCAAATGCACTGCAATCAGCTCCACAATCAGCTTTGTATGCTCCACTATCTACATGCATGCTCCACAATCACCCCACAATCAGCACCATATGCTCTTCAATCACTCTGTAATTGTTCCACTCTCACAGCAATCTGCACCATACGCTCTGCAATCTGCACTGCACACTACCCAATCATTCCAATTCGTCCAGACCTGTAAGCTATCTTATTCTGCTTGTTTTATACTGTACTGAGGAGGAGGTAGCGTAAACATGCCTGCTGATGAACTTCACCTAAAAACATCCGTTTGGAGGAATAACCTTCCCACAAAAAAAAAACATGACACCTCATGGCTCGCACCCAGCACCAGCTCCACCTAGCAAACAATCACCCTTACGACATGCGATGATTGGCTTCCAGCATGTGAGGGCTTCATGCAGACCACTATTGGCAGTATCAGCAGTTGGTTGATGCCCAACCAACGCTACTCCCATCGCACCACCTCCACGATCTTCAGTCACGAGATGATGTACACCTTCTCCTTCGAGTCAAGGGCAACTGGTAGGCATGTAACTTCACCTAAAAAAAAAAATCAGTTTGGAGGAATAACATCCCCACAAAAAATTGTGTGTGTGCTGTGTGTATATATACATATATAACACACATTTTTTGGGGAGGTTATTCCTCCAAACAGATTTTGTTTAGGTGAAGATATATGCACATCTGTCGGCCTGACTCGAAGGAACTGGTGTACATCACCTCATGCATTGAAGATGTTGAGGTGGTGCTGTGGGAGTAACTTTGGTGGGGCATCAACAAACTGCTGCTACTGCCGATAACGGTCTACGTGAAGCCCTCGTGTGCTGGAAGCCAATCGTTACATCTCTACGAAGTAATTGGGTGCCAGGTGGAGCTGATGATGGGTGCGTCCGATGAGGTGTCGTGTTTATTTTTGTGAGAAGGTTATTCCCCCAAATTTATTTATTTTTGGGTGGAGAAATTTATCAGAAGGCTTGTTTACACTACCTCTTTCTCAGTACAATATAAAACAAGCAGAATAAGATAGCTTACAGGTCTTGATGAATTGGAGTGATTGTGGAACGTACAGTGCAGATTGCGGAGCATACAAAGCAGATTGTGGAGCATACAGTGCAGATTGTGGAGTATATGGTACAGATTGCAGTGTGAGTGGAACAATTGCAGAGTGATTGCAGATCATATGGTGCCGATTATGGAGCGATTGCAGAGGTATTGCAGAGTATGCAACGCAGATAATGGTGCATGCAGAGCTGATTGTAGTGCATGTGGTGCTGATTGCAGTACAAGTATTGCTGATTGCAGTGCATGCTGTGCATATGGTGCTGATTGTGGTTCATGTGGTGCTGAATGTGGTTCATGAAGTGCTAATTGTAGTGCATGTGGTGCTGCAATCCCCCAGAAATCTATCTCTGTGTCAGTATTGGGTTGTGACATTCCTTGGCCAGTATGATTGGTCCAGTTAGTTGGATGGTCTTGTTGGCTTGTGCTGCTTTCTAGTGTCGGCTGCTAGTAATAGTCAGTCTGTATGAAAAGTCTGCTCGCCTGTATAGTCCTTTGATATGGTTAGCTGTAGATGATAAGTTTCGCGAAGATTTTGTGCGAAGTGGTTACTATGAGAATCGTATAACTCGACTTTTTTCGAGAATGGTCATCGAAATCTGTTGGTACAGATAGACTGTATTGACCGTTTTAATATAGTCAGTTTGGTTGGGAATTGGTCTCGTCAGGCTCTCTTCTTAATAGGAGTTAGTCTTGGGTGCAGTCAGTCTTTTCTTGTATAAGTTGATGGTTTGGTCAGCTGGCATAACCCTTTGGTATGGTCCTTAGCTATGGCCAGAATGGCCAGTTTGTATGACTGGTTGGCATCAACAGATGTTATGGCTGGCTGATCTTGATGGCCGTTAGGTATGAGGAACCGAATTGTTTGGAGGTGTGGATGACTGTCATGGTTGTTTCGTATTTTAAGCTGGTACTGATGGTTTGTATGGTTGGCTTGTATGTATGGTTCTCATGGAAGTCTGGTGTTGTTGGTTTGTATGTCTGGCCAGTATGAGCAGTTCATATGGATGTTTGGTAAAACTGCTTCAATTTGACAGCTTGTATAAATGGATTGTATGTATTTATGGCATGGTAGCATGGCCAGATAGTATAGCTTATATGGATGGTTGGTATGGAGGGTTTTGTCATATTGGTATCGCCAGTCGGTCTTGATGGACTGATGGTCTGGTTGGGTGGAGTGGGTGTTTGGTATTGATGATTTGTAAGTTCGCCTGATTATTGGCACATATGGTTTGTATGGATGGCCGTTCTGATTGGGGCTGTTTGTATGGTAGACTGGTATGCTCCTTTGGCTTGGATAGCTGTAGATGAGATGTTTTAGAAGTTAAGCAGATGTTTGCAAAGATTTTGTGTGAAGAGTTAAAGTAATGGAATTTGTATTATGTGGCTTTTCTCTTGCAATTGTCAGTTTATTTGACTGGTTGACTGGCTGGGGTAGCGGTTATTATGAATGGCCGAGTTTGATGGTCGTTATACTGGATGGCTCGAATTGACTTTTGGTATGGACAGATTGTACCTTTTGAGGAGGTTTTCTCAGGGTACACAGTGTGTCGTCCTGAGATAACTTTTTTTTCTTCGTCTGGCAAATCCAGAAAGGTGCTTTCATGCAAACACTTGCTGGTGTTGTTCTGCTAGGGAGAGGAACTGCTGTAGAACGAAGTAAAAAGCGAAAGAAGGGAATGCTTGCACCCCACCTCTGTGAGGTTATTAGTCAACCAGGTTTTTAACCTCTGTGTTGCCGTAATTCCGCAAGGTTTTCCCACAGCAGCTACATTGGTGCACAAAGAATGGTGTCGGCTGTTGGCCTTTGGGCTCTCAGCAGTAAGGTTGAAGCCCTTGCAAGAAACCTAGTGGTATGGGACTTAGTATGCCTCGTGTTAATTACTTGTGTTTAGTGTTGCAGTGAGAGACTCTCTGCTGAAAAAGTGAAGTGTACTACGAAGGACTTCTTTAGTGAAGCCGTAGTGAAGCAAAGAAGAGTACCTGTGGTGAAGGAATTCTTCAGGGAAGCCTGTGGTAAAGGACTTCCTTATTGAAGCCTGTGGAGAAATTCTTCTTGAGTTAAATAGGGTATGACACATTGACTGGGCACATGTCGTCGAAAACAAGCCCTTTTAAGAGGTACAAGACATAAATGGTGGATACACTCCTCTTGAATCTCCCCAAGCCCAGGCCATTGAAGGAAAAATGGAAGGAGCTTAAAAGTATACCGGGACAAGGGAATGTTCCTAAGACTTTGGTAAAGGCAACTGTTGATCGGTTGCTGGATGCCGATTTCGACTGAGAGGCATACATGATAACCCCTAACAATAAGTAATGGCATCAGAAGATCTTTTACTGCATCTACGGAGTCGACAGATCAGTGATATCTATGAGGATGAAGAAGGAAATGAAGGTGATGGCGGAGAAGATGGTAACAAAGAGGGGTACTTTGATAGAACCTCTCTTATGTGGAACCGAGAAGTAGGTGAAGAGGGCAATGATGATGGCCTTCGGTACTTAAAGAAGAAGATCAAAGAGTTCATCATGATTGGCCGGGGAGGCAAATCTCTTTAGAGACCAACCCTGGAACAAAAAACAGAAAGGCAGGTATTGGTGGAGCCTGGGCCATCTGGGAAGACAGTAGTGAGGAAACAGCTCTGCTTCGATAATATGGAAAAAAGGGGGTGCCTCATTAGATGAAAAGGACCAGATTATATTTAGTGAGCAGAGAACTGGTCGAATACACTCGGATGTGTATGAGATGGTGTCAGCTCTCACAGAGTGGATACAGCAAGAATTCGAAAGTAAACTTGACACACACAAAATGGATTTTGCCAAAACTATAAGAAATAAAGAATCTTTTCGACAAGGCCTTGATCGAAAATGCAAAGCTTGTAGGGAAAGTGCAGGTTCAAGTACTGTGGTTGAATAAGATAGTAATGGAGGAAAAGGGTACTGTGTTAGCGATACCCAATATTAAGAGCTATGCACAAATAGCAAAAGGGGGGGGGGGACATGATTCAGTCCAGGCCCCCTAGAAAGGTAGTATTGGTGTCCAGAGGGTGGGGGTATGACCAGTGTACAAATAAAGGAGACATTGAAGTAGACCCTGAATCCAAAAAAGGAAGGGTTAAAAATCCGAAACATCAGGGAAATCCGCAAAGGCAGGATAATGATAGAGGCTGGTGACCTGAAAACCTTGGAGAAGTTAAGGAACCAGCAAAAAAATAAGCGACCTGGGACTTAAGCTGGAGGCCCCGAAAAGCAAAGGACCAAGAGTCATTGTATAGAATGTACCCAGAGAAGAGGATAACATGTCCTTTGCTGAGACTGTGTTTATACAAAACTGTAAGTCGGGGAAATTCACAAAGGAGAAATTTATAAGAAAAGTTCATGCAAGCCATACATCAGGAAGATGAAACTCTGGCAGGGTGAACTTGATACTGGAATGCGACCCGGAGATAAGGAATTGACTCATCAATTAAGGCAGTGTGTTTGTGGGATACAACATTTGTAGAGTGAGAGACTACCTGTCGCTCTCGAGATGCTATCATTGCCAAGCATGGGGACATATCGCCAAAATATGTACTACCGAAGTGACATGCTCCAGGTGTGCTGAAAAGGTTCATAAGTTCGAGGATTGTCCTCACAAAGGCGATAAGAATTATGAGGAGAAATGTGTCAATTTTAAGAGCCGTAAGTTGGAACATGGGCATATGGAGGATTGGAAGAAATGCCCTGTCAGTAGAGCTCGCTCGTATAGACTATGGTTTATAAATTAAGGATTGGGCAAGTGAACTTGCAAAAGTCAATCTCTGATCTAAATTGAATAGTGGTGGAGCAGAACCTGGATTTGGTGCTGTTTCAGGAGCCCTATGTTCCATTTGAAGATGCTGTGGGATTGAATGGAACAGTCCTTACAACTGGATTTAGACTTCAGGCTGGAATAGTGAGGACGAACATGGAAGTGGATGTCATGCAGATGTCTTGCCTATCAAATAGACATTGTGTATGTGCACAGATCCAGCTTAAGGATTTGAAGGTGTGACTGGTATCCTCCTATTTCCAGTTTGGGGATGAAACACAAGACCCCCTGGATAGATGGGATGTTGTTCTGGATGTGTTGGGTGATCGTCCTGAGGTCATTGGGGCTGATGTAAATGCAAAATCGGAAATGTGGCATTCCAGGGAAACATCACATAAAGGGGAATTGGTTAGCCAGTATGCCCTAGCCAACAAACTTGAAGTCTACAATGTGATAGGTGAGCTTCCAACTTTTATGTTACATGCATGGGGCACGGAGGATTCCCTGGATGTTACACTTGGAAAAAGAAAAGCTGCTGGAATGGTTAGCGATTGAAGAGTCACTGGATGCAGCTCCAGTAACACAGGCTGATTATTTTCGAGTTGGGGCTTCCTGTAAATGGTGCAGCAAATGACCTGCAGGTGCAAGAAGAGTTTAAACTGGAATATAGGTTTATCCATAATGGGGCAGACTGGAAAGCTTTTTACCTGGCCCTGTTGAGGAGACTGGGAGAAAATATGGCTGCTTTTGAAGAAGGAAGCTTGCAAGAACAAGTCGATGCCTTAACATCGGTGATTCTGGGGGACCTGTGAAGAGGCGTTTCAGAATACTAAAAATGGATTGCCTAACCTCAGCTGGTGGGATGACCAACTGGAGGAAGATAGGAAGAGTCTCCAAAGAGAACAGAGAAGACTTCACAGGTCAAGAAGAGAAGAGGGGCCTTACAAGGGAATATAAAAGGAAGAAGCATGCCTACTTCAATAGGGCCAGGAAGAAGAAGAGAAGATCTTGGACTGATTTTGTCACCAGGGTCGGAAATTAAGATCCCTTTGGAGTGGTTCATGAACTTCTTCCTGGGAAAATGAAGCAGGAAACTACATCGCCCAATGTTAAGGTGAGGGGGATCCTGGTGATGGAGCTAAGGGATAGCATGGAGGTTCTGCTCCACTCGCTGTTGCCAGATAACTCCCAGGATGGTGAAGGCGAGTAACACTCTGCCAAGAGGCAGAAGATGGAAGATGTGCTGGAGGAGTTGGACACACCGGAGTTCACCATTGACGAATTAGAAGATGTGGTCTGCAAACTGAAGAGTAGGAAAGCCCCTGGACTGGAAGGAATCGGGGCTGAAATCGTCAAGAGGTGTTTCTCTATGGTGAAGAATCGGCTTCTCGACATCTACAAAGGATGCCTCAGGAGCAGAGTGTTTCCTCGCCAGTGTAAACGGGGTGTTGTTCGGATCCTATACAAAGGAGAAGGCAAGGACAAGACAAAATAAAGTCCTACAGACCCTTGACTTTGCTTCCGGTGCTGGGTAAGGTCTATGAAAGACTCCTGAATTGCAGATCTGCTCAAGCATTGGATGCAAAGGATATGCTGAATGAGTAGCAATATGAATTTAAGAAGGGCAGTGGAGTTGATTTTGCTCTTTTTGAAGTGAGATCTGCTGTAACTATCAGCGATGAGAAACATGTCATGGCAATATTTCTTGACATATTAGGGGCCTTTGATAATGCCTGGTGGCTGGAGGTAATGTGGCAGTTAAGGAGAAAGCCATGCCCAGCCAACATCTATCAGGTGCTACTAGACTATTTTCAAGAAAGCATCACCTGGTATTCTGCCAGAAATGTACAGGTGAAGAAGACACTCACCAAGGGATGCCCCCAGGGATCAGTTCTTGGACCGGTCCTCTGGATTGTATTGTTCGATGGACTGCTTGGGATAACTCTCCCAGAGGGTTGCAATATTTTTGGGTGCGCAGATGACGGATTGGTCTTGGTCTCTGGTGCTACCAGATAGAGGGCCGAAGATAAGGCAGCAACTATTATGGCAATGATAGAAGAGTGGGCTTCAAAGGTAAAGGTAAGTTTTTCTACAAGTAAGACCAAGACCATGATGTTGAATGACGCTCTTGCAAGAAATCCAACAGTGAGTCTCTCCAGTATGTTTCCGAGTACAAGTACCTGAGAATCATGCTGGATGGGAAGATGAGCTTTCTAAAGCACATACAGTATGTGGCTAGAAAGGTGGTGGTTTTATTCCACAAACTGATATCTATTGGAAGCATGGAGTGGGGCCTTGATTTCCCTATGCTAAGGATAATTTACAAGGTGGTGTTCGAGGGGATCATCATGTATGGTGCGGTTATGTGGCACACCCGTGCAGGTCTGGCATTGCATAATAGGAAGCTCATCAGTGCTCAGAGGGTGGTGCTGCTGGAAGTTGCAATGGCTTATAGGACTGTGTCCAATGAGGCACTCCCTGTGTTGGGGGGTGTCCTGCCTGTCGATCTTCTAATCAGAGCACATGGACTTCTGACAGAAAGGAGAAGAATTAGAAGGCCTACAATTCAAGAACGAAAGTTATTCAGGCAGGACACCCTCAGTGTGTGGCAAGAAAGATGGGATTCCTCTGAAAAAGGAATAATCACACACAAACTCATCCCAACTTGGAAGAGCGGATGAAGAGAACGTGGATTATCATGAACCACTACAGTGCTCAACTGTTCACTGGTCATGGAAACTTTAAGTTCAAACTGCACAGTATGAGACTGGTTCTGTCACCCCCATGTGATGTACGTGGAGTCGACGATAATTTGGAGCATGTTCTTATAAATTTTCTGAAAGTCAAAGACATCAGGGAATAGCTTCAAGTGGTGGCAGACCAAAGAGACGTGCAATTGGAATTACGAGTGATGGTGGACGAAGATCTATACAGATTGTGGAATAGATTTGCCACAAAAGTGTGCAAAAGGCTTGAGGAATATGACCAGTGGTGGCGTGAGCAATCCAATGACCCATAACGGACTGTTCGGGTAAAGGCTTTACGTTAGAGTCAGAGGACTCTTGATCGGCGAGGATGACAGGTTTTCACTGAAAAAACCGGCTACGGCCGTGTAAGATATCAAGAGAGGCACAAGGCACTGAAGACAGAAGACCAAGAGGAGAAAGTGCTGTGCACTGTCTTACTCATCCTAGTACAGTTGTAGTGTAGGAGGATGGAGGGTATGACAGCCTTTGGGCCGTGAAAACATGTACCTTTTGAGGGTGCAGTTGATTGTTATATGTGTTTCGAATTTTAAGCTGGTATGTATGGTTTGTATGGTTGGATTGTATGGTCGTATCTCATGGATACCCGATATAGATGGTTCGTATGGTTGGGTAGTATGGAAGTTCATATAGATGTTTGGTATGACAGTTTCAAGTGGTTGGTAGGTAAGGTTCGTTTCTATGGATGGATCGTATGGCTAGTACGGTTTATCGATTGGACATTCTTGCTCATTGGTATCTCGATTCAGTCTTGTTGAATTGTTGGTCTGGATGGGTAAAATGGGTATTTTGTATGGATGATTCGTATGTTCGATTGGTGTTGATAGCTGGTCTTGAGTGGCATTGGATGTTTGCCAAGATGGATGTATGGTATGGATGGCTGGTATGGCCCCTTGGGTATAAAAATATGTGGGTGAGATGATTTTCGTAGTGTTTGCGAAGATTTGAGAATATTTTGTGATGTTTTGTGACACTTTAGTGCAAACAGGTAAGCAACAAGATCCACATTAGGCGATTTTTTTCTATACTTTACTTGTCATCATCGACTGTTGGTATAGGGGGATTGTATGGTCGGTTGTCCTTTCCCACTGTTATAGTCATTTTTGTAGGAATTGGTATCGGCAGGAGCCAGTCTTAGGCAGAGTCAGTCTCTTCAGGAAATGATTGGGCATTAGATGGGGTGGAGAGTCATGTGGATGGATGATTGCGAAGGTGGATTGTGAGGGGGCGAGTTAAGGTGAGTTATTGGTTGGGAGGGAGAGGGGGTGGTAGCTTGCGTGTGTGTTGATGGTAAGTAAATGGCAAGGAACTGAAGTGATGAGAGTTATGGGTGTGTGGGGGTAGGTTGAAGGGGGTATGCATACCACATAGTCAGTAATTTACTTTGGGTGTCGTAATATTGTTCAGGTATATAGCAAATGAAATTAAAAATTGTTTCAGTCAGCTGATCGTCATACCAGGGAGTGGTTGTGCTCTACCATGTTTATGTGAAACATAGTTTTAGGGTCACACAGATCCGGCTTCGTTCTTCTCATTAGGTATGTATTTTTTCATCTATGTTTCTTAGATTATTTAACGATTTTCTTGATTTTTGATTTTAAGGTCAAGATTACCATGGTCAAAGTCATGAGTCAAGGTCAAGATCATACATCCAGATCAAGGTAATGGGTAATGGTCAAGGTAATGGGTAATTGTCAAGGTAATGGTTAATTGCCAATGTAAGGTGTAATGGACAAGGTAATGGGTACTGTTCAAAGGTCATGGGTAATGGTCACGAAACATGGGTCCAAAATATGGTAACAGGATTGATGAGTGGGTTAGGAGTGGTGTGGGGTGGTGACAGGGTTGAAGGTGTGGAGTGAGAGACGATGAGGGTCAGCAATGGAAGGTGAATTAAAGTTATGCTACTCGATTTTGAAGAATATCTTGTGACTTTTCTTAATTTTTATTATACGAGGGGTTTGGGGAATTGTTATGGTGATGCGAGTGTAAGGTTAACGTTATATGTTCCTTGATTTTTAGAATTTTTTTTTTTTTTACGAATTTATCGTTTTTATACCAATTCCCAGGAGGTAGGTGAGGAGAGCGGATGGTGGGTTAAGCGAGGGGTATGGTAGGGAAACATTGTATTGTCTTCGATTTTCTAGAATTTTTTCGATGTTTTGCTATTTTCTCGATTTTTTTTATCATTGGTGAGGAAAAGGGGGTGAGGTGAGGGTATTGGGATGAGCAAGGGGTAGGGTAGGGCAACATTATATGTTCCACAATTTTTTAACAATTTTCTTGATTTTTTTATGATTAGGTAGGGGTATTGGAGGGGAGGGGTTTGTCGAGGGTGGTGGGATGAGTATGATGTTAACATTTTATGTTTCTAGATTTTTTAAATATTTTTTATATTTTTGCGATTTTTTTTAGATTGGAAGGGGTGCGTTGGGATAGGGGGTGGGGTGAGGTTCGAGGGATGAGTGTAAGGGTAACATTAAATATTTTTCAATATATATATATATATATATATATATTAGATTTTTTATAATAATTGCCAAGGAGTGTGGCGAGGTTGTGACCGAAGAGGGGTCGGACGATGGAGAGGGGTTGAAGTAGCGGGGTGTGGACTTGGTAGGTGTTGGAAGATGGTGGGGGAGAGGACCAGATCCACTAATTCTCTCTGGTCTGCTTAACCAGGCTCGGAGTCTTAAATCCTCTTCTCCTACTCTGAGGATTAAGTAGCTCATTCCGCTAAGAGCCTCTAATCCTTTTGCTCGACTGAGGATTTTTCGACTCTTGCTTCAAGGAGCTTCAAACCCGCTTTTCTCACGTTTCCATGTTTTTGGACATTTTCTGTTGAAAAAAGTTATTTTTTGGTGAAATCATCAATTTCGTAAGTGGTTTTTGGAGTGAAACAGGCAATTTTGTCGATAGCATGGCCGTCCCAGGCCGCCGGCTGCGCCTACTAAGATGGCGGACGGATCCGAGATCCGATGCATGATGCATGTCTATAAACCAGCTAGTATAAATTTCTGTTGATATCGCGTGATTTAAAAAATAAATTTCTCAAGGGGAAGAGCTGGACTCCAGCTGAGATTTATATATATTTTTGCCATTAGTAACGTTTGAAATTAATTTTTGTAAATTTATGTTCGTTAAGGAATACAACATGATTTAAAGGTTTAGATGCAGTTATTTGACTTCTTTTACTACTATTGCTTCTGCAGTCATTCTCAAAAGGTAGCCCTAATAGATAATTAACTCGTATTTATTGCTCATGGTAAACAAATATACTCTATTGATATTGTTACAATTTCTCTCTAGAAATTAAGTGGGCTATACCACGTTTTTTAAGGGATGGAGGTCTTAATCAAATAAAAAAATTAATTATAATAACCTGGTTTTATTTACAATAACTACAGCAAAATTCTCTGAACTCAAATTCTCACAATAAATTGAAATCACTTACTGTTCACAATTGACACCAATTAATAAAATATATAATTACGACAAAGAAATCAATGAAATTAAATAATTAAAGATTAGTCCCAATAGACAGTGCATTAACCCATCCAATTATTTTATAATTTATGCGTCCATATTTGACAGATCGAATAGTTACAGTAAAATCAGTATTACACTTTCATTTAGTCCCACCTCAGTCCAGTCCATGTCCCGTCAGTCGCAATGTTCCAGAGTCCTCCAAGCGCCCTCACGTACAGTAGGCTTCACTCGTCGGTTTCACACCCTATCTTCCATTCAAGCCACGAACACCTCACTCGCCGTCGTCCTGCAATCTCCAGTCGTCGTCCACACTTGCATTTGCTCGCGCACACTCGGCCAGACGGCCTCTGTCAAAGACTGCCGGCCGCTGGGTTGCGGCAGTATACACAGTGTCTTAGGCTGCCACCTAGAAACTTCCCCAACTCGCGTGATGCGACGCGGATGGCTGAGGCGCCAGCCAGTCTCACCAGAACATTCTTGCGTCGTCGCTAAACGTATCGGAAACTCTAGCAGGCAGAGGAGATCTGTGACACCAGCAAGTCTCGCCGCTGTCGGCATTCACGGGATTCTCAGGAGGGCAGACAGCCACGAGTGCATCGTTCCAGGAAGAGGGGAGGGCGAGGTGGGTCTCAGATTACGGCGCGGGGCAGCTGAGTCGGCGCCAGCTGCAGCACGTAACAATACTATAGTCGGGAGAAGCTTAGTCACATTAGGAAGAAATATATCATGTGTGTATGTGCAATCTAACACACACACACACACACACATATATATATATATATATATATATATATATATATATATATATATATATATATATATATATATATATATATATATATATATATATATATATATGTGTGTGTGTGTGTGTGTGTCTCTCTGTGTGTGTGTACGTGTGTGTGTGTGCGTGTGTGTTTACTGTGTCCAGTGTATAAACTTTGTATATTGTAATTTGACGTGTTCAATACCTTTGTACAGCTATGTATTGAAAAAAATATCTTATAGACGTAATAAAACATACAAACATTAAATCATCTGAGGGTGTCAGATAAGAAACATCAATAATGAATTAATCGTGAATACATCTACAGGTTGCACTGTGATGGTTTCTATCCTTCCCCTTAAGAACATAGACAAAACAGGAGCACACAGATATAAAGTTAAACACAAGAGCACACCGATATAACGTAAAATCCGTCTACTATGCATCCCACATGCGAGAGACACGGACTTGGGGGTCCAGTGGAGAATCGACCCCCGGGCCACAGCGCGGCGTCTACTATGCACCCCACATGCGAGAGACACGGACTTGGGGGTCCAGTGGAGAATCGACCCCCGGGCCACAGCGCGGCGGTGAGAGGCCGGCGCTTCAGCTGCACGAACTCAGAGGACCCTGCGCCACGCCGGCGACACGACAGGAAGTAAGGCTGCTGTCGCGGGAGAGCGGTCTGCGCTGAACCGCTGTGACCTTGAAAGGGTCGCCGTCTGCTCGTGTGTGGACTAGAGGCCTTGCTTTCTATTTCACCGGGGAGCGATCATCCGGTCGGAGAGATTACTTTCGTTTGGGAGCTCATTACCCGCACGGGATACCGACTGCCCTAGACACTGGATAAGAATGAACAGAACGCTTACTTTATTTCCGATTAGATTTTGTTCAATTGCCCAGTCCAATATCGGCAGTATAAAAAGAGAAAATTATTTGTATTATCGATGAAAATAAACTGCTTATCGTTTTATGAATATTTTTCCACGGAATTGAAAATAAAAATATAGTAATATTGATTCAATTGTAAAGACCGAAATACAATGATTTATATAAATCCACATTTATTTTGACGATGTTGGTGGTGATGTGAGCATTACACTGTCGTACGACCGTGCATAGTCGTTGATGTGAGCTAGTTGAAGTGTTTCAACAACGATTTGGCGTTGTATACCAACACTTGACAGCTCAAAGTGGCCGTTTATTTTGGGTGTAATTCTACATATTTTAAATGTGAATATTGAACACATTTTTTTTTTTTTTTTAACGGGTGAAATTAGACGATTGAAATGTTATACAGAAAACTGTTCACATATAGTAGTGCCAACCCGTGAACACAATATTTTTTTTGTTTTGAAATTGACACATTTGCACTGGGCAAAAAAAAAAAGCGTTCCGCTGCTTTGCCTTGAGTGACCTCTCTGGTACTTGTGTATGCTCGTTGCCAATTATCAAGCCACCAACCTGAATGGCGGTCGTACTGCCACGCCGCTACCGAGCTGTCTGGACATGCGCCTGCTTCACCCGACATGTTGTATTTTTTTATTTATTTCATCCTGATTCTAATTTAGGGGTATTTATTGAAAAATACGACAGTAGAACCTTAGGTAATTGCCGTGCTCATCTTTACGGCCATAATATTGAAGTTCTAACGCATATTTATGCGATGATTAAATTATTTCAAAATGTTATACAGTATGTTCCGGACATAGACGTCCAAACAGAGGCAGATGGTAGAAGGATCCAAGATCGTCAAAAATTACATATATGGTCCGATTCTGGACCGTTTAAAAGTTACGAATTTTTCCCCCATTTTTCGGACCCACTCTACACTACACTAAGAAAGTACGTGTTCCAGTGAGTGATGTTTGTATAAATGGTAGTAGCCAACAAGTGTAGTCGCATAACTAAACATAATTCATGCTATTGTCATTACAGCGATCTGGGAAATAATAACAGTTTGCAAAAGTTATGTCTCGTCCAGATATTTTTCACGACTTTGTGTCTGTTAAAAAAATACTAACGTACTATAAACAAATGCCTGCCACTGGAAAAACTACCTACATGTATGACTTGTTAGATGCACAAATAATAAGCGGTAATGAGCAAATGTCGAAGTCGTAAGGTTCAAAACCGTGTTACGACCCTGATGCTGCAAAAGTAACAAACTGACTGTAGGGTAATGCTACTTATATTGAAAAACGTCATAAATGACGCGTGACCTTAAAAAATTAAATACAATTGAATGAAAGCGACAGAGTATTTTTATTTTGCTTAGGCTCACTCGTTTTGAAAGCTGAACAAATAAAGGGAGAACAAAATGAGCATAATGAGCCTAAAGTAATATTTATTTGCATATCCATAACAGATGTTCAAATTGTCTTCCCTGTGTCTGTACACACAACCTGCACCTTCGTATAAAGTACCTCGCAATGATTGGAATGCGCGAACGTTTACTTGCATTGTATTTTCAGCTTCTGACAGTTTGTGCCTCAGTTCCCTATATTGTGACACTCACTTGAATAGATGGTTTCTTTGGAGTTCCCCACACTTAACGATCAATCGGATTCAAATCTGGTGATCGTGGGAGCCACACTATTGCTTCGTCAGGTCCAATCCGTTTCAGGGAATGTAGTGTTTAAATGCTACCTCACTTGCACTACTTAATGGCATGAAAGGGAAGAGATTTCGAGGGCTCTTACCATCGAGGACTCGAGAGCCGATGAGGGTGATTGAGGTGAGTATGGAGCAGCGCCGGAATGAAAGGGCGGGGAAAACGGGAAGTCCCCGAGAAAACCCGCCGACCAACGGCATCGTCCAGCACGATTCCCACATGCGAAAATCCGGAGTGACCCGGCCGAGGTTTGAACCCTGGGCGCCTTGGAGGGAGGCGAGCAGGCTAACCGCTCAGCCGCCGTGGCCCCATAATGGTATGTAGCACTATCATTCTGAAACCACATGTTTCTACGCACCTCCAGGTACACGTCTTGTAGCAGTGGCGTAAGATTGAACGGTGACATGTATATCAATTTTCTCCAGCACAATCTTGCCGGTAGTTCAAATGGCCCAGTCAGTTGGAGGCCTACTACACCTGTCCACATGTTCACGTCCAACTGGTATTGGAAATGCGAGTCTCTTAATTACACGACGATTTTCAATAGACTTTGAGTGAATGTTATGAATGTGGAATATCCCACCTCTTTGGAAATGTGACTCGCCCGTCCACAAAATATTATCAAAAAATCTTGGGTCATCCCTACACCGACGCAGAATTTTTTGGCAAAAGTCCACCCATTTTTCCATAACCCGCTGGGAGTAAAGCCTGCACCCGCTGTATGTGATATGGGCGGTACTTACTGGCATGCACAGTAGTTGTCGGGATACCTGTACGACTTATTATCTTCCTGATACTGACCCGAAGGCTAACCCGGACATGGTCCGGGTCAGCCTTCGGGATGCCTTCACGCTCTGAACCAGGCATACGGCCTATCATAAACGTGTTGTGCATGTCGATAAACACCCGGTGATCAGGATATCTTTCAGGTTCCCGTTGAGGGCGAAGAGAGGTGAATATGGAGTAGTGCCGGAATGCAAAGGCGGGGGAAAACCCGCTGACTAGCTGCATCGTCCGGCACGAGGATTCCCACATGCGAAAATCCTGGAGTGACCACGCCGGGAACTGAACGAGGTTCGCCTTGGCGGGAGGCGATTAGTCTAACCACTACACCACCCCGGCCCCGCGACTAACAGCAGCACATAAGAACAAGACAATTAAATAAATAGAATCTCCGAGGAATGTGCCCTCGGTTCAATTGCGCTGGTGTGCTACCGGTGCCGCTATCTCCAAATTCAAGTCAAATTAAACCACTGCTCACGTATGAATAACCACCACCACTTCATAGGCCTACTACACTCTGAGCGACAATGAGGCTTACTATTAACGCATGGTAGTAGTGAGAAATGAAGCCGGTACCTGACTGCTACCTGAGGACAAGCCCGCCGCCATCGTGGATGACGTCAAACGACCATTTTTTTTTCTATTTTTCCCTCTGGATTTCTTTTTTTCCCCTCCCACTCCTAGCGGCCATATTGGATTCCCAACTTCACGCTCTCGCATTCCTACCGAACGACCCAACTTCACGCTCTCGCATTCCTACCGAACGACCCAACTTCACGCCTTTTCCATTCTGGTGTGGTTTTTTCTGCAGAATTTCCCATTTATAACTACCATTATATTTGAAACAAAATAAATGCGCTGGGATTGTGAAATGTTAGTATGGTAGATAGGAAAATAGGGAATATTTAAATTGAAATAAGTCATAGTTAGTGTGTGTCTTAAAAATATTTTCCCAGTACTGAAATGTAAGTCGATATATTTTTTTCCCAATTCATAAATTCGTCTATTGAAACTTAAATGTGGTCGTTGAAATAAGTCAAAGTTAGCACAAAACACTGTAAGTATACATCTGTTTAAGATATTCTTCTTTAAAACAGTGTTTTAAACTATAGCGACAGTGCTGTATCTTTTCTGAACAGATTGCTTTGTTAAAACGATATGGTGTTCGCTTAAAATTCTGAGCAAACAGAACACATCGCGAAGAGTGATTATGCTTATATTCATCGCTGTCGCAATACTTCCTTACAACCGGACGTCATCAGGAGGCGTTCACAATTTCTTTTACTACGGTGGCCCTGCATGCTTGTTACGACTCCCAGCCCGGCTCTGGCGGGAAACAGGTGCAGCACAGACGGCTGAGCAACGAGCCGAGCAGTCGTCTTGTTTGGTTCTGTGTTGCGTTACAGGGAAAATGCTCGGTAGTGTGTGCACGGCTGTGCGGGAGCGCCAACGCCTGCCGTCAGGCGCGAGTGGCGCATGTTGAAGGGAGGCAGGCTCTACCTGCAACTATTTCCACGTTTTGAGGGCCGCGAAGCGCGGGAGCGATAAAGGCTACTCCGACATGCGCATCAGGGCTCTGAACTGGTGCTCAGCATTCTCGTAGTGTTGTGTGCACCAACGGCGCTTCAAAACAGTGACCCTGCCTTTTATGTTGGTCGAAAAACTGTAGCGTTCAGTATATGCTCCTGGGTAGTAGGTGGTAAGCAGGGGTGTATTCGCCATGAATGCAATGCATGCGTTATTAAAATTCAAATGCGAACATATTTCCTAATCATGTGCTTCCCACTTTTCTTTAAAATTAAAATTAATTTTCTTTGGCACGTGACTAGGATACACACCTCTCTTTTCCTAATAGTTACTCGAAAAGTCTTGGCAAGGCACTGAGGTATTGGCGCCCGCGTTGCATAGTTCGATAATCGATCGCAACTGTTCCCTAAAACGTCGAGGTATAGCGCTGTGGTATTCTCTACACTCGTTCAGCTGGTGTAACATCACAGCAAGCTCGGACGAAATGTGGGCGAATGCATGCAGAAGGAGACATTGCATTCAGCGTGCTACCGAATGACTTTATATAGCTTTATTCAGTTTTTTTATGACATGGGTTACGTGTTCTACTGTTACATTTGAATTCGTATTTTAAACAGTAGCTTCACAAGATGAATTATGACTGTAAAGGTGGTATTACAATAAGTGTATTTAATATATCTTTCCACTTAAAGATATTAAAAGCAACCTTTTACTTTCGTTTAGCTATTATTATTTATTCATTTCCTCTGTGCAAAGCTAAGTGCCAAAGTAAATTTTCGTGTTGCATACCTTGCCAAAATTTTCAGGATACGCCCCTGGTGATAAGATACATCAGCCACGTTTTTTTTTACGACGCTGTAGGGTTACAAGATTATATACTCATTACAAAAAAAAATTGATCACCCTGAATGTGTTTAATCCAGGAGCATGTAAGTGGGTGCAGTCACAGGACATGGTAAGAAACCATAAAATTATTGTACCACACCAAGCAAGTATTGCAGGGAACCAACTTTTGCACGATGCACTTAATATGATGTTGGACCACCCATAACACGGAGGCAGGCGACGATACGGTCGAGCATGGACGCATACAGACTTAGGATGTTCTTCTGAGGAATATCCTGCCACACCTGGCACAACTGACCCTCCAAATACGCCGAAGTTGCAGTTCACTCTTATCCCAAACGTTCTCGATGAGAGAGAGGTCTGGGGACCTTGCTGGCCAAGAAAGCATGTCGACGTAACGAAGGCAGGCCAGAGATACTTGTGCTGAGTGAGGCTGGGCATTATTATACTGGAAAAATTGGGTTGTCAAGCTGCACCAGGAAGGTGAGCGGACATAGACGCAGAATTCCCTGGGCGTATCGTCGCTCCAGCAGAGTTCCTTCAATCACCACTACCAGGATGTGGGAATAGTGGTAAATTTCACCTCTCATCATGACACACTGCGTTTGCCACGGCGTCTCCAGATTTTAATTCGGTTGTCGTATGTATCCAGACAGAACCGTGATTCGTCGCTGAACACCACTCGTCGCCAATCTGCAAGCTGCCATCCGCCCGTTCCTGCCAGAAAGCTACACAGGCTTGGCGATGCTCAGGTCGTAATGGTAAGCCTCGTAAGGGACACCGCTACGACAAATCCCACTCGGCTAGCCGCCTGTGTATGGCATTGGTGGACGCATGCGTATCTCCTCTGCTGTGACGTGTCCCTGGATGACGCGGAGCGACGCCTATGGAGTGCTTACAGATTGTTGCATGATGAAACGATCGTCCCTGCAGGTGGTCCGCCGAGGTCGACCCGAACCTTCTCAAAGCGTGTGTGTATACTCCTGTTCCCGCTGCGTCCCATACCGACTCGGCCTTTTTCAAACTCATCCACATTGCCAGAGGTTTGTCGAATGCGCCGTCGGGGCATGCTGCATGTTCACTGAGCTTGGATCTGTGGCTCGCAATGCTACTAAGACCTTGTTCGGTGTCTTGCAGCTATGCATGATGGACGGACATGATGTATGCCCCCTAGTGGCACATCCGTGCAAGTAAACCGCACGCAAATGGGACACATGTAGGTCTATGACGATACTGTGTGGCAACCTTCGTTATACTCGTGTGATTAGTTCATGGTAACAACCTTTTTTGGCAAATGAGTTTATTTATAGCGTGTGTGATGTCTTTAAAGTACCATTCGGTCCTCGTGTGGGGTATGTTTTCTTTATGTGGGTAAACAAATTGGGTACTTGTTAAATAGTTTCGTCAAAACAAACACGTAATCAAAAAAAGCTACGACGCAGTTAAAGCACCCGGTAGTCCACCTGGCGTGCGTCGTTCGAACTTTGTTGCGTTCTGTAGGAAATACGCGTTGCGTTCTGTAGGAAATACGCGTTTTTACTACGGAACTATTAGAAGTGCGACTAATAAGCAGACCTACGAAAATAATGCACATTTTAGACTATGTCTGTCGATTACATTCAAGATGTCACACGCCAACAAAGCTAAAAACAGCCTTTTAAAAGTGCTGTATCTCAAAATATTTGGGTTTAGATACATGCAGAAGTAGGCATAGTCGAGGGTTCTACTGTATGTTGAACCTTGCAGCAGACTTCCAAGCAGCACAATGATAATGTCACCGCAGAAAGTCCCGCAGGGTGGACGCAGCAAGGCGAGAACCCCGCACGCCAGTTGAGAGCCTTGCGCGTAGTGGCGATGGCGCACTTGACGCGCGTGGCAGTGTAGTCCTTATTACTACTGCGCTTCTCATCCTCAGGCGAGACGGTGTTTAATTGGTGCTTTGTTGGCCTGGCAGAAGACAATGCGAGGCGGGTAGAAAGCGGGCGGGCGCTCTCTGCTCGAGCCGCGAGATGGGTATCTGGACCAAGGATGCTGGCGGCCCGAGATGAACGCTCGCCTTGCCGCCTCCATTTCCGGCAGCCAGCCTGTGAGCGAGAGCAGTGCCGGGACCTCCTCCCCTCCGGCGACGCGGTGGCTGAGCGGTTAATCTGCTCGCATCCCACCAAGACGAACCAGATTTGATTCCCGGCGGGGTCGCTCCCGGATTTTCGCACTTTGGAATCGTACCGGACCATGCCGCTCGTCGGCGGGTTTTCTCGGGGATCTCCCGTTTATTCCACCCTTTCGTTCCAGCTCTGCCCCGTATTCACCTAGTTTCATTCTCAAGACCCCTTTATTAAAGCGGCTTCCATAACCCTCCACTCCATTCGCTGGATGCTTTGTGAATGTTCGAGGCTTAGATGCGCGGAAACGCTAATGGCGATAGAGACACGCGCTTCGCACGGCTTATCGCCTGTTCATGTAACGTTTATCAAATTCCTTTCTACAGCATATACCATGATAATGTGATCTTTAACACTTCGAAGACTAAGCCCAAGCTAACTTCGGGCTTCACTTTATAAGAACTAGTTTTTGCTCTTAAAGATAAAATACAGACTTTCAGAGGTCCATTATTTTTGCATATTTTATCAGGAACTATCCCATCAGTAAATATCTTAAATATAAAACTCTTTCTTTATTAATGCTTTAAGAACACGATGAGTGCTTTTAACATCTTTGTTCTACATGTTCCACATAGTGGATGTTATTGTCCCCGCTCTTGCATTTTGCCTGCACTGCCTCCCTCCAATAAACCTGCCGCGTTTTCGGAAATGCATCGATGTATCAACCGGTGTACACCGGACGTTCGGAAACTGCTATTGTGGTCGAGTTCGGTTAAATCGATGTATCCACCCGTTTAATCGACCTGAAATGTCGGTAGATCTGGTTTACGTGCACCAGAGCATCAGTCGATAAATTATAGAACACATTTACTAACACACGTGTAAATAAATAGAGAACTTGTGAACGGTAAAGTCAAAGAATGGCAAATGACCTAGTTTAGTTGCAACGATAACAAAATTGTGCCTTGAACTGTGCACATAAATATCCATGTATACTGCAGAAAAATGTGAAACCTGATTTGTATTTTAAAAAGAAAGAGTATGATAATGAGAACGTGCGTGCAACTTCGCCTACGGCCATGCTCTGGTGTGTAATGTATACGATTCCACGCTTCGCATGTTTTTTATTTATCCCCACCTCCGTTTTCTGTGATCATGGTCGTGTACTGGCACCTAAGGAAAACATGATGTGTGTACTTCTAACGTATTTGTATTTAGGAATAGCCTAGATTTTTGACGGACGAAACTGAGTACATGGTGGAGTGGTAGTGACACCCACTGAGATGTGTATATGTGTATGTAAAACGTATGTGTGCGATGCGTCACATGCGTTTATACTCTATTATTGGTAAGGTTTTCGAGTAACGTTTAAAAAGTATGTTACACGAGGGTCATTGTATCTGCACAAATTTTATATGACGTGTATTGCCCCGTAATACCCAACGTGGCTGCGGATTTACGCTCGCGCGTGATGTTTCTGACGTATTCAGATTATCCTCGCAATCACGCTTCTTATAATACATCGTACGGTGTGCTTACGTGTTCCCTGCTCGCATTTTTTTTTTTAATATTAACTTATAATATGCTTATTAATACCAGTGAGAATTATGTATATATTATTTTTATTTCGAATGATGGAGGCGCTTTGTGGTTATGATGAAACGCAACCCCTAGTCCCTACGCCAACCACCGAACCACAGCTTAATCCCCCCCCCCCCCCAAAAAAACATTTAACAAAGATGGTGAGTATTAAGCGTCTGTGTACATATATAATGTACACATTTTTTTTTTAATGCTGGAAAGCGTATTGAGGTGTGTATTACCCCGTTTCTTATGTGCTTCGATAACCTAGTGGCCAAGTCACTGACCAGCAACATAAGGGTGGCAGGATCGAAACCACCTGCTTCCCTGCAGTATTTTTGAGCTACTTGCACCCAAGAATAAAAGTAAAGGCGAGAGTCCCACCTACTGTGCGATGAAATTCTGCATTAAATACCGACGCTAGCTACACCAACGCCCCTAGCGACAGACATCGGAAAAGAATATGGTGGCCACTGGAGGCACCTTGTAGCAGACGACAGGAAACAAAGATGGCAGACGCCAGTTGCACACTATAGCAGACATCGAAAACGAACTACGAAGAGCAAAGTGGTGAGTAGTATAAATATGACGATTCGAGCACAGCCCCCAGTTATCAGAAAAACAACGGTAAATTAAATGCTCGAACCATCAGAAAAAATTACCCTTAATTTTATGATCCAAAAAATCAAATGACGATTCGAACACAACCGCAAAAAAGTGGCTCAAAAAGTTGCGTTTGGGAGAAGTTGCAAAAAAGTTGCATTTGGTCAGATTGTAGTCTTTAGAAAAAATTTGCATTAAACATTGAGTTTGAGTGCATCTGCAAAATTGCGTGTAAAAGTTGCGTTTGAATGCACTTGCAAAAAATGTGGATTAAAAAATTTTAAAACGTAAAAAATAAAATATTGTATATAATAAAGATGGATCAGTTGCTAAATGTATTAAATGGAACAAAACAATTTAAGAAACTTTCCGAAGTTACAATTGGGCAGTCCTATCCCATAAACCATGCTGAAATAAATGATGCATGGTATGGATACAAAGTGATTTTTACTTCTGGATATTTTTAAGTAACCTTACCAGACAGATATTTTTATATTTTCAGTAAAAAAAGTTTTAAATGATGTTAATCGTGGAGGTATAAGTTTTGTATGTGATGGAATGGTGGATTGTGGTGTTAAACAAATGCATTATATTCGGTTTTTTAAGAGTAAATGATCGTCGTCGTATAATTAGACATCAGTCGATTTTTATTTGTGTTCATATCTCTATAAAGTTTTAATGGTTATCCAATCATTAAAACACAATTACCGCTCCGACTTCGGCAATGTGCTACAAACAGAGTCTAATTAAAATTTTAGATACACATCTCCAAATTCGACATATTAAAGTAGCCGAAACATTGAATTCTTTTTCTGAATCTTTCATTGCACTTTCTATAGAAATATTATTTATCTTTATCACATGAAACTTTAATAGTTTTTAAACTATTAAAGTTATTATATATAGAATATGACTACTTCCAACCCAAAAAATATCCATGGTCTCATCTCTAATACCACTGTTCTTTCGGACTAATCACAGTCAATTAACTTACCTTCTCATTCTTAATTCCAACTATTATTTCATTAACTTGATTTGTTTGCACTGGAAAAAATAATGGATAAGGTGGTTCGTAATAGATTGTGTCGCCAAATCCAAATGTTGTTCTTGGTTTAAAAGTGGCAATTATTCTAGTTTCTCTATGATTATATTCATAATGTTTTAATATCATACCATTTACTATATTACAGTATATATATTTATTGTTTCAAATGGAACAAATTTTGGAATTGTATCGCCATAATGATAGACATTTGCTTTCAGAGTTTTATTTTCTACGAAACCCAAAAGTTTTCCTATTGAACCCCATTTTCCAAGCTGTAATTTAAGCGTACATTTTACTTTCACTCTGTTTATTATTTTATCCAGCTCGAAAGATATATCATTTTCTTTCCCATCCATTGATTTTACACTAAATGAAAAAATTGTTTTTATAGGTTTTTCAAGATCTTTTCAGCTATATTGGCCAACTGGAATTTCAACTGCTGATTCCATATCATTCTGGCCCACGAAATATATATTCTTTTTCCCAGAGATAATGTTATGCATTAGATAAGTAGTATAGAACTGAACTAAAGCCAATGAATGCCCCTTCTATCTCTAAAAGGTAATGCAGTCTTTTCTTCAACAGTGATTTGTTATATGTTAGTTTGAATACTTTACTCATTTATTATATCATTAAAAAAATCTATTAATAAATGAACAAGAAAAACATGAAATATGTAGACTGGGATATTAAAATAAGAATACCAGACAAGACTGTATCGACAAAAGTCATGGAGAATTATTACCTAATAATATTAGATGTTTGATAGTGGGTCCTAGTAGCTGTGAAAAAGCTACACTTATGATAGATAATTTTATATGTGCTCAGGGATAGTTGGACTATGGTACTCTCTATGTGTGTTCAAAAAGTCTGGACCAACCAAAATATATCAATTCAAAGAAAGATATAGATGTAGCATCAAAATTATTTAATGAACTGATAGCATACTTCTTTCCATCAAATAAAGAAATGGTTGATGCAAATGAATGTCATTAAGAATCTGTAGTTGTTTTCGATGTCTTCATACTTGAAAATCGAAATATGGTAAGGGATTACTTTACTTGTGGTAGACACAAATATATTGATTGTTTCTATTTAGCCCAGACATACTCAAAAATACCTAAGCAGCTTATAAGAGACAATGCCAATTTTCTTTGCATATTCAGACAAGACGATACGAATCTTAAACATATTCATAGTGATTTTGTTGGTGGTGATATGTCGTTTGAGAAATTTAGGGAGACTTGTTCAAAATGTTGGAATAATGAATATGGTTTTGTTACAATAGATATGACTCGTAAGTTAAATAATGGTAAGTACCATAATAAAATTAAAGACTTTTTAAACAGTTTCCAAAAAAAAACTAACATAATCTGATCTTTTTAAATGTATTCGTATACCATAACTATTTCAATAAACCCAATTGTACCTTTGGGTACATTGTGGGCTTTTGGTATTTTAAAAAATATTATATCATCAGGGTATACTTCAAAAGTTTTATACATGTCAATTTTTTCCATTGATGGTATAAGTTGATAACATTTTTATATTTTTCTGGTTTTATTATTATTTCAACTATAGTTCCATCTCTCATAAAAAAAATTATATTTGATTACTATCCAAGTAAAATACTTTTTCTTTTGAACAGTATTTTCCAACTAAATGAACAATGTTAATTCTGTTTTTCTGATAGTAATCCAAATTGATTGCATCCATCGGTGAAATGGGATCTCCCACATGTCTTAATCTTTTTTGTTCGAAACCTATATTAATATATATACTTTCAAGTAAGTATGATAGGCTTTATCCAATTATCTTTTATTTCTCGTCAGAGTGGTTATAAAGTCGTTGAACTGTGTGTAGGAAACAAAATCATTAGGATTGATCTTATCAGTAGTTGTATAATTGTCCGTGTGTTCTTTAAATTGATCTTCAATCCAAGAGCTCATTAATGCATTTCCACATTATATCCATTGTTTATTAATTGTGAATTATTTTTTGGAAATTTAAAATTATGTGAAAAGTGATTTAGCACAATTACACACAAATGACCACAAGTTACTTGATTGAAATTTTGAATTCTATCATCGTTATAAAAAATATTACTTCCGAGATATGCTATTAATTGTCGGGGTGGATTTCCACCAAATGAATCAAAATTATATTTGTTGTTTGCTTTTTTCCAATAGCATACCCAGTGTGTACCAGAGTTTGTTGAAACATCTAGATTAACAATCCCACATTCATTATCGAGTGGCATGTTAACTAGCTCATCGATCATAAATACACCCCGAAAATGTTTTAGTGTTTAATTTTTTAACCATTTTATCAATACCAAAGTTACTGAGTGGAGTTACTTTTTTTTAACATTCTTACCCCACTTAACTTTCTTCAATCCCTTGCAGTATTCCTCCATAGCTAAATTCTTGGCTTTTCTTCTTGGCATTAATTATTGAGATAGTGATAGATGATGCACCACCAGCTAATGCTCCTAGAGCTCTCAATGCTGCGAAAATTAAGTGTAAAAATCCACCCTTGTGAACTGTCAGGCCATTTCCGGTTTCCTTTTTATTGGACATTTTCTTAAATTGTGGAACTGAAGTTACGATAGTCATCCCTATGCCCTTCTTTGATTTATTGTTTTTACGTTCCAGTTGATCTTTCATTAGGAAAGAATCAATATTCAAAGCCTTCAACTCCTTGTTAGGAACTTGAAATACAATGTTTTTTACTTTCATTTATTATAACAAATATTTTATCATTTCATTTTAATACCCAGCCGAGCTTACTTTTAATATGCATCGCAGATCCAGTAACATCAGCCCACAATCTCTCATTGAGATCAGCATCTGAACTTAACAATATTTTGAATGGTTTCTTTTCTAGTTCTTTGTCAGCTACATGCCTTTCAGCTAGATCTTTATGATGATGATAAGCTATATCATGTTCCATTGCAACCACATCTAGTGGATTAATGGGTTTATCGCCACATTAGTCTGGTACCTGGACCTAAGTACTGATAACCGGATGCATGCAACTCAAAATGTAGTGAATTTATTAGGTCATTGAGTAACTCTTTACATGATGCTCCGACTCCCAAAAAGTATGTGGTATTGTGTTCAACACTCGTATCAGATATGGTATACCTTTTGGATTATTCACAACAAAGTCACTAAACTTGCTGTTGAGCATATTCATTATTCCAACTTTTTTATTGTAATAATTATAATTTCCAGCATTCTCTTCGCCATAAATAATGAGAAGTCGATAATTAAGCATCCTAACATCATCGATCCATATGTATTCTTTGGGATAGTCTGTATATTTCTTTATACCTTTCCCCTTTTTAGGTGAGGGACATTTCTTTTTTATCGAATCGAAAATAGGTTTGACAATAATTTTCCATTTATTCCCTTTACTCGATTTTGGTGTTCCCAAGTTTGGATTATTGTTTTGAAAAACTGTGTTTGCATCTCCTAGGATACAACTATAGTGTTCATAGTCGATTGCAGTGTAGTCACTTTCGGTTACTTTCTTACTAGTTAGTAATTTCATCAAACCATCAATTCCAGTGTATGTTCGGCCTTTTACAGAAAAAAAATTTGTCATTGTTAAATGTTACTTCGCTGTCACCAATATACAATCTACATTTATCAGCCTTTAGTCCAAAAACATTGTCTTTGCAGTCAATTAAAAAATCGGCCACTTTATTATCAATAAATGATGTTTTGTAGTTAGTTAACTGTGAGATATCAGTTTTAAAATGCCCCAATGCTTCGTCATAGCATTCATCATCATTGTCATAGTGTTCATCATCATCGTCAATGTGTTTAACGCCATCATCATAGCATTCATTGGTGTCTGTTTTACTCAACAGTTTTATTTCAAAAGATGTTGCTGTTGGTGTCTGTGGGTAGTCTAAATTTTTAACAGCAAATGGAGCAAGTTCTTTTATTAAGTTCTTATTCTCATTTGTTATGTGACCAATTTTTTGTCCCAAATCTTCTATCGCATCTATCAATAGTTCGTGTTTTTTATTTTTATTATATTCATCTTAGCAAAATTTTCCAAAAGTTTTAAACTTTTCAATTAGCTGTCTTCTTCTCTCTATATTCTTCTATATATTGTTTAAAATATTTTGTTGTCTCATTTATTATATAAATTTATAAAATTATCAATGATAACTTAAATGTATACTGTCTCAAATGTATGAAAAATACACTAGTGATAAAATTTCATACGAACTTACAAATAATAACAAAGTAAGAATTAAATGTGTTCATAGATGTATGTTTTCCAATAGTGCTTAAATGTCGCTATTCACTGGTGGGGGCATAAAAAACGATATTGTCATGAAATTCATAAACCAAAGCAAAAAAAACTTTTCCAGAAGAACTGTTATATCTTTTGGTATCGATGATCTTTGGCAAGCTGATTTAATTGAGATGAATTCTGGATCATTAAAAGGTATACACAGAATTAACAAAGGGTTTAAATATATGTTAACTGTGATAGATGTTTTTTCCAAATATGCATGGGCAATAACAATTAAAGATAAAACTGAAGAAAATGTTACATTAGCATTTAAAACTATTTTGAATTATTGCAAACCCATGCATTTACAAACAGACAAAGGGAAAGAATTTTACAATAAATAATTTAACAAATTAATGGCCAATATCAACATAACACACTATTCAACATACAGTATGAAGAAAGCTAGCATTGTAGAAAGATTTAATAGAACATTGAAGGAGAAAATGAGGAAGATATTTACCGTGCAGGGAAGCTATAAATGGGTGGCTATATTATCTAAATTAATGAGTGAATACAATAACACTGTTCACAGTACAATCAGAATGAAACCCACCAATGTAAGTGCAAAGAATTAAGGTTCTATTCTAATCAACATGTATGGAGGAGAAAGAAAAATGTTTAAACCAAAGTTTGCAATAGGAGATAAAGTTTTTATAAGTAAAATTAAAAATTTGTTTGAAAAAGGATATACACTAAATTGGTCCACTGAAGTATTTGAGGTGTATGAAGTATTGCACACAAACCCCACGACATATAGAATAAAAGATTTAAAAAATGAACTTATTGAAGGTATTTCTTATGAGCCAGAGCTGCTTAAGACCAAATATGATAAAGACTACTTAGTGGAAAAAGTTTTACAAAGAAAAGTAAATAAGCTGCTAATTAATTGGTTATGTTTTGATAGTAGTCATAATTCTTGGGTTGATAAGGAAAGTGTAGTTGTTTAAGAAATCTTTTTTATATAATAAATGGATCAACAAAAAATTGAAAGTTATGAGCGTCAGTTGTTTCCGCTAAACGACCAAACAAATAATAATTTGAATGAATACAACAAGCGCATTGAGTTTGATATTCCTATTGGCGATGCATTTTCACATAAAGGAGATACAAATGCAGATTATGAAAAAGCTTCAACTATTGATCTTTGTAAGAATTTCTTCCAATCTCAGTTCTCAAGATTAGACATCTCTAAACACGGTTGTATAATGGAAAGTATTGACAACCCTGGCATCACTTCAACAATGATGCATACATTGCTAGGTTCGGAATCAGAATAAGCATACTTCCAAATGTCGGGGATAGAACTAGGTAAAAATGTTAGGAAAGATAAGCATAACAAAATTACCTATCCATTAAGATATTTGTTTTGGGTTTATGAGAGATTGTAATGAAATATTCTGGAAATGTGGGTAAAGAGATCACATTCATTCGAAATTCTAATGATGATGTTTCTTTTTACAGAAGACCCCGAAAGAAAGCAGATGGATCTGATGATGAAAATAATAGACCAGATGCTGGTAAAATTTATATTGGGAAGATGGAAATTCGGTGGCCAATTGTTGAATGCGATCCTATTTATGGAGATGAAATTAAAGCAAAATTATACAACCCAAAATTCCAATTGGTTTTAATTATTGGCAATGTCTTGAAAAACAAGTACCTACTAATACAAACTCATTTCACTTTGATATAAAATATCAGTTCAATTCATATCCAATTCGATATGCCAGACTTTGTCATTGTTGGTTTTCAGCAAAACAGAAAAGAATATCCTGGGCAATTCACACATGTTTCAATGTTTGACACTTGTTTTGTCAAAAATAATTCTATTAAGAATGGACCAGAATGAAGTGTTTTCCAAAAAGATTTGGAATTTAAACATTGATGATAAAATTTTCGATAAGATGTATATTGCTTACAATGATTTTTGGAATTCAAAGACTAAACTAGATACCTCTTATTGTAATAATGAACTGTGCTTCAACTCTGGGTCATTTATTTGGAGAAGACCATTGTATGTTATTGGTTGTTCTTACAGAAAAACTGCTATTGTAAAATATCGAAATCTGAAACTTTCAGTTGATTTTAATAAGCCAATATTGGCTACAAATATTTGTGATGTGGTACTAGTAAGCTGAAGAAACTTAATTTATGATGTTAAAAGTGATAGGATCACCGAAGTCCAATAGTGCACAAACATCTATGGTTATTAGTTTTTAATGGATGGTTATTCATTAAAAACATTTACTGTTATATTATTTTATCATAATTTTAAAAATATTTCATAGTATCACTCTTTTTCAATTTTGTAGTGCCCCCATGGTAGTGTATTAATATCATCTTTAAGAATAAATCTTTTATCATCTTCGGGACTAAATGCTTTTTTTTCTCTACTCAATCATACAGAGTTCATGTTTCTTACTTTTAATAAGATTCATACTTTTGTACAACACTTTTTAAATAAAGAAACACTTTTTGTAGTCACCAAAACGAGTCTCATTTCTGACTAAAGCGTTTTTCACACCCTTTGCTCTTTTCTTTACACCACCTTCCACATTTATTGCATACATTTTCGATTTCAATCCAATAAATTCTTCCATTTTTTTTTCCATTACATTCATCTCTCATTTTGCCAATAATCTTTTTGTTAACTAATGGTATGCCATATGGGTTATCTTTTTTATAGTCAGAAGTATCAAAATGATCGACCATTTCTTTCATGTCACTGTAGAAGTCTGATGTTTCTATATAATATATGTATGAATCAGTATCTTGGTAGCACAGTTCAATATTTTCCCCATACTTTGATTTCATTATATTATAGTGAAAATTGTACATTAAAACTTTCAAGTTTGCTCATTCCAACATAAATGGGTTTGTTAAAGCACAGTTTTGTTTTATTCATATGATCTGCAACCAAATAGTTAGTAAATATAATTCTATAATTAAAGTTTGGTTTAGCCACTAGTTTATCCATTTGCTTAGAACTTGTGCACAACTGCATATCCACTCTGTTTCTAATATTTCCCATTGTTTTTCCAAAAACAGAATTGTTCATTAATTTGTAGAAATCTTTTTCAAAGACATTTGTAGACTTTGTTCGCATATTTGTGTTTAGATAAATACAGGACTTGAGCCAATCTGATTGATCAAACTCCAGAACTCTATGAATCTTTTTCAACTTAATTCAGAGAGATAGATATTGCTTAATATTTACATAGTGTAAACATATTTTTCTTTATCATTCAGACTTGTCAAGAGTTTGAGATTTTCTGAACCTTCTGGTATTTTATTCTCTAATGCCAATGGCAGATCTTTGTGGAGATCGTATAGTTCATGAGGGTATTCCAAATCAAATTCCAATATATAACCTTTTCTACAATCCTCTCATATTTTTGTTACCTCTATATTTGTATTTCTCCACAAAACCCACCATAGGGTAAATACTGTCTCGTAGCCCAGCCATAGAAATTATTGGTGTCCAGATATGTAAAATAAAAAATTTCCTTTGTAATATCAAAAGCATTCATATATTTATTATTTGCTTTAGCATATCGCTTACAACATTGTGAAATTCCACCACGAACACCTTTTTCTATCATCAAAATCATGTCGTAATCTGTTAATAATTCTAGTTTTATTTTAGTATATATGAGCATAGTATCCCACGCTAACCCTGGGGCTGTGAAATACCATGCTGGATCTAGCTTATATGTTTTGAGGCATACATCTCTAAAATTTTCCATTATATCAGACAATATCAATACATCAGTTTTGAGTTTGTTGTAAAATGCATCTTTGGATGGAAGTGATGTCTCACAAAATTTTTCAGCATTATCCAAGTCAAGAAGTTCATTGGAAAAATTCTTACACGTTTCTCAGAATTGACTTCTGGAAAGGTTGCTAGAGAGTTATCGATACTACTAGCCATAAATCTAAATGAGTCAATAAATCTAAGATTTACACTTTCACATACATATTTCGTAAAAGAAATATATTTTTCTTCATTGTTGAGAATTAGATCAATTTTATTTTCATCGATGCCAAAATCTCTTATGAATAAATGTGTAACGTAACCAGATAGATTGTCTATAAACACTGGAACAAAACATGGATTTCTATACGATAAATTACAATCTCTGTGTGCAGCTCGCCTAAATTTTCCCGTAAGATGATCATGATCTCTCACAGAATCACCATTCAAAGACTTTTCACATATATGACAATAGGTAGCTGTATCATAAACAATTTATTCTTTCTGAGTTAGTGGAAGTATTAGTTTTTCATTTGTGTATATGTCGCCAGTAGACTTTGCTTCTTCCATTAGCTTTTTAACGAATACACTAGATGCATCAGATCCTTCATAAGTTACTGGTGGTTTATAGTATCCATGTTCGTATTTTACATATTAATAGGAGCTAATAGGCTCGTGTTTTTGGTATGGTTTCATGTAGGATTCGTCGGGGTTTGGTTGGCAAGTTTCAATTTTAGTCAACAAACATTCAAAATCAGCATATTTCACAAACGAAACTCTCAAAGAATGATTTTTGTTTTTAAATCTTAATATATAATTTTTTTCCTTTAGATGGTAGTTAAACTAACACCATTGTGATCTCGGCAGTCTTGTTCGTGATCTTTTAGCTTACTTACAGAGTAGAAATGTTGCAAACATCTATCGCATATATATATATTTTGTGACCATTATTTGTTACTTGTGATACGATAAGTCTCGAAAGACTTTTTATCCAGCAGTAGTGGTCGTTCTTTTCGTCTTTGATATAGATTAGATTAATGTGCTTATCCATCTTATTTTTTGTTGTTTTTCATGGACAGATTATGAATTTCTTATCACCGCCTTTTTGTTTGTATGCATATACATTAAAAGAAATTCCACTTATTTTCTCAAAGGTTGGTATTCTATCCAATTTCATTGGAAATTCCAAACCCTTAAGTGTATCATCAAACTCATGTTCGTAAGCTATGTATTTATTCACTCTTTGGGGGTTTCTTTGTACTTGATGCAATGCAGATAGAACAAATCACAAAAAAACATGTCTGATCATTTTTCTTAACATTAATTACCACCTGCTTAGCTTTGATTTTTTTTTGAGAGAGATCAACATAAGAACTGCCCTTGAATGGTACATATTTATTTATTCGCACTTCTAGTTTAAATATTCTGTTGATTACACACTGAGATCCCTTTACTTCGAAAGCTCCCATCTCAGCTATGATTTTCGATATGTTGTTGGCATAATATTCTTCCAGATTAGTCGATTTCAGTATCATTTCGTTCTTTGTTTTAAAGGAGCTTTCTATATATTCAATATTCCCACCAATTCCCCTTTTGTACTCAGTGAAGAGTTTCATGTTCACTTTGAGTGATTTTTAATGTTTATTAATTAGTCCTGTGACAGTTTCTTTTACATCGTTTAGGAAATTATTTGGGTCTTCGCCTGCATTCACATTCTTTACAGCATAAGTCTTGATCCTACTTTGAAATGCTGTTTCGATTTCTTCTACACTGAATCTGGGTGTGTACTTATGGATTTTACTTCTCAAGTTACTTCTTATGAGAGATGGTTGTAATAGTGACTACACGTTTCACATTTCACTTGTTTCTCTCGTGGGAACCTCTGTTTTGTTATTAAATGTTGTGGCACTTTAAAAATGTCCCATTCATTTGTTGATTCATGTGTTTTATTACGTATTGGCGCAAGACCTTTGTGTAATCTACTTCTAAGATGACTTATTATGAGAGATGGTTTGTAAAAATGATTAGAAGTTTCACACTTGTCATACTTCTCTTGAGATTTCTTCTTCTTTCTTTTCACGAAAACGTCTCTCTTAAATTAATATTCTTTCCTAACATTACCATTTGCGTTAGCCTTTTTCATTGCCATAGTCGTCATCATATTAGACATCAGTTGATTTTTATTTGGGTTCTTTTATTATATACAATATTTTATTTTTTACATTTTCAAATTTTTTAAGCCACTTTTTTTTTTTACAACTGCTCCCAAACGCAACTTTTTGTGCCACTTTTTTGTGGTTGTGTTCGAATCGTCATCTGATGTTTTGGATCAGAAAATTAAGAGTAATTTTTTTGATGGTTTTCTGGTGGTTCGAGCATTTAATTTACCATTGTTTTTATGATAACTGGGGGCTGTGCTCGAATCGTCATTTTTACACTACTGTGGCGGGACACCAGCTCCCCTATAAGATTGTACAGGAATAGCCTACGCAAAGAAAAATGGTGGATGAGGACAAAACGATGGTAGATGATTAGCATATGCAGAACTATCACAATCACCAAGATAGCAGCCAAAGGTTAAGGACATCACAGATGGTAGCAGCGACATCATCCAAGATGGCTACCACCTCACAACCACAGCCCCTGAGCCCGAATCCCATTTTTCCTACTACTCTGGCGAAAATTCGTATACTGTAGGAGAGCCTTACTGTCTTACAGATTCCCTGACAATGGCAAGCGTATTTCTCTACACACGTGCCTATCGACATCGCTATCAACCTGTGACCTGCATTCTATACCTTCATGTTAGAGAACCATGGTCACCGCACTGGCAGAATTTTAATTTTCATATCAGAGATGCACTGTCTTTTTTGAAGTTGCGTCTACCTCACATGCACTCATAACATGGTACTTCACCTCTGTGTATCCCAGTTTGAGACCATGAAACAAAATAACGCATAAATCGTTTGTGCTCCACCGATATGACAGCTGCAACTGCATTGCAAATTACGCGAAGTCTCACTGTTATTGAGACACTCCTGTACCCTCTAGGGCCCAGGTCCATCAATGCTACCTCACTCTTAACTAGCCCTACTTAACTATGAATATTCAATACATAAATATGTATTGTTTAAGACACTTTTACTAATGCAAAATCTCATAATTAATTTCTCTGTTAGGCTATGTTGGCATGGAGTAATGACAGGGTATTGCGACACTACCAACGGATATTCAATCATATCGGTTTTACTGCACATTTATTGTTTTTCATACTGGCTAACATCTATAGATTCATAAATTCGCACTGGCATAAAATATAGGCAGAGGCCTTAATATTGCAAAAGTTAATCATTGACACTATAAAATTAATACGTAATAAACACTTGTGCCAGCGGCCCAGGGCTGTTAATAAAATAGTATTGAAATGTACAGTAGGCGAACACATTAAAACGTGGACGTCATTTGGTTTGCGGCGTGAGTGAATGACTAGTACCAAATCCGGGCGAATATTGTGACGTGAAGGCCCGTGATGTAATCGGGCTATAAACTCGATGACACAGTGCCTTATCTGCATGACGGAAGTGAGTATGCAAAACACCAAGCATACAAACAGGCCGGTAGACTTCCCTTGTGACGTAGTTAATTCAGGCCACCTAGCCCGCTGCGTCGCTCAAGTAACCCCCACTCCCTCTCTTATAGTCCTTCCAACCCTATTAACTAAGAACATGTTTTCCAAACACTCTGTATCCTGTAGCATTCTATTTATATAAATTTAATTTAATGCATGCAATAATTTTTGAAATTTTTACTTCTCCGTCGCAAGGGTTTTTACGTCTTTCTCGGCGGTTTTTCCCTTGCTCTTCATAGTTAAGACTAGCTCTAAGTACACTTAGGTAGCCAGCCATGGCCCCAAAGTGCAGGCCATGGTTGCCCAATCCCTCTTTGCCGCGGTGCATGTCTCTTTGCATGGTTTTCCGTCCTAGTAGGCGTAAGGTGTTAGCCCTGAGACGCAATAAAATCCCGCCCTACCTTCGGACCTTAACTTCACATAACACTTTGAAAACGGTAGTTTAGAAGGAAAAAAGTGCCGAAGTAAAATGGGGCCGTCTCGGCCGCTCCCTCGCTGCGACGATAGCACGCCTCTTGACGCCACATAGCAAAGCCTTCAGAATGCTTGAAACGTCCCGCACTGTTTTAGCAGGGAACAAGTTACTGGTAACACTCCCGTGAAATTTAAATCACAATTCCATACGTACGTCGTCGTACTCAACGTTACGGGATAATCCAGCTTGCGCCCTGCGGAGTGTTGCAGAGGTCTTGAACAAAAATACTGCAAAAATGGTATATTTTGCATATTTTCATTCCATCATGTGTTATGGTATAATTTTTTTGCGGTAATTCCACTAACAGCAAAAAAAGTGTTTCACATGCAAAAGAGAGCTGTAAGAATAATCAATGACAAAAGAAAGTCAATCTCATGTAGACCTCTTTTCAAGAGCTCAAAGATTTTAACATTTACATGTGAGTACATGTTTTCAGTACTTATATTCATGTCCAAAAAGAGTAATTTATTTCAGAAAAATGAGCCCTTTCATAAGCATGACACAAGAATAAAAAAACACTTACACGTGCCTTGAGTTAACTTAAAACTTGTCCAGAAAGGGCCATCCTACCTTGGTAGCCAACTTCAATAAGTTACCACGACACCTTCAAGATATTTGCTTCTCTAACAAAAAAAAAAAAAGCTGAAAGAATTTTTTCTAAACTAACATTTTATAGTGTAGATGAATATATAAACTACAAAAATTAAGAAATTAATGCATAACATGTCTTTGTACGCATTTCTTGTTCCGGTTTTTCTCGTTTCCATTTTTTTTTTCTGTTTCAGCAAAACGGCGACGCCCCACAGCATGTTGGAGGAAGATTGGTCAAATTATGAGGAAAAGATGTGACGCGTGTACGTGTAATCTTATATATATATATATATATCTCTGTGTGTGTGTGTGTGTGTGTGTGTTTTTTTTTTTTTTTTTTTACTGTGTCCAGTGCATAAACTTTGTATACTGACATTTGACTTGTCCAATATCTTTGTACACCTATGTATCGAAAAAAGATCTTACGGATGCAATTAAACAAAGCAAAACAAATTACTCTAATGTGTGCGGCGCACTTACACTGTTAAACATTTCCGTATATTTACGGAATGTTTTACGGAAATGTACAGTGTATATACGGAAAGGCAATCCGTAAAGACGAAAAATGGAGTTAAGTCCGTAAATACAAAATACTGAAAGTCTCCGTATTCCCTTTGGCTTCGAGATACGGGGACGAACAATGCTGATTCTACACGAAGCTTTTTTCGCCACTGTAACAAGAAAATTATAGTTTCTGGGGCAGTTAAATTTATCCACGCAACTATGACCTGTTCTTTCAAACATTAAAAAATAGCATCAGCCGTCTGTAACATTTGGCAACACTAAATTTAATAGAAACTGTATTTTCGCTTTTGTCTTTTGAATTCAAATATAAAAGTTATACCACAATTTTCAAGTCAGAGTTGTGAACTGGTAATTTTTTGACTCGGATTCAAACCTCGCATAAGTACAAAATATTTTAACTTTTTTAACTCTCAAATAACGAAAATTAAAGATATTTTCATCATTTATTTTTATTTTAAACGGGAAGTACAGAAAACTAACTTCGAAATTATCGGAGAGGTTCCGTGAAATTTACGGAAAGTCCGTTTCTGAAAATCAATGTTCCGTAATTTAACGGAGAATTTACGGACACTTCTGGATAAATTTTTACCAGCACTTTTCCGTAAAATGAAGGAAATTTTTTTTTATAGTGTACATGCTAAACAAATGCACGATTCTTGAAGGATAGAGTTCGATACAGGATGTAGGAATAATTAATTTATACGTAGCAAAGGCATCAGTCCCGTAGGCACAGAAGGTAAGCACCCGACCGCCGGCTAACCTATACACGCCGCGGCATTATGCCAACACTCCGATCGGCGCAACGAGCATACACAAGTACCAAGAGACGTCACTCAGGAAAAGCAGTGGAGCGCTTTTTTTTTTACCCATTGCAAATGTGCCAATATCAAAACAAAAAATAATATATGTTCACGCGTTGGCACTACTACACATGAACAGTTTCCTGTATAGCATTTCAACCGTCTAATTCCATCCATTTTAATAAAAATTTGTTCAATATTCACTTTTAAAACATGTAGAATTACATCCAAAAATAAACAGCTACTGTGAGCTGTCAAGTGTCGGTACACAACACCAAATCGTTGCTAAAACACTTAGTTAGCTCACTTGAATCAATAAAACTGTATTTTTATTTTTAATTCCGTTGAAAAATATTCATAAAACGATAAGCAGTTTATCTACTTTATATCAATAAATTCAAATAATTTTCCGCTTTCATATTTCCGATGTTGTACTGGACAATTAAACAAAATCGAATCGGAAATAAATTAAGCGTTCTGTTTACTCCTATCCAGTGTCTAGGGGTTGGTTCGGCGCATCAAGCAAATAGCTGATCGACGTACATGCAACACGCACCTTCGCAAGCCAACAACCTTCTCCTACTTCATGAGCACCCACCACAACATAACCGCGCCACTCGCGCGCCCTCCAAATGGCGGCTACTTGAACAACACTTTTAAAATAATACAATGAGTATCGAAGGCCACGTTTATATTCAACACGCAATGAATTAAAAATATATTATGCTAAAAGACAAATCATATATAAAAGGAATAAAATACGTGACCGCGATTATTAAAATATTCTACAATAATAAAAGCTTATATAAAACTACTCATTAAAATTACAAAGAGTTTCTAAAAAAAACTAAATGTCACCGCGCACGACGTTGCCAACCATAACATTTTATAACCAAAACAGTGACGATCCAATTGTCACATTACTGCGACCTTTAAAGTGTATTAGGGTGATATTACAATAGCTATGTTTCACGAGATACAACGAGGATCATTTAACGTACTGTTACGAGCTCACTGCTCCGCATTCCGCGCGAGTGAGTGGAAGTGAAAGACAGCAGTTATATGATAGCGGCGGCAAGTAGATGGAATATTTTGAATTACAGGTGCACGCTAAACCAAGAGTCACGTATCTATTACTAAAGAGCGAGCCGACACGATAATCCTTTTGCGGTTTACGCTGCTGACCTTGGTTGTATTAATTTTCTGTATTTATCTGAAGAACGTTCTAGTGATTTGCTGTCCTAATTTCTCCAAGTGTGACTTGATGCGCATCGAACCTTCCAGGTCAAGACCAGCTGTTGTTGTTGAATGGATGAGTGGCTGAGTTTCAGTGACCACGACAAGCCGTGAGGGAAGTGACCAACGGGGGAAATCTGCGACTGCGAATATCGACCAGTGAAGAGTGCGTCTGACAGGCTGTACTATTGAACTGGGCACGTGAGCGAAATACACTACAATTGATGGCAGTAGACGATCTGAAAGTGTTTCAATGATGAGTATGAGTTAATTGACTAAGTATAACAAAACAGAGATATTAAGAAGGACGTTAGAGTAAATGTATATTATATATTAAAAATCGAACTCATTGAGGAATAGAAATAGTAATCAAGGAGATAGATAAATGTTGTAAAAATATCTGTCTGAATAAATTAAAATTGAATTTAGTTATTTTATATTTATTAAGACCTCCATCCCTCACAAACTCAGATACGCCTCTCAGCCCTCCGCTTAATAGTACTATATGTTCACGTAAAGCTAAGCTTGTCTGTGTCGATCTTTTGCGTGATACGTAACTCTTTACCATGTGATCTTGAAAGTCAATTACAATAGGGACAATGTTGTATTAATATAACATAATATATAATATTTTTATTTTCGCGATGTTGTCTGCTTACATTTTTAATTTACTACATGTGTAATTTTCACCCGGAAACGAGGATAAGAGAGTAATAAAAGTTAGGTTAAAATTAATTTGTACTTATTTCGTAAATATTTTGGGGAACTTCACACTGCCATAGTTAATTAAATATGTTTCCCAGAAATGTTAAAATGCTTGCATGAAATGCACTATGTTTACCATTGAATCTACAATTTATAGTATTCCATGTAACACGATTTATTTCTCAAACATATCAATGTTTATTACATCCGATTTATTCGCCTATACACGACAAACATATATACATCATCCATGTATATTTCGATTTAAAAATTATGGCCATCTCCTAGTTTTCAAATTTTGTATAAATCGCGTACGTCATGACTTCGCAAACTGTTCTTGCCGCATTTAAATAAAAATACAGATACGATTGGTATAAATTGAATTTTCAGAGTTTTAAGTTTGAAGAAGCAACATTTATTACTAGCGTTTTCATTCAGTGCACAGAGTTTTTCGTGCTTACGTGAAGCGCCACAATATAGCACTCCAAAAAGATATTTTACGTACACGTGAAAGTGTAGAGTGGCGCGTGGTACGTGTAACGTGATGTCACATTTTCCCGGTTTTACGTGCAATGTAAAGTAGGAGGCTGAAACAGCTGAATGCGAACAATGCGCATTTCGGCCATTTAGTTCCGAAACAACCCGCTACATTTCTGCGGAATCCTGATATTGTGGCGCAGGTATTTTAATCTGTCAGTGGCGGCCAGCGATGTCTTTAATCTATTGGCGTACTTTCGCGAATGAGTACGCTGTCGGCCTCTATCATAGCTGCAGGTGTTTGTCATGCAGTGTCGACGTACTCGCCCACCATCAAGGTGAACTGGGTTCGATTGCCGGCTGGGTCACCCCTGGATTTTCGCATGTGGGAATCGTGCCGGACGATGCCGCTGGTCAGCGGATTTTCTCGGGAATGTCCCGTTTCCCCCCCGCCTTTGCATTCCGGCGCTTACCCATACTCACCTCGCATCACCGTCATAGGCTCTCAAGATGTAGGTTAATGGATAATAATAATAATTGTAATCGCCGAATTTCTTCGTATAGTTACTATGGTGCGTCAACACAATCGGTTTTGACCTAAAAGTTTCGTTTCAGAAACGGCATTAGGTCGTTGATTGGCTTTCGTAGAGTAGAAAAAAATACGGTGAAAGGACCGATGTTCTTTGAAACCAGAACTTGATCGAATTATAGGAATAAGCAATTAATGTGGCCATTGCTTTACCAATGCTGTTTATCGAGGAGGAAATGTATAATAAAGTAGCCTATATTGTTCAAATAAATGATAAATTCAAAATATATGACATTCATATTAGTGGTCACAATTCCAGTCACTGTGGCTACCGTAAATTTTCTCTTCAAGTGATTTATTTCCGAATTTATTTGAATTCAAACAATAAACTTTCAAGATTGTAAACACAGTAGCGCCGTATCGTGTTCACTCAAACCAAATAGAGAAGTGATAACGGCAATGAGTTTGCGTATTTTGCGGAAAGGTCGTTGCACTAAAATAGAATAGTTACCGCTAATCTGCTATTTCGTGTCATTATATACGTGCGTCCTGAATAACATGCACCCATTAAAGTTGGTAACGATGGAGGGGAAAGTAAGTCCATATCTTAACGTCGAATAAAAAGTGTTAGGTAACCATTTCTGATGATTTAAGATATTTATTTCGCTGTTTGTTTTTTTTTATGCATCGAAGTGGAGATTATTGGGAAATGCTTAGATGGAAGAAGAAGAAGTACGTATTGGCGGGAAGAGAATATAATGTATAAGATTTGCCGATGATATGGTTTTATTAGCAGAAAGTGAAAGAACTATAACTAAAATGCTAAAAAATCTTAATGAAACTTGTGAGGAGTATGGAATGAGAATCAATACATCAAAAACAAAGAGTATGGTATTTAGTAAAAGAAGGCAACCGGCAAATATTAAGATAGGACAAGTTAATATCAGCCAAGTAAGAGCATTCAAATATATATGAAGTACAATAACTGAGGACTTGAAATGTCATCAGGAGGTGAAGACTCGTATTGTGGTAGCGAAGGAAGCGTTCAATAGGAAGAGGAGATTGCTATGCGGAAAACTAGATAAAGCACTGAGGAAAAGACTTGGCAAGTGTTTAGTATGGAATGTGGTACTCTATGGGGCAGAGACGTGGACACTAAGACGCGAGGCCAAAAAAAGGCTAGAAGCGTTTGAGAAGTGGATGTGGAGGAGGATGGACAGGATAAGCTGGGTGGAAACAGTGAGTAATGAGGAAGTGCTGAAAAGAGTTGATGAGAGGAGAAAACTGCTGAAAGTCATAAGAGAAAGGAAAAAGAACTGGATGGGACACTCGTTGAGACGGGAGTGCTTGCTAACAGACGCTATGGAAGGAATAGTATGTGGAAAAAGATTGAAAGGAAGGAGAAGATACAAGTTGATAGATGACATCAAGGGTAGCGGAAAGTATATGAACCTGAAGAGGTTGGCAGAAGACAGGAGAGCATGGAGAGATACCACGTGAAAACCTGCCTCTGGGCAGAATACAAATGATGATGTTGTTGTTGATGATGTTGATGATGATGATGATGAAGTGTAAAAAAATGAGCAGATTTGTCAAATATTCACTTTTCTAAAATTTTCGCAGTTTCTTTTGACCGACGCTTTATAAAGTGATGGGACCAATGACAACGTTAATCTTGCATAAGGCGGAAGAATTCACAACGTGCATACAAGTAGATCTTAAGCAGGGCTTTCAAAAGTGCTCATTTTTACCGTGAACAATCTATAAAAAGTCTGTGTCTACAGTTTGTCTTATCTGATGATTGTTGTTGCTTTGTGATCTAGACAAGTGCTTCTGTAGACGGCGCGCATTCTTCCGGTGTTGGGGAGAAGAACGGGCGAGAGAAAATCAAGCGGGAGATTTACTGCACCTGAACGTGACAAAAACAAAAGCGCTGTCGCAGTATTGAGTTTTTGGTTACACCGTGTTGTAATGGGTTTGTTAAGTTTAACATGAAATTGGGGGGGGGGGGGGACACGTCACAGGAACTGACACGCAAAACAAGTGAAATTGGCGGTGTCAAGGATGCTGGACCCCCAAAAAATTGAGTTTTATTTGTGACCAAAAGTTGTTCAACTTGTACACATTATATGTGATGAGATTTTCCTCAAAAAAAAATTTTCACCTTATACTTTTTTAATAATTTGAAGTGAAATTCAAATTTGTTCTGTTTCGCTGCAGCAATAATAATAAATGCTAAATAAGTTGTACAAATGAAAAATTTTACAAAGTAAACTATTGTCATGGGCTACCGTGTGACACATGTCATCACCAAATAACAGTTCATACATTAAAAAAAGTTAAAAAAAAATGTTAATCCTTCTTATGCAAAATGTTATTACACCGAGTGCGCTCGAATGCGGCGCGTTGTCCTTTTGGTGTAATTTTCCAGACTTGTTTAAGCATTGTTTGCATGAGATGGAAAAGTATCCTGGATGTTTAACATCAGCAGGGCTTCAGAAAAGTTAGAAGTAGGCCTAGCCGTGAATGGACTATACTACTAATACGTGAAATTTTAGGAATAGTAATGTGTTGCTAATATATAAATTCGTATTCTTAGTGGGTTTAAAACAGGAAATACTAACTTCAGTGGCCATACATCACACTCACAATATATGTAGCTAATAAGTGTTAACAACTATGTTGATTAATTCGCTTACAACTTAACTGGGAGAGTAGGTCAGGCCGTCCTTAGAGGAGTGGTAAAAAATATTTAACAACCGTTTGATTGTGAGTTACTATATATTTAACGATAAAATGAATACATTTAAACATGGTTATTTATAAAATGTAAAATGTTTTATCAATAAAATGTCAGGCGCGGGTGCTCGAGAGCAGATCATGTTGGAAAGGTAACTGCGTTGTGGGAAGGGGAGATTATCTAGTTTGGAAGGGAAGGGCTTCGCTAAAGTTGTTGCACCTGGCCGTAGCTTTCACTAGGGACGCACCTGTATTCCAGTGTGTACTATTGCAAATGTGTATGTATATGCTATTCACGGTAAAGTGAGCACTTTTTATAGCCCTCTCATTTGAAATAATAGTCAATAAATATATTTTATTTTAGCCTTAGACGTTAACTGAGTGCGGTGGAATATACATATTTCTTACATGGCAATATTTATTTAAAAAGGTTGTTAAATAATAAAAAATGACTGGAAGGAAAAGGTAATTAGGCTCTCAAAAGTGCTAGCTTTACCGTGAGCAGCCTATAGTTATGGTAAGGGATTTGGTTTTTCACAGGTGTGTTTCAAAACAGCTTACTTTACCATGAACGACTTTTGCGCACACAGATCTGATTTCCCACGAGTGATGACATATTTCGACACTTCCTAGGTCTGCCCGGCCACTTGATTTGTCGGCCACTGAACATTTTTCGGATCGATGGGACAAAAACTTCCTCCATGTCGAAATGTTCGTGATTTGGTTTGCAACAACCTTGGAAAAGTCTGCCTTAGGATAACAGGTATAATATGTAATCAAATATTCTGTGCAGGGACTGATCTAGACTTTCTATTTGGTGGAAAAGGGGGGGGGGGCGAGGGTGGAATCGTTCCATTGTGCTGGCGTAGGATGACACTTTCTATTCGTGACATGGGGGGAGCGCTATATTTAGTTATAGTTCTATGAAAAAAGCAATATTAAATTAATCAAATGACATAGGCATTTCAAACCATTATTATGTTATTTCATTTCAGTTTTAAAACGTTCACGGGACAGTTTCATGTCAATGTAACGGCTGTGGAAGGGGGGAAGGTGGGGAAGGCCACCTGTGACCCCCTCCCTCCTTCTTTCTGGATTCGCCACTGATTCTGTGCCGCCGTTAGCACAAAGTGAGGAGGTATCGACGCCCACCAACAGCGATCGGAAAGGGCGTATCACTTTCTATCGGACTTCATTCAACTGCTGCTGACGGTTGTTATCTGGTACGGGATACAATATATGCCTGGCTGGTACTACACAGCTGAAATATGTGCTCTAGAGCTAATGTGGCTATGGAATGTCTGGGTAATTACATGTGTTGGCCTGCTGTGAGTACTAGTTTGGTTAAAGATCTGGAATGGTAATTCTTCTGCAATACCCTATGGGATCAGGTGCTGGAGGACAAATGAGTACCAGCACTGCTGAAATAAGTTCAATCACAATTTTCTTTTGTCTGCATTGCCACACTTATAACATTCACTTTCAATTTGACGGTTTATTTTTCATGGGAAAATTTTTATGGCAGTGAATTTAAATACCAAATAAGCCATGGGAGTTTCAAATAGCAATACAAAGTACGCTAAGCTGTAAACCGCCATTATAATAACTTTTAACCACAAGTCGGTATCACTCTGATGTTCGACATATTAAAATGTTCAATGAAGTCGTATTTACTGGAACTTACTTCTAGCTCCCAACTGCAATTAGTGTCGCTGAACTGGGAAACAGAGGGACCTAACAAACGTTGGCTACCAAGATTGTAGACGTAAAATCAATTAACGTACAAAATAAGGACAGTTATCTTTTTTCTTGTCGTGTAGTTGAATTACACTCCCACCATAAAAACGCATTGAACGCAGTTGTTTATGAAGTTAATCCATCTTTTATGGTTTACTTTTGTAATTGGATGCCAAAATTCGTAATCGGCATATGTGGTAAATTGTGTATAGATGAAAGTAGGTATTAAACAAAAAAGTACGACAGTTGAATTTATATATATATATATATGTATATATGCTTTTTAAACCATAAAATAACCTACAACAACAGTATGTGTTCTATTTTAGTAAAATTATTACGCCTTTGTGAAATCATTAGCAAAAGCACTGTATTCGTATTTATACACCCTCTTACAAGCACAGCATTACAGTATGACAAACACATGCAGGTGCCCTAGCATAGCTAGCGTTTCTTGTAAATGACCTATTATGTACTTTACAATGTTTATAGCTATATTCCATTAATAAGGGCACCAGGTGTTCCTTATAATGTAGTTAATATTACACTTGTAATTATCAGTCCTAATGGATTCGAGCAAACGCCCAAAGAACAATAACTAGCAAAAAAAAAAAAAAGAGTTCACATTTGAATAGTTATGTAATTAAATGAACCAGTTTTATTTCTAAATAATACTCAGCATTTTCTGGACGAGTCCAAATCAGTCAAGATCTTCGCTTCCGTATCCAAACATCATGCTGGTTGTCTTAACTCTCCTGCCTGACGCATAATGGTAATTGACAATTTTTTTTTGTAGGAGAAAATAATATGATAATGTAGACTCCTGGCCGGTCTCAGAATGGAATCGTTTCATTTTGTTTTTCTGCAATATTTTAGTTTCGTAGGTATACACAGTATTTTACCGTGATAAATAAGTGTGTGTGTGGTGTGTGTGTGTGTGTGTGTGTGTGTGTGTGTGTGTTGTGTGTGTGTGTGTGTGTGTGTGTGGTTGTGTGTGTGTGTGTGTGTGTGTGTGTGTGTGTGTGTGTGTGTGTGTGTGTGTGTTGTGTGTGTGTGTGTGTGTGTGTGTGTGTGTGTGTGTGTGTGTGTGTGTGTGTGTGTGTTGTGTGTGTGTGTGTGTGTTGTGTGTGTGTGTGTGTGTGTGTGTGTGTGTGTGTGTGTGTTGTGTGTGTGTGTGTGTGTGTGTGTGTGTGTGTGTGGTGTGTGTGTGTGTGGTTGTGTGTGTGTGTGTGTGTGTGTGTGTGTGTGTGTGGTGTGTGTGTGTGTGTGTGTGTGTGTGTGTGTGTGTGTGTGTGTGTGTGTGTGTGTGTGTGTGTGTGTGTGTGTGTGTGTGTGTGTGTGTGTGTGTGTGTGTGTGTGTGTGTGTGTGTGTGTGTGTGTGTGTGTGTGTGTGTGTGTGTGTGTGTGTGTGTGTGTGTGTGTGTGTGTGTGTGTGTGTGTGTGTGTGTGTTGTGTGTGTGTGTGTGTGTGTGTGTGTGTGTGTATATATATATATATATATATATATATATATATATATTATATAGTTTGGAACACAGTGTGACTTGAATCCTCGACTTTCGAACTCGAACTCCAAGTAGTCCAGCTTATGCTCTGTGCATCCGTTGTAAAGGAAGTTTGACGATATGTACAATGACCATCAAATTCTCACAGGTAGTTCCAATATCATTGTGTAGTATTCTGTCTTACGAAATCTATAAGAAGTCGCAGTTAACCTGAATACTCGTATTTATCCGTCAAGTGTGAGGGATGGAGAAGAAAAACACTACTTCTGAGATTTCCGAAATGTAAGAAAGGAAAACAAGTGGAATAAGGTTCTCCTGCAGTCTGCAACTTTGTAACGTCAACTTTCTCGGAGTATGGTGATGATTTCTTGGATGTGTCGCGTGAAAGGAAGAGTTAGGAGTTCTCGTCAAACGTCCTTTCATTTCTCTTCTACCGTTCACCGCATTTTCTCTGGTATTTTTGCCGGGCTGGCTTCGGTTCATTCGGTTTCTCCTGACCTCTGGATCGCAGCACGGCGTGACTGTGAATGAGTTACTCCAAACTCGGCGTTGCCCTGCCTGTTTGGTGCTGCATTCTGGAATTATTTTGACGAGATCGCTGAAACAGCCTAGGAAGAACGTGTATTCGTTAGAACGAGCGCGCATTTTTTTCTCTGCCTGAAATAACTTACTGTATTTCACAGACTGCTTTGTAACACTGGGCGGTAACGACCTGACCTTGACAACCAACCGTCTCCCCTGCCCCACACACGTTTCTTCGCTTAAGTCGAGTTGAGAGATTCGGGAGGAAATCCCGCGTTCAAGGTCAAGAAGAGAGAGAGCGATACGGCGGGCCCAAACACGCACGCCTAGCGCCTCATCGCTCCTACGCGCAATGCGTGCAGTGTTTCCGCCCTAACGCTATACTGTGCAAATTAGATCTGTAACAGTGGGACTTCATTACGCGCGATGAAATACCACAGATTAAACTACGCCCGTATCTTTGTACTTTTGCCTTGCCGTTTAAGGAAACTGCAAAGGCAAGCATTAAAAATGCGACATTTTACCATTTTCACGAACTTTTTCCTTCGAGAATACATGTAATATGACAAAAGTAAAAAAAAAAATATTGGAACATAGATAATTGTTTGTTATCCTTTCTAACAAAAAGTCGTATTTACGGAACATTTATTTACCGAGATACGCGCATTCGCGCAAACAAATACTTCACAAACAATGCGGGGGTCCATCCCACTCTTAACAACAATGTCTTGAGAGCCGATGAGAGTGAAATGAGGTGATAATACAGCAGCGCTGGAATGCAAGGGCGGGTGAAATGGGAGATCCCCGAGAAAACCCGCCGACCGGCGGCATCGTCCGGCACGTCCTTCTCTTAAGTTAGTATGGTGTAACTGAGTGTTTTGGTCGCGTGGTAGCGTGTGTGGCTGTTCTTCGGCAGGTCGTGGGTTCGATCCCGGCCGTCATTTGAAATCTTCTTCCATCGTGCTAGAAGTACGATGTTCAAATTGATGGACCCATTTAGTTTTATTTGGTTTAATCTTTGTTTTCTGCCCATAAAAGTAAGACTTTTCTAATCAGTAGCATCAAGTTAATGAATAAAGTGCCAGGGTTCATGGAAATGTTATTTTTACATATGGTGGAACGATAGAAATTCCGCAGATAAGTAAATCATAAACAGGGCTTTCAGACGTGCTGAACTGCCCAAAGCCTATAATAACCATTATTATTATTACTATTATTATCATTATTTAAAATGTACCATGCCGTCTTTGCAAGCTTTGCCTCTAGGAATAGGTGCAATAATAAGTAGTTGAATAAAATATTTGTGTTTATAAAATTTCCCCGCTTAGTGAATAACAGTTCACCAAGCGCTATTAAGATTGTCATATCACAGCACTAACTTTTATTAATTTATTTCAGGATTAGGTTCAATGATTGTAATTCTTTAAGAATGGTCGGTTGTTACACACATTCACATACATATACCTTCATAGAGACAAACATAGGGGAACGTGCTCTCATAAGTCCTTTCCTTAGGAAAGTAAAGTAAACAATTTCGCTTATTTTTTGTGTGAAAGCATGCGTGCCATTCGCTTCTCAGAATGTTGCTTGTCGGAACAACCACCATTTACACGTTGGGCTAATGGCCTCACCAGATAATTAACCATAATAGCCTCTTCTTTCCTTTACACGCAATAAGGCAATCTAGTTACTCATCCAGTTTCCGCCGAAAGTTAGTTAATTTCTGACAGTCTTGGATCAACTGCAGCCAATTATCTTATTTAATTCTGCAAGGTTTTTAAAAACCTGTGAGACAAAAGTGTTTGTCATTTAAAGAAACAACAGACAATTCTAGTTGAATTTAAATTTTTGGTCCATAGAGTGAATAATTAGTAGAATGCTGATAAAGCTGGGCAGTGGCTGTTGAGGGAAAAATACTATGAGACCTTGTGCCTACACTCACGTGGCTGAAACTTCTGCAGAGATTCCAATCTGCAGGTAACTTTTAAATTGAGTTAATGGAATTTGCAAATTTTCCGTTGTGAGTAGCAGCTAATGGATCTGACAGAACCAAAAATAACCTAGGATTTCAGATCAATCAAAATTTACTACTCAGCATAAACCAAGGTTTTCTTTTTTGGGAGGTGAATTAGTTTATCAGCATAATTAATCTTCAGCTTCTCCACACAGGCAACTTCACCCACTGCACGCAATCACAACAGTCCTATTCGCCTGCAAATTGAAATGTCATTGGTGGAACAAAACATCCGACGTACACAAGCTGGCTCGCCATTGCCGTAAAAAAAGTGATTTGGATAGTATACTGTTACAGATTGTCTTGAACGTATCGAAGTTCGTTAGGGATGGATGTCTTAATATAAAAAAGAAGTTCTCGATATAACTAATGAGGCTACTTTACTTTACACGGATGCAAATTATTTTGATGAAGTTGTTAAAAGGTTAGATGGCGCCAAAATAGGCACATCTGATGCTGCTAATAGAAACTGAAATATGTAAAATTATTTAATAGATATGCTAACCTTATCTAAATTATATGTAATTCAGCCATACTGTAAAAAGCCTGACATACTTTAAACATGGTCTACTGAAGTAATACTAGTGTGAGAATTCAGTGAGAATCGGTTGATTGGTCCCGAACATATGACAAAAAAGCTCAATTTTCTCATGCGGTGGTGTCTTCATCACTGGAGAACAAAACGGAGATTTACTGTCACATTATATGTTTTTCATAGATACTGTTACATATTAAGTCGGTCGAAATTGTCTGGGACACGTGGCACATAGACGTAAAATATTTACATTGCTGTGATTTTTAGAATATTTTTCTACCTCCTTAAGCCATATAAATTTACATGGACTATAAAAGTATAACTTGTCACCTGGATTTGGTGTGATCAGTTGATAGTTTCCGAGATAGGACACGAAAATTATTATTTTTTAAATTTAGAGATATCTTCCAAGATTGCAGACTAATGAGTTTATGTAATCGCTCATATGATGCTTGCATAGATACTGTCAGTATACAAAATTAGGTTTGAAATTGGTTACATTGATTCGTAGATATAGCATGATATGTTAAAATGTTTGTATGGGCGCTATTTAGAAAATGGGCACCTGGCCCTCTTAAAACCTAGCATTTCAACTTATATGACCTTCCACGGCATTACTTGTTTGCAAAATTTTGAAGGAATTGATTGATTGTTTCCCGAGATATGACGATTTATTCATATGGCACTATCTAACGAAATTGGTGACAAAACAGGCCCTGGATAGAAAAACTTCATGATTGTAATAGATACCGCCTGCATACAAAGTTAAGTGGAAATTTGTTACGTTATTTCGTAGATATAATACAGTACACTGAAATTGTTTATATGGCCGCCATTTTTAAAATAATAGTCTGACCCATTAAAACATGTATTCCTTGAATTCCATATTTGGTGGGAATCGTTTGTTTCCTGAGATATAACAATTAAACTTTATTTTCATTTCCCGCTATCTTACAAAATGGCACACAAAAGAGGATATGTATTGACACGTTTGATATTTGTAAAAGATAATCTCAGTATAGCAAGTTTGGTCGAAATTGGACAGACAACATGGTAAATATTGCAAATAAGCCTAGAATATTTACATAGCAGCCGTTTTAAACATAAGAGCCTTATCCATTTAAATGGCATATATGAACATGTTATACAATAGTATCACTTATATGAAAATTTTGTAGGAATCGGTACTATAGTCACCGATATATAACTTTTATTTTTCATATTGAACTATCTTATAAAATGGCCTTTTAACAACATTATCACAATTCAATGCATACATAATGCACTGTCAAAGTATCAAAATTGTTTAAAACTTTAAAATTGTTTCAAAGATATAATGTGAGAGCTTTATTTTTTCAATCTGTACGATCTTCCGAAATGGCGTACAAATAACATTATATGTTACTTAATTCAATGTTTAGGTCATGCACTGTCAATGTACCAAATTTGGTTTAAATCGAGTAAATGGTTCCTGAGATGTAATGGAATAACTTATATTTTCTCAGTTTGCACTATCTTAAAAAAGGCGGATTGATGACAGTATTGCTTTCCATCACTATGTTTTTATAATGCACTGCCATTGTTCCAAATCTGGTTAAAATAGGATAGTTGGTTCCCGAGATATAACATAGTAAAATAAAATTTCAAAACTACCGTCATTATGAAAGTAAGTACCAGGCGTGTTTGCAAAATACAAAAATCTGATGATTTCACTAAATACTACATGTGGACCTAGTTTGGTTAAATTCGGTTCTCGGGTTTAAAAGTTGTTAGGGGTGACATAAGTTCCGGACAGACAACCTGGTGATCGCATAAGGCTAAAAAGAACAAAATGCAATTCCTTAATTGATTTGAAATGGTAAAAAAATGTATAAATCTATTATTTACAAAATACAACAGTAGATAGAGAATGAGAGAGCGAGTGCAGGGCATTGTCGGTGCAACGAATTTCGCATTCGTCCACCATCTTGGATGACGCCACAGCCGTGGTTTGGTTGGGATGGAGAGGGGGAGAGGGAGGGAGGGAGGGGTTGTCGCCCTCGCCGAGGCGCGGCAATGTTTGATTACATTATTGATCCCCAACCACCACTTCGTATGTAGGTGATCTTGACTCCAGTAATTAATAAAAAAAAATATATCAAAAATTAGAAAAAAATTTAAATCGTGTAAAGAGGTATGTTACTGATCACAAACATTATGTTGTGTGTGGGTGACCTTGACCCTAATGATCTCAATTTAGACAAATTGAAAAAAAAACCACTATAATAAAAAAGTTGTAAAACTAGAGGAAATGGTTACATTGTTGATCCCAACAGCCATATTGGATGTAAAGGGTCTTGACCTTGACAACCTTGAAATCGAAATATCGAGAATAATCGTAAAAATAATTATTTACAAGAGAGAAAAATATACGCTACTGACTCCGACTGCCATGTTGGATGACAGTGAACTGGGCATTGACTCCGGGACTTTAAACCTCAGAAAACCTAGAAAAAATGTGTAAAAAATAGAGGTAATCATATTACATCACAATGCCAAACACAACATGTTGGATGTGTGTGACGATGAGAGTTCGATTCTCGTAAAGATGACCAAGCACAGACACTCTCTGGTATGACGATCAGCAGGCGCCTGATTATTCGGTTGCCCACCGTCACCATACTTGCAACCGTTTACCATCCACCCTCGCTACTAACCACCACCCGACTCTCCGTCTCCCCTCTCTGTCCGAACACTAACCCTGATCCCTCCACGACACCCATACCCTCTCCCTCACTCAACCAGTTTCTTCAACTCCATTTACTGGCTATAGTTCCCCTCCGCCGCAACCAATCTGCTGCCATACCTCGTGCCATTACTTGCTAACGTCCGACTACCCTCCCCCCATTGCCACAATGCCAAGCAGGGGTGTAGTCGAAAATTTAGCAGTCCCGGAACGCTCCAATGTAAATATCCGATGGCAAGATAGGATAATGATATCTTGCGCACGGGGAAAGGCTTAGGTTTAGGCGCTCTTTCAGCGATAGAAGGGATTGGGGAGGAGGGAATTTGTGTAGCGAATAAGACCTAGCGGCCACCATTATTTAACAGACATTTGAGTTTATTATGTAAGAAGCCGATTGACATTTTAAATTTCAAACTTTCCGAGGAGCCCAAATAATACCCGAGTGTTGTGAAATAACAACATTACACAAGTAATAGTTAAGATTTCACAAAGCACGTGTAATATAAGATTGGTTAGAAATAAACTACAAACTTACACTTATTCTTAAAATACCCTCAGCTCCAAAAAAAAAAAAAAACACAATAACACAAATTTTACTTCGGTTATTATTTTACTGTTATTAACATTTTTTTTAAACCATGAAAATTAAGTAAATGTTACCACTTTTCCATTACTTTCAAAACGCTACTGAAACTGAAGCAATGTATTGTCTAAACTGTAAAATAATTTATAGAATATTCGTCTGCAGACAGGCCCAAATCAAAAGTCAAAACGCTTAACAATGTACAAATAATTTACAAAAACTTTTCAAATATATTGTCTTCATCATTCTTGAATATTTGTTTTGGTTGTGCTTCGCGCGTTCGCGTGTCATCAGCTGACCGATGTTTCCGTAACCAGCTAGCGACGTGTGGCTCAGCATTCCACTCTCGCAGTGTAGGGCCATGGAGTTTCACATACATAAGGGGTGACACATGTGGGATTGTTATCCTGTTTTGAGTAGGCGGTATTGTGAGGTTCATTTGGCTGAACCCCCTTTCACATTCGGCTGAACTACATGGGATCAGAGGGCCACCGATATTGCCAATTAATTTCATTGCAGCACGAATCCGAATTTGATGAACTCTGCAAACTATCAGTGAATCCTTCTGTACCGCTATTCTGTACGCATTCATCGTTTTTTGAAACTGACAATGTTAAGTTTTCGGTAGCCTTACCTTCACTCAATGTAGGCACTGGAGCAATGGGATAGTCGTGTTCGCCTGGTACACCATCTTCTGACGTTGAGATGTTTGAACGGGAAAAGAAGGACGTTAGCGTTTTCTGTTTCTGCTTACGGGATTCCATTGCGTAAACACAGCACAGTCTTCAACGTTCTAATCACAATTAACCAGCAAGCACTGACAATTCACGGTCACACTACCCGTCAGTCGCCGTATCATATTACAATAAATAAAAACCGACATTTGTAAAGTTTAAGTCTCGTGAACGTTATATAATGTAAGCCGCCATGTCCCGAGTTAAATATTAGTTAGTGATGGATGACGATGACAACTACACGCAGTGTCGCACGAGACGGACTGACGTCACATCTGCTTACGCACAGCGCAGGCCGCCTGACCTACACACCTCCGCCCGTAAGGTAATTTCTCCCCCTCCTAATGCATTCCAGGAAACTTGGTGCTGCTTCCTCCCCTCTTTTTGCTAAACACCAGTCTGTCGGCATCTGACTCTTTCTTTTTTCTAATCTACCCTATTACTAAGTATTGAATGTACGACCGAAGGTAGGGTCGGGTTCTAATTGCGTCTCAGGGCGAACCCTTACGCCTAAAAGAGAGGGAATTGCATGCTAAGAAGGCGGGCATCGCGGCAATGAGGGATTGGGTAGACATGGCTAGCGTTTGGGGCCATGACTACCTCCCTAAGCGTACCTATAGCTGTACTATAGTTAAGAAAGGGGAGGGTAAAACCCGCATAGATATGGCAAAACCCCTCCCGACAGGAAAGAGTTCAAAAAGTTGTGGAAGCATTAAGAGGTGCTACAGGAGATGGCAGGTATGGAATCCATGCTGATTTAATAGGCGACGAAGAACTAGTAGAGAGGTGACGGGGCTTGTGGGCCAGCATGTTAGAGGCACATGAGCCCTTGAGGTGGGACTGCCATCCATCTTCCTGCACGGGCCGCCTGACTGCCCGCACAGCAATATGGACAGCAGTGACTTCGGCATCTGACCATGTGATGGGCTTAGAAAGAGCAGACCCAATAAAAACGAGGAAGGGAAAGTAAAAAATTACCTTGACCGTAAACCACGTGCATTTCTCAAATTATAGATTAAATATGGACGTGACAGCTTTAATAGCTTAATACATTTTACGGCCGTCACTTGGAGAAACAGAAAACGTGAGGGAAGACAGTTCCCGTTTTTTTTTATGTTTCTGGAAATAGAGGAAAAAGAACAAAAATCTTACAAAGCAGTACCGGAACGTCGTTCAGGTGCGTTCCGGTTCCACTACACCCCTGATGCCAAGACCCTTTCCGCACCTCCACTATTTTTCATTGGATATTTCGTCGGTTCCCATCATCCCCTCACTATCGCTCTTATTTGACTGTTAGTCTCTTAACATGTGACCTCTGCAGATAAACGTGGTCAAAGTTGCACTATGTCACAATTATTTGTCTGATACGACAGATAATAGATAATCTCTCTCTCTTGACCTTCGTAGCTATTTTTCTGGCAATTTATTATGGATAGAGATTTCCATCATAATATGCATGTTATTATCGGACGTGCTCGTAATTACACATATATTTTCACCCCAAAGTAAACATTTGCTAAAAATTTTAGTCACTGCTAGAAACAGCAAGAGCTTGGAGAGTGTTCGTTTAACGGGGTGCCTGTGACGGGTGGTACCACTGCTGACTACAGCAGGACTGCTTACATTGTCATCGATTCCGTTCGCAAACCGTCATGTTTATGTCCTTAAATCTTCGAATCTACAGGGCTAGCATACGCTGAATCAACTCGATACGTCTAACTGTTGTTTAAGACGTTTATCAGCCCAATAAAACCAATATTTTCTAATCATTGGCGATAGTCACATCCAAACCGACCAACCGACCACGGGAACAGGCTATACCAACCATACCAGCCGACCATACGTAGCAACCATACTAACCAACCATACGAGCCAACCATACCAACTGACCATACAAGCCAACCATACCAACTGACCATACGGGCCAACCATACCAACCTACCATACGAACTGACAATACCAGCAGTTCATACGAACCTACAACACCACTAGCCATAAAAACCGACCTTATCAGCCAGCCATGTGAACTGACAATACTAGGCAACCATACGAACCATACATACCAAACATCCATTTCATCCAACCAGGCCAATAATCCAAAAAGACTGACTGGCCATTCCAATGGGAAAGGCCAACCATACAAACAATCAATACGAGCCAACGATACCAGCCAAACATACGAACCGACCATACCAAAAAGGCATACGTACCATTCGTACCTGCCAGCAATACGAACATACCACACCAACCATACGAACCTCTCATACCAGCCACCATCCGAACTGACATACCAGTTAACTATACGAACAAGCCATAACAGCCAGCCACATGAACCATAAATATCAGGTGAACTTACGAACCATCCATACCATCCGACAAAGCCAACCAAACAGCCAGCCACATGAACCATAAATATCAGGTGAACTTACGAACCATCCATACCATCCGACAAAGCCAACCAAACAACCAGATCAGTCAACCATTCTGACCAATCATACTGGCCAATGACTGACATCACCCAAGATTTACTCCACCCAAGACTGACTCCACTCCAGACTGGCTTCTGCTGAAACCAACTCCTGCGAAACTGACTAAGGCAATGGACAAGACCAACCGACCATACCGACTATCCATACCAAACAGACGATGACGATTAATCTAGAAATAAGTTGCTTATTACGAATCTCATTGCTAACCTCTTCGCGCAAAAAACTTTGTAGAACATCTCACACCTCATGTCGTGCAGCGAATTGAGAAGTGATTTTCGGGAAAATGATGCGAAGTTCGCCGCGAGCAATGCCGCGAACCAATATGGAAGCTACGATACATCCCTCAAAATATATCGTGAACCATACCGCAAACTTTGACGAGAGAGCTAGGAAACAGTACTCAAAGTATCTCATGGACCATGTTACGAACCAAGACGCTAGCTACGAAAAAGGTCTCCATTCATGTCAAATCAAGCTTCGTATCTGACGAAGTTGAATATGGAGGCGTCGCATCCATATTCATACATGAGGTCTCATTTTTTTGTGATGGATAAGTTATTCACACATCGGCCAACCGATTATAGTCACACATAGCTCAGGCATTGCTTTATGGTGTGAGTTGCAACATGATTAGAGACACTTTTCGTAGCTTGCGTCTTGGTTCATGACATATGGTCCATGAGATTTTTTTTGAGTAATGTTTCGTATAACGTTTCGTATCTCTCTTGTCATAGTTCACGGCATGGTTCACGACATATTTTGAGGGAGGTTTCATAATATGCATTTGGATCGTGACATGGCTCGCGACGAGCTCCGCATAATATTTCCGAAAACCACTACTCGATTCGCTACATGACTGTGGCGTGTGAGATGTTTTGTGTACTTTTTTCCCTTCAAAAATTTGCGTGAAGAGGTTAGCAATGAGATTGGTACTAAGCAACTTGTTTCGTGATTGGTTATCATCGTTTGTTGGTATGGATAGTTGGTATGCTGGTTGGTCTTATCCATTGTTCAAGTCAGTTTCGCCGAAGTTGGTCTTGGCAGAAGCCAGTCTGGGGAACAGTCAATCTTGGGAGGAGTCATTACCAGGCGGAGTCATTATCTCGATTTTTCACGTTTAAGTTAACCGGGATCAAGGTCAAGTTCCCTAGTATCCAACATGATACTTAGGATCAGCAATGTAATATGTCTGTCGTATTTCACGATTTCCATTAGGTATTTTTATGATTTTACTCGACCATTGCAGTTGGTGGTCATTGGGGCCATCGTTACCTACATACAGCATGGCGGTTGGGAATCAATAATGTAAACAAACATTATTGCACTAGACCGACAAGCGCGATCCCGCTTCCCTTTCTCGATTGTGACGTCAACCAAGATAGTGGACGAATGCGAAGTCCGATGCACCGACGCCCTACTTCCGTTTCCTCATTCTTTACCTACTTACAAATGTCCTGACGATTAAGATTTATTATTTATGTTAACGAGAGCAATTTTTATGCTAATCGCAATTATAATGTAACTCCTAATCACTGTTTTATACTACCTACAGTCACTTAACCTACACTCGTTCATTTCAAATATACGATCAAAATACCATTTTCCATACATTTGCATCATGCAGATGTCGGTTACTCGCGGAACAAGTACCACTTGCTTACAGTCCAACCGGACGACCCCAGTTTCTGCTTTCCAGTTTGTCGCAAACTACTCTAGCTGGTCACGTACCGTCGCTCATCATTCTGTAACTCTCAAGCTGGGTTTACAATAACCCGACAGTTCGACAAAACACCGACGAAATATTTTCATCAGTCAATCAGGAGCAAGGTCACCCCGACAAAATCGGAGCCCCGACAGCCCGACAAGAGTAGATTCTATTTCTACTTTCGTCGGGCGTCAGATCGGTCGGACTCGCTTGGCATCAGGGGAAAAAAAAGTAAACGTAATCTTGCAAAACAAAATTTCGTGCGGATTTCACAAATGTGGTAAATTTCACTCTAAAAATGATTTATTTATTTATGTGTACATCCTGATTATCTTGTAACAGAAAGCCATTTAATTTTCGTAAACACATTTTCGTGGAATAATAACTGCTCCAAAATCCAAAAACACTTTGTTTACGAAGTTATCAACACAGAATAGTGTACAATGATCTGCTATTTATTTGCATTCCACAGCTAGTTACTGGCCATTCTACAATTTTCCGAAAGCCACGCAACACTTGTCGGATGGAAACTGTCGGGGTATTGTAAACGCTGAACTAATTTTGGTGGCGGAAATGGTCGGACTGAAAAGTCGTGTCGGATTGTCGGGACTAGGTCGTCGTTACATTGTAAAGCCAGCATAACACGTGGCGCGCACTCAGCATTAAAGAATGCCGACACACGTCGCCGATTTCTCACATGGCCCCAGAAGGACGTTGTAACACTCTCCTTCCTCCTGACTACTAATTAACTCCTATATCCACTTCTCTATACTTGCTTCAATATCAAATTCTAGATTACTTTAAGAAGGATCGTTGATAAAAATACAACTCTTTACTATATCAAACTCTAAGTAACAGCTTACAATACATTTACGTTACACCACAATAGGATACAATTAAGCTGCAATATAAGGAGATTACAATCACTTTATCAATTATACTGAAACAATTGTTAAACAGGATTCACAATAAACGCAGCTAAGCCCTAACATTGCCGTAATTACTTTACAAGGGGAATGGGGACAATGGCTCGTAACAGAAATGGCTCCCTACCGCAAACATGTTTATGCTCACCCGATATATCTGAAGTTCTGGTAGGCCTTAGAGCTCACTGGGCCTAAGTCGTCTGCTTCCTCTTCAGCCTGCAATCTCACTCACAAGTGTAAAGCTTCACGACGCGGTGCCGTCAGGTGTGTCCGGGGGGGGGGGGGGGGCAGTATCGTGCGGGGTCGCTTTTATAGCTGGGCCAAGTAGGGCAAGATTGTGACATCACAGCGCCCGGCCACAGCTATATCCAGCACGACCTGAAGTAGTGTAGCGCCGCCATATGACGTTACAACGTGCTGTCACGAGACGGAGAACCGAAGCTACCATAACTCGTAAACAGGGGCAGGGTTAGCATATCTGGTTGCAGCCCGCAGACTTGGGTCAGGTCATTGAGCCAGCGCGGTGGCGAGCAGCCTTGTTTGTGTTTGAGCTAGTCCTCGGGCCCGTATTCATAGTTGTTGACCACTCTTGCTATCTTAACGAATTTACGTGCAGATGTATCGGCGAGGGAATGAAGCTCCCCACTATAGTCTCCGTGACTGGCGTGTTGTAGGAGCGTGATGTCTGTAGAACATGCTGCAGTGTTGTTTGCAAGTGGCTATAGGCTGTTCACGGTAAAGTGAGCAGTTTTTAAACACTAGTTACTTTTTCCTTCCTGCCATTTTTATCCCTTGACCACCTTTTAAAATAAGTATTGCCACATAAGTAATAAACACAGTGTGTATATTCCACATCATTCGGAAGTTAACGTCTACAGCTAAAATGAATTGTATTACTTGACAATTATTCCAAATGAAGGGCTTTCAAAAGTGCTCACTTTACCGTGAATAGCCTATAGTTAAACTAGCGTGTAGTGTGTCGACGAGTCTACAGCCGACACAGAGCCACGCCGCGGCTTATATAGCTGATATGACCTGACCCAGAAGATTATTCGCAATTTGAGTCGCAGCGATGAACGCAATGACTGGAAAGTTCGCGCAATATCTCCCAAATCGTCGACTCCTCCAGCGGACGGAAGTGACGTCAGTATTGTTAGCGATAACCGATAATCGACTTCGTGGGGGAGGGACTACAACTAGACCCGCCATTGAAGAGAAAAAGGGAAGGGTGGAGGTTGAGGGAGGGCTCGGAGGAGAAGCGACTGTGCGTAATAACATATACTGTTTCTTGGTTGAGTTGAGAATTGAGAGATTTGGTCGGCTCTTAACAACGAGATTTGAGAACCGATGAGAGTGGAATGAAGTGAGCATTAAGCAGCACCGGAAACTGGAGATCCTCGAGAAAACCCAGCGGAGTCGTCCGGCACGATTCCCACTTCTGAAAATCCGGGAGTGACCCGGCCGGGGATTGAACCCGGTTCACCTTGGTGGGAGGCGAGTAGTCAAACCGCTCAGCCATCGCGGCCCCAATCTTGCTTGATTATGGTTTTGTGCAAAATGTGCTTTCTGAAGCATCCAGAATGGAAATGAGATTGAATTTTAATTGAAAACAAACTCTTACTATTTGAGCAAAAAAAAAAACATTAAAATAAATAAATCATTGCAAAATATTTTTCAGTGCTGCAAAGTATATTTGGTCGTACTTTTCTGGCAATTTTGGTGGTGTCTGTACTACTTTTAACAAACTCTGTAGTTAGAACAGTCTGGTGGAATCCGCTCTGCTTCTACCTTTATATTTGTGTTGCTGCTAGTGGCGTGGTGTGGTGTGGCCCAGAGCGGACGGACCTCTCCTGAAATATCTGTAATGTGTAAAACTCTTAAAGTAGGTGGAAAACTGCCAAGCTAAGGTATGTTTTTCTAGCTAAGGCGTGGTTTTCTACAGTTAGACCTTCTTCCTTCCCCGAGGCAGAGTGGCTGTCCTCCCCAAAACACTGTCTTCCCTCCCATCTCCCCATAACTGAGTTGTCTCAAGGTCGAGAAAACACCATAGACTGACCGTAGGAATATATCGGGACTTTGTTGTACCGATAAAATCGCCCGTACTGATTTTATTCCAGGAAAGAAAGCCAAAGCAGGCATTAAAGCATTCAGTTATTTTACTACGAAACAAAAAAAAAAATCGTTTAGTTATTAATTTATAAGTTTTAAATTTGGCAATATTGGTCTCTTAGTTTCTATGAACAGAAAAAAATAATTTATACGAACTTCTACTGGAAGTAAGCAAAATAAAACTATTGATTTTCTGATTTATATATACCTATGCATACCTATTAATTTTTTTTAAACACCACACAGTTTAGGTTCCTCCCAAACTAAAAACCTAGCTACGCTACTGAATTTCCTCTTAATGTAACATACATGTGGTAGAAACTGTAAGTTCACCAAGTCAAGCTCCTGCACTTCCCACAAGCAAACCATGATAATTATCTATACAGTTTTAACCTTGCCTTTTGTTTCAACCATTTTAAAGAAATGGTATTAATATATGGAAACTTTACTAAGAACGAGTGTGGCCGCGGTGGTGGCCGAGCCTTCAACCAAGGCCAGGTCACTCCGGATTTTCGCAAGTGGGAATCGTGCTGGACACTCCCGCTCGTCGGCGGGTGGACACTCCGCTCGCCGGCGGGTGGACACTCCGCTCGCCGGCGGGTTTTCTTTTTTCGGGGATCTCCCGTCTCGTCCACACTTGCATTCTGGCGCTGCTCCAGTCTTGCCTCGTTTCACCCTCATCGGCTCTCAAGACCTCGCTGTTAAGAGCCGCCCAAATCTCTTCACTCACTAATTTTTATTACATACAATCACACTAATTATTCCAGAAAACTTGGTTGATTGCTTTTTTTTTTGTAGTGTCTTCACTACTTATTAATTAAATCTGCATGCTTACAGTAAGGCTCAGTACCCCACTGGAAGTCACTCTACTTCTCAAGGCTATTCATGGTAAAGTGAGTACTTTTGAAATCAACCTTAGAAAAATGTCACTCCCGCTAAAAGATATTCACGATAAAGTGAGTACTTTTGAAATCAACCTTACAAAAAAGTCACTGTAAGCCTGCGTATATTTTAACCGGTGCAATGATTGAAATATGTCCAGTAAAGTTGGTAACGATGGAGGGGAAAATAGTTCCATATATTAACGTCGAATAAAAAGCGTCAGGTAACAATTTGTGACAACTTAAATTATTTCTCTCGCTATTTTTTTAAAAATGCATTGAAGTGTAGAAATAAACAGATTTGAACAATATTTGCTTTTCTAATATTTTCACGGTTTCACTTGGCCGACGCATGAATAAAGTATTCAGGCACATGGCAATGTTATTTGTACATATGGCGGAAGAATACGCAATATGCATGCAAGAAGATACTATGCAGGGCTTTCAAAAGTGTTCAGTTTATCTTGAACAGGCTTTACCAAAATGTTCATCGAGTACTTATAGTATTTATTCCTTTGACGTGCCGTTAGACATGAATGACACAACAGTAAGTTACATTGTTTTCTATGAAACTGAACATAAATAATTAGAAGTAGTAAACTAATCTCAACAATTTGGTGTCATGGGAATAAAAATGAAAGAAAACTAGAATGTTAAGAATTTAATTTTTATATGCTTTCTACCAGCTGCAGCCCGCGGCTTCACCCGCCCGGAATAGAAAATGTATTTTAAAAAATAGCCTAAAATTTAAATCAATCAAACTATTATATCCACATAAAATAGGTCCAGAATAGATTAAATTTGAAAGGTAAACAATGTTGTTTAACATTTATTACCCAGTTCCCTGTCGATGTTCAGTGATGATATACACTCCAGTCTTCATCTGGCTTAAACCCTATCTTGCAGTGAAAGTTTTATCAAAACCCATCAAGTAGCTTTTGCAAAATGAGCAAATGACGGAACAGACATGCAAAAATAAATCAACTATTTTTGGGCGGCTTCTTAGGTTTTTGCCTTACGCAAGAACGCCAACTAAAGGCAAATTTGGAAACATTAATACTCGCAATTAGGAATAGGAATGAAAAGGTTTAATGCAAAAATTAAATTGTTTTTAATTACTGGTTTCATACTTTTTCACATTCGAAGTAACTGCAACTAATGGAGTTTCTTATTAAAGTTTTTAATGCTACGAAGATACAAAAAGTAATAAATTATTATAAATGTGAAAAATTTGGAATTGTTATAGCATTTGCTTGAGCAAGATTTCAGAAATATGGGATGAATTGTGATAGCCTAAACTATTAACCATCTAACCTCTGCAGCTGTTGAGCAAGTACTTTCAGAATTTCTGCAAAGGAAGTCTATTGTTAATAGTATAAAATTATGACTTATACATAATTGGAAAATTTTATTTAGTTAACTAAATATTTATTAATGAACGCTATAAATATACTCAAATCTTAAGAATAATATATCTGTAGTTTATTAATAAAACGCCAGTGTTATAAATTGTGTTTATTTTCATGTATACGTTTGACTTTTATTTGAATGGCGTAAATACAGGCTATCACAACTAAAGCACATAAACGGTATTTGGTGAAGGTGAAAAAAGCTCGGTAACACTAACGGCTACCAGGTCGGGCATTAAACGCTGCTTTGTCGATACATTGAATTAATCGGCAGTCTTGTTGTAGCACAGCGATACACTATGTGACTTCATAAACTTTCTTCCATGACTTCCATTGCCAATTTATTTTGCTTCTCCATATGACAAAATTTGATATACTTTCTGTAAGTATATTAATTTCTAGCCTTATTTCTTTATGGTAGAAGAAATAGGAAATTAATTGCTGGCTTTATCACTCTCATTAGGGCCTGCAGTGTAACAAGTTCTGTTCACGGTCATACATCTCATATTGGTCTCTGAGTTATGACACTTCAACCACAAAAAATTTAAGGCTGCTATTTTGAAATTAAGCATTCATCATGGCCGAGAACTACGAAAACCGAGTTTCTTTCCAGGCATTATGAGTGTATAGAGTTAAATGAAATTTGGAGAAAGAAAAAAAAAAGTCAAAGATGTGCGCGTGCGCGCGCGCGCACACACAGATATGTGTATATATATATATATATATATATATATATATATATATACACACATACATATATGTGTGTGTGTGTGTGTGCGCGCGCGCGTGTGTGTGTGTGATTTTTCTAGCGATTCCTGCTCGCCTCCCACCAAGGCGAACCGGGTTCAATCCCCGGCCGGGTCACTCCGGATTTCTGCATGTGGGAATCGTCCAAATATCTTCGCTCTCTTCACTCAAATCCCGCTACGCCAGCGTGAGCCCTATCACAGTGCGGTGAGCCCTCAAGCATACATTATTAGGTAAGGCGGTACACTGTTAAAAATTTCCGTATATTTACGGAATGTTTTACGGAAATGTATAGTGTATATACGGAAAGGCAATTCGTAAAGACGAAAAACGGAGATAAGTCCATAAATACAAAATACGGCAAGTCTCCGTATTCCCTTTGGCTTCGAGTTACGGAGACGAACAATGCCGATTCTACACGAAGCTTTCTTCGCCACTGTAACAAGAAAATTATATTTTCTGCGGCAGTTAAGGTTATCCACGCGACTATGACCTATTCATTCAAACATTAAAAAATTGCATCAGGCGTCTGTAACATTTGGCAACACTAAATTTAATAGAAATTGAATTTTCGCTTTTGTCTTTTGAATTCAAATATAAAAGTTATACCACAATTTTCAAGTCAGAGTTGTGAACTGGTAATTTTTTGACTCGGATTCAAACCTCGCTTAAGTACAAAATATTTTAACTTTTTTAATATCATTTTTTATACACGGTAGAACACTCACATAACGAAAATTAAAGACATTTTCATTATCTATTTTTTTTAAACTTGTAAATTAACGGAGAGGTTCCATGAAAGTCAGTTTCTGAAAATCAATATGTCCGTAATTTTACGCGCGCGCGTGTGTGTGTGTGTGTGTGTGTGTATATATATATATATATACATATATACACACACACGCACGCACGCACACATATATATTTAGTGGAGGAAATGTTTATAACTTTTTCATTCATAAATATGATTTTGTATTAGTGTGTACGTTGTGCTACATGCCGTTCCCTGGATATCCGTACATAGAGTACATTTACAGATGATAGTTATATTAACAGAACACTTATTTCGACCACAAATAACAACGTTGACTAATGGCGCACAAAAAAGCTAAAAGATGACGGAACCTCCACTTAGGGCCTGTATTGCGACCTGTAGATAAATGTGAGGAATAGCTATTCAATTGATAAGCAATTTGATGGTAACCTGTAGGTATTATGAACATTCCATTAGTTAAGTTATCCTTTAGATAAGTATTCCAAGGTTTTGGTTCGTTACTGTGTAGGTTAGCAATAAAAGTCACTATATTTTTGGTGTTATGGCTTATGTTCAGTTGTCAGTAATGAGTGCGTGATGTGTTTTGAATAATATAGGCCTACATACCAATGTTAATGCTTCTTTAGCAAAAATGAATTAAATAAAAGCTACGAACCAAATTTCCAACTATTAAACACTGGACTTTATAAGCCCATGCAAACAACATATTTGTACATAATTATTACTGTCGCTGGTGATACCAACCCTTACACAGCTTGCTTTATCCATTCAATTTATCATAATGCATGAGATTCTTTTCTTGCTATTCAAGAATGAGGTTAGTGCCTATGTTTCTTAATTACATTTTTTAATATTTCAAGGAAGGAAAGGAAAAAAAAAAAAATTCCACAAATTTCAAGACATCCGATTCCTCAAAATGACATTAAGACTAGCGCTAATATTTTTCCCCCGATGTTTTCAAAACTCAAGAAAATTCACTTTCCGAAACTAACGCTCTCTGTCGTTATCGACATTCGCCGGGTTTACTTGAATTTTGCAGAAATATTATACGTAACACTTAAAATAGGAAACAATTTCAAATTTATATTTTTATATAACCTCCAAAACCAACATCCATACAAGCAAAACACCACCACCTGATGTTTGAGACACCATTTTGTAGCTTATCTAAAGGTATAAATGCTTGCCTAACTTGAAGTGATAGATAATTTAATCCCTTGATAACAGTTCTAGTTAGCAATAACTAGAGGTCGTTATAGGCCTACAGTATTTTGCACCATCTGGTAGTTAACTTTTTACCTGATGTGTCACTAGAAGTCGTAATACAGGCTCTTAGTAAGTTCCAAACCAACTGGTTACTAATTGGTACTTTCATGACTCGAGTCAAGTCGGATCCTCGGCGTTTTACGACCTTCTCGTTACGTGAACGTGACGCCTTCTTGGCGCGTACGACCACCGATGACTGTTGAAGAGTGTGTGTGTGTGGGGGGGGGGGGGTGACTTATCGCGAGGGGGTACGTGTTTCGTCATGTAAATCAGCGACGAACTGCAGGAGGGATGTGGTCATCTCCCTTTTTCCGAGGGAATGTGCCGGCGAGGAAATCTCCCCTCTCACACGGCGGCCGTGATGAACACACAGGCAGGCCGCTTTCCCCTCGGCAAGGTCGATATAAAGCAGAGGGAGCCATGGCCAGACATCCAGTACCACCCATACCATCCGCTTCTTACCACCGCCAACAGGTAGCGTTCGCAGGGAAACATGGCACAGGTGAGATACCTATCTTTTTTTGTCTTTCCTTTACTGTTGTAGTATTCTTTCCTTTTTTCTCCACGAGAATACGGATAAAATACGCGCGTTTCAATTTTTATTTCCTTATAAAACTTCCTTCATATCCTTAAGTTTTTTCTGTCACACTACCGCAGGGCGTGTTCCAAAATTTTCTGTCGATAGCAACATTAAATTGACCCACAGTTGACTCAGCGGTTTAAACTCTGGCCTCCCGCCTTTGGGATCCCCGGTTCGAGATTCTCGGTCCGGGGTTATTGTGTGAGGCTTTGGCATGGCTTGGAGGTTTCCTCGGGATGTTCCCCTCTCCACAGTTTCCATTCCGCCGCTGCTCTGACCCCATCGCATCCGCTATTCTGGTTGGCAGAACAGGACATCCGGTTCCGTCCGGCTCCAGCCTCTTCTCAACCACTGGTGATACTGCCAGAAGGATGGAACGCTATGCGGATTTATTCCTACTGACTTAAGAAGGATTTACAATAGCCCGTCGCGTCCGTCAGTCATCAGCTCGTCCGTCCGAGCGATTTGCAACCAAACTTCGTACGTCCGCCGTAAGTTCATTGCCGCAAACAAATAAAAACAAAACTGTTTACAAATAGAAAAAATTCTCCATAAAAAGTTAAAATTTTTGGCGGTATTGTGTTTTCAAGTACCCAAAATGCACGTGCACGTACATAACGGAAATTAATCGACATAAAAAATGATAAATAACATATAAAGCGTGATTATATTACTTTTATTATTGCACAAAAGAAGCTCGTGTTTCCAAATTAATCCTCAGGAAAAATGTAACTTAATTTCATTTTACAGTTACATAAACAAACACATGAAAACATAAAACAGTCAAAACAAAACATTGCACATACTACACAGCCTTGTAAAGAACTCTGGATGAACGAGTAACAAAACGTGCATGTTTAGAAGGCTATAATTTCGTGCGTTCGCCCGTCAAAAGTTAAAGCTTGCCAAGGTTTTGACGGACAGACGGATAGAATTAATGGCCACCTCTGATTGGCTGCTGGTCATGTGATTGACGGACGGATAACGGACGGAGGGATGCGACGGGCCGTTGTATATCCTGCCTTAAAGTTCTTCGCGTCAGGGGTCATAATTATTTCAATATATAATTTATTTTTGTTTCATTGAAATGGTTAAATCCGTTTCGGAAATATTCTGCTTTAATACCTTAACGTGCACGGCATTTTCAGCATGGGTACGTGTGTATAGTCCATTCACGGTTACTTCAATCTGTTCTGAAGTCTTGCTTAAGTTCTACTTCCGCAGGATATACTTCCGCCCAATACAAAAAAAGCTTAACCGAATATGGTAAATTACACCAAAGGGACAACGCACCGCATTCGTGCGCACTCAGTGTAATAATATTTTGCATATGAACTACAGCACGCTATAAAAATGACGCCAATTCGTAGCCACAGATTAACTTTAATTCCAGACTATTTCAAATCGGAAATTTTTTATATCATTCAAATACACACAAACAAAATTAAAATTTCAACGCCTATTGCAAATCGTGGTGTAACTCAATATATAGTCTACACGGAAATTAATATAGAATACTAAAGTAAAGGATCGTTTCTATTGGCAGCCACTACGTTACTTTTACATCATATTGAGATCGGGCCAACTTCTTGCATCGGAAATTTAACTTTGGGGCCGCGGTGGCGCAGCGGCTAGAACACTCGCCTCTCTCATCGAGGCGAAGTGAGAAAATATGTGTTGGTAACGCCTAGTAAGAAATAGTTCTCATGCAAAATATTATTACAACAGAGTGCGCACGAATTCCGTGCATTGTCCTTTGGCGTAATTTTCTAAACTTATTTAAGCTTAGTTTGTACGAGGCGGAGAAAAATCTGGTAGAAGAACTTTAGCAGGGCTTCAGAAAAGTGTGAAGTATCTGTGAATGGATTATAACTTTACAGTTATACAGTTCCCTCAGAACGTTTCTTTGGGAGATGTTCGTGCAGAAAGCGTCGATTTTAATGTTTTACTACGTGGCCTTTTATCCGCCTCCTTCGTTTCGAACACACTAACCTATATATTCCAGAGTTTTCGAAGCAGCTGAGGGTGCATCGGGGCCTACATACTCTTACATCACGCTTTAGTTTTCTTTTACCGCAAGCTAGTCGTGAACGACGGCGCGAATTGTTATAGATGAGCTGGTGACGTTCGGAGCTCTTCATAGAAAGCAACACTTTACCTCTTTATGGTTTTAATTATACAGAACGTTAATTTTTATGTAACGGTAAATACGATAATTTAGTCTTTACAGTGCTCTTTTAAAAATGTATTTTAGAGTATTTGTACTTGAAATATTTTACACTTCCATGTCTACATCGTTTATTTATTTTTGCAAAAAACATACGGTAATCTACTGTGGTTACCAGGGGTAATGGCTACCGAACATGTGAGTAAAAATGCTAAAATGGCCAAAAATTTAAAAGTTAGAAATTAATTGTTGTATTACAGTTAACAGTATTGTATAAACGTTTCGGGATGGAGAGATGCGGAGGGCGGGGAGGAGAGAACATAAATGTAACTTCGCAATACGTCACAACTATTTTTTTGCTATTTTTTTCCAGATAAGGTGTTAAATAATTTTTCCTACACGACACGTGCAGATTATACACTTAGTCCATAAAATTAATTCAGAGAAAAAAATTTCTCAGTTTTCATGATTTGTTGGACGTTTTCCATTTATCATTCATTAAGTATTATTACTTATTCATTAAGGGTTTTATTTTTTGCACTTCAGATATCACAAAGTTGTGGATTAGAATGTGTGAGGTTTTTGAGTTGAGACTTTGTAATCATATTAGTTTTGCACGCTAGTCGTTCTCTGATTAGTTGGCCAGTGTAAAGCGGCCACATTAATGATGGGTAGGTAGGGTAACCAAACTCATATTCTAGATGTAGTTTCTCACGGCAAAATGAAATAAGGCAAGGGCAATGGAAAACAAAATGATGAGTGAAGAGAGTTTTCGCTGCACGTAACTACGTCGTGTGTTGCAGGTGCATGTACATGTGTGTCGGCTGGTTATCTGTCTAGTCGCTGTTCTGGCCGCTGTGACGGCAGAACCTCCAGTCCACTCTGCTGGTAAGTCGACCTGTGTTTACATTCCTCACGTTTTACAATAATTGTGGTGTTTAACATCTGTAGACAGTGCCCCCGGTGTCGGATTTTCATCAAAACTGTATATTAAAAGAAGTTCTTCTGTTAGTATTGCCTTAACTGTGCAGGACAGTGGCGTAGCCAGGTTGGTTATGGGAAGGGGGGGGGGGGGGGCAGGGAAGGGGTTGTAACACCCACCCCCTTGTCTATCCGTAAGGTTGTCAGCAACTAGTAGGGCGCATTAAAATTATTACTAAGCCATCAATTGTGACAAAAATATTAATAGCTGTAAATTATGATGCCTTTTATAAAGTAGTATTGTGAAGAAATTTTTCTCACAGTATTTGTCTAAGGCTGGTGTAACCCCCCCCCCCCCCCCCCCCAACCAATTGAGAATTCCTGGCTGCGCTATTGGTACTGGGTACTATTTTAACACTGGGAAACTCGAGATATTAGCGAAGTAAAAATGTTTCGGAATACTGGTAGTGTGCAAAGAGCACAGATTAATTTTTTTCGCATAAAGTGGGTAGGAAATATTAATTAAAGTGGGATTAACTGAGAATATTATGCACAGAAAATAGATTTAGAAAAGTAACTTGTGTGTATAATACGTGAGGTTACTATTTAGGCTTCACTTATCTCGCAAGACGACAACAAACGAACGTTAAACTGTTTGATATTAAGAAATGTTAAACTATTCACTGTAAAGTGAGCCCTTTTGAAAGCCCTCTAATTTGGAATAATAATCTATAAATATATTCTATTTTAGCCTTAGACGTTAACTTCCTAGGGCAGTGGAATATACACACTGAGTTTATTACTTACATGGCAATATTTGTTCTAAATGGTTATTAAAGGATAAAAAAATTGCTTAAAAGAAAAGGTAACCAGAGCCTCAAAAGTGCTCACTTTACCGTGAACAGCCTATAGACAAGGGAGAAGGGAGCATACACTACTGCGCAAGCGCAAAGCTGAAACATTTGCTCGCCTTATACCTACACTACGATATTATTTCCGAAACATTAATTTTATAGGGAAAAAATATTTACTGTGCCGTCTACTCATCGAAAATTCCATATTTACTTAAAGAACGAGATAATAAAAAAGAGATTGTCACAAAAAGTACTCATCTCCGCAGTGAAGACACTGCATCAGATTAAACACTCCTAAAGTGTGTTACTTGCATCTTGATATTTCAGTTAGTTTAAGCTGGTGTTATGAAGGGTGCAAAACCTATACGTTGCCCGGCCATAGAATTCATGATACATGGCCAGGCGATTTTCCAGGTCGCCCCCCCCCCCCCCCCAACGGTTTCTTCGCGCCTGGCTAGTTGTAATTCGAGAAATACAGCGCTAGAATTTTAATGGTTCGTAAATACATTTTTCTAGCCGTGGTAAATATTTAGTTACACTATTTCCTTATTGGACACATACAAGCAGGTTGAAGGAAAAGACGGAGTATTTCTTGTGTTGTAACGATGGCATAGGGGGTGGATGAGGGACTGTTTAAGAAGGGGGGGGGGGGAGTACAAAGTCGGTAAAACCACATTGGCGCCGCTGACCTTGCCGGTCGGCCGGGGAAACCATCAATGAGCAGGAGAAAAGCAATCACAACGGAGAAACTGCGAGCTGGCGATGATAAACGTAGGTGGTTCCTCCGTGAAAGTGACGTGCGGAAAGCACACACACACACTCGCGCGCATCTCCGCAGAGGCGGTAGGGAACCACTTTCCTTTCGGCGCGCGTACGTAAATCAACTGCCGTTTATTCAGACGAACGAAAGCTCCTTTCACCCAGTGACCGGCCAGACACGCTCGTGCGTGCGGCCAGGCGAAAGTGAAACAGGAGGTCGTCAACTTGGAAGCCGGCACCTTTGACAGGCAGCCGCTCCTTTGCAGCGTGTCTGTTCTGCATTTCCATGTCCGTGACGCATGTCAATGCCACTTCAGAAAACGTCTGAAATTCGCTCTTGCATTGATCATTCATAAAATAAAAACACATTTTTTTTTTAATAACCTAAGATTACAAGGCAAGTTGGAAAGTAAAAGTTTGTGTTCTACATCACACAGAAAGATTAAAATATGCCAGAACCCTGTGAAAATAGCAGATTCTGGAAAACACGATACTCAAGCGAGTCATCACTGATCCAGCCTCCTTGCCACATGTGCCCATTAGTGATCATGGTTATGAAAGAGCCTTCCTAATGACATGAGTTATATCCAATGAAATATTAATAAGATATGAATCACACCAGCATAGTAAAGAATCACATTGCATATCCTTTCTTGCAACATGTTATTAACATTCTTCCAAAATGAACTCGGAAAAAGAAAAATTAATATAGATATTGTTTACAGACTCTACAGCAGTATGTAACATTGGAACACCTGAAATAACAGACAGTCATACTTTTCCTAACCATCTTGAGAAGTAAATTTTGCAGGCTACTGAATACTCTTGCACTAATAACTGCTGTTGGCCTGGCAACCCAGCAGTCTGATGTGATACCGGCTGATACGACTGTACTAATCAAAGGAACAAAGACTGAAAACTTCCAAAATTATAAGGAAATTTCTAATATCAGCCCGATCTCAAATACAGTGAAGAACGTTGCAAATGCACACTGGCCAATCAAATACACAAGGTTATGCTTTCTGATATGTCCATACTTATGTCAAATGTATTACATATTCTGGTACAAACTGTAATAATAAAAATATGAGTTTGCATTAATTGCATGAGTCAGGGAAAGTGTTTTGTTACTGTGTTACTTTTGAAACTGCCTGGAAGAAATACATCTAATATACATTTTTCTTTTTTCAGGATTCAGCAGCAGTGGTGGTGGTTATGATTATAGTGGTGGTGGCAGCCATGGAGACCTTGGAGGGGGACTGAACTTTGGTGGTGGAGGTGGAGACTATGGTGGTTACAGTGGCAGTGGCACTGTAAAGGGATTTTCAGGTAGCAGTAGCTACAGCTCTGGAGGGTTCAAGGGAATTTCCAGTGGTGGTCATGGAGGTGGTTACAGCAGTGGAGGGTTTGGAGGTGGGCATGGAGGAAGTAGTTACAGCAGTGGAGGACTAGGCGGGTATGGAGGAAGTAGTTACAGCAGTGGAGGATTTGGAGGAGGACATGGAGGAAGCAGTGGAGGATTGGGAGGCGGGCATGGAGGAAGCAGCTACAGCAGTGGAGGATTAGGTGGATATGGAGGAAGCAGTTACAGTAGTGGAGGATTCGGAGGTGGACATGGAGGAAGCAGCTACAGCAGTGGAGGTCTTGGAGGTGGACATGGCAGCTACAGCAGTGGAGGTCTTGGAGGTGGACATGGTAGCTACAGTAGTGGAGGTCTTGGAGGTGGGCATGGAGGAAGCAGTTACAGCAGTGGTGGATTTGGAGGTGGTTACAGCAGTGGAGGTTTAAAGGGAATTGGTGGGGGATTTGGAGGTGGAAGCCTGAAAGGTTACAGCAGTGGAGGTCTTGGAGGTGGACATGGCAGCTACAGCAGTGGAGGGCTTGGAGGATACAGCAGTTACTCTGGAGGTGGCCTTGGAGGTTACAGTGGCCACTCAAGTAGTGGATTAGGATTAGGACTGGGTAGTTACTCCAGTGGTGGTCATGGTGGTTACAGCAGTGGAGGATTGGGGGGCGGTAGCGTAAAAATTGTGAGCAGTGGAGGATTTGGGGGTGGACATGGAGGTGGATACAGCAGTGGTGGTTTTGGTGGCGGAAGTTTGAAAGGAATCGGCGGAGGTGGTCTTGGGGGCTACAGCAGCTACTACCCTGGAGGCGGACTTGGCGGTGGCTACAGCAGCTACTCGAGTGGTGGTCATGGAGGCCATGGCAGTGGGTTTGGAGGTGGACACAGCAGCTACTCCAGTGGAGGTGGAGGAGGAGGAGGAGGTAAGTACTAAATAACTTTTATAAATAAACTGCACGTTCTGTGGCCTCAGATTTGTTATTTATGCTCATTAAATAATATTTTGTCAATATTATACTTTCCTCCTTTTAGAGTTGATTTAAAAAAATGAGAAAAAGACTGGCATTTTGGGACTTGAGTACCGTATGTAATAACATTAAATATTGCATCATACATTAACATACAACACTGATCCATTTACCGGAAAATTTCAACCTCAAAAAATATATTTAGTAAATTGTTATGCCATGCTACACACAGTATCAAGTTTCTGGCACCTGCTGTTGATAGAAATCTTGTTGAAATCAATGCTTTTCCTTTTCAATCACACATAATTTTTCTCCTCTCATTGAAACACATTTTTTAAGCCCTTCTAGCCAAACCATTTCAGCATAAACAATAGCACACTAAATAACAGTAGTTCGTGACCATATGACCATATCTCCTTTAAGTTTTGCCCTGAAACCTTGCATTATATGTTTTTATAACTTCATGGTTTATTTCAATTTTTTTTTTTCCAAATTTTAAATCATTCCAGCTACATTATAATATATGCAAACTTATACACTTCACAGGTCATTTGTCAGTACTACTTGGAGGTATGTGATGTAGTCGGTTGGTGGTGATTTTTGAAAGCATCCACTATTGTGTCACTACAGAGATGTAGAGTGGATAGTTAATCAGGGTGTATAATGTTTGTTTAAACAAGTTTGTGTAGTTGTAAAGAGTTATACATTTTATGATAAAATGTATTCTAATTTGTTAAAGTTCACTGTAGAGAATGAGCTAGGTGGTGACAAGCTAACAACATTTATCATATAATAACCTTGAAAATATGACATAATTATGTATATCATGTTGAAAAAGAAAATTGAAGCTCTTCAGTTTATGTTCTGGATTAAGCGACTGTCTGACAAAATTAATATTGTATCGCAAGGTTTCTTTGCATTTAACTACCCGATCCATAGATATTTAACTGGTGTCTTCATAATGGTATACACTTAGAATGAGAAATTCACATACGGTAACAGATTTAATATCGGAATGTGGTTTCTGGGACAATGTTGAACAAGATTATAAGTTCGCTCTCCATATTCTCCTTAAATGTATACATAATTCATATACAACTGACTTAAAGCTCCTAATGTGGTTGAAATATGTTATGATTAACTTTAAATATTACTGTACATGTACAGTCTCCATACTGGTATTATTGACCAATCAGAAGGAAAAATACAAGTTATGTTTTTAAATAAAATTTAAAACAGTAGCATTTTATGAATTTGGCATTCATCTTACACCTTTCTATTAATTGCAAGCAGCCACATTGTTTTCCCCATTCTTCTCCATAATGTGTTCCTTTAAATATTAATTTCTGATACTGATTTTACGGCTTAATCCATCAATTCCCATGGAAATGTAATAAAGCTTGAGTTTTATTTTAGCAATGTAGTCACAAATGTTTACTGGTAGTAGTTTGGTTTCTCAAATAAAAAGATGCATTCAAATTTTTTCAAGTGTAGTCTCAAAAAAAAATCAGAACAATTTTGTTGTTCACAAATTAATTACATTTATTTCTTTTGGAATGTATAACTTCAAACTCTGCTTCAAAATAAAAATAATATGCTATTGAAACTTTTCTGATGGAAACTACACCCTCACATTATTTCCTTTAGTCTTTCCATTAACATTAGCTGATCAGAAGTATCTAGAAACCCCTCTGTAAACGTAAACTCATGCCTACATGTCACTAAGACTGCTGCTACACTATAATATGTGGCAGAGGATTCAATGTTGGTCAGTGCTAGGTGGTACCGGCAGGATGAATGGAGTAAGGGAACTCAGCGACTTCAAATGTGGCGTAGTTATTGGTTGCTATGTCAGTAAGCAATCCATCAGGGCCATTTTCGCCCTTCTCAGTTTGCTCACGTCAACTGACAGGGATGTAACTGTGAAATAGAAATGGGAAGACACAACCACAACAAAAACACGGCCGGGTATGACATGTGTGTTGACCAACAGGGAACATTGAGCAGCGAGTATTGAAGGAGGTGGTATGGGAACATTGCATGTCACTGTGTAATACCCTTTCCATTGAATTCCACAGTGCCACAAATTGTGAAGCTAGCACCATGTCTGTGTGCCGGAAGTTGCGAGTACTGGTATTCAACTCCGGCACCTACCCACAAACTGCACATTTTGCCTGTGAACTAAAAACACCATATTTAGTGGCATAAAGAGAGCTTAAAGGTGGAAGGCTGTAAAGACATTTAGACCACCTGCTTGTTGTCTACAGCAGAAGACCAATTCACAGGTAACTGTGTTGTTGTAGCTAATTAACACTACTAAAATTAAATTGCCACTAGAGGTCTGTACAAAAAATTTCAGCAAGAAAAACGACGGACTGACGGCAGTTGCACACTACTCAACTTACCACCATTATGTCCAACTCAAAACTGATCTCTTCTTCCTGTAGCACAGCACCACCAACCCTTGAAACAGCATTGACAATTGATGAACTTGCATAAAGTCAGGCATGCAGAAAATTTAAAACAGGTACCGCACAAATATTGAGAGGCCAGTAAATGAAACTACACAGAGTTCTGCCATGAAATTACTACTCGTCTACAATTCTAATCAATCCACATTTACATGGTCACAAATCCATATGTACTAGGTCACAAGGTTAGTGAGTAGTTCGTGGACAATAAGTTTCCAGAAATGGACTGGTCAGCTCAGAGCTCCGACCTCAACTCCATTGGATACCTGAGAGATTAACTGGAATGGTGAAAGTACGCCAAACCTCGACGACTCACCTCACTTACAAAACTGAAGAAATATTGGACGACCATTTCCCCGGAGATGTTTGGACACCTGCTTAACAGTCTTCTTGCAGGGTTAGAGTTGTAATAAAGGCCAAGGTCTGCTACTGACCAGTATATCCAAGGGATACTTATAGGACTATTTCGTGGGTGTTTGGATGCTCTTGATCAGATAGTGTAGTTTATCATGTAGATTTGTTTCACCTTGTACAGTGTAACATTTGCATTTCTTCACAAGTTCAACTACAGAATGCTAAATGTTTGTTTCCAGGTGGCTACTACTGATGGTGAAGATGCGCGACTATTGAGTCAAGGAAGATCTGTACAGATTGACCAAACAGGGAATGATGCAACCCCAATACTTCAGTATTACACATTCTATTTATTTTTTGTACCTTCATTTACCTGCACACATTTTACATCTACTTTGCCTTTTCTGTAAAAAAAACCTTTTATATTTTGTTAATAAAAAGTTAAAAATCACTTTTGCTTATTTTTATTTTGAAAATAGAGTGTATGAATGATATTTCTAACGTAACTATCTCTACACTGCACAGTAGTTTTAAGATTCTGAAGGCAATACACTATCTGCTAAATGCAAGACTTTAAATCTTTTGAATGAATGAATGCAGGATACTGCACACAAAATAATTAACCATAATGTTGTGTCTCCAAGTTTTTTATTCTTGATTCTGATCCCATTTCTTCTTTTGATTCCTAATTCCAAATATTGATTTGCAATTGCAGTATTTCCAAGATGAGGATTTTTACCAGCATCTCTCTGTTTAGGTGAATGCAATCAACATTTCACTAATACTTGTAACTGACCCCACAGATAACTATGGAGCTACACAGTTAATTTTACCTGCAATATTTTACAGTTTTTTTTAAGTGCTATACTGATGTGGAAACATGATACAATTCAAATTACAAAATAGATAATGAGAACCCTTTTATGTAGGCGAGTAATGAGTATCAGCAAAAACTGCTACACTTGTCTGGTGTTACATCTGAAAGGTAGAAGGTTTTATAAAGATGTTTACCTGTCGGGTTCTTTTCAGAACTGCAGCAACTACGTACAGTAGTAGTATTGCTTAGCTATCATCTGGGCAGGGTGAACAGGGCCACACTATTTGTTGTACAGGTTCAATCTTTAAAAAATGATAGTTACACCAGAGAGATATCATAGAAAAAGTGTGCAATAATGCTTGGCATACAGCAGGCAGGTCAGCTATAGGGTTCCTCATCTGTCACCTCTTGAACTAGTCACACAACCCAAGAGGGTGCTGGTTAGCAGAATATGGAGTTTCTTCCACTGTGGTCTGACTTTGTCTACTGACACAGAGCAACCCAGACATCTCATTACTTGTGCAGTGGGGTGTGTCACTGCTACCCTGGCGAGTCATCTGCAGGTCAATAGCTCGGTAGCATAAACCGGAGATGGAGCGCACAGGAAGTTCCATTAGCAGAATGTGGACTCACTTCTCCTTAGCTGGTGCTGTTGAGCTGTGCCTCGGCAGATTGTGTGGCTCGTGACAGGACCATTCATTTACACCGACACCACTGGGTTTATAGTAGTATGGGCTCAGACGTTATGTGGTGTCGAACAGCCAACTAATAGAGATGTGTTAATTTCTATGTACCTATTGCTTGACACTGTGACCTTGCCTCTGGTGTTTCTTGCACTGGACTGGGCTATCCCACGTAGGAAGTTTTGTTTGTGTTCCATCCTGATCCTTGCCTCTATGAGCAGGTTTGTCTCCTGCGAGTGATCAGGCCACAGGTTGGATTGTACCACCTTACTTCATTCTCCCCCTTGACTGGAATAAGGTCTAGGGTAGATGGTGGGGTACGTAGTTAAAAGGATATGGTAGGTAGGGGGTCTGCAAGGTAGCGAGGCAGTGTGATAGGGGAGACCCTGATGCTCAATTAAGCAGTTTTCTACTCTCCCTCTGTGTATGGATGAAATCGGTAATATACTTTCCACTTTCCTCCAATTCTCTGTCCCTGGCAGATGGAGATGCAGTGAAGCAAACACAGATTGGTACGTAGAGAGGCATGACCCTGGTTCCCCTTTGGCATTGCATGTGAGGGTAGCCAGGTATTGAGCTTGTCAACACTGTCTGAATGACCAGCGGTCAGATGAGGTTGGCCTGTATGGCCACTATACCGGGCACCAGATGCAGAAGTGATACATACACACTTAGGGTATAATAAATCCTGTCCCTCACTGTCTTGGATCTCTACCACGTTTCCTTTTCATCCCCTACTGTCGGATACCGCCTGGTATGGTTGAATGAGGTAATAATATGGTTGGCAATTGGAGAGGTGAGAATCAGCTGTATTAAATTGGTAAAATAGAGTTTAAACTAGTTATCTTGTTACTCTGAATAAGGTATAATAGACTGACTTGAAACAGTTTTATTACCTTGAAAGAAAAGTGTTTGGCACACACGAGTGCAAAAACGTAGCTAGCAGCCTACTCTCTATCAATGTGTGTGTCAGAAGATACACAGCATAGTGTATAACTGGGGCAGCATGGCGTGCATGGCAGCTTATAACTCTGAAGAAATGTAAGCTTCTCAAGTAGAAGAGAGAGCTGTGGAGGTCAAGGTAACTCAATGTTACATTTGAGGTTGGAAGAAGATCCTGGCCCGAGGGCCTCACCTCCATTCCCGACAGTTTTGATGCCTCCACGGCTGCCTGAGCTGAAAGCTATGTGGCAGTCCTTGGTGGTCATTCAGCCAAGTATTGACTACGCTCAATGTTGTTGAACCAAGGCAATCAGGTGACCACTGGGTTGCCAGTGCGGTATAGCTGTCTGCAGATTTATGCACGCCCTTCTTCTGGTCTATATAGTTCTGGGGAAGGTTTCCCTTTTTCCCCACTGGCTCGCCTATCCGTTAAGTTCCTCTTCCCAGTTGGGTCAATAGGGGAAGACGAGTTATGTCCGGTGGATGAAAGTGCCTATCCCCTCCAGGGTAAGAGTTTGCTGCCCTTCCGTGGTGAAATAGAATCTGATTGGAAGTTTACTAGGCAGGTTGATGATCTGCCCATGTTGGGGAGTTTAGTGGGACACCGGCTGGTGGAAGGGCTGGGGTATACTGGAGCGGAATAAAACCCCAGAGTGAGTTTGGTCATGAATGACCTCCTAGGGAGCTTGATCTAACTCACAGTGAAGGCCAGCTGTCTCTAAAAAAAATAAAAAGATAAATGAGGGTGGTAATGTAGAGGGGTGAACAGGGTGAAACACTTATTTCCTGGGATTGTAACATGGTCTGCTTCTCTTACACTTCCAGGGTGTTTGTATGGGGCTGGCCTGGTTGGCTTACGTGATGGGCAAAATCGAGTGACGTGGTTACTACCTTATAGTTAAGCATTATATTTACAATCTTCCCTACAGCCATACGTATGACAGGTGGTGGGAGGCATTTTGTTGATGGGGCACAACTGTGGTATACGTTTCGCTATTGGCCAGGCACTGGCGGTACAAAGTAACTAACATGCAACAAATCCCTAACAGCGAATCCAAATAGGAATTGCAGTTTGCATTAATCAGGGGTAATTCCCTGATTGGTTTATCTGGCCTCTCAGCTAGCTGTAATAGGGGTGGTGTAAGTTCACTGGGGGGCTCGACTGGGGTCACAATTGTGGGTTGAGTTACCTCTCTTTGAAGTGCCCAGTGCATAAGTACATTGAAGCAGTTTAGTAGAAAATTTATGATTAAAAAATAGTAGGATATTTTGTAGTGTTGTTTAAACATGAAATGAATTCAAGAAAAGTTTTGTGCCCAAAGACAAGTTTCAATTTCTCATTTCAACATCACGGATTATTTTTATGGGTGTGAAAAAGGCTAAAACACGTGTTTTTAGAATAATTGTTAGCTATTAAATTATTTCTACAGAAACTTTACACTTGTCTTTATACCCACATTACACACTTTTATAAAAAAAAAATACGGTCACTGCTTAGTGTCACATTCAGGCAGGTCGCCGACAGTAAGACTGCATGCCAGTTAAGCATCTTGTACATAAAGGCAACAAGGCAAGTGATGAGTGAGCAAGAGTTAGCCTTAGAGCTCACACTTCTCGAGGCCTCAACCTTGCAAAATAGCTGCAGGAAGGCCGAACTGTACAGTTGGGAACATTTTGTTATTTGACTGCCAGTGTCATGAGTTGGAGCCAAGGACATACTGTCCCAAATATTTGGATGAAGTCAGTATTCTTTGTGATGGCTTTTATGCCAAAGAGATTCAGCCTGCGAGGTTTCCTGACATGTAGGAGAAGGTACTGAAAAGGTTAATTAAATGGATGCTTGTATGGGTTGTAGCATTGCAATATGTTATGATTTATATTTTCGGGAATTATTTTAATTTGTTACAATTTTGGGTTAAGGATAGTAATTCATTCAATATTTATAAGATCCTGGCAATAAGAATTTATTTGTATTTTGTACATGTTCGTTTTTCCTAATATATTTTTTTCTTTGAGTCATTGCATCAGTAGGATCATCATAGGATAACAGTGCAATTTTTCAATGGTTTAGTAAGCGAGATACGTCCACATGTTGCACCATTTGAAGAAACTGTGTACTGATGTCACTATTGGCCGATGTTACAACTCGCGCACATTGTAATACTTTGATTTTGAGACCCACATCAGAGTTCACGGGCTATTTTTAGACATTAGCGCACTTTGCGAACCCACGATTGGACCACGTTTACTTGATGCAACATTTCAGGCAGCATAAATAGGGTTAGCATGGCTTTCTCGTAGTCACAGTTTCACAGTTTTAGAGTTCGCACAGTTTCAAGTCTCAGTTAGTCAGTCATTCTGTTCAGCGATGTTGTGTTCGTGCAGCGCAGCGAGTTACTCCAATGCCATTATGTCTCTTGCTTTGTTTTCTTTCATTTATTATGAGAGTCAATTGTTTGTGAAGAGACAGTAATAAACTTCAGTTGATATTTAAAATTATCTTTCATTTATTTCTGTTGACACTCTTAACAACTAACTTTCAAGTGTTCATTTATTTATTTCTCAGAGTCTCAAACTTTGTTAACTGAGCTAGTTTGAGCTAGTGTTTGCTGCGGACACCTACAAATATTCGTAACCACACACTACAAGTCTCGACCGACGGGGTGACACGCTACAGGGTTGCCAATGTGAAAATCAATAGGATGAAGGGGAGAGATATGTTTGGATGTTTTTATATATATAGTATTATGCCCTGCCACACTTTAAAAAGAAGCCACTCTAGGCTCAGGCCTAGTCAGCCTAATTGGAAACCCAGTCCTGTTGAACAACATACTTGTGTGCAAACACTTACCTACATTGTATGAAGAATGATTAAAGGTACACACATACACACACTTTGAACAGTACAAAAAGAAACACAGAAATGTATTTTTATAGTTTTATTATTTTGTAATATCCATGATATACAAGTATTTACAAAAGGAAACTTGCTTTTCTTTACTGGGTGGAGCATAGTTTGAATAAACTGCAGTATTTATGGTAGGTACAAATGAAATCCTTGCCATTAATGATGAACCTCAGTATGACTTAAGACAGGTATTTATTCTGCACAGCAGGTAGAAGATCCTGGAAGTCAGAGCAGTAGTTGGGGCCTGCTGGAGCCTACATCACCAAGCAGTGGAGGATCTCTGGAAGGTCGGTGTGCGAAGGATGCGTGGGCGGGAGCTGAATGCCTCACTGTACTCATCGTTCCTGTAAAAAGAAAATCTGCAGGTCACAGACTTTGAAACACTCATAAAATAAACCTGTAATGTGCAAGAGAAATGAACCACATGAGCCGTTACCTATAATTATTCAGAATACTGCTGAGACCATCATCATCTTGTGGGCATCTTTTCAATCTCTACATTTCATCACTGCTACTAATAAATGCACCAGTTGGCCGCATAAAAGCATAACTTTAAACTTGGTAGAGTTGCTTTAGGAATTATTACTCCTAAATGTTAGGTGCATACACATGACTACAGTAGAACCTTACGAAAACAACCCCTTACAGTTTCCAGAAATAAGGTCATTATGGCAGGAAGAATGCTACAGATATTTTAGGAAATTTTTGATTGACTTTGATCCACCCCAACCCACATACGTCAAAATTAATTTTTTTTTGGATCAAGTCCATGTTTAATCATTGCTAATATCACAATAATAATTTTTTAAAAATTAAATATAAATTAATTTTAACAATGAGATATCTTCAAAAACTTTGGTACCTTAGAGGCTTAGCCTCCCCGGGTCACCCTACATGTTAAAAACATTGAGTAGCGCAAGGTTTTGCCAAGCATTATAAGTCCATGTACAATTGTTATTTAATTATACTTTTTTCATTAAATATAAATTTATTTAAATAGGCAGATGCCTTCTGAATAACATGATACCCAAGAGACATATATGTACTTAGCTCTCCTTATGTCCCAGTTTCTTAAAAACACAGAGGCGCACAAGGTTCTACCAAGCATTGTAAGACTGTGTCTAATGATTTCTGGTGTACAGTCAACATGATTTCACAAGGAATATTAATTTAATTTGATAGTCAAAACTTCTTCTGAATAAAATGTGCTATGTGCAGTACAGTACTAGCCAAGAGAAAAGTAACATAAAAAAATACAACAAATTTATTTTGCAGCTGAGTTTCCCTCAACCATTCGACTGTTTTGACCCAAATTTTTTTATAAATCCTCAAAAATGAGTTGTTATAGAAAGATGGACACTACAAGTATGGTCGATACAGAGAGGTTGCACTTTAATTAAAACAAAATAGAATTGGTATTTTTCAACAAAATTTATGTGATGGATGAATTAAATTCTAGAATAAATTTTTCAAGCAATCAAACAAGAAAATCTTGGTTATTCAATACTTGTGACAAATACATTCTCCACAGTGAAACTATCCTCGACAGGGACTACCACAGGCTCCTTGTCCATGAACAGATTCAGCAAGTAATTTCTAACACTCGAATACAAATCAAGGTCAACAACTTGGATACCCCCTTGGTTGTCGTACATTATGCCTGTTAAATCCATAATCATCCTCTACTCCAGATACAAAATTCTGGCTTCTTCATTACAAATACAACCCCTCTTTTCACAACTACCTAAATTGGTTTGCAAATGGCCACCTGACCACCTCGAACAACTGATGCATCTGAAACGCTGCCTACAAAATTCACCAACTCAGTCATCAGCCCTAGATGATTTCACCCCTGCAAATAGCCCACATTGCGGCTCCTATGGAATTGACTAACGCTCCATTACCTTCAATAGCAGAGTTACTAGCCATACATTTCCCATTCAAGGCAGCTACAACTGCACTACAAAAAACGTGATCTACCAGCTACAATGCCAACAGTGCAAAACAGGCTTCACCACTAATACATACAATCAGTAAGATAATGAATGATGACAGGAAAGACAAAACACAACCCATAGCTGGTCACAAGCGTCAACTTGTAGGGGAAGGCAGTTGCAATGCAAGCAGTGTCTTGTAACAAAGACTCTTGACTCATGCTACAGTAGCAGAGTGGCGAGAACTCTTCCAACTTAAGGCAATAGTTTGGAACTCTGATTCTGGGAACTAGTTCATATATTCATTAAAAATTCCAGGCAGACTCCAGGTCCCAATATAAGGCTATCTGAGTCCACAATCACACTTTCCATAGTACCTACAGACCTTCAGAGCTGTACCCACTACATGTGAATTTTCTCACCACACCCTCGTTTGATATTTGACTGCTATGGGCTCCAGTAACACTGCTCATACTACTACAGTAAAATCTTGTTATAACATACATGAATAAAGCTTCAATTTTTATATTTGGTAACTAAAGTACATTATACTGAAAGTTTTATTTTTAAACCTTTACAACATGAACTTCATGAAATTATGGCACAAGTAATTTCAGTAAATAAAATTCATACGTAGATTACAAATAAATATTTTTTTTCAAAAGTGAGGATAAAGCGGTACGTAAAAGTAATGCGTGGTTTTCAAACAGTACACACTGCTCACTTATTGGGGACGTTTCCTTTGAAAAAATCACACCACTTCCGTTCACACCACTTCCGTTAACAAATATCATTGAAGGAAGTTTATTCAAAAGATGTTTACCTTATGAAATAAATTAACGTTTCAATAAAAGTCATCTGTATTTTTCCTGCAAGAAGCACTTAAATGTTGACATCACACTCAGTACTATGCGCGCTTCAATTTTAATGAAAATTTCTGATTACAAGGTGAAGTCTGGGGATTTTGGAGGTTTTAATTTTTATCGGTCTCTTAAAAAAAAAAAAAAAAAACGATTTCTTTACACTAACATGGGTTTAACATACCTACCCATCAGAAGTGCATCTGAATCCCCTTTCTTCAGCTCCTTCTGGGATATCTGCTATTTACATCCTTGGTTACTAGACCGGCCCCAGTTAGCTCAGCATTAACACAATCTAATGCCAGGTAGGGCAGGCATCCTTCACGTTGGGAAGATGAGTGGGGTCGAGAATTTCTTACCTTCGGCCTACACCAAGGTGAAAGAGGGATAAATCCTACAGTGAAAAGAACTCGGCATTCCTCTAGACCAGACGCCGGGGACTTAAGCACTCTCAGATACTTCAAAGATGTGAAGTCAGTTTCACAGAGGGCATAGTGGTTTACACCTTGTGTCAACGGTTACCGGAATTCATTCCCATTCCGGGAGACGACCATTGTAAATAGTGGGACGTATGGGTTTCCTTCTTGGGATGAAGTCATCCACTGAAATGTAATGTTTGGCCGGGCACTATACCTGTGATGCAGCAGGAAGCGGCGCACTCCGCTTAACAGCTTGGCTCGCTGGGTGGGTGGCAACTGGAGCAGCGGCCGATGTCGGTTGCAACGTAGTAGGGCAGTGGTACTGGCTGCAGGGTGAGAGGGGTGATATTGTTGGATGTGAGTTGTCAATACCCAATAAGGCTTTGCCTTTTATTAAAATAAAGGTAAATTATTGAATGGCAAATTAGAGCTCAATGAGTGAAGGACCAACGTTTTCAGTGAGCTCTAAATTTAAAGAATTAAGTCCTCTTACTGTTACCCTGAGAGCTCGTCTTCGTAATCTACTCTGCCTGCCATGCTCTGCGTAAGGCACTGAGCTGATAAGAACAACTAACCAGAGGATTAACAAGTAATTAAAGAGTTCCTAACGCGTTGAACCAAGAATCAGTGCTGTGCATCTCAGTACCCTCTGCCTGGGCTTATTCAGACTGGGACAGACTGAGAACGGCATTTATACGCCTGAGACTTGGGTGAGGCACCCACAAAAGATTGAGTCAGTTGCAGGACATTCAGTTTTCTCTCTGGCCTTTTCTGACTGGGAAGGAGAAATTGAATTTCTGTTCTGACCAACTAAGGTAGGGATTTGTATATCTCCGGTGGGGCGCTTCCTATGAACTACATTAAAGGCAGGCCTCAGTTTACCGTCCTAGAGGTGAATGTATTTTCCTTTGTGGTACACATTACTTATCACACCTGTGGGTTATTTACTGGTAGCAATTCTCAGTAATGAATTTATTATAAGTAAAAAGATCTTTTACGTTAATGAAATTATCTTTTAGTAAAGGACAGAAAGGATGACACACATAGTAAAATGAGTTACTCTCTAAATAAACGTTAGAAATAAATATGTTTTAATTTAACGTCATTAAGAAAACAAGATGAGTCAGTACTCGCTTATATATATCAAATACTAATGAAATAAATTAAGGAAGATTTGTTCTATATGAAAGTTCAGGTGAAGGCATCCTGAGCTAAGTTAATTAATTAAAATGAAGTTCAATAAAAAGCAAATAAATATACTATAATTTAATTGGGGGCGCTCTGAAGGAGGCTGAACCTGATCCACTAGCGGAATTTATCATAAAAGTAAAAATGGTTAAAAGGAAGGTGAGGTGGAGAGAGAGAGGTCTTCTAAATGAAGAGGCACTGCGGAGGCGTCTTCGGGGCTCACCGATGGCAGGCATCTTCTCACATTGAATCGTTCACTTCAGCACGTGGCCTAGTGGTCAGCACATTACTGTAGTATTTAAACAATGACACATAATGCTTTTTGAGTTATTAAATTTAAATAATTTCAGCTCCATCCCCCCTGTATTTTATACAGAGTTTGAAGCTTAAAATTATTATGATAAAAAGTGAGATTGTACTGTCTGCCTTGCAGCTTTTAATATTCACTGGTCCACCGTAAGGACAAGGACAAGAGAGTTAATTTACTCCCTGCTAGATCGCACTACGCACTAATAGTAATATCGCTTGTCTTTTGTTTTGCATCCCCCTCCAGCTGGCCGGTGAAGCCACAGAGACAAGTCATGCTTTGCACCCCCCCCCCCCCGATCAACGGCTACCCCTCGCCCTAGTGTGCCATTCAATGAGAGATTTGCAGCAGCCCATGAGGAGTATAAATTGAGAGACAGCCCGGATCTCAATGCCAGTCTTCTCTTGTCTAGCAAGCGTTGCTCAGGAACTGACTAGACCAGTCTTCAATCCCAGCATGGGTAGCTCGGGATCTGAATAGATTGACAACAATTTTTGTTTCCAGCATGCGTTGCTGGCATCCAATCAAATTGCCATAGTCTTTTCCAACAGTCGCTGCTTGGAACTGATCCCCACATTAAGTCCAGCTTATTGTCGACGTTGTGCCCAGCACACGTTGCTCAGGCCAAAATTTGTCGCCATGCTAGTTTTGTATTGTTACCGTCGTTCCAGCATGCGCTGCTTGCAAAACACACCTCTTACAGACAGTACACATCAACAGAGCTTGCAGTAGGTTAGGATTACGTCAGTTAGGAGCTATCCTTATGTACCCTGCTAACCTACACCCCCCTGCCATCATTTGTGATTGCAGTGAAACCAATCCCCGTCTTTTTAAAGACTAACATCCTATTACTCCCACGCTTAGTTTCCCAAGCAAAGTGCTAGCGATATTGCGACGTCGCTTCTATAACACGTACACATCCTAGCAAGAAGTTCACCTGTAATTTATACGCATCCCTTTTTGAGTTGGACGCCTCTGCTGGCCAACCTAACTGATAGCTTTCAAGGGTTGATGCTTGTGACGCTGACCCGGAGTTAGAACGCTATCACCACATTCTTATTTTCCTGAAAATAAAATGTGCGTGAACTTTTACTTGAGTCCACTTCCTTGTAGACGTAGTACCTTGTAGTTATCCTTGCCACGTACTTGCAGGTATTCACGGGGAGCTTGCTCAATATAAAAACACGTATTTTGGTTCACAGGACATACACTAGTACTGCCCATCCCTTTCCAACAATCCTGGATTGCGGGGAACGAACGAGCCGTCAAAAGGTACATTGTCTGTGAAACCGCATAAACTGCATTTGGCGATTATTTCTCCCCTGAACGGACTTCGCTAGGGACCTCTAATCTCCAAAGTGGTAGACCGTTACAAGGCCACGTACCCTTGTGGTGAGAGGCATAACTTCACACAAATGAGTACGTGCAAAGCAGCTTGGTGGGGTAATTTCCAACTTCCTGATGCCTTTAGTCAAAAGGGGAGGTCTTAAGGAGAAAGTGAGAGTGGCACTCTTTGCATCAGGCCGAGCGCACAAATATCAGTCCTCAGTAGTTAAACAGATAGCTAGCCTTCAGCCCAGAGAGCAGGCGCAAGCTCTTCATCGACTGCAAGAGCCAAGAGAAATTCCAGTGCCCAGTTATCTGTTCTCCCCACCTGTATGCTCTGGACCAGCAGCTTACCCCGACTGCATTATAGAATACGTGAGGAAGCCTGAACTGCCACTTACACTGGCCATAGCTCACTTGACATCTACAGTACTTCTGCCACCCTCTGTTTACAGACCACAGGAAAACCTGCCACTCCACCAATGCCACAAACGTCTGTACCATGCAAAGCTCCAGCATTGTTGAAACGTCGCCCAAGTGACCTTCCGTTAGCCATACCTGCCAAATGCAGATTAGCCATTATTAGCAGAGATTTCGTACCCTGCCAATTAGCCACACTGCTAGTTCTTTATACCGGTAAGGCCCCGGTACTACGCCAGAACTGAACCTCCTTCAGAAGAGAGACTGGATACCTCTTTGAACAAGACACCACTGTTCTCCCAGGTATTTGATTATTATTCAGCCTGCCATTCGTCAACAGGTACACAATGCCTCTGGCATCAGCAGGAACTTAAACTTTTACTTGCTGCACTCGCGCACTCCCACCGAGGGAGTGGACTCAAGCATTACGTCACATGCAGAGACCTCCCACTCTGGAAATTCCCACAGATCTCTTCACCGCATCCGTTCACCTCAGCGAGGAAACACACCCTGTGTTCACCGCCTATTTGAGTGGACAAGACAAATCCCATGGGATCGCCAACCCATGCTTTTGGAAGATTCACATAGCAGAACTAACACCAGCGACCGCACACCCTAGTGAGCACCTGCCCACTAACCCGCCATGTTCTAGCTCACCCATGACAGAACCACCATCGGTCAGAGAGCCTCCACAGATACGCGTCACCCAGGTATACCTGCTAGAACAAACCCACTGAAGTGCAAAGTGGTACTCGCAGTACCCAACTTCGTGCCCTGTCGCAAAGCTATCAAGCCCGTATTATATACTGGATGTGCTCCGGTACCACATAAGGACTAGAGTCGTAAAACCTCACCCCTTGGATGTGACTAACCTAGCACCCACCAAAAACACACTAGATGTGGTGACTTTCCTCTCACTAGCTACAAGGCATCAAGCGTCACTGCATATTTCTTGAATGAAGGCATGTCAAAATCACAATTTCGGTGTTTTTGGGATGTACAATAATACAAATTAATTCACTTACTGCAAACATATAATTCACATTGCAGTAAGACACAATGAGTTATTTCACGAAATCCATAAAATCACACTATTTAATAATTTTGCAAGTTTAGAAAATTGATCAAAATAATACAATTTTTGTAAATTTTTGATTTGTCGCATTTCATGATTTTTTGTGAAATAAATTTTCCTAGGCATACTAAATGAAATAAGACGACATTTCAGTCACCTTTGTTAAATTTTCAGTCAATATTTTAATTGATTTCATTTGTATGTAGTGGGCCATGGTGGTGTACTGGATAGACTACTTACCTCTCACCTAGGCAAAACAGGTTTGATCCTGACGGGGTCGCTCCTGGATTCTCGTATGTGTGAATCATGCTGGATGATGCCGCTAGTCTGCGGGTTTTCTCTGAGATCTCCCTTTCATTCCGGTGCTGCTCCATACTCACCTCACTTCAACCTCATCAGTCCTCAATACCTTGATGTTAAGAACAGCCCAAATCTCTTACTCACTCATTTGTATGTACAAAACACAATAAAAGTGTAATTCTTACATGCCATGGTGCAAAACTTATATAATCTCAATTTTTTTTATACAAAGAAAGTGTTCTACAAGTAATATCTACATGTTGAACTGAATTTTGCACAATTATAAAATTATGAATTTTTTGGTGACCAGCAGCAACCACAATGTTTTCCGCCATAAGTAAGAAGAACTACTTTATTTTTAGTGATGAGAAAATGCTGCATGAGATAATGATCAAAATATATCCACATGAGTGCCCATGCAGAGCGGTGTGCACATGGCTACAGGTGAAGTGCAGCAGTGCCAAGAGAGCATCAAGAGAAGTGGCTTGCTACCTCAGACTCACCCCGCCTGCGAGGAGGTGGACTCCACATTCTGCTGAGTGCCATCTGCAACACACGTGGGACACATGATGGCAGGGAAAGAATGCACTGCACACTACTACAGCACAGCAAGCTACTATAACAACAAGATACACCTGCAAGGGGAACTAACCAACTCCAGAGCCCCAACACTGAACAGTTATTCTGCTAATAGTTGTTAAAGTACGATGAAAACCTTATGGCTCAAACTCTTGGCTGGTATAAATGTTTACATGAACATGTGTTTTTAAAGGTTAATAAACTTGTTCTGACAGCATTTTAATGTTACGAAAATATATTCAATAATGCATTTTTTTAAATTTTAGAGCACAAGTCTGTTGGAAAACTAAATGTAAACAAACTCTGCTTCACTATCTAATCACATACACAATATTCAAACGTACTACTAGCAAACTGTTAAATGATGACAGGTACATGAGCAATAAATGAAAATCAGTATAATTACAGGTATCCACTACATTCTCTATAAATTAATGGCTTTAATTGTGGCCAACCCATGAGACCATAAGAAAATATGTTTTGGTTTAAGCTGCCAACAGAAAATCAGAATATTGAAAAACACAATTCTTTCTCACGTTATATAAACAACGCCAAGCCATTTCGAACATTTACCTTAAAAAAGTGTAAATAGCTGAAATGCTTTTCCATTATATGTGTCATACTCTAATAAATTAAATAGTAAAAAAAAGGGACAGAAAACATAAGTAATCACAGGACGGTACTCATGGATATGCACGTGTGCACCCACACACACATATGCTGCATGCAAACACACACATACACAAAAAGGTTGCATAAATACATTTTCCATGTGGATGCATGATCGCGACGTTTTGCTGGATTGAACAGCTTCTTCCGATGGCATATATGTGTGTGTGTATATATCCATGAGTACGATTCTGTAAGTATTTATGTTCTTTATAATATAATTAGTATCCCAACAGCCTATTACAGCCAAATTCATAATAGGGGCATGATGTGTGATGCGTACTGAGATATATATATATATATATATATATAAACATGACTTCGCCTCATCTTCACATGTCATTACGTCACTCCAGGCGGAGTTTGAACCCTGGACGTCTTGCTACAAGAGCCTACCAGCACTCCCCTAGGCAAGGGGCACCCATGGACATGGCAGTCACCTTTATGTCAGACATCACGCCATCCCCCATGTGTGATAGAAGCCAGCCAGGTAGCCCAGCGCTGCCCCTCAGCTCGCGGGAGCGATGTAAACCGCATACGAGGATAACCGCACTTCCTGTCTACCCCGAGAGATATAGGTAAACGCACGGCCCACAAACGTCACTTGATGCTCAACAGCTCGCTTCACCACCTTGTGTGCTGGAGCTCTCTGCTACTACTGCCATGCTCATGAAGGACCACCGCTTTCCAATAGACCTTCCAGACCTTCAGCCCCCCTTAAAACTCACTACCCTCTGGTAGTGACACCCTGAGTCCCTTCTGAACAACAGCATTAGTGTTAGTTAGTATTATAGTTACCTCATCACATCTGCTCATCTAGTTTAGACCCAGGTCCCTTTTACCTGGTTTTACATTTACACTAGTTTACTTCCATTACAGTTCATTGGTATTTAGGAGTTAGTACGAGCCACCGTGTCTATTTCTCACAGGAATAAACACGTGAGTATGTATTCATTTCTGGAGTGACTGTGACTTTATCACAAGTACATGTCGGCCCACTGGCAATCGATAATCCTTGGTTCAGACCCAGGACGACCAGCAGCCCTCTGTGGGCTCCAACCATCATCGCCAGCTGCAGCAACAGTGGCTGAGACAGGGGCTACCCCGGGCCACGCCCAAGACTTTGTGCCCTGCTATCAAGCCACGTGCCCCAGCTTATATGCTGGCTGGGGACCAGTTAGCAGCTAATAAAAACAATCCAGATATATAGCCCACGTCTCTGACCGATACATTAAACCCTTGCCTGACCATCTGTCATCCAACGTCACGCGTCAAGAGTGTTCGTGATGCCCAACGTGAGGCCACAGAGCTTAATTAATTAGTTAATAAAGCATAACCAGGCCTGCATGACCCCAAGAACCAGTTAATCTAGCAGGGAGTCATACCAAAACCAGCCACACTTCGGAGAGTCTCTAAACACCCCATGGTGCTCAATAGTAACTAGCAGAGTCCGAATCAAACCTGAGCCTTGCAGACCAAGGCAAAGCAGCTACCGCAATGGACAAAACCATTGACAACCAACCTAAGAGGTGCAATTTACCCAAATGCCTCTGAGCGGGTGATAACTTCGTTAGTTGCGCACAATCCCAGAATAAATTCCACAAACTATGTGGGGGGCGTAATGATGAGCCCCATTACATGGACGGGTTGGAATACCGCTGTAATGAATGCTGGACCCACTAGACTGCTTATTGTAGCTGGTTCACTGCGCCGGACCGGACAAGGGATAAACACTGTAAGATATATTGCATGTGCGCAAACGTTGCAGCATGTATGCATAGACTGGCCAGATGAAAGAATCATGCTACCGGGCTTAGTACACAGGTGTGAGGTTTGCAGATGCACTGCAGAATACAGAGCAGATATACCCGGCACTCACCACAGCACAATGTCCACCCGGGGTAGCGACGGGCCCCAACTTCCAGAATTTAGGGGAAGACCCCACGAGGACCTGGTAACATTCACCCAGGAAAGCCAGAGGGAGTTTAAGGAAAATGAAGATACAGTTAAACAATGGGTCGCTAAAACCCAGAAACAATTTAAAATTAAAAGGGAAGGCATTCGACTGGTGGAACAACTATGGAGAGTTCATTACAGAATGGGGAAACTTTGTTCACGCCTTGCCACCCAGTTCTCAGGCGAGGAAGTATTAGCACACTTAACCACAGAGTTCCACAGTCAAACCGAGGCCACCGAGGAAAGAGGCTGTAATCATCATCAGGCATAAAGTGCAACTGCACTGCAGGATATTTCCCGAAGGGAACAAGGAAAGTTGTGTACACACTGTGAGGCTACTCCCAAAATTACAAAATATTCAACTTCTCAGGCCGCAATCTGTAGATGAATTAGTTGGGAGGGCTCGCGAATCTGAGTGAAATTTTAAGGCACAGGCCATTCTAGACACAAGCAGCAGCAAGCCAGGAGGTCGTTAAGCCGTTTGAGCTGAAAGGGAACCCTCCCCCTCTCCTAACCCGATGCTTCCTAAGTACTAGTTCTGTCCGGAATGAAACTTTAACCGGGACTACTCAGTCAAGCAGGCAGGCAGGTGATGGATGGGAGAAAGGGAAACAACAGGAGTACCTGAACCCTGAATGAAACTTTAACCGGGACTACCCAGTCAAGCAGGCAGGCAGGTTGTGAGCAGGAGAAAGGGAAACAACAGGAGTACCTGAACCCTGACAGCGGGGTAAAGAAGTTAAAGGACCCAGCCAGACGGGAAATGCCGGAACCAGTGTGCGAAGTGGGCCACAACTGGGGAATACAGGCCCATCTACATCCAAACATTAGCCGAAGAATACAACCCACCTAAAGCTCAGCACATAGAAGTGGAGATGAATGGACGCCTGGCACTCGCCCTCTTAGACTCCGCCACTACGGGGAATTTCATACAAAGTAACTTGTTCACCCACGCACAACAAGCTCCACTTCGTCCACAAACCCGTTTAGTGCATCTGGATCAGCACAATCAGACCCTTAAGGTCGACGGCTGAACTACTTTGACAGTAGGGATATATCATCAAGTGCACCCAACAAAATTAGTGTTATTACCTATATTACAGAAAAGGTAATTTTGGGGCAACCATAGCTATGCCAACCATAGTGCATTATGGATCACGGTCAACAACGCATCTATATAGGAGACAAGCACACTGCGACTGTCAACTGGAAACACGGCCTGGACGCTGCGATTTCCCCCTCGATAGCACCCAAAGAAATTAATCACTAACTAGCATAACCAGAAGTGTTGACGTATGACGTATAAGGGAGTAAAATTGTTACACATTGCAAAGGCGTGGTCCTTTTTGTCTAGGTGCTAGACCATGTGCTACTATATGCTGGGGTCTAGTCCTGACGGGGCACTGGTGCTCATCCATTTTAAAAGGACTGGCCTGGTTGCTTTCTGGCAAAGCACAAAGTCGGGTTTGGATAACACAATCTTGCATTTGGGGGCAACTACCTTACTAGGGATATTTGGGCGACGAAGCTTGGTGGGTTTGTGTTCAACAATCAGTTGTGAGTAAACTGGTGTAGGTGCTGCAGGCCTGGGTTGAGGTGTGGGCCGAGGTGCTGGGCGAAGGATAGCTGGGACCATGTATGCAATGGCTGGTGTGGGGGGTCAATCTGGCTGGCTGAGGTGGCCTTCTACCCACCACTGGCATTCTTCTGGTTCTGGTGCATACGGGGTCGGCGAACAAGTCCCTCGGTGTCTCAGGATTATGTAGCTGCCTCAAGGCTTGAGCCTGTTCCCTGGGGTTAAGTTTGGTTATGGATGCAATGAGAACAGGGATTAGCTCATGAAGGCAGCCAGAGGCAAGTAATGTCAGCTTCTCTCTCTCCTTCAGATCCATTTGTTTGGAGTAGGTCACCATGAAACACAAATACCCTCCTTGTCCGTCAGAAGGAAGGTAGGCTCATTGTATTCCAAATCACATGTTGGACCATGTGAGGACCGTAGACTGCATGGACATCCTGTGTAGGCGCAGTACGCATTGGAAGTCAGGCCGCACCATCTCAGCTCACACACATGGGTGTTGCTCTGGCAGCAGGGGATGCTATCTTCCTGGCATGGAGGTGCAGTAGAAAGACAAACTAACACCGAGCCGAGAAGCTGGACCAGAGTCAGTGTACCTGTGTAGTTCCTCCGTTCTATCTATGCTGTAGACAGAAAGGGTGGCTGTTCTAGGAGCTTGTGGGAAAAAAACAGGGTATTTTGGCTTGTATGAGTAACCTTCTCGGGATCACCTGCATTCTCTTCCCATGAGGAGTCAACTGGGAGCAAGGTGCTAAGTCTACAGGAATGTGGTACCCAAGGAGTTAGCTGGCACACGTTTATTTACGTTTGACGGGAAATACGTGTGATGACGTACTCTAACTCCTGCATCGGCATGAGCTATTGCCAGGAAGCTGAAAGCACGTTGAGGACCGGCAGAAGCAACCAGTGTAAAATAGCTGGGGTAAGGGGTGTGTAGCACTGAGTGAACTACTATGCAATTTCCCTTTCCATTGTTGCCTGTGGATTACCATGTGTGGCGACGTGACACTAAAATATTGAAATTGCACTGGGACTACTAAGCTGGGGTAAAACAGAATGAGTGCCAAAAAAGAACTGTAAGGAAGGAATTCCTTGGTTCTGGCACATCCATGCAGAATAAAGAAGATTGGGTTAGCAGAGTTCGTCATGAAGAGACACACCCAACTAATGCGATGGTCGAGTAGTAGGGGTTAAACTAACCAACAGTTCCGAGCAATGAGTGCTGGAAGACTGAAGCGTAGAAGAGATAGGGGTGCAGGCTGGTCAGTGTCTGAGCAACGCGTGCTGGATGACTGAAGACTGGGGCAGTTTAATCCTTCTCTGGTGGCTAGCGCGGTGGGATTAAGAGAACTGTCAGGAGTTGTAAACTGTTCCTGCTTTCATACTTCTTCGGGCCGCTGCCCGATGCTTATTGGCTGGCGTTTTGAGGGCGAGGGGTGTTCACTGAGAGGGGGATAGAGAATGCATAACTGCTATTGTGACATCACTGGCTGGCTGGAGAATGGGAAGCAAAGACAAACAAAAATCCTACTAGTAGTGCTACCTAGCTTTGGACAAAAGAAATCATTGCCTATATTCATAGTTACGGTGGGCCAGGGAATAAAACAATCTACATGATAGATAAAACAATTTCATCACGAGTCGGGACAAATGGTAATGCTAACTTCGAAACTCACAAGCAATGCAATGCATAAGATGGAGCTGTAGTCATCTCATCACCCTTGTTAAAAGGCATGATGCGTGAGCATCAAGTGACACACATTCTGGCCTTGAGATGGTGTTGAAGAAGAACAAAGATAACATCAATCAGCTACTATACAACTAACTACTTGACGCGTGCTGCTTATACAACTAATCTAATACGATGACACGTGTCCAATTAGCTAGGGCTGGATCACGGTCATGTGACTTTGGTTGCGCTTTGGTTGGTTGTGCTTACAGGTTGACTTACTCCTGTTTGCAACTAAATATAGCGGTTGGGCACGTGGCCTTACGTGATGGAATAAAGTTATTGACTTTACGATTCACGAGTCCCTTAAATTGATCAGGCTTACGACTCGTATCGGAGGTGGTCGTAGTTAACGATGGCGGGAAGTGATAGCAGTAAGTGACTTGTCGTCTTGCGGGCGAGGGGTAGCTGGATACAGCTGATTGAGTCGTTCGTCTTTGACTTGAGCGGTAGTGAGGGTATGACGTGATACGTCACAGAACTCGCCGTTCCAGTCCGCCGAGGCTCTGCTCCAGAAGTTACTGTTCGAGATGCCCAACCGTTCACCTGTCTGATTAATTAAGCCTCTTACAACAGGATGGCAGGTCGGATGCATGCACAGCGGTGCTGACGGGAAAGAAGCTGGATTGGTTACAGTAGACGTAGGTTGTGCCAGTGATCGGAGTAAGGCGGCACAATCTCGTTTGGCTTGTCGACTAGCTGTGAGTAGTACGAGACCAGCCGGCTGCCTGGCAGCAAGGCGCGCAACTCTCTGCTCTTCTATCCTTGTGCGTCTCACCTTGAATGGCATAGAGCGGGTTTAACTAATGAGACCTTCAATCGAGCACCACGGACACGGATAGTCTTAGATTAGTGTTTCCTGGTAACAGTTTGCCTACGCGCGCTCCCATGTTTCTGAAGATCCTCCATGGTTGCGGACTGATCAAAAGCGTTGGAGCCATATGGATTGCCAAGACTATTACTTGGTGTGCTATCCCAACCAAGGCCAGGCTGTAGCACCAAAGCAAGTACCCCCGCCAACACCCAGGTGCTCCGTTAGGGATACAACTCAAATGTACTGTCTCTCCCTGGTTAAGAAGTGTTACTAGTGGTGAGGGCTTCTCTATTCTACTCTTTTAGTACCTGTATACTTGGTAGAAATAAAATAGATGACAGTCTAATGGGTGTGTATTCAACTTGGAGCCACCTGAGGGGGAGTCTCCAGTTGTAGATAATTAGTAGTAATAATAACTTTCCGTTTCCGGTCGGCGTTACTTGGCTTGAGGTCCTCCCAGCAGTTGGTTACAAAGTACTCTAGGAATGAGATTCGCAGTTAAGAGAAACACAGCCGTGCTTATTAAGATCTTATTAAACATGGTGACACGTGCTCTCCTGCCAAGAAGACCGGTGGTTGGAAGTAATCCTACAGTAGCCAAGTGTAGGTGACCTGGTCCTAGGCTAGTTCAGGAAATGAAATACAAACTATTGAAAATTACTTAATACAAACCTAACTCTAAGCGGGGTGTCTGTAGGAGACAAAGAAGTTACGTGTGGTATGTCTCGTAGCTACAGAAAGCTTCTGGTAGCTATTGGCGATTAGCGTTGCTGGAGCATCCAGTAGTGGTGCTGCAGAGCTCTAATGGCGACGTCAAGGATGGCAGCCTCTGGGGGCTGCTGAAGACTGTTGAGCCACTGGCGACAGCCTCTGGAAGAGCTGTTGAAGAGCTAGCAGTAATAGTACGCTCCAGCACCCAGGTGCTCAAAGAAGACTGCAGGAACTCCTCGCGAGGCCCGCAGCGCTCTGACTTATATAATCAGAGTAGCACATGTTGCAGCGGCCGTGGGAGAGGGCATGTGACAACGTCCCTCTGTTGCGAGGCCGGAGTGGGGGTAGCACCCTCTAGTCATCTCTCGGCCTTCGCGTATCCTCAGTGACTCTCGTGCATGGCCCGAGACAGCTGATGGCGTGTAGGCTCTCAGTGCAAGGGAGGGGAGTGAAGCGTCGCTGTCTTTCATAACCCCTCGTATCCATGATTCTGGCTGCCCTCCAGGATTGTGGCAGATGGTTACTTCCGTGTACGAGATGGCGCGGGCATGTGTGTACAAGTAGTACACTAGGGTTGCAGTGAGATGAGTCGTAATCGTTGTAGATAAATGGTATAAGCGGCATACGTCAACGATCACGACTCATTGCCTGAGTACTTACTCCACTGCTACAGACGTGAGAGACACGTCGCCTACTCTACAGGCAACGGGAACTTATGAGCGAATAATTCTCTTCACCTAAATGATACGCAACCTGGCAGGCATGCCACACCCTTCCCTTACCTAGTGCTGAGAGCCAAACAAGCTGCCCAGACCTTGGGCACGACTGAGCGCTACCAACGAGGCATGAAGCAGAAATGCTGACTAGAGTATTCTCACACTAACCAGGGCAGAAGGACGTCACGTCCTCCATGCACCCCGAACTGGGGCAGACTACAAGCTTCCACTATATAAGTCAGGACGCTGCTGAGCTCGGGAGTCATTCTTATGCATCCTCTCTTGCGACCACCAAGACTGACTCAGTGATGTGACCTCCGAAGATCTTGGAAACTTCAAGTACACCTCAGTGGCTACTTACTACGTCTCGACGACCAAAGAACACGAACATACGCATTCAACTTCACTTTGTCTCCTCTAGACACCTTTTACTTAGCAGTTTAACTTTGATCTGTATTTGTCTAGAATCAGCTATTCCTCTTTTTTACTTAGAACTAGGTCGCCTACACCTGGATCCACAGTTACCTTCATCCCTCCATGGTTTGATAGGCGGTAGCATGGGTCACGTGTTTACTGAACATTCAATAAACACTCATTGTTCTCTACCTTTCTGTTTTTTATTTCCAGGGTATTTGTTTGTATTTACGGTTGGAGACAGGATATGCTGTGCAGTGCCGACATGAACTGGGAAATTTGTTTAAACCGAGTTAGCCTGACTGCGGAACCCTTTCAGGTGTCTGAACGTTAGAAGACATACATATTAGACGGCTACCTGTTTCTTCCCAGTCACACACTAGCACTAAGTCAGTGCTCGAGGGAGAGAAAAATCGACGCCACAACTATTGGAAACACCTTCGCATCGGGAGGGGCGACAGACTCAGGTTATTTCTCACCATTCACACTAAGTCAGTGCGTGGTGACCGTAGCCTGAAGTTTTGCCGTTCAACCTAGTGCAAACACACACAACCAGTACAGACTTGGCAGTCCCTGATCAGCCCGCATATTGTGGGTGATCAGTGGGGACTCTTATCGAGATTGTGCCGGCAAGTCACTATTGGGTTACACTGTCAAACATTCCTGTTTAAGTGCATCATGTAGGCTGTCGAACTGTTTGCCTTATGCCTAACGAGAAGACGAGTGGTAGAAAACGTAAGGAACAATTCCTAGCTCACTCTACTCTTAAACCGTGGATCACACTATCCACGTCCTGCCCAGGAGAGGCAGGTGGAACGGGACTGCGCCGCCGAACTTAGACGTCAGGCAGTCGCGCCTGCTCCGGTTCTGGTATTTGACTGCCCACCTTATATCCGCATACATCCTATGTGTCACCCAGTGGTAAAAGGGTTTCTGACTGGTACCGAAGTGCGACTAGGTTAGGTAAACCTCAACTTTTGGACCAACGAAGCACACCTGTGGAATCTCCCGTCCGGCCTAGACCGAATTCGCCACATATAGGTGAAACCTACCCCTACTACACCGCCCAAGAAGAAGGCATGAGTAAGTACTAACCAACACCCCTCACCTCATGCCGACTATCTAAACCAAACTACCCCTCTTTTAGTCTAGCGGACAAAATCTTTGACCAACGTGCAAAGTCACTGTAATCGGGCAAGCGTCATACTACTGTCATGATGGTGAATAAAAGTAAATTTAAAAGAGTATCACATGCATTTGTGAAAATCCCAAACACATCTACAGACAGAGCGGTTTAAGGGAGGCACAAATTTGAACTGTTTAGCTGTTTTTAGATCTTTCATGCAAGACTACAAATTATTCCAGGGTTTGCAACAGTAAAGACAAAAATAAACATTTTTTATTGAGCAGAGCATTTAAGAAATGACTGAGAGAGGTTCGGGCAACTCTTGAAATCAAAATTTGGAGAGCCAATGAGGATGAATTGAGGTAGATATGGAGCAGCTCCAAATTCTAGAATTCAAGGGCAGGGGAAAACATGATATATTCGAGAAAACCTGCCAGCCAGTAGCATTGTCCAGCATGATTCCCATATGTGAAAATCTGGGAGTGACCCCGACGGGGATCGAACCCGGACTGCTTTTGTTCTAGTCGCTACACCAACATGGCCCGTCAGCAACATCTGAGAAAAATTAGATAGTCATTTATGGGACCGAGTACTGATTGATGATGCTATCTCCAATTTTTCTTCCTATGTATTCCCTTATTTTAACACTGTATTCTGGACATAATGTTTCCAGCTATCACCATCTCTATAATTTTGTATTTCACATTAAAATTATTTTTAGTATTGTAGGCGTGCTTTTTCCTGCAATTTTTCTACTACTTGTCTTGTCTTACTATTCCATTGCACATTAATTCTATATATCTGTACTTAAAACGTGTCTGTTGTTTGGTCATGATTACATTTACATTCTCATAAAAAACCTGCACCTTTAACTTTCCTGGAAAACACTATCATAAAAATATAAATGCGCACAAGATCCGCATCACTTGAAACACTGGACGTTCACATGATGTGTACGTAACTGGGGTGGTGCTGGCTGTTTCCTGGAAAACAGGGATGGGCAGTAGTACTAGTTAGCGTACACGTGGTTACTTTGCACCTCTTCCTTGAACCAATAGCCCCTCCCTCCCATGACCTCTTCCCATTAGGGGCACAACTAATTCTTCCGACGACTTGCTTTCTTTTTCCGCCCATCCAAATTTGTCCTTACTCTTTTCCCCACACAGAAGATTCCCTTTAAACACATGATTTTTAAAACCATTCTTCCAACCCCCATCCTCCCTGAAATTTCTATGGCGCAGTTTGTGTCATGTATCCCCCCCCCCCCTCTCCCTTGTAGGTACCACTGAATATAGCAATTAAAGCAGTTACGACTCAAATTCTTAAACAGGTAGAGGTGATATGAAAAGGTTAAATTCTCACTTAAAGTATGATTTGTAATTACAACTCCATGTGAATAAAACATCTATCTACAGTACATGCATACCTGGAACATTAAGGCTCACAACTGGAACATTGGGTTCTTCCCTCTCTTCTTCCACATTGTCTGCTTCCACCTCTGATTCTACATTCTCCAGGACCAGCCTGAGGAACACCAGCACAGAATAGTAACAATGAAGAGCAGATTATACTATAAGATTAAAATAGTTTCCCATAGAGTAGTTTACCAAAAATTCAGTGGTAAAAACAGGTAAAGGAAGATGATATATATAAGTAATTAGTTTATGAAACACTGCAAAAATGTTTTCAACATTACAATAACTATAATTGAGATAAAATCAGCAGTATACTGGTGCATTAATGAAAATATTATCATTACTACACTTCACTACAGTGGTGTAATATATACTTATAAATACTGTATTCATGTTTACTTACAGTACAACCTCTATATTATGACCCCTCACGGTTCCCGAGAATAGGGTTGTAACAAAAAATTTGCAAAATTTAGGGCAGATTTTGACCCACCCCTAACCCCTATGCCACGAAACTTGCCATTTTTTTGCACAAAGTTCATGTTCAATCATCTCTAGCGCACAAAAAAAACCACCTTTTAAATTATATATATATATATATATATATTTAAAATAGCTGGACGTCTCCTGATTAATTTGATACCCAAGAAAGGCATATTGGACAACCCCTTGTAAAAAAGAAGGCCTAAACACAGTACTATGACATGGCCATTGAAAGTGCGTGAAAAGATTACATTATGTATTATTAAAATATAAAGTTATTATTAAAGATTTATTACACGGGTCTCGTGGGTCATACATTACTATAAGGCACGTAGCGATCCAAAAGTTTAGGTGGCATTGTGCAATATGTGTGTGCGCGCGCCGTGCTCTCGCTTAGGTCTGGCCGTTTTATTAAGTTTGTTCAGGCGACCTGAGCTTTTTACTCTCGAGAGCAAGTTGAGAATTTCTGAGAGCAGGAAAAGAGTAGGAAAGAGCAAAAAGTGCACTGCTCTTTTTTGCTGCCAACCGAATGCCAAAAGCCATGGCACTGTTTGCTACTAATCAGCTGATCACAACATCGTCAATCTGTAATTATAAACTTGATTGAGTATGGCTTTGTAGGGCGACGGACAGTTTCGAGGCGGCAAAAAAAAGGGTATGTCCGGTTAAAAGAGGATGCCTGATAACTCTACTAGCATCAAATACTGTAAAATGGGCTATGGAATGACAGTCGTAATTTCGACACAACCCTAACCTTGCAACGCCTGATAAAATAAAAACTAAGTTATTGCCAATGTTATTGGTTATTAGGGGCAATTCAGGATCTTTTATTACTTGGCACATTAGATAAAGTGGCCTGTGATTGGTTATGACAAGTATTTAATAATCACTGCTACTGTCATAACACTTGCCCTCAAGGATGAACATAATATTTTCATCATTAGCTACAATTACATTTACATGCCATTCTCAGAGGATGGTCAACTATACTCGCAAACAAATAAATGTGACAGAAAAGATTTCGAAGCAAAAATAGTACTATCTCGTAGTCCTGACTATACAAACACAAATTTGGCTTTTTTTTCCTTGCTCTTGATCTCACTGCTCCTCTACTCTTACTCGACAGCAAGAGCAGAAAGTTCATGCTCTTTGTGAGGAACAGCGCGGGGGGGGGGGGGGGGGGGGAGAAGAAAGAAAAAAAACCGCACGTGTGCACGCACACAACCCCCCCCCCCCCCCCCCCCGATTCCGGCCAAACGAACGCTCAAAATAAAAAGGAGCAGGAAAAGAGCAGAAGTAGTACAAAGCTCAGGTCGCCCGAACAAATCAGATGTATTACGGACAAAGCAGTAACTAAAAACACTGTTGGAGATGCCTTATGTTTGAAGTAAAACACAGAACTTTATATTTATTAATAGATATGAAGATACATTATTTAGATTGAATGACTGGTGTGCTGCGGCTAGCAGGGAATACATTGTCATTGTGTGTACGACATAGCTGGACAAGCGCCTAGATCCTCTGCAGCGCGGGCGGGCACGGCAGCTTAAGCAGGGATCACACGATGTAAGATGAGTACCAATCTTGTGTAAGATGCTGACCTTGCATGAAATGAGGAGATAGAGCAGGTCCCTATTTTTCTCGTGCAAGGTGATGCAAGTTGCGATCCTACTGGTCCTTGTATGCTGGTCATGTGACCTGTTGTAAACTCAACCATAGAGTAAAAGAAAATCATAATCTGAGGTGTGTGAAGAGGAATACAGGGAAATAAAACATTGCTGGAAAATAACTTTAAAGCGTGGATTTAAGTTTAGACAGTTCGTTGAGAATAAAATAATAACAATTATATATTGTAGGGATAGCTTTGAAACAAATACCTTGTTGAGGTAAGTAACTTCATATTTTGTATTTCGATACTTTGGCTGTTTGGTACTCACCAGCGCTATAAACTAATTTTGATGCTAGATAGTAGTCATCTTATTTATCTGCATGTGAACTCATTTTGCATGCAATTTAGTTGGCATTCTCGTACAAAATCTTGCGTGAATAGCATCTTGCATCATGTGATCCTGCTTTTACTGCTGACAATCGGGCCTAGATCCTCTGGCTGGGCTGTGAAGTCGGCGGCCCTGGCACGAACATCACGTCATGCCAGGCCACCAAATGCCGCTCAGCTGGTGCTCATACAGAGCAGACTGCCTGACGCAGCTGTCGATCGATCGCTACAAGATTACTTGTGGGTGGCGGCTAGCCAGCGCCACTGCTGTCATTACTGCTGGTGTTGGGAAAACATGCTGATAGATTCTATTCATGTCAATGTGTTGAATTTCTATGAATTTGGGCAGCGTGTTGGCCTCTGTACTGGTACAATGAGGCCCAACAATGTTTACAGGAATACAAAAATTTAGTGCGGCCTACTTGAAATATTAATTAACACAAATAATTTTTCATGAAAAAATTTTTACATGGCATATACACACATACGGCCTAACTCGCCAAAATAAATTGCTCACCATAAATAATTATCACCTTACGTAGATATGGGTGGAGGAGGGTTGTTAGAAGTAAAAAAAGAGTGGGAGGGGTAAAGCATAGGCGGGCGGTACGGTACGTACGTGACTAGGCAAAAAGATATCTCAATCCGGCCTGCACCCCCCACCCCAAATACGGCAGTCCCCTTCTGACTTGAAGTAATTTATTGCTTCACTCTGCTTGGAACAACAATTGTCAAAGTTTTTTGAGAAATGGGTGACCACTAACACCAGTAAAGGCAAGTTTTCCATAGACTGAAAACCTTGGATAGTAAAAACTTTTACAGTGATTGAAGAATAGATCTACTAAAACAAACCCGTTCATAACTGAAACCGTGGTTGGCGAGGGATTACTGTATCTATTTTTAGACATGCCTCAAATTTACGACTTTTTTGACCCAAACTTTCTACGGTTCCTCGGGATTGGGTAGTAATAGAGAGGTGGTCTTAATAGACGGTTTTTACTGCATTTGTTATTGTAATTTAACAAGTTCCATTATTTGCTGTATATATTTTCTATTGGATAATTAATGTAACAATTTTAACCAGTTTACTGGGGAGCCACCTATACCAAATATGTATTAATGTTCATTTCATAATATCATTAAAATTTCTCCATTAATATTTGAATTCATGTTAGCCAAATTGATATTGGATAGTCAGTAAATTATTTCCATTTTCTGTATGTATCAACTAAGATTCATAAACAATGTGAAAGTGGACTGAGCTAGTTTTGGAATCATACTCTTCATTTGTATTCACCTGTGTGCTTAATGCTGACCAAGAGCAAAATATATTTTATTGAAATTCATATTAATTTTACTTTGGATATGTGGAACTATTTATAGTTGTTACGGTATGCTCAGACAGTAACAATTTCCTCAGTGCACAAAATTTGATTTTGGAACATTTTGTAAACACACACTATTCAAAAACTTTTATATTACTTTTTGGTTCCATTTCAGACTAAGCAGACATCTATTGAGTCAATGCTGTTATAGGTTTAAAAATGACTGCCATAAATTTAAATTAGGAACTAGGCTAGAACCAGGAAATACATTTAGTGAAAGGAATCATGGACTATTGGACGCAGTCTCAGAAATGTTAAATTTCTAGTCCTTTAGTGTTTGAGAACAGACGAGGACATCAATGCTAGATTCCCATGTCCATGTCACATTACAGATCAGCAGTTATAGGCATGATTGTGCACCTACCATGTGCTATTTCACAGTTTTAACAATCCAGCATGGTTCATGTAAAGTTACTACAAGTTGAACTGTGCCATGTGTCTCAACCCCTTTGTTGAAAATTATCGCTGAGAAAAGTTTAAAAACATGTAACCAGTAGCCTTAAGTACATTCCATTTCATATGATTCTAGCAGAGGAAAAACTTAATATTATTTAGCTATTTAAAGTTGAAGCATTTTAAGCCACAAAGCATAATGATGTTAAATAAAATACACCTAAAGTATGGGTGGTTTATGACGGCTTTAACCTCAGTGCCCAATTATGTATAGATATTACACAGTACAAGCAAAATCCGAATTACAACCTTAATGTCATCAAGGAGTGCTCAGAAATCCCTGCCTATCTCATAGGGGGTCTTCCCTTTAAGATGGATTTTCTCATTAAAGATTGTGTGGCAGGTAGCATTCTGGTTTGAGGGACGACTTAATTTTACTTTGAAAATTCCGTTTGACATAGTACGTGCATGGGTGACGGAGGTGGCCTCCAAATAGAATGCAAAACCAGTATCGCGGGAACCATACCAACAAGGCACTACTCTTGTGGCGACAGTACGCCGGTGTACAAAGTGGGACGTGTGGGCTTGCGAGTAGGCACGAAGTTGGGAGTCACAAACACTGTAATGGGTCAACGCTTTACCTGTTGTTCACGAGGCAGCAGCCCCTTCCTCTTCTTCTCCTCCTGTCTTGCTGGGGCGGCTGGCTGTGGAACAGTGGCCAACTCTTGTTGAGATGGAAAAGAGCTCAGGCTGCATGCAGGCTCTTGTGGTATGTGATGAGGAGTGATAGTGTGAGGTTCTGGGAGGGGAAGGGGGCTGTACCCCAATATTTCACTGTTAAGGACTATCAATGAATGTTCTAGAGGTACTCTGCCTTCTTCTCTAGTAGATGGTGTAAAGAGAAAATGACCTCCTTGTGTCTCTGAAATTAAATTATTTATCTCAGTATCTAACTTTCTTAGAGATGGTTTCAGACGTACCTTCTACCTACACCTATGGGTTCGCGGCATAAGGTATATTATAAAGAACTGTTATGAAAATCACATAAGACAAAGCTGATTATGATAGTGGTCCTATCGTGTGCTCCTAGAGGACAACTGGATCCGGTGTGATCTGCCGAATAGCTCCAGTACGGCTATTCACTAGTAAGAACAAAACTATAGAGCTGGGACCGCATGTCGATAGTCGAACCCTTAAGTGTAACAGGACGGCAGACTCCTTGTGCACAAAATTATGTGTGAACCCACGTGCAGGCCGGAGATTGATGGACACTATATTCCAATGTCTGGCACAGAATGCCATACAAGTTGGAACTCAGGCCTCACATATCCAAGGTCACAACACGGGTGTGAGATCCTGTCTGAGTCTTCCCAATACAGGGAATGCATGCCTCTCTTGGCTCGGAAAGCAGTGGAGAGACAGACGGACAACGAGCTGACAAGCTGGTTCAGGGTTAGAGTATCTATGTGGCTCCTCCTTTCCACCAACACTGTTGACAGGAAGGATGGCCTGGCTAAGTGTGAGTGGGTAAAAGATTCAGTGTTCTGGCTTGCTTGAGTATGAATCCTGGGATCACCTGCGGCCTTGTTACGTAAGGGTAAACTGGGATCAAGGTGCTAGGTCTACAAGAAACGAACTCAAGGTAGAGTCAACACACGTTTATTTCCTAATAGGAAATACACATGGTGAACACACCTTAACTCCTGTTTCCGGCACGAGCCATGGCCGGGAAGCTAGAGTACATAAACTGAAAGCCGGTAGAGGCAACCGGTAAAATTATGGTTTGCAGGGTGTGAAGCACTGAAAGTCTAGGCGAACTCCTCTTGCATTGTTAAGTGTTGTGTTGGGTGTAAATCGATGTAACACAAAGATGCTGACACATAGCTTGGGACAATAAGCTGGGTGGTGTCAGAATGAGTCATGAGAAGGACTCGAGGATAGGAACTCCGACAGACACGTCTGGGTACTGCAGGGTGGTTTAGGATTGCGGGGTGCGAAGCAGGGGAGAGAACCTAGCTAACATAAAGCACAAGTTAAATTCTGAGTGGCTAGCGCTGGAAGCAAAACCTACTCTTAAGTGGAGCTTAAACGAAGGCAGGGTGGTTGGTACCCAGGCAACGCATGCTGGACAGCTGAAGACAACTCAATCTGGTCAGATCCTGAGCAATTGGCACTAGGAAAGAAGACTGCTCTGGAGACGCGGGCTGTCTCTCCTTTTATACTAAAATGAACTGCTGCGCGACGGTGATTGGCTTTGCTGGCGTCACTAAGGCGAGGGGTGGTCGCAGAGCCGGGGTAGCAAATGCATAGCTTAACTATCTGACGTCACCGGCCGGTAGAAGGGAGGAAAGCAACGAGAAATTAAAATCATACTACGAGTGCTATCTAGCAGCGGGAAAAAGAACTCGGAAGCTGCATAGGTACAGTGGGTCGGTGAATAAAACAATCTACATTGTACAATCTCACCTTAAGTCAGGACAAATGAAAATGCAAACTTCTAACTCCTGAGCAAACTAACTTAAGGATGGAGCGGAAGTCGTCTTAATCTCCATTGCTGAAAAAGACGTCATGCGTCAGATTACTTCTATGTTACTGAAGGGCTGCATTTATAGCAAAAATGGTTTGACTCGACATATTGCAATAATTATCAAGTTTGGTAAAACTTAAAATAACTTAAGGTGTGCTGTATTTATATTTAAAGTCTCTAAGATTTTCCAACACACCAACCTGTGGCATTCAGTCTCTCTTCCTCCGTATCCACAACATTATTTACACTGGCGTCGCACTGCCTCTACACAGGTGACGTCTTCCGTTCCCTGGACAGCTCTACATTACAGGTTACATGGCTTCATAATGCACATAGCTATATACAAGTTGCTCTTGAGGTGAGTTGTACAATCAAGGATTGTAGGTGTAGCAGAGCTACAAACAGGCACATCTGCCCCTGCTTCATCTTGACAGGAAAATGAGATTACGAAACTACTTGGCATTATGCAATTCGATAGTACTGACATGTACAGCCAATTAATGCAGCTTTCAGAGTTGGCGGCATGGTAGCTTGAGACTTAGGTACTCACTGCAGTGATGAGAAGGCTTTCTTACTGGGCCATCCTCCCTTCCTTGGAGATGTGCATGGTGAATTCGGCCATCAAAAACGGCTAGGTGGCCGGCTAAACTGCCTTGTCATACCTGCGCTCAACAGGCATGGGGTGGTTGGACTCGTATCTAAGATTTCTTCAATGTGTAGTGGTCCTCTTACTGGGCTGCCTTCTCAGTTAAGTTCCAGGGGCGGATCATTGAGGTTTTGGGAAGCACCGCTGGCGGCCAAATCACCAGTAAGTATTTGTGTCATCATTCGTCTCGTGTCTCACTTGACGGCATCAGTATATAAATTTCCTGAGGTGCAAGCCTCGGGGTTCTCCTGTACTCCTTTATGGCATTGCATATGTAGCATTGGAGCGGCACGGGGCGGCATCGGCAGCTTGAGGGAGGGAGGAAGAAAAAGCTAGAGTAACCCTGGCAGCTAGTGTGGTGGGTGTAATCAAAGTTAGACGTAAGTGAAGGCTTAAGGTGCAGGCTAGTCAGGGTCTGAGCAACGGGTGCTAGACAACTGAAGACTGGTTTTTCAGGCTAGTCAGAACTCCGTGGGGGAAAACTGAAGACTGGTCAGGAGGCGAACGTAGTCTCCCTTATTATACTAAAACCAGCCGCTACTCGGCCGCTGGTTGGCTGGCATCACTTAGGCGAGAGGTGGTGGCAGAGCGGAGGATGGCGAAAAGCATAGCTTTCTGGCATGATATTACCTGCCAGCTAGAAGATGAAACATGCGAGCAACAAAACAATATGAGTAGAGTGCTATCTAGTGGCAGGCGAGAGTACTCGTTGCTTTAAATGCATAGTTACCATAGGCTGGTGAATAAAACAATATACCCTATCTAGAATGTCTTTTCTAAATGGTAAACAGTACAATCTCATGTGGCGGGGTTAACGGCAAGTCAAACTTCGAGAATTCAAAAAGGCTATGCATAGGGATGAGCTGAAGATGTTAAATCACCATTGTTGAAAAAGCATCATGCATTAGCATAAATAAACCACTTAAGGTCAATATGGGCTATTTACAGGGAATAGATTTTGAGAGCCAACCGGGAAGGGAACACAATTAACGTTACATTCAAAATAGGCACTGTTTAGTTAACATTTTTTTTGTCAAGTAGATAGTCAATAATTAAAAACATAATACTCTTGTCCATACCAAAAATTTTTTGTATAAAATGTGTGATAATTATATATGATGTGAGAAGGGGGGGGGGGGGGGGGGGACACACACACACTAATGGTTAACTTTACCAGTTGTTTCTAAATGCATATTGGTGAATAACAACTTACGTATCTGGAGCTGGGCTGTGAATAGAGAGAGGCTGTGATGCAACTGTGTGCAAATCTGCAGAGGGAGATGAAGGGCGGCTTTTTGGTCGACTGGAGCGGGACGATCGTGGAGTAGTTGGTCGATGTAGCACCTCCCCTGGTTGGGTGTGGGACGATGCTGGATGTACCACACCTGCAACCCACAAGATCAGTGTTCTGGTCTGAGTTCTTTAGCAGATGATAAAGCATATCTTACCTGGACTGCATCTCTGACAAACAGCAAGGCACTACACCTGGGGCTCTCATGCCTCCCAGAAATACAGCATCAAAGAGTAACCAAACAACACTATATATCCCAGACTGAAGGGATGGTAAATGTTAAATTCAGTTGGTAAAAATAATAATAATAATAATAATAATAATAATAATAATAATAATAATAATAATAATATAATATTCATATTACAAATCAGCAATAGCCTGGTTTGTTTATTTAGAGCCGTTCAGCCCAACATAATATTAACACACTACAGAATGCTTACAAAACATTCATACAATTTAAAAAGGTTATATCTTTTAAACTAAGGAGCAGAGAACCATATGGTAAAGAGTGAAATATATGCCTGACAAAGTTTGGTTTGCAATGATCAAAAATGTTCAATAGGCCCAATACAGATGCACTGCATACATCCACATGTTAGTCAAATTCATCCAACACGTTAGCGAGCATGTCTGGTGTTACTGCAACCAGTGCTGCTGTTACATGGTTTTGAAGTTTGTCCATTGTTGTAGGAAGGGGGCGACACATAAACAAAATCTTTCACAATTCCCCCCCATGAGAAAAAATCCCAAATAGTGAGATTGGGCAACTTTGGTGGCCAGTTGTGTAATGCCAAATCAGTAAGTCCCAATGATTGGTCCATTGGTGCTGAAGCTCTTTGTTCAAGAATATCCGAACTTGCAAGTGCCAGTGCGGTGGTACTCTGTTCTGCTGGAAAATGAAATCACCAGAATCTGCCTGTTAACTGCAGGAAAAGCCAGTTCTGCAGTATGTGCAGGTATGAGATTCCCACGACAATGTTGTCAGGCAAAAATAATGGACCATAAACCTTTTCTTGGCAAACAATACAGAACTCATTCACTTTACGGAGTCTTTCTAATACTTGACTACGGAATGCGGCTACTATGATCCCCGTATCCATAACATTATGGTGGTTCATCGTAGCACTGAGGTAAAACGTGGCCATATCACTGAACACTAGCATGAAAGGAAAGTGTAATCTTCCATTTCCTTTTTGAGAATGAATGCATAAAATGCCACACGTTGTTTTATCACATTCGCACAGGATGTGTACAAGTTCAATAAGAAATACAGTCTCAAAACATGCCAGTCATACGGGGAATGGCTAGTTCTCGGCTGGCTCAATGAGCAGACTTTAGTAGATTTGTGGACTTCTTATGAAACTCCTCCAGATGTACCCCATGTCTCCATTGGAAACATGGGGGTGACCTGCTGATTTCCCCTTACACAAACAACCTGTTTGTTGAAACTGCATGTGCCATTGTCAAATGCTCTGAGCAGTAGGGGGTGTAGTGCCGTACTCTCGCCGAAAATCACACTGCAAAGTTGACACAGTCTTGCAATTGTTAAACTGGAAAACACTAAAATCCTTCTGTTGTGGGGTTTGCCAACCTACCACATGCTGAAGGGAGCTTGTCTGCTGACTACATCCTGTCTATGAACCAGGGAGGGACCTTGCATTAACCAAGAGGAACATTTAAATCCCCTTTTAGCAGTAAATGCACACGCTCGCTGACATGCAGGACCTCGGCATGGCTCAACAAAGAACCGAGTCAGCTTCCAAGTGATTCCGAGCCCATTGGGGGGAAGGGGGGGGGGGGGGGGGGGGGCATATTGAGCATTTGTGATACTTGTAAGCAAAACTTTATTGTCAGACATGTATTTTCACTCTTTACAGCACGATTCTCTTTTCCTCAGTTTAAAAGGTGTGGCATTTTGAAATTGGATGAATCTTTTTTAAATATTCTGTATAATGTATGTAAATCATGAGTGTGTAACTGACTGTATGTGGCATACAATGTGCGAACAGTTCATAAAGGATATGCATTTTCCAGACTGTTCCAAAGAACAATAAGTTTAAAAAATATAAAATCCAACTAAAGCAATATATATTAACAAATATATTTTCTGAACATTATTTTATATGTGCAAACTTGAGAATAAACTGACATGTGATGCAATCTGGTGCTGGCTGATACTACATCTTGAAAAGAGCTAGTTTTTACTGTGCAGACCCATTGCACAAGAGTAAGGGTGGCTAGTTCAGATTATTTGCCGGTTTGGGCCCAACCAGTGTAGAGTGTGGGTCCGGTGGCCTGACTGCTAGGGAAAATCTGAGTCCTGTGTTTTGTAAACACTATTTATTTCTTATTTTGTCAACTCACAAACTCAGTTTTAATTGCACGCACAGACAAAAGAAGTTAACCGCCTGCCATTTTGTCTCTCACTTTTTTCCATTGTCTTCATACCCACAATTCATGGCGCCAATAAGCTCTGAACACAACCTTTGGTGAACAAAGGTATAACTCCAGTCTTTTTTTTAACATCACTTGGGCCTGAACATACTGCTTGCCGGAAAATGTTACATTTTACTATTAACAAGTCAACAAATGCAACCACACAAATTCAAAGTAAGACACGAGATTACAACAGTCAATGGAACATGATAATACTGTCTCCTATATTTACAGATACACACGTAAGACTAGTGGCAATGGACATATCTTCGAAACAGGTCTAACAAGTTCACCATTGGGAGATTTTAGAGTCGCAACTCTGACAACATCACCTTCACCAGGATGAGTTTTAATGATTCTGGCAATTTGCCATTTCAGTGGTGGCAAGTTTGAGTCCTTCACCAGGAAGAGCATGTCTTCTTCTACATTTGCAACATCCCATTTAGTTATTTGATGAAGTGTATGGAGACATTCGGTTCTCCATCATTTCCAGATGTACTGTTTTAACTTTGTGAGTAATTGCCATCAGTCAAGCTGATTCTCCACGATGTGAGAGAGGTCTTGTACTGGTATCCCAATAAAGGAAGCACCAATCTAAAAATGCCCTGGAGTGAGGACATCAAATTCTGAGGGGTCTGTCGCAAGGGGATACAATGGTCTGGAGTTCAAAACTGCTGAGATTTCACTAAAGAGTGTTGCTAACTCCTCAAAGGTAAGTATTAGTTCACAAATCACTTTTCTCATATGCTATTTGACCGATTTCAATGCAGCTTCCCACAAATCTTCAAACTGCAGTCCTGCTGGTGGATTGAAGTGCCAAACAATATTAAGATCAACTAAGTGATCATGCAATGTCTGCCACACTGGTTCAGAGAACAACGATTGATGCACGTCCTTAAGACGTCTGTTAGTACCAACAAAATTTCTGCCATGATCTAAAAATATCTCCGATGGTGTTCCTCTCACAGATACAAATCCTTTCAAGGCTGCTAAAAATGTACCAGTACACAAAGATGACAATTTTCAAATGGACTGCCTTGCTCGACATACACACAAACACACAGAGATAGCTTTTTGTGACAATGACCTTATGTGCTTTGTAGGACTTAGAACTAAAAGGCGCTGCAAAGTCAACACCAACCTTAGGAAAAGGGCACACTTGTGAAAACTTAAGAGCCGGGGGGTTTCCCATGAGTGGAGTGAGGGGTTTGGCTGTCAATTTGAAACACTGCATGCACCTGTGGATGCAGTGCCAAATTAGTCGTATAGTGCTCAATATGTGAAACTGTCTCCGGATGATAGATTGCGTAGCCTGTGGTCCCGCAAGAAGGCAAGTGGTATGATGGTAGTTAACAATGAGCACTGAAATGTGACGTTTTCCTGGAAGTACAATTGGATGTTTTATTTGTTCAGGCAAGGAAGAATGTTGTAGCCAGCCACCCACTCTGACGACTCCGAAGGGGTCTAGGAACAACTGCAGACTCAGAATACTACTGGGACAATCATTGTGCACTAGAATTTTAATTGATTTACTTGGTAATCTCTTTTCTCTTAGTTTGATTCTACAGTATAAATGGCCACGGAGATGCTAGGCTTGGGTCTCAACACTGGTTAATCGGTAGTGATCATCCCACATTATGCCCCTTTCACACAAGCAATATTTGTCACTGGATTGAGTTACAAAAAGTAGTTAAATCCAGCAGTCACATCCGACCACTTGTTACAGCGTAGTTGCACAACTTTGATCCAAAATTCCACTTCAGATTGTATCTCCTCATAGACCAATAACTTTGAATCACAATGAATTGGTTTTCTGAAGGTGCTCTTAGCTGTGGAACAGAGCTTAGGTGGCGGCAATATTGTTTTATACAGCAGAGTTCAGGTGAAGTCTACATAGCAGGTAGCATGGTTAAAGCACTCCTCTCTCCAGTCAGGCCATTACAGCGGTGGAGGAGTAGGGAGGTATCTCAGTCGACTCAATTCCACTTACGGATGTGTACCTAAGGTGATTCAGGTGCTCCCAATGATCTACTGAATGGCAGATCTCGGTTTGCCTCTTAGATTGTGCGTGTATCTGCCTTTGTGGCTTTGTACATGGATTTGCCGGCTTTCCCTCATGATGAAATTAAATGCAACTTGGCCTTAAGGGTTTAAAATAGGGAGCAAATCTACCAATAAGAAAGTGCAAAGGATGTCAGTTTCAAAAAATTAAATTTTTATTAAATACATATCCAAACATATGGTTCCACTCTATAATAAAATAATAATAATAATTATTTATTTAATTATTAACAAACTTAGAGTGCCACCCAACAGTACAGAATCAATAACAGGGTAGCACCTTACGTACAAACATACAGAGATGACAAAACACAGAACATTGGAGAAACATAACAAGGGCATAGACTAAGACATGACGGATACAGAAATAGACAGACAGGACACATATAACAACTAACTACACCTTAATACAAAAAAAAAATAACAGAATAGCAAATTAAACTTGGTAAATTAAGTGTTTAACTAGGTATATAATCTATGAAAATAATATTACATTAAAAACTGTTACTGCTATAAAATATGTACAGGCCATTGAAAGTTATTTTTCTTCCCAAGAAAGGATCAATTTCGGAAAAATTCTTATTAAAATTACTTACACATCTATTGATAATCTTTTTTTGATATTTAATGTAGAGAAAGTGTGTGATGATCTATGGGTATAAGCAGGAATTTTTAAACCTATTTCCCTAAAAACTACTGTACAAGAAATATATCCTAAAAAGGAGTTAATTAAGAATAGAGCATCATTGATGTGTCTGCAAAATTTTAATGGAAGTGTTATGAATCTTGATAGCTCTTTAATATAATTAAATTCTACTTGTGATGGAAATCTAAAAGAAATTAGTTTGAATATCTTTTTTTGAATATTTTCAAGTATATTGCCATCAGTTAAAATGATGTAATTCCATATTACTGAGGAGTATTATAGTTTGGAACATACTAATGAATAATAGTGAATCTGGGAAAGAGGAAAAATAAGTAATAAATTCAATTAACCCTACTGTACGACTAACATTATTAATTAAACTATCAATTTGCACATGAAAATATAATTTAGAATCTAAAATTACTCAGAGATCATGCACGTGATCTACTCTATTTATTAAAACATCATTAATATAGTATTTGTGTGTAAATAAGTTAGTTTTATGGAAAAAAGAAACACAAAGGGTCTTATTAACGTTAAGTTGCATTGCATTAGCCTTACACCAATTATTGATGGATAAAATATTTTGATGCAACATTACACAATCGCCATTATCTTTAGAGTTTCTGTAAATCTTTAGATCATCGGCATAGAGAAGAACACTAGAGCGACTTATCACACCAACGATATCGTTCATAAAAACATTGAAGAGCAATGGTGCCAAGGTGATGACGATAATGAATTATAAATTTTGACTATAAATATCCAACTGGAAAAATAGTTAGAAAATCACTTGATGTAAGCAAGGTTAAGACCAATCAGTAGTAATTTTTGTAAAATGATTTCATGTTGACAGGTATCAAATGCTTTTCGAAGGTCGAAAAAAACAGCGTCAACTTGGTTACGAGAAGTAACTTCAGAATAACGGTAATTAACGAAGGTAAATAAATTGGAGGAAGTAGTTTTCCCTAGTTGAAAACCATGTCGAGAATCAGAAATGAAATTTTTTGTAAAGAAAGATAAATGTCAAAAAATTTTTTTTTCAAAAACTTTTGATAAACTACATAATAAAGATATTGGTCTGTAATTGTTTACATCATCTTTATTTCCCTTTTTAAATATGGGAATTACAACTGCTCGTTTCTAAAGGTTTGGGTACATACCACTTGTTAAACTGAGGTTGAAAATGTTGAGTTAATATTGCGGTAAGAATATCGGCACAGCCTTTAATGATGAAGTTGGGAATTTCATCACAGCCTTTAATGATAAAGTTGGAAATTTCGTCACAGCCTGTAGCCTTACTACTTTTAAGCTTTCTGATAGCACTCAAAACGGACCTTGTGTAATGTTACAGATATTAATGTCCAGATTATTTGAAAAGATAACAGATTGAGAAATTTGATTAGAATGTGCCTGTACATATCCTTTGGCAAAATGGTTAGCGAAAATATTCACTAGTAATTCAGGAGCTTGGGATTATTTTTTATAACCTTTTTCCTGATTTTAACGTATTTCCAGAAACTACTGGGGTTACTTTCGAGATTATCATTCACGCCTGTCTGCCAAATAATAATAATAATAATAATAAAGAACTGAACTGTAATTTTCCTAATTATAATCAGGTAAACGCAAAGTGAACAAAAGTTAATTCTTTCATGTAGTCAAATTTACTTTGCGAGAAAAGGATGAATTTTATTAAAGTCAAATTAATAAAATTCCCTAATTTAACACGGGCATGTTCAGAAGGAACTTAACTAACAGAAGTTCATTACCAGAAGGGCAATGAAGACGTTGGCTTGGCTAGAACCAGAGGGGATGACGACATTGTGACCTGGGTTACCTCGAGGTGGTTGACCAAGGAGGAAGGGTGGGTTGACGAGAGCGGTGTTGACAGGACCTTCTGGTTGGCATCAGAGTCCAAGCGCCTCTGGTGTTGGAGGTCGCTGAAGAGGCGGAGACCCTCTGGAAGGCCGTGATCCTTCAGAGTTGGTGGCTGCTGAAAACTGCTAAGAGCCCTCTATTGAACGTTGGCTTACTGATGCGGAGACCCTAGCTTACCGACGCGATGAGATACTCCGGCCCTTACAGCAGTGGAGCAGAGGTGGCAAGCACTTACCCTTGGCTGACACCTCCGGCCATCACAGAGGTGAAGGTGCAGCAGACTGCCCTGAGGACTGCTCTGCTAGCCCTTTTATACTAAAATTCATAGCTTGTAGGACCTCAAAAGGGTGAGGGGGAAGCTACCCTTGCTTCACAGGGATTGAGAAATTCTGAGTTTTCTTATTGCCTATTATGGAGGCGATGACATATCTTATCGCCTCGTATGGAGGCTCTCGTGGCTGTGATGCACCAGTAGAATGTGTACTGTCCTCCAGTGGCATGCTGTGGAACTGGCGCGACCTTCCTGGAAGGTGTCAACAGCTCGGCAGATAGTACAAACTTCGGAAAGGGGTGTTGACGTGAAGGCTTCTGGATGAGTAGTGGTGAACAGTAAAATCTAGGAGCATGTGTCTATAGTATCAGTTGGGACTTGTAAAGGTTCCCTGTATGTAGGCACATGTCCTGCCTCAATTACTGTTTAAGTGGCGTTACTTGCCCCATAAGGATTATTGCATTCCAAAATGGGGCTATGTCGTTGCATAGAGCATGCTACATAAAAGTGCAGTAATGCAGCGCGCATGAGAGTAATATATTTTATAAGGTACCATTTCACTTGCCAATGCATACATGAAATACAGTATACTATATTGTCACACAAGGTTGGTTGTATACACAAATAGTACGCTGTATTTGCTTCAACTCTGTCACCTAGTGCTCTGCTAGCATTACACTAATAACAATCACTCCATACATCATTGTCAAATTGTCACATGCATATCATAATTCATACTGTATATAGTGTACATCAAGTAATTAATCTCTCACATTAATTTTTGATGCATTATGCTATCTGGGTCAGGGCAGTTATACTCAGTCAGAAGCAGGGGACTTTGTTAGTGCTGGCCATGAGCACTTACTTTGGGGGATTAGGCTGACATTACTTGTGGACTACAGGCCGCCTTGAATATAACCAAGGCTGTGTCGGTTGGTGACTGGGTACGTAGTCTACAATGGCCTTGGCTACTGGCTGGGGTGCTGGTTTAGGGGCCTGTGGTTTACGTTCAGTGACACTTGGTTGACTGGTAGTTGGGGCTGGTTTACTGGTTGAGTTATGTTTGCTGGCATTACTGCTGCTGCTCCAAGGACTGCTGCTGTTGCGGTTGGACCGGCTACTGTTCCATAGGCTGCTGGATGTTCTCTGCGGGCTGGGATAGCGGCAAATAGAGAACTACGGGCATGCAAGACCAACTAGTACCCTTTCTCCATGACGAATGTCAGCTATCAGCGGATGCATGTTCCGGCTCTCTAGAACTTTCCGGGGAGGCTGAAACAGAGAGGGGAAGAGAGTCGGAAAGTTAAGACCCACCGATTGGGTGTGGCTTGAGCTCGTTCCCGAGGTGACTCTTAGCTCAGTGCCTTACTGGGCTGGGTGCAGGTCCAGGTGGACTGGTAGGCTGTAGTTTCCTTCCTCTCCTTAATATCCCACCTACCTCTCTTGGTGAAGGGCATTAGGTGCAAGAACTGTATCCAGGGAGATAGGTGCAGGTGAGGTGCATTCCCTATCTACACGTGTTCTGCTGTCTAAGTACACTGGTCTGGCGCAGAGTACAACCTTATTCCTTAATCGGCAATACAAACAGTGTGGTGGTTGAAGAGCGGGTTCCCTCAGAGGCATCTCAATGGCTTTGACGGGTGAGCCTCTTGAGTGGACAGGTCCAACCCAGAGCCAGCCAACCACTCCCTCCAGCAAGACAAGTGGTGCGGTGGAAGGGTGCCAGCTGGTCTAGAAATAAATCCTCTCAAGTAGGGGTATGACTAGTGGTTGGGGCTCTACAATGTGAAACACCTGGTGCACAGAACGGGTGGCCATAGAATGGTGTGTGATCTTGACATACAATTTCCCCTGGAAAAGCTGGCAGTCCTACACTAAGCGGCAAATTGATATTGGCAAACCCGCTCTGCGGGACCTAGGTGTTTACTATGGTAGTCTGGAAGTACTCAAGGGAAAATGAGAGAGTAGTTAGAATCAGAATGTGTTCATTCTGTTAGGAATAAGACACGGTGGCCTGTACTATCTCCTGTCTACCCAGAGTTGACCAGAAGTAGTAAACTATGCTGTCCAGGTGAAGGAGAGCTGTTTATAAGTTGACTAGGGGCAGTATCAACTAGGTAGATAATGACAACTTTCCCCACGGTGTCGTGTGCCCTGAAGGGGCTTAGGGTGTCCACGTCCTGAAGGGCGTGTGGTGTAGTCATTGCCAAGGGCAAGCAACTATAGTGGCAGGTGACTTCTGGAAGATTTTCGCAGGGGAGGGCTTCTGAAGTTCTGAGCTGAAGATTTCTAGGTGGTGTAGGCGGTGTTGGTCAGAAAGCTCCTGTGAACAAGCACAATGGAGCAGACTGTCCAGGTTGGATGTGACTCTGAGAGCCTGATGAAAACTTTGGTGGTTTGGTGGTGTTGGTCAGAAAACTCCGGCGAACGAGCACAGTGGAGCGAGCTCCCGGCTGGTGTGACCCTGAAGAGGGGTGACCATTAACTGGTGAAATCAACCGCTGCACAGGAATGTATCCTGTCTCGGCTGAGGGCTCGCTGGTACTGGTGGTGGGGGGTGCTATGTGCAAGCATCTTGTGGCATCTACACTTGGCACACCCTTGTACTTGCTTGGGGTGTAGCGAAACGTTGTTTACTGATGATTGTTGGTATCTTGTCGAGGGGAGGCCAGGCTATGTAATGTTTACTGGTCGGCAGTATTGTTCAAATGTATAATTCTGACACGTCTGTAACTATACATGGTCCAGAGAAAATCCTGTAGGCACTCCGGTAGAAATGATATGCTTCCAAACCCTGTTCATTGTTGCTTATAGATGAAGGGTGTAGGCGAAGCAAAGTAGTTTGTTCTTAAAAGCCAGCAAAGTACCACGCGTCAATTTGTACTATTACATGAGAAAACCACATGACTTTGGATTAGGTTAGCTCTTTATTATCAAGAAAAAGGTTTTTTTTTAAGTGTTGATACACATCTTCTGACCTACTTTTAATGCAACTAAAATATATTCAAGTTACTGTTCAAGCATAACATTTTAAGCCACCCGATACAAGGGGGAAACCTCTCCTCTTGTATAAATTAGTTGGCAGGACACCGTACCGCCTGGGCGGTGGTTTGAGGATTAAAACCTCGGTTGTCAAAACATGTGTAAAATATCAAGAGGCACTAAATAAAAGATCACTCATCACCGGGGGTCACACACAAGTCCCTGGCTGGCTCAACGATGGGTCACTTCCCACACTGGTAGGTGAGATTACTTGTGGAGTGCTTTGTGGCAAATTTATTAAGTGGTGACTTGGGGACTGAAACCCTGAGAAGTAACATGAATTTGAGTGCTCTCACTTGTACAATATACATATGCGAGTGGTGTGGGTGGCCTTCAAATATTGTGATGTTAACGCCGCAGTGATCATACCCTGAGGAACAAATCCCTCTTGGGCAGAATGCCAGACTACAGTGTAGGGCATGTTGGTTTATGGGAAGGTACACTTCTTCGACGGGTTATCTGTGGTAGTGGTGGTAACAGAGCTCTTCTCTTCTCCGTTGGCTATGTGCCAAGCGCAGGGCAAAATCATAATTGATTGGCCGTTGAGACTTGGAAATAATAATATTAAAAGACTACATGCATTGGGTAGTCATCAACGTAATTGAACTACACGTCTGAAATTATGATCTTCCACATATAATCAAGAAGGAACGTGCCAGAGCAACCCCGATGAAGAAATAATATTAATTACTTAAAATATACTATGCTACCCTGCCTGGCCAAGAAGTACCAAACAACCCTCAAGATAGCAGCACCCCGTGACCTTCTGATGTCACAGGCCGTCTACCTCAGTCCGGGGTGCATGAAAATGTCATCGCCTCCACCAAGGGAGATAAGAAATTGAGCAGTGCTCCCATAGCAAATAAACCAGTCGCTGTGTTGGAAGGCTACGCTACGCCCCGCCTCAAAGAATCGCTGTCACAGGGCGATTTCCGTATAAATAGAAGAGCAGCACCCTGGTCCAGCAAGAGACGCTGAGCTCGCCGGCCGCATAGGTTTGCAAGCTCTCCTACAGTCTGCGAAAGACTCTCTCCTCTCCTCTGCAACCTGCCCAGGGCTCAACCTCCTTCACTTCAGCAGCCCGAGGCAGGTCTCGAACCTCTACCTACAGCCAGCAGCTTGCAAAAGGCCGCCAACATTCCAACCTCGGCTTCGACAAGGATTCCTTCAGCTGACCGCCCAGGGACAGCTCTCCACAATTGGTAAATCCCACACCTGTACCCACTGAACCTTACCTCAGTAAACTTCCCTTAACTCCCGCGGTAACAGGTCATAGCGCAATTTACGTCCCCCTGGATAGAGCCCCCTTGTTACGCTCATGCTGTAAATAGCGTATATTGGTTTTATTATTAATTAGGCGTTTCTGTAGGAATTACTTTCTTAATAGATTAATTTTTCCCAGGTTTGCCTTCACCTGTTGATTGAGATTTATATAGTTTACTCAGCTTTAATATTTCTTTACCTGGCTAAGAGTGTATTACATTAACAAGGTCTCTGCTATAATATTGTTTTAAACTAGGGTTGTGCGAATGTGACTTTTTCCTCACGAAACGAAAATGAAAGATATGTTAAGAACTTTCGTGAAACTGAACCAAAAATGAAAAATATTATCATTAAGTCTCAGCCTTAATAAAAACTTAACGAATTTCCTAACATTATAGAAGGTTATTTATTATAAAAACTTTGTTGGAAAATCAAACCAAAAATATCTAGGATATGGAGTATTTACCAAAGAGGGTTTTTCATACATTTAAATTTTCATTTGATGTAGTTATTTCAGTTATAAAATAATGAAAACAAACAAAATTATTTACAGGTAAAAATTTTCTTTGCTGGTGCACTAAATTAATATTCATTATATACCTGAAAATTCATCGAAATTGAGAATTTTCGTTTCGTTACAACTTTCGATAGCCAAATTTCTTACCGAAACGAAAATGAAAGCTGTCATTTTTCATTTTAGTTTTGTTATATCAAATATTCACACAACCCTATTTAAATGTAATAAAATATCACGTCACAAACATAACCCTCTTGTGTGTCGACTAACATAGTTTTAATCTTAGATCCTGTGTCATTTATTTGTGCTTTATCAATTTTGCCTTTAACTGGAGTGTTGTGTAGTCTTTTAGTTGCGCAGTAATTTTTAATTAACCTCACGTCTCTATCTTGCTGCATAGTGTGCTGTATCCCTCAGGAGGCAGGGCCTGATAAAGGCCCTAATACCTGAGATTCCAGGACACCCGCCGCCAATATGAGACACAAGGTCTAATTAGTTGGTTTGCTCTTGTAAACTGCAGGTCCACGGGAGTGACTGCAGATTTTGCCCCGCCCAGGGCTGTTCATCCGCAACCCTTGTTGACAGCCCTATTTTTATTTTGTAGAACTTCACTATTAAATGCGCAAACAGCACAGAGGTACTGGTAGCCGTCAGAGGCGACGCGAGGGGCGTGCACCCTAAGACAAGCACTAACAAATTGGCTTATTAATGATTAAAATCCATGTGCACTGATACCTAGTGAACCCGAGAGTGAACATATTGATTATAGCATCATTACACCGGCTGACCACGAAACCCCAGTCTAACCAACCCCCACACAGGCATCAAACTGTAAATTAGATGCACAGGACCCCTTTAACCGATAGAGTATCGTAAGATAAAAATCCGGCAGGATTCTTTGGGTTCAACACCCGAGAACAGAAGTACTCCCCAACTTCTGTACCATAACGTTGGCTTCCGGACGGACAATCAGTGTTTGAATCCCTGCCGAGGTAGTTCCTCGAATGCACCCGAAACAATCCATAGCCAACTTCATCCCCGCTCGACAGCCAACGAGGCCGCATCGGATAAACCCTGTCAGTGTAAGCCAGATCACTCACCACCATACCCATTCACCTCTTATATCCGATTTCATCCTTAGTGGGACAACTGGCATCCCGATTATCGACGTACCTTGTGGTATGGAGAATAAGGCTGCCGGGAAGGGATAGCTTAAACGCTCCGACTCACCCTGGGGTTTGACTCCCCTCCACCTCGTAAGGTCCGAAAGGAAAGTCAACACCCTAACCACTTGTTACCCAAGAGGAACATGTGTCAACGTAATATAAATGCGGAACAAAACAGTGAAGTGTAATCAAAATTACCATGAGAAAAAAATTCAACATAAAATTTTACACTGTCACATAAATAAAAGCTGCGGAAGTTAAAAATAAATCAAACTCAGGCAAAGGTTACCTGTTTACGTGTTGTGTAAGTGATGCTGTATTAAAGCAGTAAATTAATAAAATTAATTAAATTCAAAATTAGCCCATAGGGTCCTAACTTTAATTAGGAGTTGTCCAGAGGGGACCTTGTAGTGAAATTAACAAGGTGCTTTACCCAGCTGGTAAAGGTGTGGCTGCTAAAGCCTTGCGGGGGTTATCTATAAGAGACGTCACAGTGACCCTGATTTACTTGGGAAGGTAGCGAGGTAGGAGGGTTAGGAAAGGTGTTGGATCCATTGGTGATGAAGACGTCCCCAGGTGCTGGAGATGCTGCTGATGTGATGCCCTCTGGTGGCGGCGTCCTCTGGAGGGGCGTAGTCATTGTCGACCACTGACTGCTAGCGGCGCAGCTGAGGATGTCCAGCACTTATCAGGATACCCCAGCATTCATGGCCTAGGGGTGTTGCAAGACAGAGTTGCAGCACCGGTTTAAGGGATTCCACCCTCAGTCTGGTCCTCAGCCTTCGCGGCCCGGGGGACTATGAGCAACTCCTCAGGCTTGATCGCGAATGCCTTTTGTAATAATTTCTGCCGACCATACAGACTCAAGAGAGGTGCGGGGGGTTTGGCCCTGCCTCTTGGGGGTGGAGCTTATGAAGTCACATGCATGAACCATGGATCCTTATCTCGCCTGCTGCTCGGCACGTAGGATGAAAACTGAGGAGGAGGCAGTGACTCTCCGCTCATTGGTCCGCTTCCTTCAGCAGCGCACATTTCAAATGATGCCCTATCTCTCTAACAGACGTGGCACAGTAGAGTGGTGCATTTTTTGGGGAGGGGCAATGACGTTACGGTACTAAACTAAGAGCCTCTTCAGGGGGAAAAAAAAAACGTTATGTTATAAATATATTCTCTCCAATGATAATTTAACCAAGAGTAGCCAAAAACAATGACATAAAAAGGAAGGAGGGTGGAAATACTGGCCACAACAGTGCATATGTCTGAAGTCACAATGCACACACATGTACAAGCTGTTCATGGTAAAGTGAGCTTCTCAAAGCCGTGCTGAAGATATACTTTTCTTCTAATTTTGTATTGTTCTGTAATGTGTAAAATTTACATTTCTGTTGGCCAAAAACATTTATTCCTGCATCAGTAAAGTGAAAATGTACAACTGTTGGGAACTTAAATGTGTTATTTATATGAAAGTCATTTCTCCAGCATGTATAGTACAAAAAAAATATCTAATTTGCAAAAAAATTTTAACATTACACCCGTAACACATCAAATCAGAACTATTTTATTTGACTGTAAACTTGCATGCTAATGCATACAGTAACACCTATGTAGTTCATGAATAGCAATTTTTTTTAACATGATGATTTTGGAAGTGCTCACTTTACTATAAACCACCTTTACTAATAGGTTCACAGCGTGTTTTGCTCATTCTACTGGGAAATAGTAGCTTATTTACAAGTATACAAGATGACTCAGCAAATCAGGAAAGCCATTGTTTTGAAGTCACAAAAAAAAAAAAAAGTTTTGTACAATAATTTCAGTCAAAAATATTATTCCCCTATCACAAATAATTGTAAACATTGTAAACAATTTTACAAAATTTTTTTTCTAATGTAGAGTCAAGATCATGGCAGGTCAAACCTGAACCATACACCATTCTCGCATAGGTTGTTCAATACACTATTCAGCCAATCATCTGTTTGCTTTCATTCCAGATCGCTGTTCTGCCTAGATGCTAGTGGCCCTACATTTATGGTGCCTGGCGAAAGTGGCACCCAAAAAAAAACTGTGAAATATCTGACTATTTACGAGTGCCTGCAAAAATTATATGTATTTCCCTAGCACCTAGCTGCAAATACAATGCAGCAACCTAACTAACTACCTTAATTAAGCAGTTACGTTTTTCTGTAATATTTTTACGTTTCACTGGTAATTTTTCAAAGGAAAATCATGCCATGATGAATAATCGACGCTTTTCTTTTTGTGAGCAGTAAAGCACTAAAGATACAGAAAATATATTTGTTTATCTGCAATCTGATGGCTTCTTACATCAATATCTTTTCCTACAGAATAATATACTGGTAATGTTCATTTATTTACACACAGTTTTTTTAATAAATTTTTTTTAATCAACTGGAAAATATTACAGTACTGATCAAAAAAAGTGTTACACGTGTAGCAGTTTTTAGTATGACAGATGGATAGTATATTTATCACCCTATTCAAGCTGCCATTTCATAATACTGGATATGCATATGTGGACATTTTCATGTGAAATTGTGGAAATATGTTACTATCTTTTATTTTAATAAACACCATTTCTTTATTATTAGCATCATAAAACTTGACACAACTAACTTTCAAGCAATTTTTGAACATTCATATATGGGAGGGTAGTAATTTTAGGAGCCCAAAATATGTAAAAATCATCATCTTATACGCTAACAATACGTGATGGGTGCCATACAAGATGATTTAAAAGGGCCTGTTCTGGAAATTACGGTATGACTGTGAAACAGGTAGAACTGACCAGTGTAAGGGAAGAGCAGTCTGTAATGCTGGAACAACAGCTCCTCGCCACACGGCTCTCCATGACCGCCTCTGACAGGGTCATCTGAGTCCAGCTCCTCCTCTAGCAGGTCCACTTCCTCCTGTGGACACAAGCACAGTCAATGCCCCTTCGCTCTTTTCACACTGCAACTACACTAATATACTGCATACAACTGCACATGCATTTACATTTGTAACATTACAGGCCACCTGGCAAAATAAACTGAAACACACATACAAGACAATGCAGAACACAGCCATAGGAAATGTAAAGAATGAGGAGACTACAGCAAAAAAGGTTGATGTACCCCTGGCAACATCTGTTTTCCCTTTCGAGCCTCCAAAATTGTGCCTCACCCTTATACTAAGACAGGCCACTGCTATATTCAGCAATACTGCTTCTGGCATCCACTAAAGTATGGGGTCCCCACTTAAAGTCACACTTAGACAAGTCGCCGACAGAAAGATTGTCACCGCCTGATTTCAGTCAACACACAGTGCATACGTGCCTGCCTTGAGGATGAAACTTTGCAATTGCATAACTGCGTGAAAAACGTGTCATCCTCCTTTGTGTTGTAGTGGGCTGAACCTGCCCTTAGCTAATGCCCATGTGTGAACCCTGCATTACACAAAGCAGAAAGCAGGATACGAGGGATTGCATCAAGCGGGAACTATAAACAGTTGGCGAGACCTCAAACAAACAACAATATAGGGCAGCGCAAGATTGTTGCGTCGCCAGAAGTCTGCTGGAAGCGTGAGACGCTGTCTGGATGTCAGCCAGTGGCCTACCTTAAGAAGGGTAACGAGAGGGGTATGCCGAATCGCAGTTGCGATACATCGAGGGATACAGCCTGTGGCAGCAAGAAATTAAGGCGAAACGGTTCCAAGCATTACGACTAAGAGACTTTAGTTGGTAATCATAAACATGGCTTTTAAGTAATAGATTAGCATTAAAGAATAAACTCCCTCCCATTTATTACAAAGCATATAGTGTAAAGCATTGTAAGTTATGTGATTTATAAAGGTTTTATATAAAGACATTAAAGAAGCCCCAGTCACCTTAAAGGCTCTTATAGCCAGGCGGAGCCGCCTGTAGCAGTACTTTAGTATAACATTATATATATTGGTTGGAGTACACTGGTGGATACGCCTAAACCTTTCTCCCTCTGCACAAAGCGAGTTTTGGAAAGAAATAAAATTACCAGATGGATTCAGTAGTTGAAAGCATGAGTACGCCAAGGAGAAAACCACCCTCCACTGTCTGCAATAGACAGCCCCGCCCGGCCATGCATAAATTTAATTATAACACTTAATTGTCATCACAGGTCGGGAATTTTCAGTCTCATGCCATAGGAAGTCAAGCGTGTAGGGAACAAAGTTTTCAAGCCTCTGTGTGCGAAGGGCAAGTTGCGAGAATAATTTCAGTAATCACTAGGCTGAGAGTACTAGTTTTAAGCACATCATATGGTAGGCTCACATGCGGCCACGTGAAGCCACAGCTATGCAAGCGCTTGGCAAGCAGCAGAGCCCTTGACACTTAAGCACCTTGTTAGCTACCATACTGCCCTCCATTCATCACTCATAATCGATGCTCATTTTCCTTTCTCGCATTACATCCATATCGAAAAAATCCTCACATTAATTGTTTTGCGCCCAAGTGCAGAAACAAGGGAAGCAGGTAGGAAGAATCGGGCTGACATTGCGAGCCTGCACCCCAAGCCACTACTATGAATAATTTTGTTCAGTATAAGGGCGTAATGGAAGCAGGGGACCTTCACTGTAAGGTGCATAAATGTATTATTAACAGTCCTATGCAATGTGCCAAGAGAGCGGTGCAATTGGCCCTGCATTAAAATATATTATAGTAATATAGAATGTATGTTATGCTAGCGTAAATTATTAGTAATTTAAGGAGTTAGTGGGGACCTATTTGTATCACTACTAAAAAGATTTCAATAAAATGCTTGAGCTAGTGTAGAAGTAGTTTGAATAAAGGTTTAAGTGAGACTGAGGAATTAAGTACGTTATTGTACAGTGCATATAAGAGGCAGTAACTTAAGAAAATAGTGTAATGAAATGACTGTAATTAACAAATGTAAAGAAAATCAAAATGCCAAATTGTTGATGGTTACAAAAAGTAATGGTTATAATATTATATTTATATATATATATATATATATATATATATATAATATTTTAGTAAGAAGTATGTCTCAGTTAATAAAATTATAACATAAAGTAAGTGCGAGTTGTGTCCGTAAATTAAGTTCATAGTATAAGGTATTTCATTCTGAACTTTCTTGACGTTCATTAATTTTGTTTTATTTTGCCAACAAGTCAGGGATAGCATATTGATAAGATGAATTAAATAGAGGGAGCTATCTAGGTGATTTTACAAGAGTTCCTAAGACAAAATATAGAGTTTTAGGCACGACGTAAACAGATAAGTATAACACTACAAAACCGATTAATAAAATATTTTAAATTTATTAAACTAAATTAGCAAGGATTTAATGCTCAAAACTTTGTAGTTGTATAGTATACATTGATATGTGATGTCAGTGATGTTGGTTCATTATGAGAACAAATGGGAAATAAAATACGTTGTGCAGTAATAGCGTATTGCAGTGAATACGAGACGTAAAAAAAAAAAAAAAAAAAGAAAAGAAAACCTGCACAATTGCATGCACCGCAGAGCATTCAGAGCTCAAGGACCCGGCAAGCCACTACTGCCTCCTTTCAGTGCACACGCACCACATTCCAAGGACCGCCTCACTATCACTCTCCCCCCATCGTGCCACTTGTTCGCAAAGCGCACCGTGTAAGGAAGCCTGAGGCGACCCGTGATTGCGCCACGTCATCATATCACCGCACTATCAAAGAGTGTGTCATTGTTTTACAACCACACGCCTCGTTGCGCGATCTCATTACAACACACTGTTGTATGTAAAAAGTCAGACATTATTTTATATGGCAAAGCCATTAACGTAATTATAACAAAATAACACAAGAAAACGAGTGATTAATTACTATTACCCTGTCACAATATATAAGTGTACTACTTACGTCAACTATATACATCAGCAGTGCATTTTGTATAACTACATGTTTCACATAATGAAATTAATTATGCCAAATAACCTCACTATGATAAAACATGTACTAAAAATTAAGAAATATTTATTTTGGCAAAATGATTAATATAATAATAAGAAAAGGATCTAAATGTAACACAAATTTGTTTTATTAGGTTGCTAACACAAGATGAAAGTGTTACAGGAAAACTGAGTGTCAGCTGACTGTCCACATGACATAGCACCCCTCTGGAGGAGGTAACACGGCGACAGCAGCACGACGCCATAATTCAGCACCTGCCTGGTCAAGGTCACGGTCAAGGTTACACGGGCGCGTGGAAAGCACTATGGTAGGACAGCACAGCGAGGCATAACATTTTTCAAACAAGGTAACGCTGCGCCACTTTTTTTTTTTTCACTTCACGGCTGTACCACACACAGCCCGGCTGGGATGTACATGAAAACACAAAAAACCTCAGACACTATTACATTATGCGCATTCAGCGACAACCAGGTCACTATGTTTCATTGTTTTGATGAGTATTGTATAACAATTCAAATTTTCTCCCATGTGAATAGTGAGGACAAACCACAATATTCACTTATGTTATAGAAGACTTCTTCACAACATTGTTTATTTCTTTATACTGTATAATCATGTCCTATGTAACATTTTTATGAGATATATACTAACATAACTATATTATTTTTATGTTCAAATATTAAACAAAGGTTCCTGAATTTAAACAAAAATGAAATAGATGTTGAAACCTATAAGATTAAATGTGACAAGTTCATTTCAATAGGCAAGTAGATTTACGTTGCAGCCTTTCTTTATCTTTGAAATATATTTTATTATTTTATTAAATACACTTTGCCTACTTAAACAAAAAAAATATTCCCATGCATGTCAAATTATGAAGTTGTCAGATAAGAAACATAACGCACAATTTATTTTGTCTGTATGTAAAACATGCTCCCCAATTAATTGTGTTCAGTAAGAATTTCAATGTCTTGAGATTGAGATCTTTAAATATAATTTCTATAACGCAAATGACTTATGTATTTTAATATGATATAGTTGAGAATAACTGTATATAAAATGCCAACATGCACACATACTATGTGATTGCTTATTGCATTAAGAGCATCACACTTCTTTTTTAGTTATAAGAATATGTCATAGATGATTAAGGTAAACATTCCTGTGGACCCATGCTCAGTAATGAAACGTAGCGGGGTTTTAAGTTGCATTTTGCATTAGTATTTTTATATAATTAATCCAGTTTCATTTTAAATAATTCAACGATTCATTACGCCACTCCTCCCCATCCATTCAAAACGAGCACGAGGTATGGTTGTTCTAAGTTAAGTATTTTATGTTAATCTTATTAAATTTTAACTTATATATATACTGTGCTCTTTGTGACACTCACTCGTTACCAGTGTATGTCTTATTAAATCAAACTGTATGCTACGTCTAATTCAGATTCTTTTCAGATAAAATTAACAAACAATGTCAAATAACATTTTCTCACTACATCCCCTATGTAACCTATTGTTACGGTACCTATTTCTTAAATTTTAAAAACCTTAAAGTTAAAACAAATTTTGATGTAAATCTTGATGAAGTATCACATAAACGCCCTTTCTAATGGGTTATACAAAATATTAAAACTTCTTAATAAAAATGCCACTTTGGTAGGTAGGCATCAAGAAGGTTGCATGTGTTCGCGATCATATTTCATTTGCGCTACTGCGTCAACCTCGAGGAAGGCTGTACACCCCTCACATTTTTAGACAAGTTCACGGCCGAGCAATTCCCAGTAAGCATAGGCTGCCATTGTTAACACAACCGGCAGGCCTCACATAGAGGAATGAAGGTTAGGCAGCTCCCTACTCCTATTCCCTTGCTTCGTCACCTCTTCCTCCATTCACTTCCTCACTATATTGAAGGGGGCTTCAACCCCGCCATTTTCCCGCTGTTGGGAAACAGACAATCACATTCACCTCAACGTCTACTTCACCACACCATTGAGGGTCAGTTCCAGAGTTGGGGACCAGGTCTACTTGAAGCAAGAGGGTAATGTAGCAGGCTAAACCCCCCTTTAGTTAATGCCCGTGCGTGAACCCTGCATTACACAAAGCAGAAAGCAGGACATGAGGGATTGTATCAAGCAGTAATTATAAACAGTTGGCGGGACCTCAAATGAACAACAATATAGGGCAGTGTATGGCTTGTTGCATGGTCAGACGTCTGCTGGAAGCATGAGATGCTGTCTGGACGTCAGCCAGTGGCCGACCTCAAGAAGGGCAATGAGAGGGGTGTGCCGAACCGCTGTTGCAATACGTTGAGGGACGCAGCCTGCGGCAGCAAGAAATTAAGGTGAAACAGTTCCAAGCATTACGACTAAGAGATTTTAGTTGGTAATAATAAATGTGGCTTTTAAGTAATCGATTAGCAGTAAAGAATAAACTCCCTTCCATTTATTATAAAGCATATAGTGTAAAGTGTTGCAATTTACGTGATTTATAGAGGTTTTATATTGACGCATGCCGCTTATACTACTAATAAACTATGATTATGACTCATCACTCTTTACGTGAAGTATACCCTTACTTCAACCTACATAAGAGTTGTCTATTTTAACCACCCACGTGAGAGTTGTTGCACGCAAAACTTTGCAAATAAGTTCTCAGCCACAGAGAATCTGCTGGGGGGCCGAACACGTGGCTACAAGGTTACGCAACCTGCGAGAATGCTGCTTCCCCACCTCCCCCGGTGCTGAGTGCCTACAAGCGGTCATTCACTTCGGGCGCGGCCGAGCGCCGCCGAAGATAAACGAACCAAGAACACTGACAAGAGGGTTCCCACCTCCCATGGCAACTTTTAGGGCAGAAGAACGTCACGCGCCTTCCCTGCACCCCGCTGCCGCAGCCTAGACCTCTGACTATACAAGTCCATTTGCAGCGGGGCTCCAGCAGTGATTCATGTTGTTCTCTTCAGAAATCCAGAGCACTCCTTAGTGCTGGTGCCTCCAGCGAAACCTCGAGTCTTCAGTAGCCATCGCAGCTACCTTTACGACGACAACAGTCTTCAACACCCATCGAACACAAATATACCTTGCTACTTTAGCTTTAACTTCTTTTGTCTCCTACAGACACCCGCAATAGATAGCTTTAGTTGAGTAGTTAAATCCTCAGTTTTCTAGTTCACTTTCCCGTCAGCCTAGAACCAGGTCGCCTACACCTGACTAACCTAGTTTTCCTTCAGTACTCCGTCTACTTCGTTGGAGATAGCATGAGTCACCATACTTATAGAGTCCTCAATAAATACAGTTTGTTCTCTATCCTAACGCTTTTATTTCTAAAGTAACGTCTACTTCGCTCACTAGGAATAAGTTGTACTGTGCACTACCGACAGAAACCGGTACTTTTGTAAATCCGAACTAGTGTGACTGAGGCCCCCCTTCTGAGGACCTCTATTCTGGAACATACCCATTAGACGGCCGCATGTTGCTTCCTACTACCCCGAGCACCCAGGTGCTGGAGGGAAGAAACAGAGGAGCCATGACCACTAGGAATACCTTCCACCAAGGAGAGACAGCAAACCTAAGTTGTAACACACCTACCAGAGCACCCAGGTGCTGGGGGCGGTATTGGCCTGGGGGTTGCGGCCTGGCCTTGGCTGGAAAATCACATCCAGTAGTAGTATTGGTGGCCCACACAGCTCAACGTCTCTGATCAGCCCACAGACGTGGGGGATCAGTGGAGACTCTTACCGAGCTTGTGTCACGAATAAGCTACTGGACTTACACTATTATAGGGGAATAGTTTCTTGTTTGGAATGCACATCGTATCTTATTCAGCGTCAAACCAAAGTCTATGACTTACAAGATAAGGCAAGGCTGAAGGCGTAGGGAACAAAAGATTGTTCATCTAGCTGCCCAGCAGCGGAGTACCTTAGCCCCTCCTACGCAAGGAAGACAGGTGGAATAGAACCGCGCCACCTCACTGAGATTACAGGCAGTCTCGACTGTTCACATGGTAAGATATATTCATTTTCCACTTCTCGTCCGAACCAGTCTCAAATATCACCCGGTGGCGAGGGGTCTAGTCTACCGGACTGAAGCTAGGTACAGACTAGCCAATCCTAACTTCTGGAGCCAAAAGTCAGGAGCCTGGAACTTGAAGTACAACGTAATTGAAATAAAGGACTGTAGCAACAGTTGCTCCACAGCTAGTTAACTACGTTACTACCTGACAGAAGACCTTCAGAAAAAGTCAGGTTTCTAACACCTCCCTTCAGCTACCTATAACCACGCACTTGGTCTAGTGCAATAAACCTAGATGATTGTGCCACACAGTCAATAGCTGAGCATGCATCAATATAAAGACGTTAAAGAAACCCCTGTCTTTAAAATTCAACAAGCCCCAGTCACCTTAAAGACTCTCATAGCCAGGCGGAGCCGTCTGTACCAGTACTTTAGTATAATATTATATATATTGGCTGGAGTTTGACTACAGTACAGTGTGTATGCCTAACGACAAGTACTAGACTGTGAGTACTTGAATTCCTGTCCTTTGGATCATCTAACTTTTACAAATAACACTTGCACTCAAAATGATTATGAATGAGTGAGTGAAGAGATTTGGCTGGCTGTTAACATTGAGGTCTTAGAGCAGATGAGGGTGAAGCAAGTAGAGTACGGAGTGGCATCAAAATGCAAGGGCAGGGAAAACGGGAGATCCCAGAGAAAACCTGCCGACATTCAAAAATCCGGGAGCGACCCTGCCGAGAATCAAACCCAGCTTGCCCAGTTGAGAGGCTAGTGATCTAAACACACCACTGTGGCCTCCAAAACGATTATGAAAGTTAAGAAGTTTCATATCTGGTGTCTATGGAATTATATTTTCTCTGGTCCTACCAGGGATCATAGACACTTCAACCCACCCAGCGAATGAATAGTAATTGTACATGGCTTTGGGAAGCTGGCATAAAAAGAGTGAAACTAAAGTATGTCAACAACAACTATCTAAGAAAATAATTATTCTACACTATCATAACACTAACCAAAAAAAGGTTGAATTGCAGATCATTATCCCCTTTGACTACAAATACTAATGAAACTAATGCTTTGTGTTTGCGCCATGTTGTTTTGCACTGTCTCTTGCAGAGGAGGAAACACTCTTGGGACTGTCAGTACACATGCTCATGTGACCCCACAATGTAAATTTAACTACCACTGTACAGTACTCAAAACTATAAGACACCTTATATTAGCAGGTTGGTGAGAAAATCCTGTGGTGTAGCAGCAGTCTGTTCTAGGTAGGCAGGTGACCACTTACAAAAAACTGGTTCCATGTACAAAACTCCCAGTACAGGCACAGGCAAAGAGGGCCTACCTTGTATACCTTGCAGCATGCAAGATCCCCAAACATGCACCACTGTTGTTTGCGCTGTTCTGCTTGACACCGCCCAACTTGTTCCTCTGGTGGCAGAGCAGGAAGTAATGCCAGTAATGTTTCTGTCACATATGACGCGTGTCCGGTTAGATTAACAGTCACGATGGTCGAGGATTCTGTCTGCTAGACCAAAAGTGGGGTGGTTGAGTTTCAATACGCTGTGATAGGCGAGGGGTGTTCGTTAATACTCAATTACTCCTGCTTCTTGGGTGCCGTGGTTGTGGTGGGTTTTGTCCAAACGTGGCGAACTTGGCCCACACCTAAACTGCAATTCCACAGGTGAGATTCGTTGGTCCAGAAGTGTAGGTTGTCCCAGCCCAATCTAACTTCTGTACTGGTCAACAGTTCTCTTACCACGGGATGGCACGATGGGTAAATGCGTATACACAGACATATGAATAATACCACAACTGGAGCTGTCGATACTGACCAGTGCCTGAGTTAGGCGGCACTGTCTTGTTCCGCCTGGCTGTCCGGTGTGGGTTGAGGAAGTGCACTCAACTGTCTGGTGGCAAGGAGCGCTGCGTGTTGCTCCCTACGTTTTCAACCATGCCTTTGGGTGAAAGGCATCGAATCTCTGCTCACAGGTTACTGGGTACACTTTGAAGCGAACAAACTAAACACAATTTACAGTGTAGGTCCCGTTTGGCTTGCTGACCAGGCTCTGTAAAGTCTAACATCTCCACTAATCCCCCACGCTAGGCGGGCTGATCAGAGACGGGCAAGTGTTTGGGTCACCAATGCCACCACTGGATGTGCGGCCACACAGGAATGGACAGCCCCTCTCTGGGTGAAGGTGTTACTATTGGTTGTGGCTTCTCTGTTCCTCTCCACCGCCGGCACTGGAAGCAATGCTGTGTAGTTTGGAAAGCAACAAATGGCAGTTTAATGGGTATGTGAAAATATGACAGACCCCTGAAGGATGACCATGGCTGAAGTTAATTCAGTAGTTATAAATTCCCCGGTCCTTGTCAAAGCTGTACGTAGCAACTTGTATCTAGCAGGCAAACAGACAGATACTTTAAGAAATAAAAGCTGAAAGGTAGGAAACAACAGTATGTTTATTGATGGCTCAATAAACATGCACCGTGTGCTACCTCCTACCAGGCAATTGAGTGCTGAAGGTTACTACGCTGGCCAGGTATAGGCGACCTGGTTCTTATGGAGAACGGGAAAGAATTTGCTCAACGAGAAAATATATAATACTTCTAAACTTACTAATAAAAATGTCTTCAGGAAACAAAGTTAAATTAACGTGTTGGTAAGAGTCTTCGCTGGTTGTCTGGTTGACTGGTCGTTGGTGGTGAAGTAGCAGCAGGGAGCGTACTCAAAGCTTCGAAGATCTCTGGTGACATCCCACAGCACTGACAACAGTGCTGTGGGATGTCGTAAGAGATGGAACAAGAATAACTCTCGAGCTCGGCAGCATCCTGACTTATATAGTGGAAGCTTGTAAGCTGCTGGCGCAGGGTGCGGGGGAGGCGTGACGTCCTCCTGACGTGGTTGGCGCGGGAAAACTCTGGTCAGCTTCTAGGCTCTCAGGGCGGGGTAGGGAGGGGGGGCATGCCCGCCGGGCTGCGTATCCTCCAGGTGAGAAGGATTCGCTCATAAGTTCATGCCACCTGTAGGGTAGGCAACGTGTCATTCACATCTGTAGTAATGGAAGAGGTACTCTTGGTGATGAGTCGTAATCGTATTAGATTAGTTGTATGAGTGGCACGCGTTAATTCGCCCCTCCCCTCCACTGCGATGAAGACTCATCATGGAAAAGGTGGCGGAGAAAGGCGTAGGCTCCCTCTCTGGAAGGTCTAGAAGGTCTGGGTAGGCGTCGGCAGATGTGATGAGGCAGATAGCACGAAAAAAAAAATTGTAGACAGGTAGGCAGGACCCTTAAGTTTGGGGTGCTTGATCACCGTAGCGGCACGTGTTCTGTGCACTCTGGTTGCCCGACTGGCGAAGCGAAACATGTGGAGTGGTGGCGGTCAGCTGGCGACCTTGATTCTCTCTCTCTCTTTCGGGCAGCGTCTTTCTCTGCCCCTCGCCCTGGTGATTGGGCATTGCTGACGTGGCGAGTGTGTGTATTCCCCTGGTGTTGCAAAGATTACGGGGTTAGAAAGCCGCGTGTGTCAGGTGTCCCATAGGCCTACATTTCATGTGTGTGCCATTGACAAAAACCAGCATAGCGTTGGTGGATATTACAATGGAATCGTTCATAAAAACCTGAAAGAAAAATTATACAAACAATGGCACATCAAAACGAGGGGATTAAAGTAAGAATTAGAATATGTACAAGCTTTACTTGAGTAAGCCAGGGAAATTCCACTACTATCCTGGAGCTTGCTGCAGTGAGTTAAGAAAGAAAAAAAGGAAAATCTTTCCAGGGAACCTTTGTGTCTGTCAGCAAGCTAAATAGTTACGTGTGACAGATTGCGAGGTGGACAACCACAGTCCCTTCAATACCTGGGTTGACCGGTTAAACGAACACAAAGCGAGTACACTACATGCACGACTATTGCGGAAAATTGTGCGCACGTTGGTCACTTAATACAATAGACGTAAACATTCAAAATTGGAAGTTAAGTATATCTTGCACCAGATTTGGGGAGCTTAAACGCTCAGAGTCTATGGTTGTTATCCTGAGTAGGTGAACAAGATATTACAATAAGAGCACATACAAATATAAGCATACATATAAAATATACCCTCCTACAAAACTGCATTCTTTCTTGTAGGTGATCTTCACATATACACTTTCAAAACGTATTAATATATTTAATTGTGTGCCTACACATCAAATCAGATTTAATACTAAAATCCATAAAAAAAAAAATTAACCTAACTATCCCTTGCGGGAGTCCATCTTATATCGTAGATCTAACAGCTAATATGTACACTGTGTATCTTCGTTGGAATGTTCAAGGTAAGTTCCTAAGGAATATTTACTTCTGTCCATGCTGAAAGCACATTCTTAGACGACTGCATTCTTCATGTAAGCGATCTTCAAATAAACACTTTCAAAACGTATGGTGACATTTATAGGTTTACCTACACATCAAGTCATATTTATGGATGATCATTACAAAAATTAAAAAGTTATTGTAATGTCGAAGTCTCTGTCTTCAACTTGATCACTGGCACTGTGGTGAGCATCTTTACATGATTCACTTATGGTAGCCATTACTGTCACTGTAGTGAGCGTCCATTCGTAATGCTACTTACTTAAGTGGGCTGTCGGCAACTGAAACACTTGAACCGCAAGGTGTAAAATGTCTATCAAAAGTTATTGATGTACAGCTTTTTACAGCCGAATTAAAAAAAGTTAATTATCACATAGTCGAGTGACTAATTATTGGTGCATTTACCTCGTTGGTTCTTTATACTTGAAACAGTAATGGATACTTTTGAATTTCAATTTAGCATAAATGTGAGTGTTCTGCTTACGTCACTGTCTTTGGCTTGTGGCTAAATTTAATGTGGTGCACGTGACCGGTCTATAATGAGTCCTTTTGCCCCGTGCACGTAGTAGCGGTTTACGGCTACTGCACTGTCTCTAATATTCGCGCACTTACTGGTGATCTTCGGTCTCACCTTCAGCGGGCCTCCCACTCGGGCAAAGGGCAGCATGCGGAGGGTACGCCCACATTTACCTGGTTGTAGGTCTCCATGGCGATTCCCAGTACTGGCCAGGCGTATGGGTGGCCTTGGTGGTACGTGGAGGCATCAGGCATTGTGGAGCAGTCTGGGGCATCGTGGCGTCTGCTTGTGCTGCAACAAATTGGGAGGGCACTTGTTCAAGGGACATTGAGGCAGTGCGACTGAGTGTCAAGCCTTCCACCCCGACTGCACGGGTTCCTAACCGTAGGTCAGGATGTTTCTCTGATGGGCAGTGCGGGGGAGAAAGATGTGGGCAGAACAGCTCGTCGTGGTACCAGGTCGCGGGTGGCATCAATGGTTTCAGTGGTGGCCAGGTCCTGGGGCGAGGCAGTAGACGGGAGATTCACCTCAACCTCCACTGCAGGTGATGTGCCTGTTGAAGGGTAGTGTGTGGCATCGACGTTCTCGATGAAAGCAGCCTCTTGCGTAGCAAGATGGCAGTGCAGAGCACTTCCAACGTGGCAGCTTGACATCCGGGTCTGCAGGTATTCCTGCATCGCTGGACCTGGGGACGGAGCACGTTTGTTGCAGCTCGACGTCCTGGGTGGCAGAGTTTCCTGTGTGACAGGTGATTGGGACGGAGCACTCTTGTCCGAGCTCGAAGTCCTTGCTGGCGGGTCTACCTGCATGGCAGGTAGTTCCTGGGATGGAGCACTCCTGTCCGAGCTTGACGTCCAGGATGGTGGGAGTTGCTGCATGGCAGGTTGGTCCTGGGACAGAGCACTCTTGTACGAGCTTGACGTCAGTCAAGGGTGGTGGGAGTTCCAGCATTCCCTAGTACCCGGGGGACCAGCTTGGGGATGGCCGTGGTGGTACTAGCATATATCGGCGCGTAGGTGTGGTGGAAACCATATTTTCCAAGGTGTATTGGGCTGTCCGCTACTAATCCACATGGCGTCTTTCTTTAGTTCGAATTGCTAGGGCTGTTCCCGTAGTAGGCATCGGATGTCGGGGTCCTCCTGCTGGCTTAAGGTTATTTGTTGACGGGTTATTTGCAGTTTAAAAAGACGGATTTGTTCTTCAAGACTTCTTTCGCCCTGAGGGGAAAAGGGGGGGGGGGGGGGGGGGGGTATTTTCTCTTCCTCTTCCTCCTCCGTGGTTGGGAATTGAGACAGGGCGTCTGGCAGGTCGTTCTCCTTTCCTGGGCAATGCTGTACCTCAAAGTCAAACTCAGTAAGGAACATGTCCCACCGGCCAAGCTTGGCCTTCGAATTCTGGGACTCATGTAGCCATTGGAGGGCTTTGGAATCAGTCCGTAGAATGAGGTGTTGACCTTCGAGATAATACCAGTATTTCTTCATGGCCTACATAACGGCCAGACACTCTTGCTCATTGATGTGGTAGCGCTGCTCTGTTTCGTTTAAGCAGGTAGATGCATACGCTATCACATGTGGATGTCCTTCTATGTCTTCCTGGTACAGTATAGCGCCCAGGCTGTTTTGACACGCGTCCATTTGCAATATTAAGGGTTTGTCTCCTTGTGGTCGATGGAGCTGGTGGATATTCTTGAAGCCGTTCAAGTCGGAAAATGCTTGTCGTTCCGGACCCCATCGCCAATGTTTCGAGGAGTGTATGTAGTGGTGCCATATATGTTGCAATATTTGAAACAAAGTCTTGGAGCCAATTACACAGACCCAGGTACCATCGTAGTTGTTGCTTCTTTGAAGGTTCTTCAGCTTCTTCAATCGCTCGTATAGAACTGTGTTGTGGGAATTTTCCCTCAGGTGATATGGCGTGTACCGAATAATCTATTGAAGACTTACCGAAGAAGCTTTTCGACAGCTTGCAAGTCATTCCATGTAATTCAACTCTTTTCAACACTCGTTGCAGATGGCCTAGCTGCTCCTCCCAGCTATTGGAATATATTATTACATCATCAAGATAGGCGAAGCAGAACTCGCTGATGTAACTTGTTAATACCTCAGTAGACATTAATCGCTGAAATGTCGCTGGGGCATTTTTCAAGCCAAAAGGCAAGACTCGAAATTGGAGAGTTTTGCCCTCTGGTGTTGTAAAGGCCGTATATTTGCGACTGTCCGGGTGGACCGCAATCAGCCAATATCCAGACTCTATGTCGAGAGTGCTGAATATTTTAGCCTTGCCAATGTCTCGTAGTGTATGAGACAAGTCTATAGCTGGAGGAGCAATCGGGCGGGTAACTTCAATTAGCGACTTGTAGTTTACGCAAAATCACAATTTCCAGTCTTTTTTAGGGGCGAGGACCACATTTGAGTTACATGGGGAATTTGATGACTCCACGATCCCATGGTCCATCATGTCGTTGACCTGCTCCATGATGAGGTCACGGTGGCATGCTGACACTACTCGGTATGGATGGTTGTACACTGGTACATTAAAGTAGGCCATATTTCATACTGTATGGAACGTATCTGTTGTAGCAGTCCTCCTTGTCCGAATGCTCGGGCGTGTTCATCTACTATGGCCTTTAATTGGTAGAAATCTGGTTCGTCGAGTTTGTGGTTAATGCTCATTGGGTCAATGAGCATTGATGAGATGTCAACTGGGTTTTCATCCCAGTTCGTAGTAATTTGGTGGGTTTTTCCCTGATAGGCTCTTCGTTGTCCATGATCTAGAATGCATTGATTGTGGATGAGCCACGGGCATCCTAGTATTACGGATTCGGAGATGGTTGGTGATACAGTTATAGTGCACCTCTTGGTCATGTATTTTGTATTTTTATGCAGTGCTCATAGCCTTACGGCCTTACAGTGCTTCGGCCTCCCAATAGGCGGGGAAGAGGAATCACGTCCTCTCACCGCAAAGAGACCAGGATTAATGCGACCGTTGGCCAGACACAAGCCCAAGCCTGGCACGTCCGCACATCCCTGCCCCTTCTACCACAGAGGTTCTGAGACTCTCGCACTCAAGAAACTAAGCATGTGGTCTGGCCGGGGTTCTATCCATATCCCTAGTGCCTCTCTAGGGCACAACCAGAGCACTTGTGGGTTATTCATTGCTGACATTTTCCCCCGAATGGAGTGGCAAGAGGAAGTCCCTTCCACACGAGGTGGTTGAGAAGACCTCATCGGGCATAGCCTTACACCCAATGAAGAGCCGGTCACACTCCACTCCCTGGGAGCCACATCCTTAGTGGTGGGAAATTACTAGGACACAGAGTGGCTACCATCCCAGCGGCCGGGCACAAGAGAGCAGTCTGGGCCCCTCCCCGGTGTTTGCGGCTCACCGAGGATAGTAGCCTTTGCTCTGAAATTGGAGAGTTTATATCACATATACCATATAATCTCCATGGTTTCATCACTGCAACCAAGCCATTGTTCCCTCAACCACTGAGATGTTACATGACCTATTCCTAGTTCGGGATGGCATCGGACACACTCCTTTCCATGTTTTTGTACTTCTTCATTGAAGTACAGACCTTGGGCTCCAATGGCCTGAGTGCTAAGTGGTCCAACACCCCGCCAAGTGGTTGAGCCTTGGTACCATCTATTGGTCAAACCATCACTGCAGATACCCCTGGCCAGTCATGAGAAAACTGGCAACCCATAGGGAACGAGCAGCGTAGCCCAATTTGCGGAATCAGGGGTGGCACGAGAAGCCTTGGGTCGCCTTGAATGGAGAGTGTCTATAAGAGACGCTTCATCCCCCCTGAACGCGCCGTGTGTGGTGCAACTAGGCTTGGCTACTGTAGCATGGTACTGCCACACCACCTCTCATGCCAAGGACCTTCCTCCCAAGCTACTACACTCCTAAGAGTGCCTCACCCAGAAGTCACAATGAATTTTGTTGGTGTAGCAATACTTTAAATTTTTATGTTTAGAGTAATTTGGCAGGCTACGTCCAGGGCGGATTCAGGTTGTGCCATTCTTGCTATTTTGGTTTGTGGTCTGCGACCTGGTTTGATAACAAATTCTTTCTGATAAAATTTCCAGTGGCTGCCGAGTCAAGTAAGGCGAGTACCCTGTTGTTATTTACCTCCACCTCTATGTGTGGGGCTACGGGAATTGGTACTTCCTCACTTAATCCATGGAGGATGAGCCCTTGTAAACAGAGGGTGGTAGCCTGCTTCGTACCCCGGAATCAGCGTTTCCCGGCTTGGTTCAAACTGGGGTTTGAACAATACAATTATACCGCCTAGTGTAGGACTGCAAGCTCCCTCTTAGGGACTCTTACGTTCAGAAATACACACCTTTCGATGGCCACCTGTTCGGTGCACCATATGTACCAAACGGTAGAGCCACAACCACTAGTCATACACCCCTAGAGAGGAGAGACCACTATACCACCTTGTACTCCATCCACCACAGCACGTGGGTTGCCGGAGTGAGTACTTGATTGGCTCTGGGTTGCGCCTATCCGCTCTAGGATATCACCCATCACAGCTATTGGGATGCCTCAAAGAAAACCTGCTCTCCAACCACCACATCTTTTGTGTTGCCAGCTGGAGAAATTGTTAGGCTCGGCGCCAGCTTAGTTAGTCAAGATGGCACAACACTCTCTTAGATAGGGAACTGAACATCGCCTGCTCCTATCTCACAAAACCATATTTAGAACCTGATTCCCTTTACCAAGCGAGGTGGGAAGGACCGGAAAGAGACGAAGGCTACCTATACCTACCAAGCTACCTGGAGCTGCACCCAGACCAATAAGGCACTTAGTTAAGAATCACACTGATAACGAGCTCAGGCCGCCTGTAAGTTGGTGGGGCTTCACTCCCCAGCTCCCTCCTCTTCTCTGTTTTCAGCTTCGCAGAAGGTTCCAGGGACACCACACCCCGCCGTAGCTGCTTTCAGACGAGGAGAGAAGGTGCTCATTGGATTGGCCTGCCTATGGTTTTCCATCTGCTGCTACTGCAGCCCACTGAGAGCTGCTGAGAGCAGTAGTAGCAGCTGTTCCAACCACAGCAGCCCGTGGGGACAGCAGAGTTCCACCAGCAGCCGCACTCCAGTCAGTAAGCTAGTCGCACCATCCAGCCGACCAAGCGCCGAAGTAAGTAAGCAACTGACCACAAAGACAACTGCCCGGCCAATAGCCAAACCAGTAATCAACTTTGTGATTAGCAGACAGTCTACATGGGCCACTCTGTACACAAGTTGTGCTCCGATACCAAAGTAATTTAGTCACAAGTTGCCTTCAGTAAGTGTCACCAGTCTGCACTAACAAAGTCACTGCTTCGAGATGTAACGTCACATTGCCCTGAGCCATAAGCATCACGCATCAAAGTTAACATACACAAAATAGATCAATTAATTTCAAATAAATTCTTCAAAATCTGAGACTAAAAGCATCACTCGAAAAATACTTTAGTAATATATTTTTAATCTTAGGCCAGGGCAACTTCAACTATTTATGTTTTAAACTTATCAAATAGAAAATATTAAATCTTCAAGGTTGTGTACCACATTTCTCAGCCTAATTCAACTTTGTTTATAGTCGGAAAATTAAAAATTATTAATACTATGTATAGTTTTTAAATTGAACACACCCTTATTTTACTGAGAGTAAAATTGAAGCACTGCCAGTTACTAGGTATTGAATGTCAGATTTAATATTGCTTTTAAAAGATTTAAATACTGAAATGACAAGGTGGAGCTGCAGTGGGATACCTGAAAAGCTGGTAATTCGGCGACTGACCTGCAATACAGGCTGTAGATTATTATCTCTTACAGAGCCTGTCACAACAGGCTACAATGGTGTGGGAGTGGCATCTCGCTCTCTCTCTCTCACACACTTCCCATAGATGATTATCTCTCAGCAGAGTAGTTTCTCCCACCCGCCCTTCCATGTTGTTAAGTGACAGTCTGTCAGTTTAGTTCTTAGCATAAGAATGGCAACTGCTGCCTCAAAACAGCAGCAGTTCAGCCTGTCTTGCTCCAAAGTTGCCACCATATTTATTATCCTCTGGTCTTATGAACAATCATAAACTGTGATATCTGCACCAAGTACCTGAATTTATTTGTAAGATTCTGATGATACTGATACTATAAATATTGGCAGATACTGTGGTATCAACACTGGCATCAGACTAGCATTAATCAATTGTTTTGAAAATGAGTATATTTCATACATGGCTGGTAGGAAACAAGAAATGAATCCCTACTGCTATTCATAAAACCAACCAAGACTTAGATTCAGCACTCCTGTAGGCGGCCATCAGATATTTACCAGTTCATATGGATTTCTAAAGTGCCTAAAAATTGATACATAAAAATAGAGGTTGGCACAAAACTCACAGAATCATCTTCTTCATTCTCCTCATCACTGAGTGGGGTGTGATCTGGCTGGCAGTCTCCACGATGCAGTCGAGCAATATACTCCAGCTGTCTACGGGACTCACCTTCACTGCGCTATACACAAGAGAACACAGTTTATTGTTTACATTCAAAACACCACCTTCAGCCGGATGTATGATGAATACTTACATGATACAAATTGTTTATACATTAACGCAAAACCATCATGACACATCCACACATTAGACAGCTAATTTTGGAATAATTGGAATTTTCTGAATAAAACTGCAACATGCTACTTATATACTACATCACTGGAACACAAAAAAATTTCCGTTTTAAAATTAGATTAAATACTTCCTTATAGTTTGTGCCTTCACTTGAAGCACTAGTCTATTGTAGCTGTATTTTAGTTGACATCACTACAATGGCAATTGGTATAAACTAAATGTATCAGGCAAAATTTACTGCATTTGAGAATATTTGCGAAATGAAAGTACATACATGCTTCAGCAATGCTATTATACTGTGTCAGAAGAACACCATATCTCCACTGTATATGTATTGTAATTCTAATGGAAGTATTGGGGCCCTGGAAACTCAACAGTTATTTTATTAGTTATGGTTCCCAGCAGTATCATTCCTAGATTCTTGTATGTGGGAAACATGGTGAATATTACTGGTATCTGATGGTTTTTCTCATGAAGTTCTAGCTTCCCCTACTCTTACGTTCTGTTGCTCCATCTTACAGTCACATTTTTTCACCCTATTGGGCGGTTGTATACTAATGGGTCCCATTTGAAAACTCATTATCTTGGAAGGAAGCAACCTCCACCATAAGGTGCACTGATCTCATTTCAAACATTTATTTACAATAACAACTACTGTTAAATTACATCTTGTTGTATAAACGTCCCACTTTCCTGTCAGACAATGAGAGTCATGATGTATTTTCTTGCACAAACTAAACTAAGTTATTACCAGACTAAATACTGTAGCAAGTTTAAGAATATTTTATGTGATCTTACCCACCCTGTTAGAAAGCCACCTAATTCTTAGTCATCATATAAATAAATATGGCCAGAAAGTCAGGTGATTCTTGGCTTCCAGTGACATAATTAAGTATGAGGCACGTCACAATACTGCACATTGCATATGTGTCCTTTACTTTTTGACTTCACCCCACCATCATGCATTTAATGACATAGTGTCAAGTTGCACGCCGGCAGGAACTAAATCTCTTGCCTACAGGGTTGATCCAAGCATTACGGACAACTACAGACACACAGTTAAAAAATTAAAATTGTACTGAACGCTCAAAAGCCAACCCATGTCAAATAAATTGTTTTACCCACCGAGCCACTGACATGCCAAAGCAAGAGAAGCTAATTGGAAGAGATACTGCAGGAGGGCAGCACCTTCGACTGATGTCTTAACTACTGCCTGGGCCTCGTGGAGAGGTGGTAAATATGTCATCAGCCTCTAGACAGGGAGATAAGAAATAGTGGCACAGCCCACTACCCTAATTTAAACAACTCCTGTGAGGCAAGGCTAGCGACCCCTGCACCCCTTTATGACAGCCTACAAGCAGAAAATTTCTGTAAATGAGGAGATGCCAAAACGCAGTTCAACAGATACCGTCGGCCCTCCGACCTGTACAAGGTCGAGGGGCTACAGTCTGCAGAAGATTCTACAGCTGAGAAGCGTCAAATGAAGAAGTGGCTTTAACTAGCTCCAAGAGACTGTATAAGTTCTCTCTCTCTGACCAACGAGGACACTGAGAAAACCAGCCAGAGAATTGAATAGTCTCTCATGATACCTGATGCTGTCAGACATCCACAATGACTCCAGCAGCCAGAGGTATACGAACATCCTGCACCTGTTCCTTTTACTCCAAGTTCCATCCGTCAAACTCAGTGGTAGTAGGTCTTACCATCGTCCCTTCTGGACTGCCACCCCTTAACGAGCAAATCAATTTTCTATTTAGACATTTGAAATCGATTAATTCTATTTTATTCTCACTTGCAAGTTCGCCTTCACCTGCAGTAAACTTTATGAAATTTAAATTATTTTCTTTTGATGTACAGAGCTACACAACCCCCTGTATTTCTAAGAAATTAAAATAAATATGCTTGTGTTAAAATTGAACCTCCGCATTATTCAGTTATTTTATCCTCAGTTCACGAATCACTCATGGTAAATGTATAATTATTGTCAAATATTATTGTGGCTCTAAGTAAAGCGACCACTCCTGGATAGACGTGAGTGGGCCGAACGTACTTGGGACTCTTGGTGCCTGAAGAAGGCAATAGTCTGATTAAGACAGGGAGCATCTGGGTATTGTCCGGAACAAGTGTCCTCCGAAGAGATCTGCTCTCAAGTATCCAACTTGCTAAACGGTCATTACCTAGGGTCGTCTGAAGAAGACTGAACCCAGGAGGGCTTGAGCGACGCTGGCTATACAAAAGTGCGCAATTTCGTTTAAGATTGTTAACTGTGAGCCAATTGCATTTTATTTGGCTTTTTAACTAGCAGTGTAACTAATGCTATGAAAGAGTGGAGGATGCAGTAGCCATATTTACCGTTCAGCCTGTTGGGCACTACAAAGAGAGTTAATCCAATCTGCTACTACAGTAACTTCCAGCACCTCCAACAAGTTACCACCGGGCCCTCAGTCTATTGAACTCCTTAGTGAACCACACAAGGAACTGCCCCCCACAACAGAGGACTGCAGCTCGTATCTAAATCACTTATTGGGTAAATTTATGAAAGCAGGATGAAAATATCTTTCCCTCCTGATGACCTAATGACCTCCCACACCAGCGGCGAAAGTATTTGAACTTAAAGTTGAAACCAAAATAAGTTGCGGTCACGGGCGCTTACTGGTGTAAGTTAAAATGGTCCACCTTGATGATTTCTCATCAAAGTCTGTTGATTATTTGATCGCTGGCACCAGACCCTCAGTGCTCATATTGGCACATGCCTATCCCCTCTACAACTTCTCCTCAAGCTATGTTACCAAAATAGAATTTGGCAGGGGCTCAAATCCCCTCTATGCGTTGTGTCTATCATCACTCCTCACACCAAATATAGAAATAATTTGTACAAACTCCTACCATTTGCTAGGTCCAATTACGTCGCAGATAACTTCTAGAGCAAAAACTGCTTACGAAAGGAAAACTGCATGCAAAGTTGAAAAAAAAACTTTTATCTTTAAAACTGAAGCAATCTCACTACGACTTCATAACTTGGAGAGAGAAAAAAAACATATTACAGCTAAAACTTGAATATGGCCATGAACTTTAACTACTGATAAGCTATTTCCACTCCACATGGAACTAAAGAAAATAAAATATTACACTCACTTGCAAAAGAAAAAGGGAATTTAACCAAAAGTCAGATTTAAAATTATTAAAAAATGTTAAACAATACATGACCTGCAACTTTACAAAGTAACGTGAGCAAACAAGAGAGAATACACACACACTATTAGAATGGCAAACCGAGGCCCACCATACTGGCAGATCATCGGAAGTGTCTCAATGTAGGAATACGAATCCATACCTTGGTTAGTCAGACAGATGTTCTACTTCTCCTTCCCAGTCTGAAAAGGCCGGAACGAAAACTGAACGTCCTGCCACTGACTTAACCTCGGGTAGGTGCCTCAGCCAGGTCTCAGGAGAATACACGTCCTTCTTAGTCTATCCCAGTCTAAATAAGGCTGACAGTGGCTATTGAGATTGACGGCACTGTTTCCTGGTTTTACACAGTAAGGTCAGAAGTAGTACTTAATCCTTCAGGTAATTTGTGCCTTAGATCAATGCCTTATGCAGAGCATGGCAGACAAAGTAGGCAACGTAGGCGAGCTCTCCGAGAGACTCTCAGAGCATTAGATAATTTAAACTCAAAAAATATTGAGAACAACAACTCCTCGTTCACTGAGAACCTTAACTTATCTGTACCTAATTTGCCGCATTTACCAGTCCCACACTCTGGGCCTCTTATTAAACTGCCAGGCAAAGACCATCCAGTTGTTTCACTTATTTTAAGAGAAGGCAGCGTCTTGTCAGGAATCTGCCAACCAAACCTGTAGTAAGCCCTCTCACACCCCCCAACCAGTATCACTGTCCTACTGAGCTGCAACCGACATCTGCCGTTGTTCCAATAATCACCCGCCCTGTGAGCCAAGCTGTTATAGTCCATTTATGGTTTCTTCTGCGTTTTTGAACCAAACCTTTGAAAAACCTCCCCACGTATGACGTGCTTGGTTGTTTCCTAAATACAGCTTGTATCACAAGCATTTTATACTGTCTTCATTAAGGTTACTTTTTCTTTCTTCTGTAAAATTGAAATGTTATTCATATTTAATATATAAATTTTAAAGATTCATTTATAAATAATTTGAATTAAAAAACAAGGGGAACATAGTTGGTAGCATTTAGTAAGAAATCGTTCTTATACAAAATACTGTTACAACAGAGTGCACATGAATCCGGTGCATTGTCCTTCTGGTGTTATCTTCCCGACTTAGTTAAGCTTAGTTTGCACGAGGTGGAGGAATATCCTGGAAGTAGAAGTTTAGCAGGGCTTCAGAAAAGGCCGAAGATACAGTGAATCAACTATAAGCGGAATGTCCTGCTTCCTGCTGCACCACAGGTACAGTGCCCAGCCAAACGTCCCATTGCTAAGGTAGTGGATAACTTTGTCCCAAGTAGGAAACCCACACGTCTCACCTTTCATAACAGTCGACTTCCAGAAAGGGAATAAGTTGCCACTGATCGTTAACCTAGGTATAGACCACTATATGTTCCCGGCGAAACTGACTTTGCACGTAAACTGGAAGTATCGGAGAATGTTTAAGTCCCAGGCAGCTTGTCTAGACGAGCACTATGTTCTTTTCACTATGGGGTTTACCCTTCTTTCTCCTTGACCTAGGCCGAAGTTAACAAATTCTAGAACCAGATCATTTTCCCATCATGGAGGACCCTCAACCTAGCCAGTAATTACTAACTTTACTAACTCGAGCCGGTCTAGTAACCAAGGTGATAAAGAGCAGATACCCCGAAAGGGGCAGGAGGGGAATTCAGATTCGCTTCTGGATTGTAAGCATTCCAGCACCCACATCACTACTGAGTGAGCAAAAAATTAATGAAAAAGCAGATCGCAACACCATGCATGTGTGTAGCACAACAGCTGCAGTAGAGCTGGTGTTTACAATTCCTGTGAAAAAAAATGTTTTACATTAATGAAATAATAATTTAACAAATAGACAACATCACTTCAAAACTCTACTCCAAAAAAAAAAAAAATGTTTTTACAATCTCGAATAAAAAATTGCATTGGTAGGAAATTACATACTGAAACACATAATCACAGAAAAATATAAGAGACATTAATTAAAAGTAAAATTACTTTAATTAATATGTTGTGATTAAAATGTGGAAAACTCCACTGACTCTGAACAGCATTTCTGTTCAGAAAAAAAAATGCTTTAACAGGAAAAATATGGATGAAACATGCAAGGAAGAAAAAAAGAGGGTAAAGGGTATTTATTTTTTGCAGCTTATGGCTTGCAGCAGTGTCAACCTTGGCTGGCACAGCTGCTAAGAGGAAGGGTATGGGAAGTACTATGCTGTGCATGCATATCTCAGCAGACAAGTACAGCATGAAAAACAGTATTAAACCAGTGCAGGACGTGATGTGGAACAACTGACAGGTCAACAACCTAATAGAATTGCAGAAATTTTTTTGGGTTGTAAAATTTTTTAATTGAATTTTATTCTACTTTCCAAAATTCCTGAAAATATGTACTTACGAATAAGGTTCCCACATCAACTGGGTGCTGTGCAAGTGAGTTTTGAGTGTAATTATGTAAGTGTGTGTGTGTGTGTGTGTCTCTCTCTCATATATATATATATATATATATATATATATATATATATATATATATATATAAAGTTGCAGTCTCAAAAAAATGCAAGTATTAAAACTATAAATCGTTAATTAGCAAATAAGCCAGTTTCACCCACCAGTATGTAGTAATCCAGTACTCGACCCAAGCCCATCTTCTTTGCCTCCTTATTTATCTGCTCATCAGACAACAGGCTGAACAAGGTGCCATTCACATAAGGAAGAGCCTAAACAAGACAAAGCAAGGATGCACATTATATGTAGCACATTACCAAATTGCCTTCCTTGCTGATAAAAAAATATGTCACCCTGTGCACCAATAATTTTAACTTTTCCCTATACTCTGGCTAATAGGGGTGTGCAACGCTTCTAAATTTTTGAATATGAATAGTATAATATTTAATTCGATTGCATTAAATTTGGAGTCAGAAAAAAATATTAACCATGTTTAAACTATTGAAGTAGTTCATAAATTCACAAATGGAAGACATGCTATTCAACCATATTTTCCCATTTGCTGAAAAATTACTATTGCCATTTATGTTCAAAATTTCAACATATTAATATTAATATATTTTAAATAAATTCTTATGTTTTAGCTAAAGATATGGGACTATGACCTACTACCAATGCTAACTTTAAACAAATACTCTACAGTGGTTGTAGCAACACGGTAAAAATGTTTATTATAGTGACTGGTTTCTTTGAATTGCTTATTTATTATGCCCGTTTTTGTCTAGGCCAGTCATAGAGCATTTGTATTATGTATTTGTTCTGTATTTGTTTTTATTTTGTAGGTTAAAATATCAGTTTATTTAATGGTTTCGTCAAAAATCAGTATCTTTTTTTACTTTGGTTTTGTCATAGTCACTCCAATTGTTAATTTTACCTTTGGCCTTCACTTTATTCTTTGCTCCTGCCTTACATTTTTGAGTCTTAATGACTTCATTTTCCTTGCCATCAAGTTATTCACGTCCATCATGATCTTCTCATCTTTTGAATTTCCCTTCTTCTTGGTTACAGTTTTTTGTTCTCATCAGAATCTTTCGAAAGTATCTTACTCTTTTCTTCAAATTTTGGGTTGCCATCTTCACAATGTACAATGGTCCTTGTGTTATTTTTCTCTAAGAAATTATTTTCATCTTGTATATAACAGCAATCCAGTTTTCTTTTTGTGATCCATTCACAGCTTCTTCACAAGAAAGCACAATGTACTCCTCAAGATAACTAAGCATGGTTTTCTTCTTTCTTCCTTTTCATAGACATTTTTCTGGTTCTTCACTTCTACCTTCTGGAGCAGTTTCAACATCATTATCCAAAGTGTTATCACAAATTTCATTATGTGTAAGGTTATCTTCTTTGTGCACAATGGTGTCTTCATTATTCATTTGAACTGTAGAATGTTCAATAGGAATTTCAATAAATTTTACATCTTTGGATATAATTATCCTTTTTTTTTTCTGGGTTCCAGAGTCTGTAATCGTTCATTGAATACTGAATACCCAATCATTACATTTTTTGTGCATCTTTCGTCCCATTTTCCTAAGTGTTCTAGATTTTTAGCATTAGCCACACAGACAAATAATTTTAAATTTGATAAATCTGGTTTTCTTTCAAACTAAATTTTGGCACGAGTTTTATTTATTGTGACAGTTGGGCTTCTGTCCAATAAATATGTAGCAGTTAATGAAGCTTCTCCCTAAAATTCTTTGTCGATTCCACTATCAAAAAGTAATGCTCTGGTTTTCTCAGTAAGTGTGCTGTTAAGTCTCTCCGCCCAGCCATTCAATTCACGGATTCTTGGAATTGTTAACTCGTAAAGTAATTACCTTCTTTGTACACCAGTTCTTGAAATTACTGTTATAATCACTTCCATTATTGCACATCATTTTTGAAATTCTACTTGACTTTTTAGCTTATATGTTTTCAACATATTCTTTATCTGGAACTTCAAATTTTCCATCAAGCAAAAATACCATTGAAAAATTAGTAAGAGCGTTTAAACAACTCAGAAATTTTTTTTTTATTATTCCATGTTTTACTGTCAACACAACAAACATAGTATGGATGAGTTCTATTGGTCATGTATCTGTGGTGTGATTATTATTGAAAAGGGTTCTCAATTTTGCATTTACACACACTTAAATTTGTTTCATTTAAAACATTTAGATTGATTTTGTTGATATTTATTCTGAAGCGTTTTAAGCCACCAAATGTAATGACGTAAAATCAACTAGACCTAAAGGGTTGGTCACAGGGCCAACTCAGTATGGGAGGTTAGAGAGAGCTTTAACCTCAGTGCCAGATTGTATAGGGATCGCACACAGTACAAGTAAAATCTGAATTACAACCCTAATGTCATCAAGAGGCACTCACATGTCCCAGGCTAGCTCATAAGGGGGTTCTTCCCTTCACGTTCAGTTTTCTCATTACAAATTGTGTAGGTCATGAGCACTCTGGTTTAAGGGATGACTTGGGGATTGTAACCCCTAGGTTTAATTTTACTTTGAAAATTCTGCTAGACACAGTACGTGTACGGGTGACAGAGATTGCTTCCAAATAGAATGTGAAAGCCAGTATCACGGGTACCATACCTACAAGGCACTACTCTCGTGGCGGCAGGACACTGGTGTATAAAGTAGGACATGTGGGTTTACGTGTTGGCACAAAGTTTGGGTCACACACACTGTACTGGGTCGACGGCTACGGTGGAAGAGGGCACTTACTGCTCGCAGGCTCTAGTGATATGTGAGGAAGAGTGGTAGTGTATGGTTTGGGGAGTGGAAGGGGATTGTACCCCAGTACGTCACTATTAAGAAGAAATATTAATAAGTGTTCTAAGGAATTCGGCCTACTTCTCTAGTAGCTGGTGTAAAAAGAAAATCACCTTCTCGTGACTAAGGAATTAAAATATTAATTTATTGTTCCACATTTCTTAATGACTGATTCAGGCATAATTTCTGTCCACACCTGTGTGTTTGTGGCTTACGGCCAAATTAAAAGAACAGTTGTGAAAACTACATAGAAGAAGCCGGCCACGATAGTGGCCCTAACGTATGCTCCTAAGAGAACAACTGGATCTGGTGTGATCTGTCGTATAGCTCCAGTCCAGCTATTCACTAGCCAGGACAGAACTAAAGAGCTGGGACCACACATGGATAATCAAATCCTTAAGTGTAGTGAGTTCCTAGTGACGGACTCCCCCAAAAATTTGCCACAGAATTACAGTTTGCATTACCTTGGCTAAAAAACTCGGAATACTGCTAGATTGTTGTGTGTCTGCCGTTTTGGCGAGATACGCGTAGCCGGCGTTATCTTATATATATATATATATATATATAAAAAAAAAGTTCATAAAAATGAATAACAAGGATCATCAAATAAATTTGGAATACATTTTTACTACAGAACGTATTAAATGGAAAAGCAATGTTACAAACGTCATAGGCTGCCCTCTCCTAATAAAATAAATATTATTAAAAGAATTATTTTACTTTAAACTTGCGGAAACAAAACACAAAATGCCACGTGAAGGCAACCTGGCAAAAGACATTACGTGTTTTGTAATTGAATGAATTGAATATTCAAATAATAAGTCATCTTCTTATTAAAAATAGCTAGAATGGTAAGCGTAAATTTAATTAGACGGGATGTTCTGAAGGGACCTAGATGTGTATTCAATAAGGGTGTTCCTCTCCTAAATGGTGAGGAGATGGCCTGGCTATGGCCTTAAGAGCGATGAACATCACCGCCAGTGAAGTGAGTCAAAACAAGTCTGGTCTGGAAGTTCACCAGAGGTTCCAGCTGCAGCAGCACCTGGGGACCCGTCAGCTCCTTCAGCGCATCCAGCAGCTGATACCAGTCAACCAGACAGACTCAGCAGCCCAGCCTATTGAGCACCAGCACAGGTAAACCAGTGACCTCTAGTCACAATGCCTGGCACATGGCCAAGGCAGCCAGGACTCGACTTTGAACCCAGCCGCCAGGTGACTCGACCTACCATCTACACTGGTCGGGCCCCTGCCAACAAGTGAGTTTGAACTAGCCAGTATTAACTCCGTGTATGACGGCCTGCACAATGAAAACATGCTTTAGCCATAACGTAGCTTCAAACTGTTTCCAAGAGTGTGATGCATTATCATCATTACAGGATTCTTTAACTCTGTTTCTTGCCAATCAAACTTGAAATTAAATTTGTCAACTTTTTTGATCTGAGGGGATTAAATCCCAAGATGTATGAGAATGACTTAAATAATTTGGTAGGGTTGCTAAAATTTGTTAAATTTAATGATTATCTTCCATTTTTTTGCAAGAAAATTTAACTGATAAACTAAATTTTGAAATTTGCTTATGAGTGTTGCAATTTATAACACTTACATGAAATCACAAATATAAAATTTAGTCAGTATATCACTCTTTTGATGTAATACCTTCATATATAGAACAAAGTTTAGTAAACATTTCACATGAAATTTCACACCTAATAATGTACATAAAACACTTTTTTTAAATCAATATTTGCCACAATTATTCTTTGAGCTTTAGAATGCCATTTTTGCCAATTATTCATAGATTTTGGGTATAACTAGATTGTATGTTTTCATTACTTAAGGCATTTTCTTTTAAACCAAAAGATTTCAATGTCATCAAAATTTGAAATTTCCAGTAATTGAAGTTGGTACTTGTTTTCCAACATGCAGTACTTTTTCCATTAATGTCATATTAACCAAAGAAAATTATTTACTTACATGCCCTTTGATTTCCTTTATAGTCTTAAAAGTAGATACAGTACTTTGCCAAAATAAAGGGAAACATTTCTTGGGTGCCCCTAAACATAGAAAAAAAGAGGAAAGGGTCGATAATTCTGCCATCCCTCTTTGTTTCCAGGGCAGTGGCTAGCTAGCCATATGTTGGTGGTTTGTGGGGGGGGGGGGGGGGGGGGGAAGTGAGTGAGGTGTGTGTGTGTGTGTGAGAGAGAGAGAGAGTGAGAGTGTGTGTGTGTGAGAGAGAGAGAGTGAGCATGTGTGTGAGAGAGTGAGAGTGTGTGTGTTGTGTGTGCGTGTGTGTGTAGACCGTTTTTTTTTGTGATACTGGTAGTGTGACATTCTAGCACCCTAAAAAAAGGGAGGGAGCCAGGAACTCCTAAAAGGAGAAAGGAGAAAAAGAAAAAGGAAGCTGGAAACAATGAGTATTAGGAGCAGGTTCCAGAATTATTTTATTTTGGCTTTTTGCACCCAAGTTATTTATTTAAAGTATTTTCCATACATATCACAATCACCACACATTAACGTAAAAAGAATAATTTGTTCCATACTTACTAATAGTGAGCCACACATTTTTTCCCTGCAACTTGTTGCAAAAATCATGGTGCGCACTATACACGAGTACATGCTATACACGAGTGAATACAGTATTCAGTTATACATGGCAGATAACCTGTTGAATTTCTAAAATTCATTTTTATGTGATTGTTTTATCATTAAGATTATTTTTGTGCTGAGATGCAGAAAGTAGTTACTATTTTTGATCGTGAATGCATAATGAAGCATGTTTCTACACTTTTGATATCAAGAATAAAATAATAATGTGCAAGTTCTGTAAGATATGTGCAGATTGAGTTGTGAAAATGTACTCGGTTGTACTAGTTTTTAAAGTTAGATGGAAACAAAGAAATTAAATGTAATGTTACACGAATATAATTTGCATATCAAATATAAGTTTGTTGGTTTCAAGAAACGTGTATTGTGTTAATTTTATTGAATGATTCTGCAAGCTAGTCATGAACAAATGTGATTTTAGTGACGTAAATAGCAAGGATTAAGTCCCGGCTACAATCACAGTAAGAATTAACAATAAAAAATTGAATCCACACTTGTATATGGGACCAGCTACAACACAAAATAAGGGCGTAAGATTGCGGCCTGCTCACGGTAACAGCGTTAATAGGATTAAATATTTTCAATTCTCTTACATCAAATTCTACGCCGGCCAATCACGAGACAACATTTCCAACCACAAGAATCAGTAATGAGCAAGCTTATAACAAGAATATAGTTATTATATGAATTTTACGGTACAGTTCAGATTACCCTTTAATTTAAATAGTCAACGCAATTATTAAAATGTATACCACACTTTAAATAAAAACGATTCCTGTAACACTTTTTCCATCACAAGTAGATAAACAAAAATAAATATCAGGTATCCTAGGCTTTTCAATAGAAAAAACGTGTTCAAGAGGTGTACATTTTACAAATGGCAAATGTGCGTGTTTTGTAAATGTATTTTTATACCTTCACCATAATCATTGAATTGCACATGGCCTGAAAAAGCAGCACCCCCAACAAGGGGGGGGGGGGGGAGAGAGAGGGAGAGGGAGAGAGAGAGAGAGAGAGAGAGAGAGTGAGAGAGAGAGAGAGAGAGAGAGAGAAGGCACCACACCGGCAAGAACCTCAAAACAGTGCCGTCTCACAAAATACGTTAAACTAACCCCCCCAACTCAATCATTATTTCCTTCTTTCCCACAAAATAAAATAAACAGAACCCCAAAAAATTACAAAAATAAAACAGGTTGGAATGCCAACCTAGCTATAATATCCTACATTAATTACTGAATGGAATTTCTCTAATTTCGACTTTCAGTGCCTGCCATGACAGGGAACACAAGGAAAGAGGAAAATGCACGTGTGCATTGGACTCAAACATTTGTTTACAAACATCTTTTTCTTCAGTGAAAAACAGCTGTGGTGGAAGGATAAATTGTGGCCATGCTACTTTTCTAGAACTGTCAAACTTCACCCCACATTTCTTAAATTAATGTTTTCTTCTTAAATTAATGAATTGTGCTACTGCTGTTTCTTGTGTTTAATAATTACTTCTCTATTTCTTATTCAGACACTGAACATGTGCATTAATTTTCTTTCTAAAAATTATAATGTACAAAATTTTAAAATTTTCAAACACAAAAATTTGGTTTATTTTTTAATATGAATGCAAAAAATTCATTAGGCCTATTGATTTTATTTCCAAAACAAGTTACAGAAATTTAGCATCGCTTTCATGTTTAAACACCAAAATTTAACACAGACTTTCACTATTTTTGCAAAAAAATCAGGTATTCTATTTTACCATTTTCTGGGGTCCCTACCAATAACCCAGTAAACAAAACAGTGTCTATATACATCAACACTTCATACATAGAGGTAAGCCTGAAGAATCGAAAAATTACATTTAACATCTATACCATTCTCTATACAGCCCAGACTTTGCACCCTGCAATTTATGAGCTTTCACAACACTGAAAAAAGAGTTAAGAGGAAGGAATTATTTAACATGGACCTGGAAGTGAAAGTTGCCATATTATTTTACACCAACTCTAAGAAAATAATCTGCAACATGAGATTAAGAAGTTTGTCCATTGCTGGAAACTGTGTGTAGGGTGTAAAGGTCACTATTTAAAAAAAAAGGAACCCACACCATACCTCTTACTGACTTGGATCTCAATTATTGATCTCATTTGGAACAGCCCTTGCACATACAGTTTCTCAGCAACAAAGAGGGCAGGACTCACATGAACAGCCTCCGTGGCGAGGAGTGCAGTGAGCAGCTTCAGTACGGACCTGGCAAGAGGGAAGCAACGCTGACGGGCACGCCGGTGGAGGCAGAGGTTCATGAGCAGCGCTGTGCTGTACTCGAGAGTGTAGGTTCTCATGGCGGAGTGCCCTGCCATCAGGTGTTGCACCAGCCACTCTACCATACCCAGTTCCAGCATGCGCACCCTTTGGCTGTGCCTACCACACCACACAAGAAATGTTATATTCTTTGAATGTTACTTGCAACAAGAGTAATTGATTATATTAAAAATTAGGTCGAACATATGACATTGCAATGTTGTGTTGCCAAGGAAAATGCACAGCAAGACATTGCATTTTAATGTCATCATCTACTTTTTCCTTGATGACACAGATCTGCAATAGCAAATATCTGAAGTACTTTCTCATTTAATCACTAGATACTTTACTACAGGAATACCTCACGAAGTTTGGAACTGAAAATTGTATCAGTGGTTACTGTTAATACATAAAATCCTAGATTTTCTTATGATAAGTGCATCCACAATGACATATTATTCTCATTAAATTACTAGCAACTGTTATGTAGAATTTTATTTCTGCCCCAAGCATGATCAACTCATTTTTCAAATATACAAAATAATCTGCAACATTTTTCCAATGACATTTTCCATTACCCATATATATGGAGTGCTTCAAAAGTTCCTCAGAAATCAAAATTTAAGTTCAAATTTATTTCAGAAAAAAAAGAAAAGAAAGGAAAAGAATTATGTGCTTAAAGTTTAAGGTCCTTTTTGGAAATAGTAACTTGTTCACATTCAAGTTCACCCGCAAAAGAACTTTAGTTCCAAGTGGCACGCAAAAATTAAAAAACTATTACGTATTTATTTAATATTTACTTACAATGCAGGCAGCATTCAGCAAAACAGTTGCTTTGTTAAAATAAATATTAACAATTACAGTAGAAATTCGATTATCTGGACTAATAGGGACCAAAGGTAACCTGGATAACAAAATATGTTTCAGATTAAGATAAACGAATATTTAAAACAACATTTTCATACAATGTAAAATTTATTAGACATGCATAGAACATAAATTACCCAAAACAAAAACTGTACAAAAAATAAAAAAATAAAATAGTAACTACCCCCCTCACGGGAATGTTTACTGTGAACAACATTTGGAAGCAAACATCACGAGTCGACACAAATGCTTATCTCTCCTCCACAGGTACGGAAAACACTGTGACGAAAGAGACTTTTGTGTTTTTCTATTCTCTTTATTTTTAAAATGAGTCTGAATAACTGGTCATTTGTATAACCAATGTTCGGATAATCAACTGTACATCGTTATAAGATAGTACAAAACATATTCATAGATTAAATTTTGTTCAGTTTGACGCATGCCCTGTTAGACTAACAGGCACGATGGTTAAGAATTTTGTCTGCTAGACCAAAAGTGGGGTGGTTTAGTTTAGATTGACGGCGAGAGGCGAGGGGTGTTGGTTAGTATTTATTTACTTCTGCTTCTTGGGTGCCGTGGTCGTGATGGGTTTTACCCAGACGTAGAGAGCTTGGCCCACGCCGAAACGGCAATCCCACAGGTGGGCTTCGTTGGTCCAGAAGTGGATGTTGTCCCAGCCGAATCTTACTTTGGTATCAGTCAACACCCCTTTTACCATAAGATGGCATGAGGAGTGAATAAGTAGACAAGGAGATAGGAATAATACCACAACCGGAGCAGTCGACACTGACTCGTACCTGAGTTGGGCGGCACGGTCCCGTTCCCCCTGCCTTTCCGGTGTAGGTTGAGGAAGTGCACTCAAATGTCTGGCAGAAAGGAACGCTGTGCTTAGTTCCCTACGTTTTCGGCTGTGCCTATGGTTGTAAGGCATCGAGTCTCTGCTCACAGTATACTGGGTACACTCTGACGTGAACAAACCAAACACAATTTACACTGTTAGTATGGTTTTGGCTTGCTGACCAGGCTCTGTAAAGTCTCCACTGATCCCACATGCTATGCGGGCTGATCAGAGAAGGGGAGTTGTTTGGGTCACCAATGCCACCACTGGATGTGCGTCCACACAGGAATGGGCAGCAGGTCTCAAGCTACAATATATCCCAGCACTAGTAATTCTTCTGGATAAGATAATAACTCGAGACTGTCGCTCCTTCCTGGGTGAAGGTGTTACTAGTGGTTATGGCTCCTCTGTTCCTCTCTACCGGCACTAAGGACAGTGCTGTGACAGTTGGAAAGCAACGGATGGTCATCTAATGGGTGTGTAAAAAAATATGACGGACCCCTGAAGGGCACCCGTGATTGAAGTTAGTTAGGTTATTATAAATTACCTGGTTCTTGTCAAGGGTGTACGTAGCAACCTGTATGTAGCAGGCAAACAGATAGATACTTTAAGAAATAAAAACTGAAAGGTAGGAAACAAAAGTATGTTTATTGAAGTCTCAATAAACATGTGACACGTGCTACCTACCAGGCAATTGAGTGCTGAAGGTTAGTACACTGGCTAGGTGTAGGCGACCTGGTTCTAATGGAGAACGGGAAAGAAATAGCTAAACGAGAAAATATATAATACTTCTTAACTGTTCTAATAAAGATGTCTTGAGGAGACAAAGTGAATTTAAAAGGTGTTGGTAAGCATGTTCGCTGGTTATCGGGTTGACTGATCATCGATGGTGAAGTAGCAGCAGGGGGCATACTCAAAGCTTCAAAGTTCTCTGGAGGTCCCAGCACTGAAGAATGCTTTGGGATGTTGCGAGAGATGGAATATGAATGACTCCTGAGCCCGGCAGTGTCCTGACTTATATAGTGGAAGCTTGTAGGCTGCCGGCTCGGGCTGTGGGGAGGGTGTGAAGTCCTTCTGCCCTGGTTGGTGTGGGAAAAAAACTGGTCAGCATTTCTGCCTCGTGCCTCGTCGGTAACGCTCGGCCTTGCCCGAGATTCAGGCAGTTTGTAGGCTCTCAGCATGGGGTAGGGGAGGTGGCGTACCTGCCGGGTTGCGTATCCTTCAGGTGAAGAGAATTTACTTGTATGTTCCTGTTGCCTGTAGGGTAGGCAACAAATACCTCACTACTGTAGCAGTGGAAGTAGGTACTCTTGACGATGAGTCATAATCACAGTTGATTTGTTGTATAAGCGGCACATGTCAAGTTAAGTTATTTAATGAAAGACAATTTTTTACATATGTATTCTTTTTGCAATGAAGTTCTTTTACTAACATTATGAACAAGAGATTAAATCATATCTTCAGCGAGCGTACAGTGGAATGGAATGGCGAGATTTGAGCAGCCTTTAACATAAAGGTCTTAAGAGCCGATGACGGTGAAGTGAGGTGAATATGGAGGGGGAATCGTCCAGCACAATTTTCACATACAAAAATCCGGGAGCGACCCTGCCGGGAACCAAATGCGGTTCGCCTAGGTGGGAGGCGAGTAGTAGAATCATTACACCACTGCGGCCTCCATCGGCAAGATAATATGTAGGCTTAACTCTTCTGACAGTATGAGGAGCAGTGTGCATGCGTCAATGTCAGAAACTTTGTTTTTAATGTAAACTTATTTTAATAAGAATAATCTACTTTTTGCTAATGGCTACAGTTTTGGTGGTCCAGTATACTAAAGATACAATAAAAAGTTGTAGTAATTTTCCTTTAAAACTTCAAGATATTTATAGTCAGATTTGACCGCAAAGTTCCAGAAGCTTACCAACCAGTGCTGACCTGAAAAGATTACCTGGGAGAGGAGACAAATAACATGTCACAAACAAGATACTACTCGGTTGGCATGTAGTACATTTAAAATGTATATAAGTATTGCGATTGATACTGACAGTTAATAAAGGCCAGACTAATAATCATCAAACACAAAAATGTAGTCTAACATATGAATGGAATCAACATGTCATTTTTATCTTTACAATAACACCTAGTGTTAAAGTATTAAAAACTATTGTTTTAAGCATTTATAACTAGATAGGAAAAACATTGATCTGCCATTCAGTTACTTATAGTCTCATGACTGAAATCATAAAATACAGTCGGAGGAACTATAAAAAGAACTAGTTAAAAAGTTCATGGTAAAGGTTCATACGTAATTCCAAAACTAATTCCAACGCATGCATTCCTCAGAACTTGTTCTAGTAAAACATTGTACAGTGACTCCTATCTACCGTTTTCCTATTTCCTGTTTGTGACATTTTCGTTTTTGAGGTAGTCGAGATTGAAAGCAATTTTTATTTGTGTTTACCTTTACCAAAAATAACCATCTCTTTTTTCTAAAAGTGGGTAGTGTTAAAGTTTTAAATGTACCAAGGATTTACTTAGACGTGAAGAAAATGTCTAGTGATGTGATGAATTATTTTTCTGTCAACATAAATGACGCAAATTACACATTTTGCAGTTTGTGCCCGGCAAAAATTTCATGTGGTGGGGTTAGTCGCACAACTAGTAAATTGAGAAAGCACTTAAGTAAACACGGCAAGTACAAGACAATTGCCAATAATGACGTTTCAGAAGATCTTTTGGGCAAGGGTGCATGTAGCAGCAAGTCATCCAATGTCCCTGAAACTTAAAAAGTCCGGTAGGAGTAATTTCATTTAGCAATGCTAAATGAAACGCTACTCGTATTTCAGTTTCATTACTGAATAGCATCAATATTTGTGTACATATTGGTTAGCTTCATAAGTTGACCTAAAATATTGCATTGAGAAGTTAAGAACTTTTGTTAAACTTTTTTGTAGTATGATACTGTGTCTATATTCATTTCAAATAAATCATAGACTTATCAAAAATACTGATATGAACTTGTTTGGCCTAATTAGATAAATACGAATGTTACATAAATATAGGAAATTAACTTCATTTAGCAGACTATAATTAGACCAATAAAACAAAATCTCAAAAAGGATGCATTGACTGTAGGCACATGTTGATAATCACTATATCCTAATTTACGGTATCGGAATCGAGGTGGAATCGAATGAAAGGTTTTGCAGTTGGAATCAAGAATCGGAATAGAGAAAAATTGATATTTTGACATCCCTACTACTCATTTCTTATCGCCCCGCTTGGAAGCGACAACAAATTAAAATGCCTGTTCCTGAGGCGGGCGAGTTGTGATCTCACAAGGCCACGGGGGTGCTGCCATCACTGGAGGTTGTAGGAACTTCTTCCAGGGCTAAGCGATGAGTAGTAGAATACCACAAATATTTATTTTATTCGCAGGGGTGCCTTTTGCATGTAGGTTTCGGGCTGGCAATGTAGATTGTAATTACGTACGTAATTTACAATTACGTATTCGGCATTCCAGGCTTGTGGAATCTCCTTACTTAATACGTTTATCTTGAATAGCTACTTTTATGACTTCCCCCTGAGCTCGGGTCACTCATAGATGGGGCAAAGTCACCCGTAGAGTTCGCATTTGCACAGCGCAGCATGTTTGCATGCATCAATATAAATTCTTCCCCAAGGGTCGATTTTATTCCGTGTGCCATCCACCAGGTCTTGCTTTTCCACAGGTTAAATTTATAAATCATACTGTAGGCACCCAAGCCTTCCAGTTGATCTGTAGAGTGGCACACTTTCAAAAAGAATGCTAGGCGTTAACACAGACACCGGAGATCCCTCACGAAACTTTTACACAAAAAGAAGGCATCATGGATGTGCAGGCAGTCGGCCTGGCTACGCACCGCAGCGAGAGAGAGAGAGAGAGAAAATGCCGCTCGCTTTGTGTTAGAGAAAGACAGAAACCGTCTAGCCTGCTCCGTCACTTCATTAATTAGTCAGCGCAAGCCATCTTCCCAGAGCAGCCTGCCAGCACGTCCAAAATAGTGGGAGCACAAGAGAAAACCCACATACCAAGGAGAGTTACAGAAGCTGATGGAGAGAGAAAATAATTGTTGTTGAATGGACAGAACTACATTCCCTCAAAAGAATTTGTTTCTTTTCTCGTTACTTTGCCTAGATGAGTCTACGACGTTCCATGATAAATATAATTATTTGCCGGCCAAGTCACAGAAGCCATGCATCAAGATAAACAGAGTACAGCAGCTTGCCGTTAGATGTCACTACTAGTATGTTCGCCAAGGCATAATCCTGGATCCAGCGCCCACCACTGACGTGACTCGCCGAGGATCTATGTCACGCTCTTCGCAGCTGCTACCTCCTCTCTAGGACAACCCCCTATGCCAGGCAAGTAAGGGGCACATTGCCGAACAGTAGAGGGCCGCACCAAGGCTCTTGACCAGTCTTCAAGCAATTGACACCTGTCTTTTTTCTTCACCACACCTCTGGTTCCACTGGAACCATCAGTTCTCCTACCTTGGTCTTCATAGCACACTGGTGGTGCCGAAGACATACACACTCCTCAAGACTTCTCCACATCGTCGGGGCCAAAGATCCTTCTCTTCACTAGTCTTACACCGCAGTGTTCACCAAGATACGTCCGGGGTCCCTTCTGGACACCAGCCATAGTGTAGTTTAAAGTCAGAGTTGTTTCAAAAGCAACTTTACTGCCTACCTTGTTAGTCTAGGAGCAGGTCACCTTCACCTGTGTTCATGTAGAGTGTTTAACTTCCATAAACTCACGTGGATAGGAGGTAGTACATTCACCATCACTGTTTATTTCCATTAAAAGAAATAAACACTGTTTTACCAACTTACGAATACCACTCCCGTAGTCATAGCACATCTCCTCGTAAACATCAGGCTCGTACGTGGGACAGCAGGTGACCGAGATTTTATTCTCTCCGCCCAAGACACTTAACATCAAACAGCACAATCTTCAAAGGCCACCCATTCTCTGCACTAGTGTGGTGAACAGTAAAGCCACGACATTAAGATACCGCTTCCTTAGGGATTGGACTGCTAGTCTGAGATTTGTTCTTCTCATTGTGCACTAGTGGTGCCTGGATAAGCAAAATGTCTCCTATTGTTGCTGCAGTTCCCTAGGTGTATGACGGTACGCTGAGCTGGATACAACACAGGGACACTAAGCAAGAAGAGCTAGGAGCAGTCCTGAGAAGGACCCTGCTAGAGCCCGATCTTGGTGAAGTCGAAGAGAACCGGCTCCAGTGCTGGCAACTGGTAGAGAGCTTGCATCACGATTTTTGGTGCCAGTAGCATCGCGACTACCTCAATACACTCGAGCAGCGATCAAAGTGATAGCACCACCAAGGACCCCGGCTTATTTTGATTAAGGATGACAGCATCCACCCTCTACAGTGGCACCTCTGACAGGTAGCAGAGCTCCACCCAGGAAGTAATGGTACTGCATGAGTAGCTACCGTGTGAACTTCCCATTGAATCATAAAGCTTCCAGTTGTGAAGCTGTGCCCCTCACCTACTGACGATTGAAATTTTCATTTTAAGATGGGCGGGATATTTGGAGAATATATAGTGTACATAGTGTACTGTGGACATGAAGTACGTCAATTTTTTAATAGATTGTTGGCAAACCCTGCATACAGCAGGGAACATCTGGTTGGCTACGTTGGCCAGCCTGTTTTTCTCAACTAGGAAACCACGGTCAGCATTGTAGTATTGTTAGGTAAGCAGATTACTTGTGTCACATGTTTTTAGCTTTTATCGTTGCTAAACAGTGCAATCTTGTGCTACTTTCATCGTTTTGTTCGCAATTTGCATTGTTGATGCAACACTACGACAGTACTCCACTCTTAGATTGTGTGTAGTTACCAACTGTCAACCCAACAGAAATATTGGAGCGATTGTGTGGCTTCCTTTACTGCTTTTTGACAGGAATGTAAAAGGTGATGAACCCCTACAGCATTAGCACCAGGGGGCACTGCCTGCCCACTGAGAAGACCACACCAGATTAGAGTTACCTTCGACTACTGAATACATTGAACATTATCCAGATATGTCTTGGCCTAAAGATTACAGATAGACCACTTAGCCTAGGTGCATTCTGTACACATCACTACCCTCAAGCCTGTTTGCTGTGCTGGAAGGAAGGTGGCGGCTAAGATCGTAATTGCCCAGGCAAAGCGAGCTGTCAACCAGGAATCAGGCGTCGCCAGGGTCTACTTTAACCTGCAAGAGGAAGCTGCCTGAGCACGGGCCACAGCCAGAGCTCCAGCCTCACCGTGGGCCCAAGCCAACAAAGTGATATACTGCAATAACACTGCCTATCGAACTGGGTGTTTCTAGGTACCCCAAGCTGTGTCCCCTCTGTTAGTGACCCTGCATAAGAGAAAAGCACCAGAGTTACACAGGCTAATCCACACACCGGCCATTCGCCGCCTCAATCTGAACCCCCAGCATTCTGTCAACAGTTCCAGTGGTGTCAGGACCGAGAGCGTAGGCCAAGCACTGATGTGGACAACATCTAAAACTTGTAGACCTGCACGTCCCACGGTCATCAAGATCCCCGCACGCCTGCAGAAACCACAGTAAAGTGGAACGTCTTCCTGACCAGTCCTAATAAAATCCCTGTTAATGGAGCACACAGCTGCTTAGCTCTTACGGGAAGAATTGACGAATACATTTCAGAAAGTAAAGAGGTGTCAACCCGCTTAAAAACAATTGTTGCGGGAAATCTTAGGTGACAGGACTGAAATATACTTCAATTGAAGCAACATCCGATGAACAATACAAGCGGGTAGCTTTATCGATCATTATTTATATAGGAGCTTCGCCACAACCACTGAAAATTAACTGTGGATACGGTTTATTGGTACGTACATTTTCGGTACGAGAGTCCACTGTATTTCTCCGCCACCAAAAGACTATATAACAGCTCTCAGTTCAAATGTTAACATTAGGGGTCACATTATTTCCTTTAATGTGTAATCGACTGTACTTGATCTACCAGGGCGGCTGAAAAGGATCCATTTGGAATGGTTACCATTCCGGAAATTTTGCATCTGTACTTCCGCAGGAAAATCCAGAATGGTAACCATTCACATTTTATAAGCAAAGTATTGCGTTACTGAATCCTGAAAAGTATCCATTGTAGGATTGGTCACCATTCCGGATTTTTGTACCGACATTCACATCCCAAATATCCGGAAAAGTGTCCACAATGTTTACAATTCCGGTATGTGCGTTTCTTAGTTGTCAGCCAAGCTTGGAGTTTCCCCACAAATGATTTTCAAGCATAAACCCCCTTGCACTTAAAAATACTGTACAAGCGTAGCCAAACATTATACACCGAACCAGAGTCCCAGCGTCAGCAGGGAAGTAAATTCCCAAATCAGTGATGCAAGGCACGCTGGCAATTTTTTTTAGGTGGTGACGCGAAGCGTCACGCATCAGCGAAGCTTGGAGTTTCCCCATAAATGATTGTTGTGTGTAGCCTATTTGCATGGAGAAATAATGTGTATGTGTGGTATACATACCGGAATTGTAAACATTCCGACTGTGGACACTTTTCAGGATATTTGGGATGTGAATGTCGGTACAAAAATCCTGAATGGTAACCATTCCTACAATGGATACCTTTCAGGATTCAGTAATGCAGTGCTTTGCTATTAAAATCGGAATGGTTACCATTCGGGATTTTTCTGCGCAAGTATGGATGCAAAATTTCTGGAATGGTAACCATTCTGAATGGATACTTTTCAGTCGCCCCGATATACCATTTACATTATTTTGTCTACAGTAATACTTTACAACCTGTAAACAACCCCAAAAATACATTCATAGTACAACAAATATGCTACAAATATAATTTTTGAAATGAAAACAACTATTTTTTTCTAATGTATAACAACAACCAGAACCCTAACACCAGCTGCATCTACCTGAGGCTGAGCTTCTGCAGTGTTGCAAGAAGCATGTCAGTGGTGACAGCATCGAGAGATGTCCCCTTCTGCCCAGTGAGACTGCGCACCAGCAGGCCTGGGAGGTCACGCCCCGCTCCACAAAGGTAGTCCCGGCCACAGCGCAGGGAAGCCATGGCATTGACAAGGCGTGCTGCCGCTTGCTGCAAGGGGTGGGGGGTGGTTACTCCTGTGGGAGCCAGGCAGCTCCCCAATAGGACCCCTTCTCCACCAGAGTGCAGGCACAGCACATCATGACGCAGGTACGTTCCCATTACCACCTCCCGGTCCTCCACACTTGAACGGGTTATGCGCTACAAGATAAAACAATGCTCTTCTTAACACATGCTTACTTCAGACAATTATATTTAACCAAACAGAGACTAATCTTGATTGTAAGGCGATTCCAACATTTCCAGATACATATTAGGAGAAAAAATCTCATATTACCGTACATTTAAATTCTTAAATAAGTAATTTTTAAAATATTACATCATAAAAAGTGAATAGAATGCACAAGTACTCACAGGGAGTTACTAATGGATAGGCACAGACACACATAAAAGTCTATGAACACATTTTCCACGTGGATGCATGGTTGTAATGTTTTGCTAGCTAGGCTAGCTTCATCAAGTGGCGAGTGCCACCACTCACCTGATGAAGCTATGAATCTGTCGTAGCCAACAAAACATTGCAACTGCACATCAACCTGGAAAATATATTCATCTGAATTGTGTGTGTGTCTCTGTGTGTTGAAGCGTACCCAGTAGAGGTTCTATTATTTAGGGCTATTCACGTCAAACTTTGACGATGACGTTTGAGGTTACCTGCAATTTAACTCTTGTTTAAGTTACTTTTGAGAAAAGAGGTTTGCGCAATGGCCAATTGTACAGTTTTAATTTGCGATGCCAGAAGCACAATGTACATTGAGGTGCCTTAATGCTTGACTGGGGCACGGCCAGTGTACAAGATAGGTCGGGTAGCCTGTCAGAGGGGGACGAAGTCGTGAGGTACTGTCACGGCCGTGGAAATGGGTTGGCCCTTATTCGTAGGTTTACCTGTAGGTAAGATGCTCGGTTGGAGACTCTGTCCCTGTCATGGTGATGGCAGGTGTCTGCTGTGGTTGTCCCCAGGACGTGAAGTGTTCTTGCTGGGCTGTTTGCTGGGGGAAGACTGTTGGCGATAGGTGAGGCGATCATTGAACCACTGGTTAGTGATCGTGAAGGGTAGTACTTCTCTTTGCAAGACTTCAGCAAAAGGGTGAGGGGTGCCAATGGTTTTAATCACAGGTGGAAAAAGATAAGCCAGGAGTGTTGAGGAGTGAGGCCTCTCAGTAGTGTGGGCAGTGTGAACTCTGCCCTGCTTAGGTAAAGAGTTGCTAGGTGCTGAAGAGAGAATTGGTTTGCAGTTTGGATTAATTTAGGAGGTGTAAACTACATTTCTCAACATTTTCTGCACGCCTCCCTTCTGAGCATACGTCATTGGTGATAGGAGCAAAATAAGGCCATGTAAAAAGCAACCCAGCGACTCAATTCCCTAACGTGTACTTCTAAGCGATCACAGCTGTAGAGGCAGGAACTATACCTCTTGTTCCCTTCGTCCGGCACTGTAGAGAGCAAAGGACGGACAGAGCGGTAGGTTGGTTCAAGCTGCTTGACAGGATACTTAGTGTGGTATCCACATGGGGTCGATCAATCAAAGCTAGTTCAAGCTCCCTTCCGGTCCCATAAAGAGCGGTGGTGGAGTATGGAATAACCTGGTTGCTCAATTCACAGTGACAACACAGTGACACTCAAGAAATTAGCACACAGAGAATAGCTTAGAAATCACGTGTTATATTGAGAGAGTATATAACACGGTGGCCCTGTACTACCTCCTACACTAATCCGAATTGACACGGAAGTTCTAACTGACAGGGATGAGGCGATAATCTCTTCTAGGTAAGTACTTTACAACTTGACGAATGCCGCTCCTACTACTAATCAACTACGATTACAACTCATCGCTATTTACATGAAGTATACCCTTACTTCAACCTACATAAGAGTTGTCTACATCAACCACCCATGAGAGAGTTGTGCCCGAAACACTTTGCACATAATTTCTCGACCACTTAAATATCCCGAGCGGCCGATCATGTGGCCACAAGTTTATGCAACCAGCGGGAACGCCACCTCCCCTCCCCCTCGCGCTGAGGGCCATCAAGCTTCCCGCCACCGGGCAAGGCTGAGCGCTACCAAAGATGAACGAAGCAGTATTCCTAACTACTGCAGACCAGAGATTTTCAACTCCCACACCACGGCAGAAGGACGTCACGTGCCTTCCCCACACCCCGCTGTGGCAGCCTACACTTCAGCCCAATATAAGTCAGTGTGCAGTGGGGCTCGAGAGTTTGTTCTTCATCCTCTCGCTCGACATCCCAAAGCAATGATTTGTGCTGGGACCTCCAGAGATATTAGAAGCTTTAAATACGCCCTCAGCTGCAACTTCCCATCTCAACGACCAGTCAGCCAGCAAACACGATAATACTTATTAAATTCACTTTCTCTCTTCTAGACACCCATTTACTTAGTACAGTTTAACAGTAATTCACTTTGTATTCATCTAGAACTATATTCTTTCCCTTGTAACCTAAAACCAGGTCAACTACACCTGGATAACGCAGTTACCTTCAGCACTCCACTCTTCGGTAGGAAGTAGCACGGGTCACATGTTTATTGAGTTCTCAATAAACATCTATTGTTCTCTATCCTTAAGATTTTTCTTCTTTAGAGTACTTTTCTGTTTCACCGGCTAGAAACAAGATACAACGTGCACTGCCGACAGGAAATGGGAGATTGTTAGTTAACCGAATTAGTCTGACTACGGATCCCCTTCAGGAGTCCGTGAGTAAAAAATCACACACATTAGAAGGCCACCTGTTTCTTTCCAATGACCCGAGCACTATTTCAGTGCTGGAGGGGAGAAACGGCAGAACCCCAACCACTAGTACCACCTTCATCCAAGGAGGGGCTACAAGCCCGGGTTATTTACTCGCTCTGAGCACTAAGTTAGTACTGAAGTGACCATAGCCTGAGACTTGCAGCTCAACCTTGCCTGAACGCACAACCAGTAGAGGCATTGGTGGTGCAAACAGCTCCCCATCTCTGATCAGCCCGCCAAGCGTGGGGGATCAGTGGAGACTTTTACCGAGCTCGTGCCAGCAAGCAGCTATTGGGTGAACACTCAAGATACTGTTCTTGTCAAGATGCACTACGTAAATTGTTAAGCCACATTACTCTATGCCTTACAAGGCAAGGCATGGCCTCAAGCGTACGGAACAATACCAAGCTTACATTGCTGCCAAACAGTGGTCTGCACTACCACCTCCTACGAAGGAAACGCATACGGAACGGGACTGTGCCACCACACTCAGATACCAAGCAGTCGTGGCTGCTCCGGTCATAATTGTATACTTTTCACTGTCCTTCCGTACCAGCCAGGAGTACCACCCGGTGTTGAGAGGGTTAGTTTATCAGACTGAGGCTAGGTACGGCTGGTCCAATCAACACTTCTGAAGCAGAGAGTCGTCCACCTGAAATCGCAGCTTCACAGTGGGGCGAGCCAGCCGCCACTAAGTGAGACTAACACAGCATCACCAGCACCACCCAGAAAGACGGTGTCAGTAACCAACACCCTCGCCAAATACAGTTAAGCCTAATTAACACCATGCTATTGGTTTAGCGTTAAAATTCTAGACAAACGTGCCATTCAGACTTAACTGGGCACGCGTCAAACACAATCTTAAATATTGACCTGGTGTCCTGAAGGAAGAGGAGTGGTGACTACCAGAAGGGTAGTGTTGCCGTTACCATCCGGTAAAGCAGGGTTGACGCGTGACCAGTTAGATGAATAGTCACGACAGTCGAGGATTCTGTCTGCTAAATCAAAAGCGGGGTGAATGCATATGCACGGAGATACAAATAATACCACAACTACTGACTCGTGCCTGAGTTGGGCGGCGCGGTCCCGTTCTGCCTGCCTTTCCCATGAAGGTTGAGGAAATCAAATGTCAGGCAGCAAGGAGCGCTGTGCATTGCTCCCGAAACTTTCGACCCTGCCTCTGGCTGAAAGGCATAAAGTCTCTGCTCACAGGTTACTGGGTACACCTTGACGCAAACAAACTAAATACAAGTTATAGTGTAAGTTCGGTTTTGGCTTGCTTACCAGGCTCTGTAAAGTCTCCACTGATCCCCCATGCTAGGCGGACTGATCAGAGACGGGGAGAGCCGCTTGGGTCACCAATGCTGCCACTGGATGTGCATCCACACAGGAGTGGACGGCAGGTCTCAAGCCACGGTTTATCCCGGCACTGGAAGCAGTGATGTGGAATAACGCAATAACTTGAGACTGTCCCCCTTCTCTGGGTGAAGGTGTTACTAGTGGTTGTGGCTGCTCTGTTCCTCTTCTCCAGCACTGCAAGCAATGCTGTGGTAGTTCGGAAAGCAAAGATGGCCGTCTAATGGATGTGTGAAAATATGACGAACCCCTGAAGGGCACCCATGGCTGAAGTTAATTCAGTAGTTATAAATTCCCCAGTCCATATCAATGGTGTACGTAGCAACCCGTATCTAGCAGGCACACAGACAGATGATATAAGAAATAAAAGCTGAGAGGTAATAAACAACAGTATGTTTATTGAAACATATATGCAATGCGAGCTACCTCCTACCAGGCAATTGAGTGCTGAAGGTTACTATGCTGGCAAGGTGTTGGAGACCTGGTTCTAATGGAGATTGGGAAAGAATTTGTTCAACAAGAAAATATATAATACTTCTAAACTGTCTGATAAAAATGTCTTCAGAAGACAAAGTGAATTAAACGTGTTGGTACGCGTGTTCGCTGGTTGTCGGATTGACTGGTCGTCGACACTGAAGTAGCCGCAGGAGGCATACTCAATGCTTCGAAGATCTCGGGCGGTCCCAGCACTGGCAGCAATGCTGTAGAATAACGCAAGAGATGGAACAAGAATGACTACTCGTGCCTGGCAGCATTGGGACTTATATAGTGGAAGCTTGTAGTCTGTAGGCGCGGGGTGCGGGAAAGGCGTGACGCCCTTTTGCTTTGGTTGGGGTGGGGTGGGAATACTCTAGTCAGCGTTACTGCTTCATGTCTCGTCATTGGCGCTCGGCCTTGCCCGAGGTCTGGGCAGCTTGTAGGCTCTCAGCGCAGGGTAGGGGGGTGGCATGCCTGTTGGGCTGCATATCCTCCAGGTGAAAGGAATTCGATCATAAGTTCCAGTTGCCTGTAGTGTAGGCAAAGTGTCCCACACATCTGTAGTGGTGGAAGAGGTACTCGTGGAGATGAGTCGCAATCGTATTAAATTAGATGTATAAGCCGCACGCATCAGGGTCCTGAAGAGACTGTCGCAACCTTTATCACATGGGGTCAATACCATGGGCTGGTAAGGAAGGTGCGGACTTCTTTGGGAGCTGTTAAAGTTCCAGTCTTCCTGAAGCAGAGGAGTCTACAATGCATGCAGATCGCTCATCTAGTTGCCAAGCAGCAGTTTACCTTAGCTCCTCCTACGAAGGAAAGACAGGCAGACAGGGACCGTGCCGCCTCACTAAGGTTATGAGAAATACCGACTGCTCCCGTGGTGCGCTATGTATCTTTTCCACCGCACGTCCGTACAAAACGTGCACTTGGTCTAGCGCACTAAAACGACAATGATCGTGCAAAACAGTCAATAACTGGGCATGTGTCAGGTTTTCCACTTAAAGATGTATTGATTAAAGAATGAATAACAAGTTCAATTTAAATCAAGTAAAATGTTAAAAAACAACAGATTCATGTTCTAATAATAATGCATGCATTTTTTTGCTATAAAATTTATTTAATGAGATGAAATGTTTAAAAATAAAATAATTTAATGATGAAATCAGCTCATTTTATTAACCATAATTGTGGGGCCCAACTCATAATCCACTTTTTAGTCCCTCTATCTAATTAAATCAAAATTGCTGAAATTACATAAATTTCCCTGATATTTTTCACACTTTCCAAATATGTAAAATTTCTAGACTTTTTTAGGTTTTCCCTCTTTTCCCTAATGTGAGCCATGCTGTCGTGGTAGTGTATGAATCCGTACACTAACCATTTGTAAACATGCACATTAGGCAGGTGCACACACACCCAAATGTCACATCACTGGCAAAACTGCAAGAGGCACTGACCCATCGCAATGCCTGGAGCAGCAGGAGCCGAGTCTTCACACTGCCAGTCAGCAAATAGTGCTTCAGTTTCCTGAAGTCCACGTCAAAGCTCGCCCACAGGCTGGCCAAGTGTGACTCGTCTTTCTCGCTTCCCACAGTAACGGGATATTCATCGTCACCCTCTGGAGCCATCTGCAAGTTGTGAATTTAAAAAGGGAACAACAATTCTGAACATAGAGAAGCACACATTGTTATACCATTGTCCATTACTGATACAAAAGCACAGACACATATGCAAAAATTTAACATCAAAAATGTACATTTCATATAAAAAAAAAAGAGCTTCAGAATTCACTAACTCAGCAGACTGTATGTAAACAGCTACTCATTGCCACAGTATGTCATGCCGTATTTTATTGTCTAAATGTCACCACTGTGTAGTAGTCACACAATAATTTTTAAATGCTGAAAAGCATAATTTTCTCTTTACCTAAAACATGCACTCAACCTAAGTAAGCGCATGTAGGAATGCACCAAGATGCCAGACCCTCCTCCTAAACACATATTTGTAAGAAAGCTGATATATGCCCATCATTCCCCGAGTTGAAGTGGTTCAGGCCATGACAAATTGCAGCTGAAGGTAACAGATAACGACTGGGTAGACCCTACCTGTACCTGAGCTAGCTGAGGGACTTGTGTTTGACCCCAGGTGACATCAGGATCTGCCACTACAACACACATTTGTGATACTCCCAATGAATTTGGTATTGACGTTTCAACCCTCACACGCTGCCCACTTAAGAAATACTGTAATATCATACCATTTCCTTCATGTACAATTTGTATCTTATCATTGTACAAGATGGCTTAAAACACTTCACAACAAACCAAAGACCTCCTTTCCAAACCACCCAGATTACTTCAAATGCCCACCTAACCTCCGCAATAAACTGGTTTGTCTAAAGCTGCAGCCTACCACAAATGCCAACCAAAATATCACATCCAGAGGATCCCAACCGCAATAGCTAATGCTGTGGCTCCTGTGCCATCCACCAACCCTCAACTTCTTTCAATAGCAGACTCACTAGTCATATATACCCCATCCAAGGCAACTACAATTGTGGAACAGAAAATCTGATTATCAGCTACGTTGCCAACATTAATGCAGAATACATAGGCATCACCACCAACACACTCACACAGAGAATGAATGGTCACCGAGCAGACACCAAACAAGCCATTGCTGGTCATATCAATAACCTACAAGACAAACCAGTTGCAACATACACACCATCACACAACAAAGAATTTGATTCCTGCTATAGTACCAGAAATGTGAGAGCCCTACCCCCTACTATCAAGCAATAGGTCAGAACTCTGATGCTGGCAATTAGCTCACCAATTTATAATGAAATCCAGGCAGCGACTAGAACTCAATGTAAGATAATTACAGCTCCAAACCACACTCATCAGCTATACCGGCAAATTTGCAATTTTCCCACCCCACCTTATTTCACCACCTGGCCGCTAGGTTTTCTACCAACAGTGCCCTACAACTAACCGCCTGATGAAGCTGGCCTAGCCAGCGAAACGTCGCGATCGAGCAACTGCGTGGAAAATGTGTCGTCCTTCTTTGTGTGTGTATGCCAACAAGTACAGTAAAACCTCATTATTATGACTCCTCACGGTTCCCCAGAATAGGGTCGTAATAGAGGGAGGAGGGGTTGTGTTAAAAAAATTTGGAAAATTTCGGGCCGATTTTGATCTACCTCTAACCCCTATGCCCCCAAACTTGCCATTTTTGGCATGAAGTATGTTCAATTGTCTCTAAAGCATAAAAAAGCCACTTTTTAAATAAAATATAAATATGTATATTTTAATAGCTGGACTTCTCCTGATTAATTTGATACTCAAGAAAGATATAATGGACCAACCCTTGTCGTAAAAAAGAAGGCCACTGAAAGTGTGTAAAAAGATTAGACTGTGTATTATTAAAATATAAAATTATTAAAGGTCTATTACACAGGTCTCATGGGTCATACATTGCTATGAGGCACGTAGCGATAAAAAACTTTATGTGGCGTTACGCAATACACGTGTGCACGCGGCCCGGCATTGGGAAAACATGTTGGTAGATGTGATTCACATCAATGTGTTGAATTCATACTAAATGTAGGCGGCGTGTTAGCCTTTGCACTGGCACGATGAGGAGCGGTAATGTTTATGGGAATGTAAATATTTAGTGCGGCCGACTTAAATTTTTAACTATCCCAAATTTTAATCAAAAACTTTAGACATTGCCTATACACGCACACGGCCTCATACTCCATAATATGATACCGTTAAAATAAGAACATATTTTATTTGCAAACACTTATCTTTATTCACTTTACACATGAAATTGACTTCACAAGAAAAAAACAACTGCCCACCATAAAAAATTAGCATATTACGTAGGCGTAGGTGCACATAATCTTAAAAATAATAATTAAAAAAAGGGCATTGAATTAAATTTGAAGTTATCATACATACACTGATTAAGAAACTAGTCTGTATAATGTACCGCTGTTTTTACAGCAAAAGAGGGGGGAATTGAAATGGAAGCGAAAGAGATAGGGAGGGTAAGGCAGAGGTGGCGGCATGTGACTAGGACAAAAAATCCTTACTGACCCGACCCCGGCCTGCACCTCCCCCCCACCCCCCACAAACTATTCCACGGACAATACACCTGTGTCCCCTTGTGGCATTAAGTAATTTATTGCTTCACACTGCTTGGGACAACCAATGTCAAAGTCTATGATGGTAAATACCATTCACTGTAAAGTGAGCACTTCTGAAAGCCCTCTCATTTGTAATAATAGTCTATAAGTACGCTTTACTTTAGCCTTAGACGTTAACTTCCGAGTGTAATGGAATATACACACTGTGTTTATTACTTACATGGCAATATTTATTTAAAATATGTTTAAAGGATAAAAAAATGGCTAAAAGGAAAAAGTAACTAGGCCATCAAAAGTGCTCACTTTACCGTGAACAGCCTATAGCTTGAGAAATGCGCGACCACTAACATCAGTAAGGGGTAGTTTTTCCATAGACTGAAAACCGTGGATAATAGAAACTAGTACCACCGTTGGAGAAAACATCTACAAAACAAATCAGCGTGTAACTGAAACCGCGGTACAAAATACCACCGTTGGCGAGGGATTACTGTATCTATGTTTAGATGTGCCTCAAACTTTCTACTTTTTCGACCCAAACTTATCCCGGTTCCTCGGGATTGGGTCGTAACAGAGAGGTGGTCGTAATTAATGGGGTCATAATGGAGGGGTTTTACTGTACTACATGGTGAGTACTTGAATTCCTGGCCTTTTATATATTTTTAATACAAAATGTATGATATGTGAACGGCAATAAACATCACAGCCAAACAGGATTTGTTAGTAAATTTTGTCAAGTACATATCTTGACGTGCCATGAGCCCTGTCATTGTACACATTATAACCTCCACCTCTAGCACTCTCTCTAGACCCACTGCAAAGTCGATCACTGTCACATAATTTCCTCCGGCCTATGAAACGCTGACTTCTATAAGCCGCTGAGTTTTGTGTTCCGCCTGGTAGGTAGCAATCCGCCCACCATGCTACTCCTGCTTGAGAGTAGGTGGACTCACCACCTTACTGTGGCCACTCCGGATAGGCAGGTATCGAGGCACATCGCAGCTGCGTATAGGGGACGTTTTACACTTCATCCAGTCTTTGACATTCACCCCTTGCTCTTCAAGCTGTCAGGGCCCTATTTATTTTGTCATATGGCCAGAATTGGAGTAGTTCACTAATTATGAAATAATCTTTTGTAGGCAGTTTGAATCTATTGAAAAACAATCTTAAAATCCCAGCATTGTAATTTCCCTTCAAAAATTACACTACATAATAAATATTCATGGGACACCAAGATGATATTGATAACTCTTTGGCAACAAATTTGAAGTGGCTTACAAGACGAGATAGTTTGGTAAAAAGTAAAAACCATTACAAAACCTAAAACCGTTCAATTTAAATATATAAAATAATTTTCTTTAATACACTTAGTACTTTTGGTTTCTCTGCCTTGACAGTAACCAAATTTTGTAGTTAAGGCAAACTAACATCAACTTATTAAATGCAAATGAGGTATTATACTTAAATACTCAAATACTTGAATCCCTTGGAATCCACAGATTTTATGAATCTTGAATTATACTGGCCGATCTCAAATTAAAAATTGAATGATTGTGGACAAAACTGTATAAAAAGCACTCCAATTTGGACTTTTGTATTTCAAAGAGAAAACAAGTGACTGGGGTACACATATTGAACAAAATATCAAAACTATACAGAATCAAAACTGTACATGAAATTAACTCCAGTTAGTTAAGTGACTTCAATACAGTGTTGTCAAAAGGATAAGTAGCAAAATGGCAATGTCAGAAAGACAGTGGCGGTCTTAAGAATATGAACTCCAGCATACCTGCGAAGTAACAACAGACTGCTTGAACAGTTCTGGGAAGATAGCAGCACAGTTGTCGAGGGTTGTCGCCAAGTCCACTGCTTTCCCCTTCACTGAGCTCTCCAAAGCTCCGGTCAGCTCTGTTGCTATGCCTACGGCCCCAACAATACTTAGCAGCATTTATTACTTGTGATCACAGAAACAGTCTGAAAGAAGAGGGAAGACACAGCAGTTACATTGCGGTGAAACAAAGAATAATTAACTTGCGCTGGGAGAGATTTTCATAAATGGTTTCCCATCCTGTTTCATCATTGCCCAATACAACCTCTCAGTACTCATTAACCTCTTTATATTAAAACATACATATGCAAAAATAAAAAAATTGGTATAGGCATGCCAGTAAAGAGTATGCCATTAAAAATTATGTATAACTCTGTGAAGAAGTCAGACATTCAAGTTAACTGAATGGTGTATGTTCAGGATTCAAATGATACATGATCAACATGACGTGCAACCCGGTGACTGGTGGTGGTTAACACTACTCCCCCATCGGAGCTAGGAATCTGTGGCTATTGATACAGTTATTTATTGCAAGGTCTTGAGAAGGAAGAACTGGCTTGATGGTGGACAGCTTTATTCCACTCCTCAGCAGATACACATCAGCAGTAGGCTCCCCAAGCCTCAGGTCACCAATCCAGGGCAATAGCGAATCCCTGCCGTTTTCCCCCAGTTCGGGGTAGGGTCGCTAGGCAGGGTGACTGCTCAGACATATGAACAGACGGGTGAAAAGACAAGGTGGCCTAAAAGTAAAATAAGGGGAATGAGTGGGCCTTCCAGAGAGCCGGAGTCTCACCCTGGTATTAGTGCCTGGGGATTGGACCACTTCACAAAAGAGAGCGTCACTCCACCTGCTGGTGACAAGCCCCACTCGCCTTTCCTGTGGTGCCCAGAGAAGCAGCACTATCACTAATAGCCAGCTACCCAGCTGAGATGAAGAACGTTTCATGCCTGAGAGGTGCTTATATCAATTGAGGTAGGAGAGCTCTATCACTACGCCTACTATCTGGATGGCCCAGGGAAGTGTCATTATTGCTGTTAGCCAAGTCTATTTTGAGTACGTTTCATAGTGGCCTTCCTCTCAGCCCCAATGGTGTCCAGAAAATTGCACTATCACTAATAGCCAGCTGTCCAGACTGAGGTAGAGCAGTCCCAGAATAGTTAAGTGTGAGCTTGAAGCGCTATAAGGTGTTCTAGTGTACCCAAGGGTGACCTAAAAGGTAAAAGACTGGGATGGTTAAAAGTGGTTAAAAGTATGTGTGTTTATTACTAAAGTGAAGTCTGGGGGATTTCCTTTTTGACGGACATTAAGTAAAGGATGGAATTATTTAATGCTAAAGTGGGTGCTATAATGCCTACCCTCTAGAGTGCATCTGAATTCCCGTTCTTCAGCCCCTTGTGGGATATCTGCTTTTTACCTCCTTGGTTACTAGACCAGCCCAGGTTAGCTCAGAAATAAACACAATCTAAATGCCAGCTAGGTCGGGGGTCCTCCACGCTGGGAAGATGATCACGGGCTAGAATTTCTTACCTTCGGCCTGCCTACACCAAGGTGAAAGAGGGGTAAAACCTAGAGTGAAAAGAACTCTGCGTTTCTCTAGACCAGACGCCTGGAACTTACACTCTCAGATACTTTAGAGTAAGGTGCGAAGTTAGTTTTGCTAGGGGACATACCGTGTTTACTCGTATATAGCGCGCCCTTTTTCCTCAAAATAAGGGAAAAAATGTCTGGGGTGTGTGATATACATGGAAAAAAAAAGGGGAAGGGGGAGTGGTAGCCATAAATTGTCCGGGGATGTTGAGGGAAGTGGCGGGACTGTCTGTTGTCTCATCTCTCGCTCTTACTTCACTCCCCTGTCTTAGTGACCCTTCAGTTATGTATAGGTTACAACCCACTCCCCCTCACCACCAACTAATGGCATCCTGTCACGCAGCAAACCAGAGCTTCCAGGTATTCACGGCCCCCCCCCCCCCCTCTCCTCCTAATAACACCCAGATGATGCTGGTCAATAATTCCACCATCCCTCTTTGTTTCCGTGGCAGAGGCTAACGAACCAGCAATTTGGGGGGGGGGGGGGGGGGTGAGGCGGCAAGAAGGAACGAGGAGAGAATTTTTTTTGAGAGAAGGGTAGTGTGACATTCTAGCATGGGGAAAAAAAGAGAGCAGGTCACTTACAAGCAGGGAGGGAGGAGGAGGGACGAAAAAAAAAAAAAAAAAAAACGAAGCCCGAAGTGTTGAGTAGTAGGAGAATAAGGTTATCAGAATTTTTTATTTTGGCTTTTTGCACCCAAGTTATTTAATTAAAGTATTTCCCAAACATTTCACAATCACCACATATTAATGTAAAAAATAATAATTTGTTCCATACCTACTTACTAACAAGGTGCCACAAATATTTGGTGCAATTTTATAAAAATTTTTTTTTCCCTAGATCATGTCGCAAAAATCACTGCGCACACTATACACAAGTGTGCGCTATACACAAGTAAATACAGTAGGTGGCTTACATTTTGGGACAACGGTCAAAGGAAGTTATTCCCTTTCCGGGAGGCGACCTTTGTAAATAGTGGGACATGTTGGTTTACTGCTTGGGATGACGTTATCCACTACTCTAGCAATGCGACGCTTAGCCGGGCACTGTACCTGTGATGCAGTAGGAAGTGGCGCACTCCGCTTAACAGCTTGGCTTGCTGGGTGGGTGGCAGCAGGAACAGCAGCCAATGTTGGTTACAAGCATAGTAGGGCAGTGGCTGCGGGTTGTGAGTTAACTGATTGCTGTATGTGGATTTTTAATACCGAATGAGTCTTGCCTTCTCTTAAAATAAATGCAATTGCGGGATTTTCTGCGCCTGGAAGTTTAATAAGTGGCCCAAATAGTAGGACTGATGATGGAAGTTAATTAATTACAGGAAAGTCAGAGTTCTCAATAATTGAAGTGTTAATATTATCAATGCTCTCAGAATTTAAAGTATTAGGTGCTCTTATTGTTTCTCTGAGAGCTCGTCCACGTATTCTACTCTGCCTGCTGTGCTCTGTATAAAGCATTGAGCTACTACAGAAAACTGAACAGAAGGATAAACAAGTAATTAATGCATTCCTAACATGTTGAACCAAGAAAAAGTGCCATCATTCTCAGAACCCACAGTCCTGCCTCATTTAGACTGGGACCGACTGAGAAGGACGTATCTCCGCCTGAGACTTGGGTGAGGCACCCACCCGAGATTGAGTCAGTTGCAGGACGTTCAGCTTTCCATCCAGCCTTTTCTGACTGGGAAGGAGCTGTAGAACATCTGGTCTGACTAACCAAGGTGTTGATTTGTATACCTACATCGAGGCGCTCCCAATGAACTGCTTATTTGGCAGGCCTTGGTTTGACGTTCTATTGGTGTGTGTATTTTGCCTTTGTGGCATGTGTTACTTGTCGCACCTGTGGTTTATTACTGGCAGAATTTATTAATGGTGAAATTAACATTGACGCATTACGTCTTGTTGAATTAAAGACTTATGTGCCGTGAGACTGCTTTGTGCAGATGCAGCGTCAGATGCACCCTTATATTACGGGGTTCTTGCATAAAACTTAGGCCTGGCGAGGTTCTGGGGCACGCTTGTTGTACAGGATTGGCCTGGTAGCTTTGCGGTAGGGTACCAGCGTTATCTTGTGTCTAGGATTTTCTGGCTTCAAGGGTATACCTGGGCGACAGACGTGATTGTTAGATGGGCTGGCAGTGGGCACGTTGGCAACAGATGTGGATGAGAAGGGTTATTTGCTGTAGGCTGAGTGACTGGTACAAGTACAGCTGGAATAAGGATGGCAATGGCTTCAGTAGGTCAATGGTCTGGCTGGCTGAGGTGGGCAGTGAGCCACTGGTGCACTTCTGAGCCTAACCAAACTGGTTCAGGAAATAAATCCTTGGGCACCTCTGGTACAACGGGGTCTTGCAAGTGATGTAATGCCTGAGCTTGTTCCCTTGGGTTGAGTTTCGCAATTAAAGCTACTAAGGCAGGGGTTAGCTCATGCAGATGCCCAGAGGTCAGTAGGGTCAGTTTAACACGCTCTTTCAGACCACTACACTTGGCGTAGATCATTAGGAGAAATACACACCCTTCACGCCAGCAAGGCAAAGCAGGTTCCTTGTGATTTTTATAGTGTGTCAGACCACGTGCGGGCTGTTGATTACGCGGACACCTTCTCCCAACACCTGGCACGGATGCGCAGTGCGTGTTGCAAGTCAGGCCTCGCCATCAAGGGTCACTGCGGGGGTGTTGTATTGGCAGAGTCTTCCCAGTCTAGGGAATACCCCTTTTCCGGCATAAAGGTGCGGTGGAAAAGAAGTGAGCACCAAACCAACAATCTGGTCTGAGAGCAGTGTACCTGTGTGAACTCTCCTGTTCTACCTATGGCGTAGATAGAACGGGTGGTGGGTTTAGATACTTCTGGGTATCAACAATGTGTTTTGGCTCAAGCGAGTATGTTCCCTGGATCAACTACATTCCCCTTGCTTCCACGAAGTCAATTGGGATGGTGCTAGTCTACAGGAAGTTTGGTACTCAGGATTGCAGCTCAACACACGTTTTTTTTCCTTAGAAGGAAAATAACCAGTGATGATGCACTACCTCGTACGTCAGCAAGAGCATCTGCCAGGAAGCTAACTACAGAATTCTGGTAGAGGTGACCGGTGCTGAACTAACAATGAGGATAGGGTAGACCACCATATTTACCGCATTGTAAGCCGACACCGGATGCAAGCCGACACCGGATGCAAGCCAACCCTTAATTATTAAACCCTCAGAGAAAAAATTAACATGATGCAGAATGCAAGCCGACTTTTGAACGTCTCCCTCACGCTCTATCAGATGAGAGCACATGGTGAGTTATTTGTGCCAAATTTTTCACATTCACAAATGTGAATAGGTAGGAATGGAGAAGGGAGAAAGGGGAGGAGGAAAGGGGCGGAAGTGGTGAAAAGATGTCATAGCAGAGTGCCACAGCATGTGACTGTAGGGAGAGGAGAAAAAAATGCCTTTGCGTGCTACAGATTGATACGTTGTCGAAGTGAACGGGAGGGGAGGCGATTAGGAGCAAGAGGATGAGAATGCTTTGTTCAGCGCTCACTGGTTTCGGAAAGGATAAGGGGGGGGGGGGGGGGAGCGTGGAAGAGAAATGACAAGAGAGGGAGCTTGGAGGTGTGAGAGTGGTTGGCAGTGTCGTGCGCAGAGTGACGTGGGCGGGAGCGCAGAGCAGTATGGGCGGGGCTCGGAGGAGGAAGGAATGGGATGCTTTCGGGAAGAGACAGAGGAAGATGTAGAAGTGCGTGGTCAGCAGCAAGAAAAGGGAATTATGAAGATTGGTGGATGAGCGAGAGCACGGGGGGAAGCTGATGTGTAATGGAAGGGAATAATGGAATGCAGTTGATGATGTTTACACCATGAAATCACATCTTAAAGTACTTAACTATTAAATCTACTGATGTCACTTAAAATTTTATTTATTTATATTGTTACCTTACACCAAATGCTGTACAGTGCTGTGGTTTTTGGTTTTTTAATTGTAATATCAATTTGCAAGAAAAGCACTACTAGTGTAAAAAAAATTCTAATAAGTAATTATTAATTTTAATAATATCAATTTGTAAGAATAGCACTACTACTGTAAAAAAATTGTAATGAGTAACATTTAATAATACATGACACAGGAGTACCTCATTACTATATTTTTTCCATTGGTCCTTGAATGATTTATTTATGAAGACATCCATGGTCTGCAAAAGAGACGTCAACCCCCCCGCACTTTCAGAAATAACTGCCTGGTCTGTCTTCCCTTCTACTAGCACCCACTATGATTCTCCTGTTCTGTGTCCTGTCCCCTCATTTTCAAACTTTGTTTGTGAAAGTGGCGTGGCGCGTGGATGTGTCAAGAGTTTAGACGAACAGCAGCAGCAGCAGCATCTGATAAAAGTTGCTTTTTTTTAGAAATTGACTTCTCTGTGGCTAACTTTTTGTTTTAGATTTTCAAGTAAAAAAATATTTGCTCAGAAAATTTTATTTAAAATTCGTGGATGATAAAACCATTTTAAGCAGCGGTGGTTTAGATAAGATTTCTGTGATGTGAATACAGCTGCAGTTGGGTAATGGGGCTGGTAGATTGTAGATACAGCACTGTGCCATAGTCATGTATACTTTGAAACTGGCCAACCCCCCCACCCCCTGCCGTGACCTTGTTAGAGGCCACACCCAGCCAGGCTATAGGGGATGTGCGTGACACAAAAACTGCACGTTTTTATGTTTTAGGAACTCTTTATTATATTACTTTTAGGCCTGCAATGGTAGTGATAAATATACACTGTCCATTTTATCAGCTACATATATATATATATATATACACTTGGTTGGAACAGTATGTAATTTTTGCCTGTCCCGATTCTAAGCCGAGGTGTGATTTTGGAAAATTCAAAATTATAAAAAAAGGTCAGCTTACAATGTGGTAAATATGGTAGCACTGTGAGAACAACTTATAACTAGCTATCACTGGATCCTATTGTTGCCCAGAGGGGGCCCCTGTGTCTATTATGTAGACGACGGAACGGCGTAACCGACACAATGTGAGGTTGACTAAGCAGGATGTGACAGGAGAACCCTCGGGTAGAGCGTAAAGGAGCTAGCGTTTCCTTCTGGCACAAAGGTGCAGTGAAGGCAGGAAGGTAAGAGAGGAAAAGTTAGAGTAACCATGGCGGCTAGAACGGTGGGTGTAATCAAAGCTAGACATAAGTGAAGGTTTAAAGAGCAGGCTGGTCAGTGTCTGAGCAACGGGTGATAGACGACTGAAGACTGGTAGCTCGCTGGTCAGGACTCCATAGGGGAGAGCTGAAGACTGGTCTAGAGGCGAGTGTCATCTCCCTTTTTATACTAAAATCTGGCCCGTTACTTGGTGATAGTTGGCTGGTGTCTCATAAGCGAGGGGATGGCAGCAGAAAGCGGGGGGTGGGGGCAAAAAGCAGTTCTCTGGCATGACATCACCAGACGGCTGTAAGGAAACAAGTGAGCTACGAAATGATACAAGTAGTGCTATCAAGCAGCGGATGAAAATACTAGTGTCTCTAGATGCATAGTTATGGTGAGCTGGTAAATAAAACAATATATCCTATCTATGACATCCATTTTAAATGGTAAACAGTACAATCTCACATGGCAGGGTTAACGGCAATTCAAACTTCAAGAACTCAAAAAGCAAAGCTATGCATAGGAATGAGCTGACGTCGATAAACTACCACTGTTGAAAAATATCATACGTCAGCATGAACCAAAAGTTCTCTATACTGATGTGTGCCCGGATAGGCTACTGGTCGAGGATTTTGTACGCTAGACCAAGAGCGGGGTGGCCTAGATTAAATAGAGGGCGAGAGACAAGGAGTGTTGGCTAGTAAGTACTTAATATTGTTTCTTGGGTCGCAGTGGGTTTAGTGGGTGTTAACCAAACGTAGCGAGCTTGACCTACGCTGAACTGGCGATTCCACAAGTGAGCTCTGTTTGTCCAGAAGTGGACATTATCCCAGCCAAATCCTGTAGCAGTGTCGGTTAACAATCCTTTTACCATGGGATGGCACAAGGGATGAATTCAGATACATGGAGATACAAATAAGATGGTTACTGTAGCAGCAGATACTGAATCTTGCCTGAGTTGGGCGGTGCGGTCCTGTTCCGTATGTCGCTCTGGAGTGGGTTGAGGAAGTGCACTCAACTGTCTGGCGGCAAGAAACGCTGCGTTTCATTCCCTATTTTATGACCGTGGCTATGATCGTAAGGCATCGAGTCTCTGCTCACAGTATGCTAGGTACACATTGATGTGAACAAACTAAACACAGTTTATAGTGTCAGTCCGGTTTGGGCTTGTTGACCAGGCACTGTTAAGTCATCACTGATCCCCCACACCTGCGGGCTGATCTCAGATGGGGAGCTGTTTGGGTCACCAATACCGCCACTAGATGTGCGTTCACACAGAGATGGGCGGCAGGTCTCAAGCTACAGATATCCCAGCACTAACAATGTTGTGGGAAAAGGTAATAACTCGAGACTGTCGCTTCTCCCTGGGTGAAGGTAGTGGTTGTGGCTCCTGTGTTCCTCTCCGCCAGCACTGGTACAGTGCTGTGGCAGTTGGAAAGCAACAGATGGCCGTCTAATGGGTGTGTAGAAAATATGATGGACCACTGAGGAGTGCCCGCTAATGAAGTTAATTTGGTTAGATCAAATACCCGGTTCTTGTTAGTGGTGTATGTAGCAACCTGTGTGTAGCAGGTAAACAGATAGATACTCTCAGAAATTAAAGTGGTAAGGTGGGAAGCAAAAGTATGTTTATTTATGATTCAATAAACGTGCGACACGTGCTACCTCCTACCAGGCAATTTTGTGCTGAAGGTTACTTCGCTGGGCAGGTGTAGGCGATCTGGTTCTAATGGAAAAGCGGAAGAGAAATATCTGAACGAGAAAAGATACAATACTTCTAAACTTGTCTAAGAAAGGTGTCTTGAGGAGACAAACTGAATTAAACGTGTTAGTGAGTGTGTTCACTGGTTGACTGATCATCGACGGTGAAGTAGCCACAGGGAGTTTACTCACTGCTTCGAAGTTATCTAGAGGTCCCAGCACTGAGCAGTGATGTGGGGAGTCGCAAGAGAAGAACAAGAATGACTCTCGATGGCAGCGTCCTGACTTATATTGTGGAAGGTTGTAGGATGCCGGCGTAGGGAGTGGGGGAGGCGTAACGTCCTCCTGCAATGGTTGGCGTTGGAATACTCTGGTCAGCGTTTCTGCTTCATGCCTCGTCGGTGGCGCTCGGCCTTGCCGAAGGTCTGGGAGCTGTAGGCTCTCAGCAGGGGGGTAAGGGGGGGGGGGGGACGTACCTGCCGAGTTGCGTATCCTCCAGGTGAAGAGAATACGCTCATAAATTTCCAGTGCTTGTAGGGAAGACGTGTCACCCATGTCTGTAGTGGTGGAAGAGGTACTATTGGCACGTTTTTATTTAACATTTTAAGAAATGCAAGGTAAGTCTGTACTCAGTCTTAATATATCTGAAAGTAAAGTATATATAATAAATGAAGTAATTTTAGTCCTATATGAATATTCAGGTAAAGGCATCCTGAGCAAAATTAATTAATTAAAATTGAAATATTATAATAGGCAATTTTCCCAATTTTATAATTAAAGGTTGATCTGAAACTCTTACTCCTGTATTAACACACATCTTCAATTTCAGTTTATCTAGTAACATTTATCCAAGTCTTTGGAAACAAGCTATTGTTGTGCCTATTTTTAAAAAGGGAAACAAACAAGACATGAATAATTATAGACCAATATCTTTACTATGTGGTTTTTTGAAGATTTTTGATAAAATTATCTATAGATACTTAATTTTTATACAAAAAAACTTAATTACAAATTGACAATTTCAGGTAGCTAAAAAAAAATACAACGAATCTCTTTAATTTTGTTAGCAAACTTTACGGTAACATTACACATAGAAATCAAATTGATGTTATGTATTTTGATCTGCAAAAACCAAAAAGCCTTTGATTCGTATCAGCATCCAATTACAGTGGATAAATTATTAGCATTTGGGTTAGATAAACCCTTTGTAAATTGGTTTATTAACTATCTTGATCAAAGAAAATTTGTAGTAAAGGTAGAAAATGTTTTGTCATCCTTTTATTATGTTTCTTCAGGAGTACCTCACGGAAGAACTCTTTCTCCTTTACTGTTTAACATATTTATTAATGACATAACTGTTTTAAGGCATTCAAAAGCACTATTGTTTGCTGCTGATCTCAAGATATTCAAAATTATTAAAGATGTAAATGATTGTAAAAAATTACAAAATTATATCACTGCTATTTTGACTTGGTGTAAGTATAACGCCATGTCTTTCAACTTAAACAAAATTGTACAAATTTCATTCACTAGAAAAACAAACCCTATTAAATTCTAATCTAATGTCAATAATTTAGTGATTGAAAAGGTTGACTTTATACGTGATTTAGGTGTAATACTAGATTATAAGTTATATTTTCATCACCATGTTGATTATATAATAAGTTATACTAATAGGACATTAGGTTTAGTTAAATTTATAACTTATTCAGCTTCTTCCTCTGATTCTTTATTATATTTGTACCATGCATTAGTTAGATCAAAACTTGAATATTGTTCTGTTATCTGGAATTCTATTACTGCTACAGACGCCATTAGGATTGAAAATGTTCAGAAAAGGTTGTTTAAAATAATGTATATCAGATATTCTTTAAATAAACAAAATTCCAACTATGAAATTGAACTATCAATACATAACTCGCAATCACTTAAGTTACGGAGAGAAATCTTAGATGCCTTATTTTTAGTCAATGGTTTTTTATCATGCATAAATAGTTCAACTATTATTAATTTGTATTTCTTAGGATATCAAGTTATAGGAATAGAAATATGAATACCTTTGTAGCTGGAAAAAAAAAAAAAGTGCTAATAGATGCGTTGACCATTATAATAAAAATTTCTATAACTATGATCCCTTTATCGGTAAAAAGATATCATTTGTTGAGCTTTCCAAACATTTTAGTAATAAGTAATCATGAGTAGATTTTAAATACCATTAGTTATTCGAGTATTCTCTCTATTTTAATGTCTTTTGTGTGCGTTTGGTGATGGTAGTTTTGTCTGTTTTTGTTTTCTGTCTTTCTGTTTACCGTTTGTTAATGCAGCTTGTAAACAGATTGCAGTGATGTAAAAAGTGGGCAAGGACATGGGGCCCATGTAGAAGAAGAAGATGTAGTCAAAATCTGTAACAGTAGTGGATGTAAGACCCATGAGGCTGCCAGAGCCTTGATGAATGGTGTGGGTATGGAGACCCATGTTACAGATGTAGAATCGCAGAGAGATGGGCTATGTGGTGTGCTGCCAAAGTTACGGTGCAAGTGTGAGGCCTGGGAAACAGCCCCAAGTGGGCTTCAAACTAGGCCTTTTATACCAATTCAGCTAAGGCCAAGTGAAGGGAGGTCAGGTGATAGGGTGGAAGCTTGCCTAAAAGAGCCATCTACAAGGTAGGATGCAACAATCCACGTCAGGTGCATATCCAGTGTGGATTGCTGGCAGTTACCTCTTTTGGGTTATTACACATTACGCTTTATGACCCTTAATTATACTCCAGGCCTGCCGCTTTAATGGATTTTATCCGTTTTTACAGATTTTTAACACACTTGAAAAATTCAAAATCAAATTAAAAAAAAAAAAAAGGTCTTTGCTCAAAGTGGCGACACTAGCGCCCACAACGATGTGTGTCAGTTTTTCTGATGCAATTGTTGGAAAGATTCTTATAATGGAAGTGGATAATTAAGTGCAATATTTTGTACTTATGCCATTGCTTCAATAGTGTATGTCCAAAATATTTTGCTTAATTTTTCACCGGCGCGGGTATACAGTTATCTACATATTTCTGTTCCTGGTTCTATGATCACATGCAAAGGCCAAGGCCATTATTCAAAAGAACCTTTGCCTTTGACATGAATTGCTGTTTTTACACATGCAATCCGAATTTGATGACTGTGTTTTGCAGTTGGCATTGATATTACAATGGTGAGGAAACGCAAATTATCGCCAATACAGTCATACAAACGAAAGTAGTGTGAGTGGAGAAAAGAATTACCATGGTTTGTACATTCCAAACCAAAATAACTACATAAAATATGTAAATGTCTTCTGTATCTACTTTTTTTCCCCCCCATAATTTGCAATTTTTTTCATTCCAAGGATTTTACAGGATTTGACCCAATGATTCCAGGATTCTTCAGGATTTTTATATACAGGAACCAGGATTTCAATTTCAGGGCTGGTGGCAGCCCTGAACAGACAATTATTGTGGTTCATGCGACAACACGGGTAGCGCCAACACTTAGGTAAATGTTGGGAAAGGGGGTGTGGGGGGTGGTTGGTTCCTCTGTTTCGTGGACAGATATAGGGCGAGCAGATATGCTTCAACTCTTCTGGCATATCTCTGCTTAAGTATGACACACGACACAATGTTATGGTAACATGATTCCTTATTTGAGCCGGTTGTTGGCTCACATCTATAAACCCAATGTCACCAGTTCAAAGTAGCTGGCAGACTGAGGGTCTGAGTTGGCCACTGGACAATGCTCCTTTCAATATTTGGATAGAACTGCCCACTGGCTTATGTAGCAAGGGGACTCATCACTAGTACTACATACTACACACAGGGTGGACTCTGTGGCTCCGAGTCTGGTGAGCTAGATGGTTTAAGTGGTCACTAGTTCGAGGTAAGTTCTGGACTAGCAGTCATTGGGGTGGGTGACTTTGTGCACTTACCACTGGTCGAATTGTTGTTATAACAGCGGATTGTTGGTGATGATGATGTAGTGTTGGAGTTAGCCCAACTGGGGTAGGCCACAGTAGTCAACTTGTCAGTGGGAGGGTGAGGCCCAGTCCAAGGATGACGTAGTGCCGGGGACTTTTACCCCTGGAACAAATAGTCTTTGTGGCAGAACTGGGAGTGGTGCTACTGCTTGGCATTAGGCTAGCTCAGTTTGATCTCTCAGATCACAGTATTAGCAATAATCATGTCCAGTCTAATTTTTATTGGTAATCTGTGTTCATATCTGCAGTTATGAGGAATGATTTTAATTGGAACATGCTTGCCTTATAAAATACATAAAATATTTCAGCATGTATAGGCCACACATTATACAAAAAAAATTTCAAAGAGTGGAGCGATATTGGCATTAAAAAAAATTTACCCCCAAAACATGTTTAGAAATTTATCAACTTACAGTACATTTTAATGTTTTAATTAATTTATAAGGAATTCATTAAAATAAGAACAAATTAATAGCTTTTCACTCATGCAATAATTTGTTCACTCACGTTTATAAACAAAATAACTATCCTGCACGCGTAAAATGTAAACATGTTGCAGCTCAGCCATAGAAGCTGTACATGAGAAAATAATTTTGCTACTGTACAAGAGAAAAATATCTTACATACTTCGCATGCCCACCACCACACCACAAGTGTACATTGATAGACACCATTTTGTGTATCATGTTGCTGTGGTTTTGCTTTCTCAAGTCATGTTACCATCTGTGGAATAGTAATCGCATGACATATATTTGTAAACACTAAACATTAAAACATAACACAGATTTTCTGTCACAAACGTTTTGTAGGGGAGAAATTAAGTCAGAATTTATTATGTTTATAGAATAGTGACTTAACAATATTTATAGAAATTCAAAAATTCAGTGCGGCCTATACTTGAAATATTAATTATCGCTAATTTTTCAACAAAAACTTATGGTGCGGCCTGTACATGCACGTGGCCTATACACGCAAACTCTAAACAAACTGTCTTATTGGAAGATGGCCGAGAAGGCCCTCTTCTTACCTAGAGAGAAACTGTCATGTTCGAATAAGGGGGAAAGAAAAGTTTACTCAAAACTAAGGGATGAAGCAGCTCGCCAGAGGATCCAACTGTCCAACTGGGAAGGGTCCATTAGCAACAGGGAACCTCAATGACTCCTGTACTGGATTTCTATTTCTCAATATGATCAGGCTCTCCTCTCCAATGACCCTGCCAAAAACGCAGTGCCCAATACTTCGTCCAGTAGCTACTACCCAGGTAGTTAGCTGGCTCAGACTTGCAGTGCTTGAATCCAACCAGGAGAGTTTCATCCAATTCTGGATCTGGGCACACACCCTACTTCAACTATCTCCTGTTAGGAACCAAAGGTGGATAATTCATGCGCCTTCTGCCCCGAGCTCTAATGCTGCTAATCTCCTCATCTACAGAATACCGGCTTCTCTATTCTCAGATGGGGAAGCTGTGGACGTCTCAGATTAGAAGAATCCTTCCAAAAGTGATGTGTCAAACTCCACCTAGCAATAGGACAACAGTAAACCAGGGTCAAGAAGAGTGAAAAGTATGAATGGGAAGAAAGGGATGACATTCATTATTATCATGTCCTTTTGTGTTCAGGTGGGAAGAAATGGCTTAGACTTTCCTTTGACATACAAAGTCCGTGACATTCTTTTGACTTCTCTAGGCAATGCAACATGTTTGCAGGGAAAAATGTAAACATTTACAGGTGTTTCAATTTTAAGAAAGAGCAGCATTTTCGTTGCAGCTAGTGAGTATATAAAAAGGCATTAATGTTAAATGAGTATACGTACCATGTGTAAAGTATAGAACACAGTGGTAAATCAAAAAATTGTCGCTACAGTAAATGTGTCATTATAACCAATACTTTTATATAGTGTAGTTTTATTGTACCACACTTAGAAAGCATAGAAACATATCCAGTACCTGATACATGAAAAAAAAAACTGAGGTATGAATGGATAGGAGTACAGAGAGAAGGATGCACAAACCAATGAGGTTTTGGTGGTCCTTGCTGAGGCGACGGAACTTCCTCTTAAGTTGACGATGACTGTGTTCCAGCTCTGTCAACTGCTGCTGCAACCGGACACTGCTTTGGGGAGGTGTTTTGTCCCTAGTGGCTTCCATGGCCATAAGGAAAAGGCGTGGGGATACGTTCTGTCCCCAGCAGCACTGCACCAGGAATTGTTCCAAGTTCTCCTGTAACTGCTTCCTCCAGTGTTGCTACACACACACACATTAATGTCAATAACAAAGTGTGAATTGCACGAGAAATTTTTATCGCAACATGCTTTGCAGTTTTGCGGTTGTAAGGCACACAGTTTAACTTAAATTACCGAGACAAATCACATTCTAGTCTACTCAATACAATAACAACATCAAAATTTAATTAATTTTGAAATAAAATGTGTAGCAAAAAGTGTGATCCATCATATATAAAGCTGCTTCTTTACTGTTCAACAAGTTTCAGACGATAAAAACTTAATAGATTACACAATAAGACATGCCAACAAAAAATATCCCTTTAAATTCAGTTATCTAAATAGGAACAGTTTAAACAAAGAAAGGCAGTTGTAATGTGCCTGTATTGCCAACTCACGCTGAACACGCTTGTAAAGGATGGGTGATTCACAGGGTCACAGACAAATGGCAGAGCATAGTATGGCAAGAACTCAGGCTCATTGCTGAAGTCCCGGCCCTTTGTCTCCAGAAACTCTTTAAGCACCTCCATGCCATCAACACTTCCCTTGCCCTCTTCTCCCTGCGTGACATCATGACTCTCATTGGCTGAGGTGACCACCTCTGCACTTGCACTGGTCAGTGGCAGAACAGCAAAATGTACATGCAGGTAGAATGTCAACTTCCTGTACTCCAGTTCTGCTCTGATGGATTCTGGAACTGATATTTCCCATGCCTGTAAAAAAAATACCCATGTAAATTATTTTTTAAAGTTTAAAAAATAGAGACAATTAAAAAAATTTCATTTTATATTATGTTAATACGCAGTATGTTCTACAACTAATAATTATGAAACATTATTGCAATACACAACAGTTTGTTTTCTAATCTCTAGTGTATTTTAATGCTGTGATCTGGTAGGTCACACTGAAGCTGGTAAGAACAATGCTTCTTCCTGGTGGCTCAATGAGTGTACTATCACCTCTATGCTGTTCATGGTAAAGTGAGCACTTTTGAGGTCCTAGTTACTTTTTCCTTCCAGCAATTTTATATCCTTTAACTACCTTTTCAAATCAATATTACCATGTATGTAATAAACACAGTGTGTACATGCCATTGCACTCAGAAGTTAATGTTAAAATAAAATACATTTATTGACTATTATTCCAAATGAGAGGGCTTTCATAAAATGCTCACTTTACTGTGAATTGCCTATATCAGCATGTGATGGGATGCAAACTTCTGTGATAAGTGCTACTGGGCACTGGCACTCAGCGATCCAGCATCTCGCCAACCATTAACGTCCACTCTTCAGGTGGCAAACAAACATGACAAGGGATGAGAAGACCCAGTGAGATAAAAAATCTGATGCAATTCTTCTTGCAGCTAAGAGCCTTCCTCTATACTGTTCACATTTGTTTGCTGAGCGCCCTGGCAGTAGAATTAATGTGTTCTGCATTCTCTGTGATGAATACTTGCTGCAAATGACTGGAGTGAGTGCTGAACCAAATAACAATAGGAGCTGAAGTATATACTAGCCATAAAAGATTGTGTCTATGCAGCATTTTCCTTAGCATGTGTTACAGCTGTGTCGATTCAAATTGGCTTCTGCCTATGTAGGAACTGCAGATAATTTTCCGCTGATTTGACAAAGATTTGATAAACATAAAATGTTGCTACTAATTGATAAGTCTTATCTTTGTAAACACTAAATTTTTCTCATGTATTTGAAAAAAGGCTTCTATGAAAAAGGTGCTCAACTTGCACTGGTTTTTACAAACAAAGTGTGTAGTTTCTGTACCAAGTTCTACACTACTGGGGAAGAAACAATCTACCAACCTGACCATGATGAGTGAGAGTCTGTGTCTCACAGGATGAATTGAAGAATCAAGAATAAATGGGGGGTGGCAGGAGTGAGGAGGAGGTGAAGAAATGATTGACGAGATTTATTTGGGTGGCTCTTAACAGAGAGATCTTGAGGCAATGAGGGTGATTATTTAGGTGAGTATAGAGCAGCGCCAGAATGAAAGGCCGGGGGAAACAGCAGAGCCCCGAGAAAACCTGCTGACTAGCTGCATAGTCCGGCACGATTCCCACATGTGAAAATCCACGAGTGACCCAGCAGGAGAGTGAACCCGGTTTGCCCTGGTGGGAGGCAAGCTGACTAACTGCTCAGCCACTATAGCCCTTGTTGGGGGGGGGAGTGAGTGACTGTTTTCAAAGGGCACACATCAACAAAAGGTGTAGGGGAGGGGGTTAAAGCGACCTTTTTCCACTCTCTCCAGTTCCTATAGCAATACTGAGCAAGATGTGATGTCATACCTACACAATTGGGGTGTGTTAAACAGCAAGTCGTAGAAAACTGTTGTGTGGTATGTGTTACTTTGCCTTTAATTTTTAATACGGTTATTTTAAGTTTATCAAGTATAAAATATGCTATTACTTTCTGTGACATTTTGCACCCACCCACACCACCAAACCAGATGTTAATGTCTGGATGGAGATCAAGTCTGCATGCATTGCTTGTTTGTCAGCAAGCATCAGTTTATTTATTTTGGTCCCCTGAAAAACCATCCATCCAGGTTACAATGTATTTCAGTTTTGACTTCAGTTTATATAAAAATTTTTTTTGAATATGTACTTTAGTTATAAAATGCTTTCCCACAGGTTATTAAAATTGTAAAGTACTCAGCGTATGTAAATTTGGTACCTATATCAGTGGAGTTGACGCATGGTAGCGGTGTGGTTTGGGGTGAAGGTGAAATTTGAGGGGCGGTGAGAACATTGTTAAGGAAAATTATTAAATGATTGGAATTTCAGACGAGACGCCAGGCACCATTGTCAAGCGGGTACCAAGTTGCTGCTGCTGTTGACCTGGGTGATCTCAGGGTGCTGCGGGCCGACTGCCCAGACATATATGATCCTTCAGTGAATGATGATGATTACCCCTCATTTGCGTGCTTACCTTTGCTGTAGGATGAGCCTATTTAATGATAGATTGTACAGAGTCCTACCGACAGGACAAAGCAGCCTACCGGTAGGCAAATATGGGTACTTTCTGTACTACTAGCAGGACTGAGTAATATACCATTGTGAAGCGCAGGGAATTCTCTTTCAGTGCATCCAAGAATGGTGTTGGTACACCTGTTCATTCAGAAATGGCATGGAGTTGTGCGGCAGGCGACAGAGTCTACATTGACACTACATATTTTGATGCACCCGGCAGTGAAAATGCATGGAGTAAGGCTAATTTCGGTGACCAGTGGCATATCGCTAGATGTTACGGTCATGTGAAAGCCACATCTGGGTGTGTGGCTTCAGTGAAGTGGGACATTGATCACACCACAACAGAGGTGCTGGCAGACAACCTTCGCCATGAAGGCACAGTAACATCGGTGCAGCTTAGATATATTCCGAAACATACTGATTCTCAAAGTAAGTGAATTCTCTTTGAATGATACATTTTGAAGTAGTATTCATACGTGTATATTGTTTTGTTATTTGTGATTATAGAAAAAAAAAGGCACAAACAATAATTACTGCATTTACATAGAAATCAAATGTTATGCCAAAAAACTATATTTGTTAAAAAAAAACACACAAAATTGTTATAACCCTTATTTTTAAATGGGAAGAGTGCTGTAATCTCTGACAACAGGCACACTTTGTTTGATATTGTTCAAAACATATTGTAGAAACAAGCAGTAAAAGTTTTTTTTTTTTCAGTGGAAGATTCGTGCCAACATCTGACAGGACAACAATCATGCAAGAAAAGAAAAACCACTCTGTATTATACATCAGAGGCATTCAACCATAAGAGTGACTCTACAGGTAAAGCATCAACTTCATTATTATGTGGCTCAGACTACTCCTCCACAACCCCATCACCAGTGACGACTTCGTCAGAATCAGAGAGTGAAGTAAGAGACTTCTGCAGCAGTGAGTACGCTTCCATTACAAATACTAGTAGTGATGTGATACAAGCTCATCAAACTTCCTGGACGTTTGGAGTGGAGGAAACCGTAGACAGATACAAGGATAGCAAGTACAAACCTCACTTGCATGTGCAAGACCCAAGGTTATTGTCAGAACTTGATATGTGGTTGCTTTTTTTCTCTCCATAAAAGAGATGGAACATATATTAGCATGCACCAATGTACATATTCGAGACAGACGAAAAGTAGTCACAAAACATGAGTTTTATAAGGTAATCGGTTTGTTGTATGCAATGAGTGTCAATATATTACATAACTTAGAGATTAGTGGTCACCTGTGGAGGGAATATTTCCTGGACAATCTTTTGGAAGTAGATTCGGAACGGCTATGGCATTTGCAATGCCAAATGAGACTGCACGTAATGATAAATGGTACAAGGTAAGACCTCTCATAAAAATGACAACTGCTACATGACAGAGTATTTTTTCTCCTGGTTATGAAATTACAGTTGATGAATCTATGTTTACTCGGTATGGAAAAGGAAACTACGATAAGGATGGCATGCCTGCTTTTATGAAAATAAAAAGAACACCCAAAAGATTTGGGTGTGAAGTGAAAACATTAGCTGATAGCACTTCTAGAATAATGATTAGGATGGAAATTAATGAAGGTAAAGAAAGTATGAAAGATAAGAAGTGGCAAAAAGAGTTTGGGGCGGGTACTGGAACTGCTCTTAGACTGACAGAACCATAGCATGGAACGGGAAGGATTGTAGTGGATGATTCTTGGTTTGAGTCCATAAACACTGCAGTCCAACTAAAGAAAAGGGGATTGTATTCTATAGGAATGGTCAAAACCGTTACAAAAAATTATCCTATTAAAGAAGCTCCCAGCAGATGTCCAGAAGGTGGGGGATCATTTGCAGCTGCTGCAGCCACATATGAAAATGTTCCTTTGACTTGCATTTTCTAGAGAGATAGAAAGGTGCATACTTTCATAGGGACATGCAGTTCAATGCACCCAGGAGAACCCATCAAGAAAAAACGAGTTGATGGAGATGGTAGCATTTATTTTAAAGAAAATGGCCAGCCAAAACTAGTGGAAAAATATCATATGGGGGCACCAGCAATTAATGTTACCAATCATATTAGGCAGGATGGCCTCTCTCTGGAAACTGTTTGGAAAAAACAGAAGCGGCAGCATAGAATGTTTGCGTGTATTTTGGGAGTTATTGAAATAAATGCCTTTTTGGCATTCCATTATTTCCGCAAAGATGATTTGTCTAGTTGTGTATATCATGCGACTTTCACAGAAAACCTGGCCCTCCAACTAATAAATAATAATTTCACTTCAAATGGCCATTCACAGCTTCATGTAAAGATGCCTAATAATATGTCTTGTGATGTTGCACTTTCAGGATGCCACATTCTTCAGGCACTCTCAAAAGACGATGACAGGAAAAGGGTACAGGAAAAGTGTGTTATTTGTTCACAAGTGAACAGAAAGCAAGCTTCTACTGCACACTGCGTGGTCCTTCGGCAGTTTTGTGGAGCCCTCAAACCAAAAGAAGCTGCTTCTCTTACCATGTACAGCATGGAATTCCAATTAGATAAATTTTTCCCGTTTTATCAATTACTTGTACTTAACTAAGCAGTTCTGTACTATATCTTATTATTACTTTATATTGTGTGTATTTATTTGTTCATTTAATTTTATTACGAATATGTATTTAGATGTTTCCTTTTTGATGTTTTATTTAATTATTCTTTAAAAAAGATTGTAACTTACAATGTGTATTAAACAATGTGTTTTAAATCTAACTGAATTATTATCAGAAACAAATATTATGCGCCCCATACATGTTAGTACTGCCAGGACGACGTCCTACTGGAAGGACAGTTATACAGACGGGACGAGAATTTTTTGCGTCCTGCTAGCAGGACTTTCATCAAAAAGCAACCATGTACAAAAGTCCTTCCGGAAGAGCTTCCGACAGGACACGACGCTGTACAAGCTAAGGTTAAGGCTGGCCCACACGCCTCACACAGAAAACACTGTGAATTAACTATGCTCCTCACTGACTGGTTATGGTAGATTTACAGGAAGCAGGTTCTGGGGACCCGTGCCACGAAATGCCCAAAGGCAGTGCTTGAAATAAAAGACATCTTGTTAGCAAACAACAATTTAATTACGCTCACACGGTATTACATTCACCATCAGTGAAAACTTACATATTTCCCTAGCTGTGGCCCGCCAAGACGGCAATACAGAAAAAGGTGCGAATCCAGCATGAATTACAGTAAAACCCTCTTAAGATGTTTTCTGTTCCGAAGTTTTCCTGCTTAGTAAGCTTTAAAAAGTTTGCACTTTGTCTATTACAAATACATAATTTTACCCTTTTAAGAAGTTTTCCTGCTTAATAAGCACACATTTTTCAGTATTTATCTGTAACGTCTTAACAAGGTTTCACATATATGATGAAAAGTTACTCTTTCTCAGGCGATTCAAGCACTGGGGCAGAACGGACGGTGTCTCCAGGAGGTTAAATGAACAGGGTACCGATATATTACATACTATTGAAAACTAATATGGCTGGAAAAGAAAAGTTAGTGCCACTTGGAGCGTTTACAAACAGGGACCGTTCACTTTGAGTTCTCCACTGCAACTAGTTCCATGAGGGCTCACGTGATGCCAGCTTGGCGGCACGCGACCTGCCAGGCACTACTTTCTGTACCAAACTTTATTGAAACTTTGCATAAACATAGACACGTGCAATAAAATATGAAAACAAAATACCCTGAATTATAATTGACATGAAAACACAACTCTCATTTGGATACAATGTGAAATGAGGGTGACAATATGAGCTAGAAAACACGTGCACCTAAATAACAAAATAAACACTGAAAATACTCTGTAGGGGCATCTTTTAATATCCAAGTTTATTGGCTCTTTCACTTCATGAATAATTACATTTTAAATTGCCCTAAATAAACTTATTTACGAGTTGCCCTTACGCCCTGTTACCTTCCCACAGGGAGAGATGGAAATGTGGGCGGGGGGGGGGGGGGGGGGGGGAGGTTACACTTGGCACTGCACTCAACTGCCCTGACTTGCTCTTAGAACACAACCCCACACTACACTGCACTGGAGAAGTGTGTGCATGCCGGTTGCATCCGTGTTGGGCACGCGGTGTGGCAAACTGTCTGGAGGCCCAGGACGCTATCACACATCAAAGTTTCCCTTCTATAATGAACTTAGAAAGTGTTCTCTTCAGATTCATGATAAAAAAAAACATTCTATCATATTTACAAGAGCTTTTATAACATTCTCATGTTAAAAATAAATTCTGTGAGACACATTAATATTAAATCTTCCTGTTCATAAACAAATATTCATATACCAACCCAAATGTATAACAAAAACCCAAACACAAATCATCAATTAGCCTACATTTTGTTTTTTGAAAGAATTAGGTTCAAGAGTACATAATTTGCAAGTAACATTGATCAGGTTTGTTGCAGAACCAATACATAATCCCTTTTATTTTTGTTTCAAGTCCATCACTTGACACTTGACTATCAACAGCAACAAGACATGTAAACAACCTTATGCTTGCTTATTGTTTTCTGTGTTCACAAATAAGTATTTTTATAAATATAGATTAACATATATATTTTTTTGGCTTTATTTGGACATACATGGTTTGTTGTATTACTTTATTACTGTATTTACATTGTGGACACTAAACTGAAATAAGTTAAAAATTGCTTTTAATTGTGTTGCACTTCACCAATACCATTGTTTGAGTATAATAGTAAACTAAATTCAGCTTAAATGTACGCAAAAAACTTTTTCACACATTGGCAGCACATCAGTGAATCAGTATTACAGAATCGGCACATCTGTGATTTAGCACAGTTCTCGTAGTTTGTGAAATAAATGAATTATAGCGGCAGCTTCGGCTTGTGATTTTTTCCAACCAACCTCTGGTCAGATACAACAATACAGTGAAATCTCTACCTATTGTTCTTCAGGTGACTAATAGGGAAAAACTACAATGTGAACAAACAAAAAATGTGCACCTGATTATTCAACCATCTAAATACAATAACTAAATAACATGTTTCGGCATGGTCACAGGGTTCGACAGATGAAGTTTATGTCTGGAGGGCGCCAGCTAACCAGTTAAATTAATCAACTCGGGTTAGCATGAGACTTGAGGTGGGCAACAGTCGAAAAGCCTGGGCTAAAGAACCCTGTGCCAGTGTCTTAATGACGCTGTGTGTGATGACTGACGTTAACTAAGTAGACACCGGTACACACACGCACTCCCCAGCTTGCTGTTCCAAGGCACAGATATAAAACACTTCAATACACAAAATACACACTGACTTATGTGACGTATGTACCGTGGCAGGTAGGTGATGGTTATGAGGGCCCGTCACTCTTAAGCTTCCATGAAGCGGGATTAAAGTACAACTACACATTGACTTCAGAATACTAGTTGTATTAGAGAAATCCAAGTGAGATGGTACACAAAGTTCAGCCGGTGTGCGGTACAAGGCCCCGCACTGGCCTAAGCCGTCCTGCACAAAGGCGTCGTGCAGGCGATGAACAAAATTAAAGTAGAGATAATGTTGAAGGGGTGTGAGTCTGCTCCAGAAGAGAGGCGAACTTGGGGGCACACAAAGTATAAGAAAAAGGTTCCAGTAAATTAAACTCTATGGACATGAAGTGATTGGTGCACAAAAGTTTCTTCAACCCCAAGCCATGTGACGCATCCTGCACTGACGCCCACCCTTACCAGACTGAGGAGGGGTTGGTGAGGGCGATGGAACAGTAGTTGTCTACCGCTGCCAAAATACAAATTCACTCAAAATAAATTAAATGAATCATATGCAATATATAACACTGATAAATACATTACATTGCGCAATCTGTCAACTACTGTTGACGTTGACGTAAGAAAGTGAGATAAAAATTACATTACATTTGACGTCATCCTCACTGTATTGCTTGGGATGCAGCCCGCTGTTGCTCTGCTTGTTCATCAGCCACGTACAGCCATGCATGTAGTGTACGGGTCATTAAGTCGTTCATGGACAAACGAATCAGAGAACTGTCCCGTGACCCAAATGACCCGCTTCTCCAAGAGAAAACTCATCCCTGTGTGTTTATTGTGTGAAAGTGTTCTGTTCCTCCGAAAACAGAGTCTCAAATATAAAAGGGAAAATGTTATCTCCCTTGAGTTCCCCTTAATTAATGTGTAATAATCTTCAGAGTGCAAAGCCACATGAGTTACATATGTTTACTAATCACAGACTTGAGATGCTCAAAAATCACAACATAATTTTGCAGGGTTTGTGTCATGTGTATTTTGTTTTAAAGAGGGCATATTGAAATTTCTGTTATGTTAATGTGTAATATAAACGATCTTGGCAGTTACGGCAGATGTCATGCCACATGCCCAAATTTAAAAATCTCAATCATAATATTAAATTGTTCCTTTAATATTATATTGATGTTTTGAGTGCCTACGTAAGTGTTATATGTCTTGATGTAATTTATAATGCCTTGCTAGCCTGTCCAGGCTTCTCAACATAATTTTATTTTCTCCAACTCGCTTAGCAACAAGAACTCTTGACATTAATTAAATGATTTAATAGGTCAGAATTACTATTGTAATTCTTCCGGACCTAGTTATACGATTTGAGTGTTCTATCATGCATACTTGCCCAAGTGTATGTAATTTGTATTTCCCTCATGGTGCTGGCGAATCTTTCAATATAGAAAGGCAGTATGTTCTTTTTTGCAAAACATTAAATTTAAAAAATATTTTGTAAATAGGATATACATGTTATGGAAAAATCTGCACTTTAGGGAACTTCTCCCAAAAAATTTGTGACAAAATACATTTTGTTTAAAACACCTATCTTCAAAATTAACACAATGAAGTACAATTTCCTTAACACGGATTTCCTATTTAAATTTTGCAGCTGCCAGCCTGTCGGCAGTGCCCTGAAGACTTCACAGCCTATCAGGTGATCTTATGCACTGGAACCACATACCTTGTGCGATTCTCTGCTTTGTGCGAGAGCAGTGTAACGATTGTGCAATAAAATATACTGAGATTAGCAACAGAAGTGTACTATTTCATGCACAGCTTATGGGCATTTAGGGGCACAAGACCATAGTAAACCATCACCTATATTATAACTATACTTATATTCAAGTTATCTTGTAATTTATAGTTAAATATGTGCAGTCAGCTATCCATTCAGTCATATCAGGCCGGCCTTGAATAGGCCTGTAACCACTAGCCATGTGGCTTAATGGCGTGAAGTGTCACAATACCCTGGCATCAGTACAACACCATCATGTCAACGCCTGCCGGCAATGACTGGTGCTTTAATCAGGTAAATCCATGCTTTCAAACCACCTTAACCATCAATCTTAATTTTATAGTTCCTCAATTCAACACTTGCCACCCCGTCACATGTAAAGTATGCATACGTACAATATTGGTTGAAACCTCATATGCCATATGGGGATTTTCAATTAAGAGTTTATTACTATCGCAATTATTCAGCTGTAATACATATTGTTTGATTGTTATTCTTTAGATTAACTACCGTGTGGAGTAATTTATTTCGATTATCATTCAAATATTTTCTCTTGTTTTCAAATTCCATTTAGGAGAACTGAAATACAAGTGTTTTATATTCCACCAAGAAGTAATTATGAGTCAAGTTGAGTTGAGAGGTGTGGACGGCTCTTAACAACGAGGTCTTGAGAGCAGATGAGGGTGAAATGAGGTGAGAATCGAGCAGCACAAAAATGTAAGGGCGGGGGGAAACGAGACATCGAGAAAACCCGTCGACCAGTGCCAAATTTCTGGAGTGACCCAGCTGGGGATTGAACAAGGTTCGCCTTGGTGAGAGGCGAGCATTCTAACTGCTCAGCTACAGTGGCCCTTGCAGTAATCATGAAACTGCAGCCAAACTAACGGCAGTTTTACATGTGTAGAGCTAGAATGTTGCTGAAAGGCAACAATAATAGAATAGTGTATCCAAACTTATAACATGTTGGGTATAGTAATGATAGCAGCAGAACATTTTTTGTAGTATCCAACATATGGACCGTAAGCCTACTATCCAAACATACACATAGATTACTTTTTTTTACAGATAAATATTTTATTAAGGGTGTCATGAAAGTTCTATATAAACATCGAGATACAAAATCTGTGTATTTTTTTTTAAAGATTTAATAGTGGGTTAACCCACATCTACAAGTTTCTTGTATTATAAATGGCAGTACAACATTTCAAATTACTGCTGCAGTGTATCACTGATTTGCATGATTTGTGGACACATGAACTTTGCTTAGTATGATGAAAAAACCTCTCCCTCCATTACTTGCAAGTGATGATGAAAGAGGTCTCTGCCAGAAACCAGAGTTCCTCATGTTACTTCTAGAGCAGCTTTGACTACGCATATCCTGGCAACCATAGTGCTCAAGTGTTAAACCACAAGCCAAGAGAATAATGTACACGTAATACATACAAATAAATAGCCCAAATATCATAACTGCAACTGGTGTGTGTCTACACAAATAATAGAGAGCCTCCACGCAAGGCTCTACTTGAACTGACTTATTGCGCGAGGAAAAACAAATACGATTTTTGTTTCCAATAAGGACCCACAAAGGTTAGGATATAAAATACAGAGTCCAAAGACTGCAACATCCACGTCACAGGCAGACACATGGACTGTGGATGGATGGTTGGATGGATGGATACAACACTTATCACCAAGCCAAAAAAGAAATAATACCTCGAAGAATTTTTCCAGGTTGTTTTCTGCAAAATGCTTCATGATATTCATCACATCATCTTTCTTGATTCTCTGCTTTGTCACAATTTCAGGCACTTCGAAACCCAAACTCTGGCATTCTTCCTGGAATGTGTTGGCAGTTCTTTCAAAGTTGTAGCTAGCAAGGAACTACAACAGGAAAACATTAACACTGCCAAAAGATGGGAGATAATAAAATTATACATATAGTAAACAGTAAACAATACACATGAACTCTCTCAAATACATATAGAGACTTTCGCTTATATGTGTACATTTGGTATTTTGCACTTAGGAAAAATATCTGGTAGCATTTTAGTGGCAACAATGTTTTTTTACATATCAACTTTGTATAACTGCTGCAATAGCAAAGTATCTACATTCTCATAATAATTTGTTCTCACATTACTGCAGCAGGGCATCAATAACGTGATAAACATAAAAGGTCACTATAAACACCAAAACAGTCAAGCTTCAATAAAAATGCATTATACACAAACATCTGCACTTAGTCAACAACAGCATCAGTCTTCAAGTAAATGTAACACCTGACTTGCACTTGCAACTAAACAAATCAGAAAGTAGTGCCCGTGCAGCTTGAGGGGAAGAAACATAGCGGGAGAGATGTGCACGGGGTAGAGGAGGGCTCGTACCTATGTGACTGATTAGTTGTTGGTGGCAAGAAAACATCTTGGTACTGCTGATATCATAAACACCTAATAATCCTCATCATTTTGCATTTGTAATGCTGGCATTGTTTGAAAATAATATTTATTTATTACATTACTTAGTGTGCCATCCAACAGTACAAACCATTAACAGACTTGCACAAGAACATACAATATAAAAAACAAACACATAGGCCTAACATAATGACAAACATAAAAAACAAACATGACATAACAATTATTTGCTCAGTTGAATTATTTTAATAAAACCATAAATACTATAACATAGGATAACTAATGGTAATTATATTAAGTTAGTGAGTGTAAACCTCTGGAGGTGGTTGAAATTAATAAAACAAAAGTTTGGAACATTATCATATTATTGTATTCAATATTTATTCAAGATTAAATGAGCAAAACAATAGACACAAACATAAGACAAAAACACAGACACAAGACACAAACAACACAAAAATACAGACACAAGACACAAACAACACCAAAACACAAACTAACATAAGAATTAACACAATGATTGCAATATATAAGAAAAAAAAATCAAGAATTGACTATTTAATGGAACCAAATTATTAACTATTATAATGTTTATAAAGTTCCAAGACGGTAAGTTTTCTACTTAAAAATGGACCAAAATTGGAAAAATAATTACTGAAGTTGATAACACACCTATTAACCAGGTATTTTTATAAGTTAGAGTAGAATAAGTATACAAGATTCTATGGGTGTATATTAGAATTTTTAAGCAAACTTTTGTATTAACAGCAGAAGAAGATAAGCTAAAATTAATTAATTAAAAATAATGCTTCATTGATATCACAGTGTTCTTTTAGGTCTGTGTTTTGAATCAGATAAGTAAGTTTCTATAATTAAAATCTACATTGGTTGGAAATCTATTAAAAATTAATTAAAATCCTTTTTTTATATATTTTCTAATCTATAGAGTCGGTCAATGTAATGCAGTTACTTATCAAAGAACAATAGTCCAGTCTAGATCTAAGAAAGGAGTAGTATAAACATAACAGAGAATCACAAAATGAAGCAGAGAAAGTAATAAATTTAATTAAACCTAATGTACGGCTAATCACGCCACAATCTCGTGTATATTCAATCTTTTAATTAAGACATTATTAACATAATATTTATAGAAAGTAGGATTTGTTTTCCTTGTCAATGATATATAAACATATTTATGTTGAGTCCATTGCATTTGCAGTACACTAAATACTAATTACTAGCAGTAAACAGTAACTGTAGCAGTAAACAGTCATTGCCATCCTTAATATTTTTATAAATCTTTAAATTATCAACATAAAGAAGTGTACGTGAGTGACTTATTACGTTGGCAATTTTGTTTATAAAAACATTAAAGAGTAGCTGTGCCAAGGTACTTCCTTGTGGAATACCAGAGGATTCACTACGAGATATTGAAAAAAAAATTTTCTATTTCGACAATCTGTCAGAAAAATAGTTAGAAAACCATTTGATACACGAAAAGTCAAGACCTTTTGGTTGTAATTTATTTAGGTTAATTTGACGTTGACAGGTGACAAAAGCTTTTTGTAAATTGAATAGAATGACATTAACTTGATTTCTTGCTGTTACTTCAGAGTATAAATCGTCTACTAAATTGTACAAATTAGAAGTTGTAGTTTTTCCTATTTGAAAACAGTGTTGACAATCATTTATTAAATGTTTAGTAAAAAATTATAAATGATTATAAATTACTATTTTGAATACCTCGGAGAAACTACAATAAATATGGGGACCACTATTGCTTGTTTCCAAGGATTAGGAAATTTACCGCTTGAGAGACTATAGTTAAAAATGTGAGTTAAAATAGGGGTGAAAGTGTCAGCACAACCTTATAATTATTATAAAGTTGGGGATGTCATCAAAACCAGTTGCCTTGCTACTTTGAGTTTTTTTATAGCCCAAAGAACCATATGCCCCGTGTAATAATAGGAGAACATATACCTAAATTATTTACGTGAATATTTGACCGTAGGTTATTAGTAAATGAGGTTTGTACATACACTTTAGCAAAATTATTTGCAAAAATATTAGGAAGTACATCTGAATCCTGAATCATTTTACCATTTGAGGTCAAGGTAATAGTTTCTCTGTATTCTTTTTTCTTGATTTTTACATAGTTCAAGAATTTACTGGGATTACTTTTCAGGTAATCGTTTTGGATTGCCAATATTTCTTATCAATTTTAATTTTTTCCTTGATCATTTTCCTAAATTCAGAAAAAAGGGAATAATTATATTCTGAGTATGTTTTTTTAAATAGCCTATAGAAATGTTATTTCCTTTTTAATAATTTGATAAAATCCTGAGAAAACCCAACGGGTTATTTATTTTTTGGCATTTAGCCTTCTGAATAAAATAATTTATTATAACCAAATTGTAAATTATAGGTCACGTAATCCACCATAGAGTTAATATATTCCATTTGGAAAATGGGATGCCAATCAAAACTACTGATAAGTATACGGACAAATAGTCAACCTTTTGATAATATCTATTGTAAGTGTAATTGTTATATTTGGTTTTATAAAAATCTACTATACCCTGAAAAAGTAGTGCAGGGTGATATTTATCTTCCTCATTGATTGGGTCAATGGATTTTTCAATGTTAATATGAAAATTAGCAAAGACTAGATCTAATAATTCAGAAAGTGGTTTAGAGTAATTATTACGCTGTTAAAGGTTAAGTCAGCTAATTAATTGTAATAGATATTGACCTTTTACTTTATTATAATAATGAACAATGTTTTGAGTGTGAAGAGTTTATCAAATGATGCCTGGAAAGTGAAAATCGGCCACAATTATTATTTGATGAGAGTAATCTGCTAATTTAGCTTCTAGAAAAGTAAAATAATCATTAACATCATCAACTGATAATTGTACAGAAAGATAAATATTTCCAGTTAGAATTTTACTAACATTATTACTTATAAATTCAACCCAGATTGACTTTATGTTTTCATTAAGAAGTTCAAATTTTTGTTCAAAATAAGAATAATATAATTGATTGATAGCTATTAAAAACTCCCCCACCTCTATTAAAGTTAGCTATATTAGCATCACTGTCTTTACATAAAATGCTATAGTGATCTGGAAAGTAATGTGAATCTATACTGTGATTATTAAACCAAGTTTCCATTAAGCAAATAACTGAATAGTCAGTATTGTTAATATTTTGTGAAAATATAAGGGATTTGGTTCCAAGACCTCTGACATTTTGATAGTATAGATCAAATTTCCTAAGCAGCATATATTTTTAATAACGACATCTCCGATTGCCTGAACATAGTCTAGTGTGTTTCAATTTTAGCTAGTCTGGCAGTTTCGTTACATTGTTTTTCATTTGAGGATTTGGACACTCTGACAGTGCTGAAAGTTGATAATTTTGGAGTCTTCCATAGAAGGGACTTATTAGACAGCCGGCAAAAACACTGTGTTGAAAATGTGATCAAAATCTGATTCGACCAATGCTACTCAGAATATCGAGTAGGAATTATATAGTTCTGAGTTTAGCCACTTTAAATTGCCTTCATACAAGGTTTTGCAGTTCTAGGAACTGTTTTTATATTTATATTATTTCGTGCCGACGCCATCAGGTGAGACACGAGACGAACTATGACACAAATTACTTACTGATGATATAGGCGCCCGCGGTGCTACCCAATCACCGCACTGGTGAGACTCAGGGTTCTCAGGGATGCTGTGGGTTCTATGTGTCCATCTCACCCGAGTGTACTTACGATAAACGTTTGCCATACTAAACTTCAATACTTAACATTTTTAACACTTGAAAAACACAGGTGGCAAGGACACTGTCTCTACAAAATAAAAGAATGAGTCACTGTGAGACTTGTTTTATTTATACCGTGCGTGCAAATCATGTGCCATGAAATTTAATTATATAACTCGGTCGTATTTAGCTAACTCCGCTTGGGTGCTCCCCAGCCCACAATTACACTAGCATACGCCTAAATGAATGAGCTCACCATGGTGTATGAAAACGCAATCTTCACAAGGGATGAGAGTCGATAGCCGCTAGGGTGAACTGACAATTTTTCCCTGAACACAGGATACGGTGAATTACACAATGAACCAACTGATGATATATAAACATGTGTGATTACTTGGCATCACTAGCGCAAACTCGTCGGGGCTCGCCCTCCAGCACATGGGTAGTGTGGTGACAACCTATACACATAGTCGGCTAGGACGGAAGTAATATCACCATACAAAAGTACAAAATTACATAAATACCCCTAGAAGATGATGGGGCACGAGATGAGTATTCACAATAAACACGCACATACGTGAAAACAAGTTTAGATGGTACGGATGCCGCTGGATAATGTTCGTAGTGGACCACGTGGTGCAGGTGGATTTGCTATATTTCTTTGTGGAACCGGCAAATTAAACTCTGACAAATTGTTATTCTTGTTGAAAAAATTGTCCTCTTTATGATTAAAGCAGTTACAGGCTTGTAGTAGGCCTGATGGCGGCAAAAGCAAACAGTGAAGTGACCGCATGGTCAAACACAAAAGCATCAATTTAAATGAAAATTACATGGAACTCTGACTGACAATACATAGAATCCTGAAATAAATTATTGCACGCATGATATTACACAAATAAGCTCTCAAAGCGCAAGGATGACGCGAATATAGACTTGGCGGCGGTTAACCACGTGGTTGTATGTGAGATGGCCGTAAAATATTCAAACATTAAAAATACCCTTAAATACATACATGAAAACAAAGCCCTTGACATTACATGCAGTAATAATACAGAAATTATGATGGAACGCCTTTAGCAGAAGCAGATGCAGCGTGATTCAAGTTTCGCGGGTCGCACGACCTCTCCGGCATCTTTCTCCTCCTCCTCGATTAAGTTGAAAAATGCCACAAAGGTGAAATAAATTAGTTAAGTGGAAGCATAAAGCTGGGGAAATGTCTGGCAAAATGTACCCAAGCAAAGGTTAACCAGTATACTACAAGTACTATTGAAATCTACATTAGTGCTCAAAAGTTGCAGTGCGTACGTCACAGCATCTTACCTCGCCAGTTCTCGTAGACAGAATGCCCAGAGGCAAGCATGGCACGGACCTACCATGGCTGCCTACGGGGTTCACATAAGTGGAAGTGCTATGCACGCTAAGTAAAACTTTTATGTATTGTTTTATATTTTAGAACTTTCTTGTCAATTTTCTGTATTATTTTAATGTGACATTATAACGGCGTTCACACCGGAATATTGTTGTTCTTAATCTCTGTGCAGCGTGCACTCTGAATTCATAACCAAACATTTTTAAATTGACAACAAACACTTCAAAACATTTTAAGACATCTCAAACCCTGAAAATAAAATAACAAGACACATTTTATATTACAAAAATAATATTCCGTCAGGAAAGTCCCGATTCGAGCCTCTTTGTGCACATGCGTGTACACGTGACATGTGCATGGTGAGTGCCGCTATGGCATGGGCTCTAGCACCGCTGGCTGTTAGCCGGCGTCAGTACACCTAACTAAATCGATTTTCGAGCTGCCACTGGCCTGAAAGCAGAGGACCCGCTTTCTGTTGCTGCCTTTGTTCCACATCTGCTGACTAGCACAAAACCCTCGTCATCAGCAGCTGGCTGTGTGTGCAATTCATGCTGAGGAGCATCTGTTACATTCGCTCGTGTTGCCAACGAGACTGCCATGTTAAACCCTATTATTAATGTTACTTGTAGAGGTAGAAGCAGATTAACTTTTCTGCCAACCATTTCACTGAACAATTTATTTTGAAATTTTTTTGAGAATGGTGTGATACTCCAGAACCACACACGAAGCACACAGTTTTTTTTATTGGTGACTTGCAGGCTTTCAAACATTGCACCTAATAGAGAGTTGTCGCCTTTAAGGTCCTTAACTTCTTTTGTTAGTTCATATATCTTTTTTCGAAGTACTTCAAACATTGATTGAACACTATATTCCATGGTTTCTGCTATTTTTGAGGATGTATCTTCTTGACTGGAAGACTCGTTGTCCATAAGTGACACTAATGGCGAGGTCTTTATGATTCACTGTTGACTTATTTACCACACTGCTCGGCTTTCGTTTAGATGAAAACTAAACATATTTGTTGCATCATTGCATTTCACACATAAATACTCTTCATCATTGACAATGACAATGGAGACGCGTCCTGCATGAACCAGCACACTTGATAAATTTTTGCTTGTCGAAAAACGGTTTTCCGCATATAGAACATAAATCTGAGCTAGGGGGCATATAAAACTCCCGGAAGTCCAACTGTTTGGGTGTTTCTTACACTTTACCCACATATATTAGAAAAAAAAATCTTGCAAGAGCAGACGCGAAACACATCCTTCACTGACGAGCGCTGATCGACGAATAATAATAATTATTATTATTATAAAATGTCTTATGCATTTCTAAATACCAAAAAATGCAAAAAAAAATTTAAAAGACATGGTTAACAGGGTGGGGTTGGCAGGTGTTGGATTCGCCCCTGTACATACTTAAATCAAAATTAGACCTATGTGCTTTTGGCTGCTTACCACAGAATTATAACACACATATGACAACACTAAAATGGAGTTACACACACATGCATGTGCTAAAAAAGCAGTCATTATAAAATAATATTGGTCAGCAACTCACCTCATGTACAAGGTTGATACAACACTTGTCTGCAGCTGCCAGCCAAGGCACATCAGTCAATACGAAAGGTACTTCTTCACCATCACTGAAATGATGGATACACAAATTTAATGCACTTTAGCAAAGCAAAGATTGCACATTTCTCAGCATACAAGCAAATAGCTTTATTCGCTACAATTACTTCCATTTGCACATGTAACTCACTCGCATCAATTATAGAAACTATACGTTTGATTCTCATAAAGCATTCAGTACATGGCAAAAATTATTAAATAAAAACTAATAAATATTAAGACTAACAAAGATAAGCCTAAATGGGACAATTTATTATGAAGTGAACCTAATAAGGTTAATTAGTAACCACTGTGTCAGCTTTAAACACTAAGATGATAATACCATACTATTGGGTATGAAACTACACAATTTATGAAACAAAATTTTGGGCATTAAGTAGTTTCATGGTGCAATAAAAATATAATAAATTTTATTGTTTCTGCAATACAAGATGTTTAACTCTTTCTTGGCCCCTTATGGTTGCTCATAAAATATGAAATGTGCAGACATACATTGGTATATGAGAAGCCTAGTGATGTCATTGGAGGTGGTGTTATAGTCTCTCTAGTCTATGAATGGGCATGCACATAGCTGTGACCTCTCCTTAGGGAGCAGGCCACGCATTAACAAGGGGAATCTAAGGTAACTGAAAGGAAAGCAATCGGATACAGATATTACATTTATTAAGTACTAACTCAAATTCAAGCAAGCCTCAAGAAGCTTCTCAATCAGATAGCATCTTCTACAACCAATCAACAAGTAAGTCGCATACAGCAGCTACAGTTATAGCCTCTCCACAGGGCGCTGATGCCCTTAATTAAGCTTGAGATAGCTTTAATTAAATGTCACTAAACAGTGCTCGTATGGAGCTTACGCCGTCACGAGTCACGCGCCTTATCGTGTCTTACGTCGCCCTATCAGGGATTCAATAATTACCCGATGTCTCATTGCTGTAGTACAGTTCTCTCGATGACTGGCTCTCATCTGGCGTCAAAGGTGGACCACGGGATGCGGTCCTCTTGTTTGGGCGTCTCACGGGCAACAGGCAAGATGACGCTCAGAGCCTCCAGCGCCCTGAGCTTATACACGACCCCTCTGACCATGTGCTCGATACCCAGAATTTGTTATTTAAAACAGAGGCTCAGCTGGCTACCCTCGCAGGAGCTGGTTCCAGCAAGACCCCCTCTCTTACGAGCGTACAGATGCCCTCGTCTGGAGTACGGGTGATACGGTGCAGGGGATTGGTCAGGTCAGGGAGTTGATCCATGAAGCGTTGTAGCTATGCCTTGGATATCCAAGCCCTGGTGGAGTTGTGGAGCCTGTGGAAAAGAGCTGTTGTGCAAGCGTGATTCCAAAGTTGAATTTGTGTTAAGTTGAAGGATTTCATAAATACCCCCCTCCCCCCCTTGTCGGCGATTCCCTAAGGTGGTGTCAGGCACGTAGAGTCGGGCATGTGTTACATGAGCGGCAGTCTGTGGCAATACTAAACCACTTTAGTTATATTCTGATTAGAGCCGATGCAGCTGAGTCACTGCTTTATATACAGTCAGTGTAAGGAAATATGCCTTATGTTACAATATTGTTACACTTTTCAATATCACTTGTTGTGATTTGCTTAAGATACAATGATATAAATGTGGTACATTATATACATTTAGCTTATGATTTTATGGCTTTTTATTCTGGGTTGCCAGAATATAAGTTGGTACACACCATAGTATTTAATTCTACTCAGCCTTATTATAAAAATTTATGTACATTTTTGTGGTTTCCTTAACATCTATTTGTACAGAATTTTCTGTGCTTCAATGTCATTTACATTACACTTGTGCTCTAAATTATGACAAAATTATTAATTAGCTACTACTAACAGTACTAACCACCTTAATTCAGTGGTTGGTTGCTATTGCTTTCATGTTGGTTATTGGGGTAGGGAAGGGTAGTACTCGACTCCACTGTAGACTAAAGATTCCCTTAAAAATAAAATGTACTTGTTAACCCAGCATCGAACATATGAAGATGGGGATTGTGGGTAGAGCGCTCTTAAAACGCAACAGTAGGCAATAGCGCTGTTATATCCAATCAGATGTAACGTTAATAAAGACTACAGTAAGGCATGCTAAATGTATGGTTATTTCAAACCCTTTGCTATTTACGTCTTGGTTTGAATCTATGTGCTTACATAAAATAATTACAAATTCCTTTTCATTTTACAAAATGGTGAAACTGTACATAATTAATACTTTGATGACATCCATATTTACAGGTGTTTATATATACTTTCAAGCTTAACAGTATTCAAGATTTAAAAATCAAAATTACTTCTATGAGTTGAGGGTCCCATGTTTACTGATATGGCGAGAATTGCCGCGCGGCTGTGATTGCCGCCTAAACGCATTCTAGTGCGTAAAAAGGTACCTCAGCCATGGAAGTGCACACGTACTGCACTCTACACATTCTTTGTTGCGGCAAGTGTGCCTATGGTTGCGACATGATAGTGCTTCTTACTTTGCCCGCTAGATATCATTGAGTTTCGCAATGTCCGCCGTGCTACAGAACAGTGCGTGGTCTGCTGGACTTTGTGCGCTGTGCTATTAAACACTATATATTTATAGTCATATCTCTTTACATAACATGACTGAAACACAACTAATCCATAATTTTATGCGCATGTTTTCGCTTACACTTTCTAGCCTGCTATGCGCCTTGAAACGCTTTAATACAACTGCCTGTGTGCACGTGCCTTAAATTTTATATTGTCTCTCAACACTTTGACGTATTCTCCTGTAAAAGAGTACCTTGTTTTTTTATTAGCATTCTTGGAGGAATTATACTGAGTTGTCCGCCCACGTGATAACTTTCTCACTTTAAGGTTGTGCTGCTTTAGCCATATTGTTCATTAGTATCACAATTTTTATCAACTTATAACAAATGCCTACTAGCACTAGTGTCAGAATTATAATGGTGGAATAGTTGATGTAATTATAGTACCTTAGTTAAACTATGCCTATGATTAACATGAAGTATTTAGTGTCAATTTTATGCATTTTTCCTTCTAAAATATTGACACTATTGGCTCAAAATAAGTAAGGAAGCTTTTATTCTGTTTGCAGCACATTGTTAAACAATATCACCTGAGCCACCCTTGGTTACGCTTGCTGTCCCTTCCCTCATATGCTGTAGCTGTAACACAGGTTTTTGTAACTCTTTAATTGTAAGAGCAATGTTTCAGTGGTTATATCGACGTGTGTTGTAGGCTGATTCTCGCGCCAGCGATTATGCCCTGTTGCAGCCGAGCGAGGCAGTTGCTCTTATCTCTTGGAGCATGCGGTTATGTTGACAGATGCGGTGTTCCAGACTTAGTGTGGGATAGCTGCTCGCCAACGGCTACGTGAATTAGGACAGCATGTTCCATGCACCTGGCTGCAGTTTCTGAAGGCTGCACTGAAACTTGTAATTTCTGTATTAGTTCCTATTCTTTTATTTATTTCATAATTTGGGGCATGGCATGCTTTTAATATTTCTGAGAAACTCCTCTCTCATGCAAAATATATATCTTAATAGTTAATTTCATTCTCGACATTAACAAACTTTTAATTACTTGAAACCCTATCTCAAACAATGATGATTTTTGACTGACTGCTGTGTGTGCATATAATTAATTTTATTCAAATATTAGCAATATTATACGTTAGTTTTAAGAAATACTTAAAATTACAAATACGTAAATAAAATCTAAAACTAAGCTGTCGTAAACCTGGAATATTTAATTTATTTAACGTCTATCAGCACTTACAAAACATGAAACAATAAAATACGGGGAGCAGAAATCTGCACTCATAATTTTACTCTCACGTCTATTTTGCGACGTGCCCTCATGGTACACACGTTACATACTGTGTAATGATAATGACCTACAGTAAATGTCCAACTAATCTTTATAATCCGCTCATCTCGTCCTTTTGGCTGGAGCACCTTGACAGCACAAAAGAAAATATACCTGGTCTTGCACTTGTGTGCAAAACCATGGGCTGTATTGGTCGGTTCACTACGCCGCCATATGCCCTACTTCCTGCATCCCACGCAAGAAAAGTTTGACCTGCTGAGTAAAACATCATTCCACTAAAGTAATTCGATCTCAGATCTGTTCCTACAGTTGGCATATCAATTTAATGACTGGTACAGCGTAACTCAGGTATGTCTGGGACCACGGAAGTTGGCTAAGCTTACGGATCGTCGCACTGCTTGGTTAGATGGTGAGCAATTCATCCCATTCCGTAATACCATTAAAATGATTGAAGTGCATGAAAATGTTAAAACTAATGAAACTCTTATGCCTGTATGGATTGGACACACTTTATCGCGTATCATACACGAAAGCATTTCAATATTACCTACTACCTCTTATGTGACAATTGCAGAATACATTAAACTGGCAACGAATTAACTCGCGTTATAAATTAACGTAACACTGCATGTTTATACCTGATAATTGTTTCTAACACTTAATTTTGTCTACAGCACATAATCAATTTACTTATGACGTATTACGTCCAATACCTTATTATCTTTAATACAAGATAGTTATTTTGCACACACAGACATTTTACTTTTTATGTTTGTTTACTCTGTTCAAGTCTTTATAAAAATTATTGTTTTGTTTGTCGAGAATGAATCCAAGGATTGATATTTCTTTTATTTATGTTCACAGAAATATGTCTTTACTTAGCTATATGAAACTTACTTTAGTGCTATACACAATGCTATAAGACAAAGATGTCATTAATTTTTTTATTTAAACATTGAAATGTTCAGTACTGAATGAGTTAAAATTAAAGATGTGTCTAAAAGATTTTTCATTAACCTTTACATAGTGTAACACTCTTAACTAATTTTTAATTACTCATGTCAATTGCTGTTCTGGCTAGCCCGACTAGGACATGCGGCGTTGACGTTTGGACGTAGCTTACGTGACATTCGTCCTTGCCGGTCAGTGGGATTTGAATGTTGTTGTTATGGGATCTGTAGCTCAGTTTCTCCTTGTCATCATTGCCACCATTTTCCATGTTTGTGTTATTTGTAGTATATTGTATGTTGTTAGTATCATTTATTGGGATGCGTAGTTTCACTTCCGCTAATCCGAAACTTCTTTTGAAGTTTTTGAACATGTCCTTTGTGTGTGTGTTAAATTATTCTGTTTTTTTTTTTTTTTTTTTTTCCCAGAAAGAGCGGGCATTCCCGGCTCGATGCCCTTGGTAAAAACACAGCGCACACTTCATAGCTGCCAGCAACCGTGGTCTTATGAAGGCTGCATGTGCGCTGACGTCACGATCGCGGTGACATGTGCATTCCACGGGTCCGATCTTGGCTTGCAGCGCCGCTTCTGCGGTGTCTACAGTCTCGGGTTTCAAGGGCACTGTGTTTTGGTGATGTTGATGCAGTGTCCTTGTGTGTGGTGTTGGGATTCCCCATGTTTGTCCCTTGACTTGCATTCTTGAGCTTTGAAGGTGATACCCGACGTCCTAGTTTCGAAAGGTATCACGTTTGGCTCGTTCCTGTGTAACTTGACTTTTATGTACCTGAGGTTGATGAAATTTCACGGGGTGCGAATTGAATTGAGGAATTTCCGTGTACGATAGCATCAAAATACTTTTACTAAAAAGCGCCTCGTAGGCATTAATTACCCATCTTACTTTCATGTCAGGAGAGACTGTTCTTTGCATGCGTCTTTCTGGGTGCATTTCGACCTGCGGGCGGTCCTGAATTTCCAGTACGTCTCTTAAGGACCCTGTTTGACTGTTGCATATGTGAACCTGTTGTTGCGTACAATGTTTCCACTGGTGTTGTATTTGTGCCCATTGTGCTCTTAAGGGACTTGTCTGTTTGTGTGATGTGTACCGGAATTGGTTGTGGTATGTCTATCTTCTGTATTGTTCGCTTCTCTGTGGCCTGTATAGTTGTTTCTGATGTGAATTGGCATAATGCCATGGGTGGAGTGTTTGTATTGTTTTTGAAAAGCATTTACGTGTGTGTGAGAGTCTTCTTGTACTAGCACGTCAGTGTTCTGTTTGGTCAATTCTTGTTGTAGTGTGGCTAATTGACTTACCAATGTATTTATTTCTGTTTGAATTGCAGTGTTTTCACTGTCTCTGTTCCTGTTATGCACGAGTTGGTTGTGATTGGGTAGCTCAAATTCAACATTTTTCAAATACTGGAGCAGCTGTTCCAGTGTGTCGTTCTGGAGTCGTGTCAATTTATCTGCAATTTGTGGTAATGTGGATCTCCAAATGATTTTAACGAAGTCGTCCTCTGGCAAGTTGGGCTTACATTTATTTTTATAAAACATGAGATTTTCTACATGAGCTTAAGAGCTTTGTTCTGGTTTTTGTTTTGTGTTGTAGAGTAATTTTGTGTATCTGTCAATTTCATTGATGGGTGTGAAAACTGATTTTAATTTTTTTTCTACGTGCAGCCATGTTAACTCTCCTGTGTGAGAGTAGTAAAAGTTTTCGTATGCTCGTTTAGCAGTGCCTCGCAAGTAAAATGCTATACGCCTGCATTTTTCGATTTCTGACCGACCTCCCATTTATGAGTTATATGTGTTCAGAAATTCGTTAATGTCTTCATCCTTGTCTTCTCTTGTCCCCTGTAAATGTGGGAATGGCTTCAGTGAACTTCATATTTATTTGAGGTGGCTGTTGTATTTCAGGGGGTGGCGGTAATTGTGGCACACCTGTAGTTTCATTAATGTTGGGTGGTTTCATACACGGAATTCACATAGTGGTGTTCTAGATTTTCATTTATACTGGTGTAGACATGTCCGGTGGGTGGGATTGAAATTAAAAATGGCTGTGTTGTCTGTAGTGATTGTAATGGGCGGGGTCACAGATACCCGCTCATGCTTGTTTGGTATAAGGTATATTCACTGGTGTCTGAGAAGGAATAATTGAGTACCGACTCTTGTTGTGTAGATGCTGTGTTTAAAAGTTCAGGTAGTGTTGTAAGTTATCTTGTTAATTCGTTTTGTTGTGCTCTAATACGCGCTCGGCTTCGCTTGTGCTGATTATTATTGTTTTAATGAATTTTGTTAGTTTCTTGGATGTTGATTTGCCTTGTTTGCTCATGGCTGCATATTAGAGTGGTGTAGTGTCGTGTATTCTGTGTGGTACACTCTCAATAATAAGGCAAGCTTTTCTACTCTATACTATTTCTACATTGCTATACAGTTGTGGAAATTTGCAAAAGCAAAAGTTACAATACGGTCCGAAGAGCGGATCCGTGTTTTAAACATGCATTAATTTCTTTAAGCAAGCGCACACACTTATTCTAAGGCATAAACTGGCCGACTGTTCAGCCTGGGAGCTTTTTGCAACGCAACAACTCTGACTTGCGTGCTCTGATGGGGCTGCGAATAAAGTGCTGACTGACACAACAACACTGGTGTGAATAAGTGCTTACTATTGCTTTCAAAGTTTACTACTCCAGATGCGTTGACCCGGTCTACACAAAGGAATTAAACCCTAAAGGCAAGTGGACGGCACTACGCATTTTTACGAATTACTTTACTTTACTGTATCCAATTTACTTTATTTAACGTTAAGGGGGGGTTGGAAGAGCCGAGTGCTTCCACCATTTTCTGTGACCTCTCCTTAGGGAGCAGGCCATGCATTAACAAGGGGGATCTAAGGTAACTCAAAGGAAAGAACTCATACAGATATTACATTTATTAAATACTAACTCAATTACAAGCACGTCTCAAGTAGGCTTCTCAATCAGATAATAACTTCTACAATCAATCAACAAGTAAGTCGCATATAGCAACTACAGTTATAGTCCCTCCACAGGGAACTGATGCCCTTAATTAAGCATGAGATAGCTTTAATTAAATATGGCTAAACAGTGATCGTATGGAGCTTACACCATTGCTAGTCCCACACCCTATTGTGCCTTACGTTGCACTACCAGGGATTCAATATTTACCAGATGTCTCATTGCTGTAGTACAGCTCTCTCAACGACAGGATCTTGTCTGGCGTTGAAGGCTGACCATGGGCTGCGGTCCTCTTGTCTGGGCGTCTCACGGGCAGCGCCTCCGGCGGCAGCAGGAAAGATGGCCCCCATAGCCTCCAGTGCCCTGAGCTTATATACAAGTCCTCTGACCTCGTGCTCGACCCCCCCCCCCCCCCCAGAATTCGTTATTTAAAACAGAGGCTCAGCTGGCAGAGGTCACTCCATGCTTCGCCACAGCGCGACGCTGGGCTACCCTCGCAGGAGCTGGTCCCAACAACATGCATCTAGAAAATTTATCATTACCTGTAAGATTGTGATTGTTTATTCTGAGTTCTTGTTGTCATAATACACTGATACTGTAGTGGTTCAGTTTGTTCCAGTATAATAGGAGTCAGTACCCAGTGGAGCAGTATGTGTTTATTGTCAACAAGTATTGGTAAACAGTGTCCTTAAAGGCATGCCAGCAACAATTTATTGTACAGTTTGGAGGCTGGAAACAACCTGCAAAGTTGACCATTCCATAGTAGGTGAAGAAACTGGCAAACAATGGGAACACTGTTGGATATGCATAAAGGAGGATGTCCAAAACTGCCAGACGCAACAGTGCTGGAAATGAGAAACAGATAGCTGGCCTCACCAAAGAAGATGTTGCATAGACTGTCACAAGAAATAGGATTTTCCGCACATGTCAACAAGCTGCCAAAAAAGCAAAGCTGCATGTGTATTGTGCTACTGCAGTGCAAGAATTGCCACCTCCTGACAAAGTGAAAAGAATCAATTACTGCTGTTGGTTCCACCAGTTTGTTGTGCACATCCAGGACTCCTTGACTACACATGGTTTTTTCAACGAAACATGGTTCCATCTCAGTGGAGTTGTTAATTCCAAGAAAACCTGGTTTTGGGTTGAGGAGAATCCTCACACTGTGAATGAAAAACCTAATCATGATAAAATAAATTGGAGTGAGATGCCTTTATCAAGGCACCACATTATCTTCCCTACCTTTTTCAACATGGCAGTGGATACCAACGTCTACGTGGATATCTTCCAAGAGCTTGTGAATCAGTTAGATGAAATGTAACTCTGTACTGGCTATTTTCAGCAGGAAGGTGGCGCTTGCCACACTTCCAATGCTAGCATAGCGATAAGTTGTGTCCTCCTCTGAACACTGGTCAATTCCAAAGAACTTTGGCCATCCAGACAACCTGACCTTACCTCTCCAGATTTCTTCCAATTGTGCATGCTCAAAGGAAAGTCTATCGCAACATGTCATGGACTATCATACAACTGCAAGACAGCATTTAGCAGGAAATTGATGCTGTGACTCCTGATGTGTTGATGAGTACCTTCCGTAACATGGTAAGGCACGAGCAGGCACGCTTTGATGCTAGTAGCAACCATTTACAACATTTAGTGTGTTGCTACCATGCATCCCATGCACGAAGATATGTCTGTAGCATATTTCATTACATTATGACTAACCTGTTTGATATTTATGAGCGAACGTCAGGGACCAAGAGCAAATAAAACATCTTACATAAGAAATATCATTAAGACTGTGTAACATGAGTGTTTTGTTGTGGATGAATTCAAAATAAAATACTTTGAAATTAACCATGAAATGCATCAAGCTGTAATATTGTACCCCATTATATGATAAAATGGACTTTAGTTTTACTTTCATGATATTTAATTTTTTCTTCAGGGATTAGAGTGTACTTTGCAGTAGCAATATGTAGTAAGGTTTGGATGTACAACATAACATAAACAAGCAGGAGACAAGTTCTTCAGGCAAACATCTTGAAGGGGGGAAAAACACTAATTATACCTACTGAGATGCAGTAACAGTTATAAGTAACTCAAGAAGAAAATAGCCAAATTCCATTATTACTGTTAACTACACAAATTATGAATAAACTAAGCTGCTATAATTCAATCTATTGTGCAGTTCAACTCTGACAAGACAGACATCTTGGATCATGATGTAACGGCTGGTCATGAATGTGCAAAGGACAGCAATCCCTGGCCAGCCAGTACGTGCTGCCTCTGAACTGTGAACCTGGCTGGGAACCTCCACTGCCTGGTTCCCTTGTTGTCTCTGTCTTGGTGCATACCAGTGTTGTGGCATGGTTGGACCCAGAGACCCATGACATCTCAATATCAGTTTGACCAAATGTGTCTCCTCATGACCACTTTTTCCACTAGAGCCAGCGTACGCTTCTCTATGCCTGCCCCTTTTTTGGGTGTCAGATAACCATTGGATGTAGGTGACACAATCTCGCACATTGATGGCTAGTGGAAGTGACAAACACAGATCCAGTACACCACCAATACTGTGATGTAAAGACATTACCCAGAAACCTTATCCTGCCTACTGGACATTTTTGTGACAAGCCTCACGATTCAGCATGCTGGTGGCTTCAGGATGTGTAATGCACAGACCCAGCATGCAACCAGCACTGGGACGCGAAGGAAAAGTAACAGGATGCGAAAGCACAATACAACCATCCTATTGTTACCCTACCAGGCATATGCACAATGTGCCTTATGACCCAGCATTTTGGCAGCTCCTGCATGCGCAATTGCACAGATCCAGTACGCCACCAGTCCTGCGATGCAAAGGCATAACCAGAACAGTCTATTTTTGTCCTACTAGGCATCCACACAACATGCCTCACAATCCAGCATGCTGATGGCTCTGGGATGCACAAAGTACAGATTCATCATGCCACCAGCACCAGGATGCGAAGACACAACCCAAATAGCCTACTTTTGCATTACCAAGCATTAGAATGACATGGATAATGGTCCAGCATGCATGTAGCTCTGGGGTGTGCAAAGCACAGATTAGCATACCAGGATGCAAAGGCATGATCTGAGCAGCCTATAATTGCCCTAATATGTGTCAGCATGGCATGCGTCATGAACCAGCAAGCTGATGTTTCTGGGATGCACAAATGTACAGACCCAGCTACCAGCACTGGGATTTGAAGATACAACCTGTATGCTCTATTGTTGCCTAGCCTGACTGGAAGTACTCGTCTACCTTTCTGTTATATTGTAAATCAAGATTCCTTTCTGCTCCCTGTTCCTAATAGGGATTCCCCGCGCTCTCCGAATGTCTGAGCAGAGAACTGACGGTATGTCGTGGTGTAAGGTAAGGTTAAATTGGTTTCCAGGAGCGGTAAACTCATTTACCGGGGAGTTTGGATGATGAGGTTTATATTTATACAACCCTATCACCGGATGTACTTCCAGGACCCACCAAGCCACCACTTCCGGGCGGTAAAAACTTCCGGTTACAACCAAGCACAATGTACTATCGCAACTGATAACATCCTGTTACATGCAACATACACACAAGTGCAAACATGTTGACCAACATAAACGTTTGATCCACCAACATAAACACAATTACTCCTTTTGGGCATGTTAAAGGGATCAGATCGGGAAGTCAAGAGGGGGGAATAAATTTAACCTTTTTGAATGTCTTTTAACTCTAATATTATTTATTTTGACGCCGTCGGGTGAGACACGAGACAAACAATGACACAAATACTTACTGGTAATTTGGGCACCAGCGGTGCTCCCAATCACAACACTATTGAGACTCCAGAATTCTGAGGGATACTGTGGGTTCTGTGTGTTCGTCTCACCCGTGCGTACTTACAAACATGTAGGCAATACTAAACTTTTTACTAAACATCACTGAAAATAAACACTGAATAAAATATAGGTGGCTAGGGCAATGCCACTACTGAATAAAAGAATTAAGTTCACTGTAGACTTGTCTTAATTGATATTATTCATACACATCATCAACGTGCCAATGAAATTATTATCTCAGTCATGACTAGCCAATTCCGCTAGGGTGTTCCCCAGCCCATAATTAATCTAGTGCACGCCTAGATGGATGATCTCACAGAGATACGTGAAAGCGCAGCCTTCACAAGGGAAGAGAGCCGACAGCCGCTAGGGTGGACTGACTGTTTTTTCCGTGAAGACAGGACATGGTGAATTATAAATGAAACCCTTAATACATATTAACACATATTAACTCGGCATCACTAACACAAACTCGCCGGGGCTCGCCTTCCAGCACGTGGGTAGTGTGGTGACGGCTTATACATAGAGCCGACTAGGACGGGAATAATTGCACAGTACACTAATTATAAAATTATATAGACCCTTGAATGATACATGAAACAAGATGGGACACGAGATGAATTTCACAATAAACACACACACACACACACACACACACACACACGTGAAAACAAGTTTAGATGGTGCGGATGAAGCTAGATGAAGTTCATAGTGGACCCTGTGGTGCAGGTGAAATTGCAATATTTCTGCATGGAAACGGCAAACTAAGATCAGATAAAATATTATTCTTGTTGAGAAAATGATTCGCTTTATGATTAGAGTGGTTACAGGCTTGTAACATGCCTGATGGGAGTAAAATCAAACATTGACGTGACCGCGTGGTCAAGCACAAACAGCATCAATTTACGTGAAAAATACATTGAACCCTGAAAAAATTGACATAGAACCCTAAAATAAATGATGGCACATACAATGTTTAAATAAGCTCTTAAAACGTAATGATGGCGTATACAAAGACTTGGCTTTGGTAGGCCACGTGATATTGCCGTAAGATATTCAAACACGAAAATTACCCTCAAATACATACATAAAAATAAAGATCTTAAAATTGCATGTATCAATAATGCAGAAGTTACAATGAAACACCATAAACTTAGGCGGATGGCGCCTGATTCAAAAAGTGCGGGTCGCGTGACCTCTCCGACATCTTTCTCCTCCTCCTTGATTAAATAAAAAATGCCACAAGGACACAAGAAATTAATAAAGCGGAACATAATGCTGGGGAAAATGTCTGGCAAAAACATACACAAGCAAAGGTTAACTGGTAAACTAAATAACTATGGAAACCTAAATCAGTGAACAAGAGTTGTAGTGCGTATGTGAGTGTGTCTTACCTCGCCAGCTCTCCTTGACAGATTGTCCAGATACAAACGTAGCACGGACCTACCATGGTCACCTACGGGGATCATGTAAGTGGAAGAGCTATGCAGGCCCAGTAAAATATTTTATATTGAAAATAAAATGGCACAAATAAAATAAAATATTAATTTACAGTTCCATAATTTTCTTATGAATTTCAATATTATTTTAGTGTCTCTTTATTGTGGTGTTCATGCCGGAATATTAAGTGTTCTTAATCTCGGTGCCGCTGGCACTTTGAATTTTATAACCAAACAAATAAAGTTAGTGCAAACACTTTAAAACATATTAAACACTGCAAATACAAGAGAACACATTTTACACTGGAAAATAACATTTATAAGAAAGTTCAAAATTACCGGCCTCTTTGCGTATGTACGTGACACGTGGGTGCCGTCATGGGCTCTAGCGCCGCTGGCTGCTAGCCGGCGTCAATTTATGTTTCTGTATACCATTTTGGACGTTTCCCTAAGGAAGCTCCATAAATGTCGCTATTAATTTTAATAATAGGCTTTTGAAGGGTGCACTTTTTTAGTATCTAGTGTGATGTCCTTGACGTATATTTATATCACTCCGTATATTTAATATCTTAATATAAATTTTCGAATATTACCCCCTCAATACACCCCTCTTTTAAACGTAAGGGAAAAATATATAACAAATATGAAGAAATGCCACAGTACATTTCGTACCTACAAAAAATTTATTTACAAAATAAAAATGCATAACACTTAATCACGGATTGAAAAACAATTCCACATGACCAAATACATAACACATAATCACGGATTGAAAAACAATTCCACATGACCAAGAATATGCACGTCACCAGTAGTACCAACTAATTTCCAATACAACCAAATCTGATCACCAAGTTCCATCTTCATCTTCTTACGTGAATACATAGATGCATTTCCAAAAACACTAATCACAGCAGTGTTGTCTGCCCTGCCCTCATGAACTGGAAAAGTCTTCCAATAGATTATCCTGTTTATAGCTCGGCGGTGTTTTATTAATGTCATTCTCTGAAGACAAAATACACTGCTGCTGCGTTCCACCAGCCGGTAAGGTTACACTGTACAAAAGGGCACGAAGACCACAAAGAATTAATGTTGAAATTAAAGCCTCCCTAGGCGATGCAAACCTAAGGGATGTAGGGAGGTGGAGAGTCCCGGGTGGCAGATGAAAAACAATTCCTGATTAATTAGACTAATGTAATTGATGCAAAACTTGAGGGCGGTCCTGACGGCAGGAAACCCAAAGATGTCAGACCGCGCGTCCACACTCTCGCGACACAATGTGCTTACTTATTTCTCTACACTGCATGCTGGCCGGCGTTGACAGGCAGGCAAGCCGCGGGAACTGCTTTCTTACACTGCACACAACTGACATAAAACATTGCCATTCTTATGTTGCTAATATTAACATGTAAATAAATGAACCATGGCAAAACATTTTTAATACATAACACAAGCACTGCGTGGAATGGAATGGGGACGAAACACGCGAAAATGAAAAGACATGATGACATTCAAAAACCCTTGAAACAGTCAGCTGGGTGTAAAAACATTATAGGGTAGCTTTGCCTATTGTTGCTTGGCTTGGCATTCATAAGCTTTGCATGTTTATGTCACGTTACTATAAGCCCTTTTACCTTGGTTTTACTTACGGTATTCGTGCGTGTGAGTGCACATGGTGTCTTTCCACATTGCACTGGTTCGCACGCGCATTACACTGTCTTGCACGATACCCCTTCGGGTCGTGCTAGTGGGTGGCATCTTAATACTGACGTAGCAGTGCACTGTCTCACACAATGTGCACGAGTGCTCAGTAGAGTGATGATGCCTGCTGCGGAGTATTTACGGCGGGCAAACGGGCTAGGGCACAGGCAACGTCAAATCGCCTCCCCTCCCGCGAGTCAGTTTGCAGCAGTCACGTCACTCGCAGCAGGAGCACTTCTTTTGCTCCCTACAATGTGGACGTAATGCATAGCTCGTTCAATACGGCTGTAGCAGTGACTCTCATGCTGCAGCTTGCGGGTTGCCGAAACGTTATCGCATTCCCAAAAATTCCCTCGGAGAATGTCTCTGCTGTGTTGTCCTGTGTAGCAGTAGTGAGCTGGCCAACCCACTACCCTCGCTGTCTCCATCACTTCTGTCCCTGCTAATTACAATGCTCTCCTTACAGATGTGGCAGATGGGCTGCTTCCAGTGGCAACCCGGGTGAACAGCTGTCATAGGCTGATGCTCTTGTGTTGAGGTTCCTATGATTGGATGGGCCTGCTATGCGGCCACCCGACTGCTGTCGGTTTCTCCACTTAAAAATGGTGCTAGTACAGTGGGAGTCGTCTCCTCTGCTGCCGTAGCTTCCACAGGAAGTACAGGTGATGTTTTCAGCTCGTTAGGCCAAACGGTTGCGCTCCGCGGTGGTGCACCGTCAGACTCTCTGACGCTGGTGATCGGACTCACCCCTGCGGACACAAGCACATCGCGTGAAGCCAGACCTCCTGCATCTGAAACCTGTACTTTTGTGTGGGGTGCTGACCCACTTTTCATTGCTCTAACGTTGGCAGGGTGCTCATCAGCACCGACACCGTCGAGCATCTCTTGCGTGTCCTTGCTGTTCATATATACATCATTGCTTCCTCCTCCTTGTTGCATATTTATATAGTTGCCTTCTTCTTCGTTGCATATTTCCCATCCATCCTGGATCGACGTCACGGGTTGGTTCATTGCTGTACCGGTATCGTCTTGACCTCTGGTGAACACGATGGTGCTTGGCATCGAAATTCCACTGTTCTAGATGGTATTGCCTCAGTTTGAGGTGCTGGACCACTTTTTACCCCACTGCACGACAGCTGTTGCTCGTCAAAAGCTTCGCCGTCCTGGCTTCCCAGCACACCTACTTCTGACTCAAGGGCATCTTACACTGTGGTGCGGATGTCATCCCGGTGTGTCCGGACCACTTTCCTTCCGACACATACCATGTATGTTGTCTGGCCGAGTGCTTTTATGATCCGGTGGGGTCCTGTCTACCTGGGTGCTAGACCTGTGCAGAAATTCTTCTGGGTGGCTGACTGTGGGTGAGTCCTGACGTAGACCATTTGCTCTGGCGTGAGCGTGGATGATGGGAATCTCGTCTCCGGCAGCCACTGCGCTATGTATTGCACTTGCTGTTGGGGCTGTTCCCTGCATCTGTGTCTGCGCCTCTTGCCACGTGCGCCACTGCTCTCTGTTGCGCTGCTATTCCTAGCTGGCGGGCAGTTTTTCTCAATTGGTAATGGTATGTTGTAACCAAAGAGTACCTCTGCGGGTGACATTCCTGTAGCCACATTTGAATGGCGGCAAAGTCTGAAGAGTGCGGCGGGCAAGTGGTTAGCCCAGCTGGTATGTTGCCCACACTGAGCCTAAGTTGCACCTTCAAATTCTGGTTGCGCCGCTCCATGGTGTTTGCTCACAGGTGGTACACCACGTTTTTAAATGCAGCACTCCCCAGGCTGTACATAATTCTCACCATCTTCTCCCAGTAAACTGGGTCCCGCTGTCAGTGAGTAACTCCTGGGGACAGTCCCAGCGGGCAAAGAACTCTCCTTGCAATGCTTTTGCGATTGGTCCTGTGTGTGAACTGCTTAATGCACAGGCCTCTGTCCAAAGTGAAAAGTTGTCAGTTACTACCAGTATGAAGCGCTTACCAGCTAATTTAGGGTAGGACCCCATTAAATTGAGACTGTCGGTCTCAAATGGGTACATAAGTTGTCTAGGCTGCTGCTGTTGCGTGCCCTTCATCGTGCGAGACTTTAAATGGTTGCATTTTTCACATTGCCTTAATAATTTCCTTATGCGATGTGTTACCCCAGGAAAGAAAAATGTGCTTTAATATTCCGTACTGTTTGCTCGGCAGTTAGATGTCATGCCGTTGCGCTTGCATACAAGTGTACAAACACTTTTTTCCTGCATGCAGACGGTACATATAAACACCATGTTGTTTTATCACGTGGGGAACATATTTCTGCGCAGTTTTCAAACACGCACCAGCCTTTTACTTTCTCCTGTGCACATTTTGCTCTCATGCCCGGCGCAAATGTGCAATTCTCCTGTGCAGCTAATACTTCTGCATACAGGTCTGAAACTAGTTCTTCGGTTTTGACCACGGTGACTTTATTTAAAAATGTCTCTCGCAAGGTTCCTGCCTGCATGTCGGGCGGTAGCACTTCTTCCTATTCTGAGTCATCTAATAATGTTACCATGTGGTTCGGAGCCCGTGATAGTGTGTCTGATAACTCATTGTCCGAGTATATGCTCAATTACAAAGTCGTAAGCCTGCAGTAATAATACCCACTGGGTAGCTTGCATCTCGCTTCCTTCATGCTGTTCAGACACACTAAATACACGTCGTACCTGTGTTCTGTACTGCAGAGTTTTGCACTCGCAAAATTTATGACCTGTTTCTCGCCTGCGTCACCGTACTGGTAAACAGCACCCAGTCTTGCTAGTGCGGGACACATTCTGGATTTTTCCTTTATTTTCTGGGAAGCCTTTTCTTGTGCATCTCCCCACATGTACTGCTTTTGCGGGGACAACAGCTCTGTGAGGGGTGCTGTTATGACTGCAAAATAATTAATGTGCTTGTGCAATCCATTTACTAAGTCGAAAAATTTATGCAATTGTTTGCGTGTTCGTGGCACTTGTTGGCTCTCTATCAACCCCAGTTGTTCGGGGTTTGGTCGGTTGCTTGACTCATTAATGATTCGTCTTAGAAATTGCAGATCTGTCTGTCCCAGTCTGCACTTGCTCATTGCACATGTCAGTCCATTTATAGCCAAACGTTCTAACACTAATGGGAAGTGATGCGGGTGTTCCTCCCATGTTTCCGACCATATCACCACGCCATCCACGTATGCTAGGGTAAATTCTCCTATTAACCCGTGTAGCACCCTCACCATCATGGATTGTTAAAGTGGCAGGAGCGTACTTAAGCCCAAATTGTACAAAACTGGTATCTCCGACTGTCAGAAGCGGTAAAGGCAGATTTCCCCCGGTCTTCCTGGCGTACTGGACTCTGCCAGTAGCCACTGCGCAAATCGAGCGAAGACATAATTTTGGCAATTCCCAGTGAACTTGGGGCATCCTTCACACTGATGTATGGTGGCAGTGTGTTACAACGTCACCTGATTGATGGGCCTGAAGTTGACACAAAACCTCCCAGTCCCTTCCTTTTTCGGTGCCATTGTTACTGCAGAATTAAAACTGCTCCTTGTCAGTTCAATTACCCCGTCTGCTAACATTTACGCTATTTGTTCTTTAAATATTTTAGCTTGGTGGGGAAGGTAACTTCGCAGGCTCAAATAAATTGGCTCTTCCTTTGTTAACGGGATCACGTGCTCAGCCATGGTAGTTCTGCGCAGAGCACCATGCTTTGAAAAAACATTTTTCCTCTTGTCTAGCAGACGTTGAAAAGGTGGCTGATGCTCTACCGGGATGGTATGTTCAAACTCTGTTAATAGAACTCTAGGTGTTTGTTCCGCCACATGACTGTCAATGTTGTATACCATTCTCCTTTAATTTGCTACAAAATGAATGGGTCTCTCAGAGGGTTCTAAAATAGTGTTTTGCTCAGTGAACCACGGTACTCACAATATAGCGTCCTTGTTAATCTGTGCGTTACTACTGCGGTTGTTATTGTCTCCAAATCACTAATTCTAACTGTGACTTTGCTGGTTACTTTTATAAAGCATTGCAACTCATTTATCAATATTTAGAGACCCAGCAATTTTGAGTTATAAAATAATAACCTTGCTAGACTTCACAATCTTCTGCATCCTACAGTGCTACAGTAGAGGTAGTTCATTAATTGTTTGTTGCCACATTTGGACCTCACTCTCCTGTTCGACTTAGTCTCACAGAGTTAGGTCAGCCAAGGGCTTACTTTTTGCTGTTGGTTTAAAGTTCTTAGAGGCATGTAGGACAAGTGAAGGTCCAATGAACATATAAATAACATAGTTCAACACTGGAAGTGTGTGCTAGAATGCATTTTGTCTATAATTATGTTCTTGGCCCAACATAATTTAGCTTTCAGGGGATCCTCGGACAAGCTTTTCACAGAGAATAATTGAAACTTTCTTGGTCTAGAATAACTGTTGGAAAATTATGATGATGTTATGCGTGAACACCTAAGGTGTGCTTCAGCCAAGTCATCAAATTACTATTATTGCAGGTAAACTATACAAAATTAACTTGTGAACATTTTAGGTGAAGCAGTACTCAAAAACATATACAAACTTGCTCAAAAGGCCAAAAATTATTCCATAATTTTTTACTGCACCCCAGATATCAGTCACACTGATATATCATTCACAATAAGGTTTTGGAGGTACAAGATGGTTTAGTTAAAATAGAATAACACTCTTTGGGATTTCAAAATGCCAATAATTATATAGGAGAAGGCTTGTCAGAACCAATGTATAGAACGTTAGCCGAAAATGGACTAACATTGGAAGACTGTCAGGGCCAAGGATACGACAATTGTGTCAACATGAGAGGTAAAACAAAGGTGTCCAAGCAAGACTACTTCAAATAAATCAAAGATCATCATTTTAGCCTTGTGGCTGTCATTCTTTGAATTAAGCTGTTGTAGATGCAGCTTTGTCATCAACTATTTCTATCACACTGTTTGGTGTTCTGCAGAAAATATACGTGTTGTTCTCAGTTACTGTTCAACGTTGGGAAATTTTGAAGAACCATGTGCCCAGCCATACTGTGAAACCACTAAGTGTTACACGCTTGGAAAGTAGAATTGAATGTGTCAAGGCTATTAGATATCACTATCAGGTGAAGAATGTGTATGATGCTTTAATTGCAGTGTTTGAATCTAGTGTGGCAGATGCTTGTTTGAGGTATGAAGCACATTCTTTAGCGGACAAGTTAATGAAATTTGAACTTTTGATTTCTGTTCTGATATGGTACAATATTTTGTGTGATGTATATGAGCAAATCATTGCAAAGCCCAGTGATGGATAATTATACTGTCAGCACTTTAATCAAGAGTTGTATGGAGTATGTATCTTCCTACACAAATGATGGCTGCCATAACGCAGTTATAAATCCATAAGAGCTAGCAAGTACATTAGATGCTGATGCTTCGTTTGAAGCTCTCACACATTACATGAAGAAAGAAGAGGCAGTTTTAATATGAAGGCCATGACGAGTCAGCAAATGTGAAACCAGAACAGTTTAAACAGATATTTTTCTATGTCACAGTTCATGCTGCACTAACATCATTGAAACAACTGTTTGAGCAACTTGAAGAACACAAAAATATTTGGGTATTTTGTATGACTAGTGCCAACCCCCAAAAGAATTAGATAATGCTTAAGAAGCTGATGAGGCTTTATTGGACAAGTGGATGGTATTGTAAACATCTCCAACAAATACTGAGGGAAGTCATTAGGATATTAATGGCTTGGAGCTTTGAGAGGAATTAAAACACTTCCAGTGTACCTTCATCTGTGAAGAGTTCTCCTCTAAGACAGTTTTAAATAAAATATATAGAAGACGAAAATATAAGCACTACATTTCCTAATATCTGGGTGTCTCTTAGAGTATTGCTGACTTTACCAGTGATAATAAGTAGCTGTAAATACATTTTCGATGTTAAGACTTATTTTTGATAAATTATGAGTGACAAACGGCACTCGTCGTTGGCGATATTAACCATAGAAAATGACATAGCTCCTTACAGTGACCTTTCTTCATCTACAACAAATTTGCCTAGGCCAAGGCAACAAAGGTCCCACTTTTATAGGGCAATGCAGTGTATATAAATGTGCAATTTGATTTGTATAGTAACTGTGCATATTAAATGGTAGATTTGTGTTAATCTCTTCTTCATTGATGTTACAGTGATCGCAACAAAGATATAGGTCTCATTTTCCCAGGACAAAAAAAAATTATTGACTGTTCCTAATAAGTTCATTTTCCCGTTGCATAGTAGTGTGTGTAAGAATTATTATAGAGCCGTAGTTCTGTACTAAAAAAGTATGGCGACAGTGACAAGATATACTGTGAATTAGGATAGGGCGCAACAGTAAATTTAACACATTATGGTGATTACGTAAATGTGAAATTAGTTTTGTTTATCACCATTACATAGTAAATGCTAGAGCTACGCAAATTTTACTTGCAAATTTCTGAAACGCAACAATATTTATAATACAATAATTTTAATTTTGAATGAGAAACTGCTGGGGTGGATTAATTGCATCTTGCCCAAGGCGCCAAATGATCTAAGGACAGCCTTACACTAGATTTTTAATTGTACTTGTGGACACAAGTCAGAAGTTTATTTGCTTAAAAATTATTAGAGGATCTGGTGCAGATAGTTGAAAAGGGGAAGCAGGAAGATGTCTGCTTCATAGATTACGAGAAAGCATTTGATAAGGGGCCCCATGGGACATTGATGAAGAAAGTGGAGGAGGTGGTATGCGACAAGAGGGTAGTGGAATGGGTTGGGGACTACCTAAAGGGGCGAAGCCACACAGTGAAAGTGGGGAAGGCAAGAACAGGTTACATCAGGGGTGCCGCAGGGAAGCATGCTGGGTACTTTGTTATTTACCATAATGATAAATGACATGGGTTTGGGGATAAGGGGAAAGTAAGATTGTTTGCAGATGATTTAGTTGTGTATGTAGAATGTGGAAGAAGAGGGGGGTTTGCAGACATACATTGACAGGATATCGCCGTGGACCAGGAAAAACAAAATTAAGAAAAACTAAGATAGTGAGGTTTACAAGGAAGAAGGTAATAAGCAGGGATATGTACAGATGGAAGAGGCAAGAGATAGAAGAAGTAGAAGAATATAAGTATCTAGGGATTGTACTGCAGGGATATCTCAGATGGAAAAAACTGGTAGAGAGAGTGGTTGCAAAGGGAAGAAGGGCTCTGGGTATGTTGGGAAGGGTTCTGAAAGGAGTCAGCTGTGAGGTGAAGGAGAAGGCATATGGCAGAATGGTATGGCCAATGTTAGAATATTCTGCAGCAGTATGGGACGTGGAGGTGGAGGTGCGAGAGCTCACGAACGTACAAAGAAGGGCAGCAAGATGGGTAAAGGGTAGGTGGAGAAGGTATGGGCAGGATGGTGGGGTGGAAGTGAACTATAGGTGATTGGTGGTGATGAAAGAAATGGGGTGGTGCTCAATGAAGGACAGGAGGAAAGTTAAATGGCTAGTTAGGATGTACAGGATAGTGAATGAAGAGGGAAGATGTGGAGGGCTACACTGCAAGCTAAGGGGGTGTTTAGATGGAGAGGAAATAACAGCGAGACGCTTCAGAGGGTGTGGAGAACGGAGAGGGGTACGCAGTCCATGCTTGTGATGTTGTTAGGGAGTGAATGCATTGAGGGAGTGGAATTGGTATAGTTGTAAGGGGGGTTGGGAATTTCAGAAAGTGAGTGGAAGAGGAGTTTAGTCGGGTAAGGGAGAGGTGAGAGAGCTTGCCACCATGTGGTAGCCTAATTGCAAGTGTATTATTTCAAATCCATTATTTTTAAAATCTGCCCAATTAAAGCTTTCTTAGACTAACTGTAGTATATAAATATGCAAATATGCTTAATGTCCAGGGACCGTGCCCCCAGTCTTGAAATGCGGCCTAAGTATAACACTTGTCACAGTCCCAAGTTTATATGCTATTATATTAAATTACACATATCTTAATTCACAAACGCAATTCAATTAATCAGTTAGTAAGAAAAGATTTAAAAAAAAAAAAAAAAAATTGTACTGTGATGACGCTCCCTTACATAAGTATTTAGCTTGCAGAAAAGTAATATACGTGCAATACATACACTGAAATATTCGAAGTAATTTTCTTCCCAAAATTACTATCTAACATGATGTCCTAACTACCAATCCACTGTGTGGCAGTGCCGCGCAGCAGCTATCAACAACAAACAATGACAATACACAAGCACGAACACATGCAGTGTGACACAATACGTGGATGTAAATGGGAATGCAACTCTCTGCGACCTGCATGCAGCTGCAATCTGAAACGCGATTATCAACAGTAAACAAAATCGCAACCTATGGCCAACTACATCAGATGACAATCGAAACCATCTAGCCACACTTACAAAAATATAACGGAAGCGATATAATGGTGGTTTAATCAAATTTACAAACATTTTCTGTATTGTTTTCATTTTTATATTATAACAATTGTAATTGCTTTTCTTTTAAGTTCAGATACTTTCGATATAATATAATCTTTACACTATCGATATTTGTTGTTGCCTTGGCTAAGTAGGTGTTTTGGAGTTATGTCGGTTGGCGCTAAGTTTTTACTTGTTTGGTAGGGTTCTGCTTGTTGTGACTTTTTAATATTGTGATTTTTAATTGAAATGAAAAATAATATGTCAAATTTTTTAAATAAAAGTTGTTACGCCAGTGTTGTTTTTTTATACATGTGCACTTTAACTTGCATTGTGGAGATGTGTAGTGGACGAAAATTACTTGAGAAGACGACCGTGATATAGGATCTGCTTCGTTCGAAGATTTACGTGTCAAGACTAACCGCTAAAATGAACAAGTCGAGGCATAGTTTGGTAGCGAGACGTTCTCTTACTGTCGTCAGCGTTGATTCGCCGCTGCGTAGAAAATCTTACGGAGCTGTCCCGGTAGCATCTGTGGATTTACCTGAGGTGAGGCTGTTAACCTATATATGTATTTACTCTGTATCCTTCTGACTGATAATAACTTCATGACAAACAGTATTAACTGTTTTATGAGGGATAGGGAAACTTGATAATAATAATAATTAAAATTATTCTTCCGACTGTCGTCCTGTAGCAATCACATTTCCTTCCCCCATCCCATTTTACTCTTCAGTCCCTCCCTAAATCACCCAACCGTTTTCACCTCACGGCTCTCAACAGTATGGACTGCCTTCCCCTTTCCATGCACAACCAGAACTTCTGAAACTTTTGCACCATTTAAGGCTAAGGCGCTATTGATGTAAGCATTTCACAGCACTGTTGTAACCATAGAACAAACACAACACAAGTACAGCGACCTGGCTGCAATGTTTGTAGTCCTAAGTTTATTTTTCCAACGTGGCTACTTGAGAATTTTTCGTTGTTTTAGGGGTACGGCAGTGTGATTTAATAATTTAAATAGTAAGTAAACCATCACAACTAACATTAGAATCATAACTCTCATCCATTTCTGCCGAAAATATACAAACTAAGTTTTAATTTAAATCTCCCATGAATTCCAATTACCGACACATTACAAAATGAACAAAAGAACAGTACATGTTGTTTCTTATTTCATAAACTAGTTTTCCACTTGACTTCGTAGTACAGCATTCGAGGCTTCTGATTGGCTGAAGGATGACTCACACCAATAGTAGGCTGTATTAAGGAGAGTTGAACTTTTCTTGTTACTAATACTTTGCTTGGGTATGTGCTTATTGCCATGTACAATTGTGCTTTGCTATATTGGATTACATGCATATGTAATCCTTGTGTATAATACTGTGTGCTAGTGATGTGCTTATAGTAGTTGTATCTGGGCCTTTTATGCACACATTACATGACTGTTAAAATTCCTTAAATCAAACGGTCACAAAAACATTTGATTAATTTTCAAGGTTTCAACTGAATTAAATGTGTACAAAAAATTAAATTTGTTGAATTATTATAGGTTAGGAAGAAAAAGTGTGACGGAAGCAGCAAAAGACATAGAAAAGCCAGGGAATTTAATTTTGTATTCTGTGTAACCATTCTGCCTCTGGCAGGTATTGCCATAACTAAATACAAATTCAGAAAGTTATATGGGCTCAAAAATTAAGCTTAGGCCTGCTGTTTGAAAATCTGTCCCCAATTTTTTAGGGAGTCACTAAGTAATCTTGCCAGTTAGGCCCTAAAAAAAATGATTTGATAGTTCCCAGATTAGGTGTGTTTACATTCAAGTTTAACATTTCTAAGGTAAATATTTTGTGTTCTAATTTTATATATATTTAAATTCAACCACACATATTTTGGGAATGTTATGACTTCTGTAGATGCACACTAAACATTTTATTTTGTTTTATTTTTACTCCAGCGGTGTTTAATGTGTATAATTTGCAACATTTATTGCATTTTCCCGTATTGAAATTTTAAACTAATATGACAAATTAGTTGATACGTATATTTTCTCTTTGCATTGTTATAACTGGTTTTTACTGGGCTAAGAAAAATACACATCACATGTACATTAACATTTTATTTTATGATTTTAATACTAGACTCAGGAAGATATAGTTTTTGATCTGAATTTTCTAATTGTAAAATAATCATTTGGTATTCCCTGTTGGGACAGAGGACTCTCAAATTTGCATTCATAGAGAAGCGAACTGTCATTTTGGGATTGATGTAGAACCTGATTCCACGATGTTTACACACATTTTATGTCGTCACCAATATGGTGTTGATGATGTCATATGTATTTTACTATTGCCCCATCCCTTACCTATGGCAATATAACAGGGCGTCAATAGGAATGTGGGTGTTTTTGGGCGGGAACAATCATAATTTATAGATGTTGGTATAGGGAAATACACTCGAGCTTAACCACTCTAGTGTACTACCCAATTCCAGATATGGAATCGAGTAGGAAGTACACTAGAGCCCATTTGCTCTTGTGTATGACCCGATACTACCACATATGGTATCTGGTAGTACACTTGAGCCCATCTGCCCAAGTGTACAAAGTGATACTACATTAGGATCATAGTCTATGTAGCCTATTACTATTTTGTCGCCTAAACTAACATATGGTTTTTGTAAATGACTAATCACATTTTTTGGTAAATCAGCCACACCCTGTTTATCACACGTCGTGTGTGGGTGATTGACTTTCATGTGTGCATATTTAGAACAAACAGAGTCAATAAATTACTAATTTCCTGCCTAAACTAACGTATATCTCTAAGCTACAGATCACAATTTTCGGTACTTCGGCCACACCTTATCATGGGTCGTGTTTGGGGAGAATTGAACAAACCACTTGATACTTAACACTCCTTTTGTTATTAAACACCTCTTCAAACCTCCTCCTACACTTTCAATTACACCTTCACTTCAGGAACCTCGTACTTTTGTTACTCATTACCTGCTACAGAACCCTGACCTAACGTTACCTACCTACAACACTATTTATTGCACCAGATACACACATTTGTATACGCCTATCTACACACTTTTACCAAACATATCCATTTTCTGTCAACATGTATTACCAAACTCATCCTTATTACTCTACATCGCACACTGCACTACGGTACAACATAATTATATACATTGAACGCGACATCCATATTATACCAAATATTTTTTATATTATCTCTGTACACTATAATTAATATTTCGTCTACAGCACTTACTATTCCAACTTAAGTTATTTATTCTATACCACTTAATTTTATACAAGGCTTACTATTTTATCACTATTCGTATCAATTTTATGACACACTAATGCATAATAAAACGTAATATGAACTGGTAAACTAGGACCTTATTAACTCTATGAACGGAACGAGTGACCAACTAATCATACATTTTTAACTATTCTACAATAGGAACAAACACACAGTCCTACAACTTACGAAATCTTAAATAACTTAGGTACTCTGCTGTTGCAAAATACAGCTTTACCCATTGCAACTACTACCAATATGAATAAACATACAGTCGTACAACTTATGAAAACTAAATTCTTCATCTGTTGTAAATTGCTGCTTTGCTCATTGCAACTACTACCAACCTATTCTACTTAGACAGCCAAAGTATTTATGTTAAACTTTAAACATATCTTTGGAACCGAGTTGTAAACTAGACCCGTCATATTTGTAGAGAGCTCAAAGTTTATAATTAAATTTTTGGAGACCGCCTCATTATAAAGCAAGATAGAATCAATAAGAGCCATTCTAAGTCTACTGCATGTGTGCAGGCAATAACAGAAGAGGCCCAAAAGTACCAGACCTACTAATTTTGTATAGTTGTTTCATCCTATCCTTCAGACTGCCCATGGACTCCTCCTACCAATACCATGAAAGACTGTAATGAAGCCGGAACAGGCAGTGGTCTAATCCATGAAGTGTAGAAGAAGAAGAAGACAAAAACCTGCCTCTGAACAGAGAGACTATCCGTCTACACACTTAACTGTTTTGCCTTTTTTATCAACCTCTGCGGATAACGTCGCTAAGAATTTACCTTCGGGCAATTTAGGCTCTTGAGGTTGAACAAAGCCATGAATGTGTGTGCAGTTTTCAGATGTAAGTTTAAATATGAGTGAAGTATGTAGAATATTCCCCGATGAATTAAGCCTACCAGCATAAAACCGAGGCGTTGGTAAACAACAAAAAAAAAAGTAAAAAGAAGAGATTGGGGGGTGGGGATTGAAAAAAACCTACGAGTCTTGTTGCAGTTGGGCACACTATCGTTGAACAGATCGCGTATTCACAGTACTTTCTGGATGAAAGGCAAACTTAAGGTTCCGGAAATTATGTTACTATTTTTGGGTAACAATTTTAAATTTCGACAAGATTCAACGTCATTGAACATCACCACCACCTCCCCCTCCTCCTCCCCCTCTCCACCCCCCTCCCCCCCTCTCCTCCCCCTCTCCTCCCCCTCTCCTCCCCCTCTCCTCCCTCCTCCTACTCCTCAGGCTGTTCCTCCTCATGCTGTTCCAGATTGCTGTGGCCATCTGAGAGTTACCTCAAGATTGTAGCTTGGGAACATTCCTGCGCTGAATGCTGATAACATATTGTTTGTGAAGTTGGTTTACATTAAGTGTGTTTAAAAATATAAGTATTATTATACACTTGTCTTACGAATATAAGGAACCTAGGTTATACTGTGTATTTTAAAGCATTGCAAGAGCTTTTAATTTATTGTATTTATGAATTTTTATCACCAGAATGATGATGCGGCAGAGCGAGAGAGGATTTCTTCCACTGCTATTGACCGTAGTTCGTCCATTTCGGTGTCTGAAAAGTCAGCACCATTGGTGTCGGCGCTGTCTGGCCTCACGGCAGATGAGATGACAGAACATTATGTCAAGTGTATGAAACTTTCTTCAGAAAATGTAAGTATGTAGAATTATTCAGTTGTGATTGTTTGTCTTTCCAGTTATAAATCTTGTGTTGGTATGCTGTGCAGCTTGCAAGTAATTAATATAGCTACAAGACAAAATCATAAGTACTAGTACAACCCTAGTTACGTACTTAACAAGTCTATGGACCTTTTTTAATGAACTATATACTAAGCTGTATGCCACAGTCTCATTTTTCAACACTTCTCAGCTGCTAATTTCGTAGTCCAGTATTAGATAGGATGATTATATAAGTCTGTAGACTATTTCTAATTATAATAGTCTGTAGAATATGCCATGCTGTAGGTGGGCCAATTCTTTAGAAGGGTGCCTGAGTGGGTTGTGGAGGAATGCTTAAGTTCAAAGGATACCACTTTGAGGTTGTTTCTTTAAGTTACTTCCTTCTTTAAAGGTGTATTTCCTGGCCATGTGTCATAATAAGGCACGCAATGCAGACTACATAGATGGACCTTGTAACGATTGAGAATGTTTGTTTATTTTATGCTTTATGTATTTTTTAAGTATTTTTCTGTTTTGAAGTGTAATCTAAATATTTATGTATTTTAGTATTTAAATATTGTAATTGTAAAATAATATATGTGTGTGTATTATATATATATAATACACACACACACACCCAATTAATAATAATAATACACTTGCAATTAGGCTACTGCCTGGTGGCGAGCTCTCTCACCTCTCCCTTGCCCGACTAAACTCCTCTTCTACTCCCTTTCTAAACTTTCCACACACACACATGCACACGCACACACATGCACACACACATGCACACACACGCACACATGCACACACACACCCTTAGATACCAATTCCTCCTGCAGCACACTTTTACTTGTTTTAATGGGTGCCAGCGGCACTTCCTACACACTGCATTTTGAGACTCTGGGATCTCATGGATGCTGTGGGTTCTGTGTGTTCATCTCACCTGTGCGTACTTACAAAACAACTTGTATACCAAAGCACTGCAAACAAAACACTTGGTGGATCTAGGTAACTGACGCTACAAATACTTACAACTTTTACACTGTGGGGTATTTATTGTTACCATGTTACACCATGCCAGAAAATGAATTAAAGTGTTTACAACTCAGAGGTGACTAGTCAGTTCCGGTGGGTGATTTTCCCAGACGTTACTCAACTTCTGCACTCCGCATGAATGGTGCTTCGCGATGTTTGAAGAGACAGCCTCTACAAAGCTAGGGACCTACAGCCACTATGATGGACTGTAGGTTTTGCCTAGAGACAGGACACTGAGTATGAGGTGAACACGTGCGATCATCTATAGCTAACGCCAACTCGTTGGGCCTCATCCCCGAACCACATAGCGTGTGGCGACAGTCAATACATATAGCGGGTTAGGGCAAAAAAATAATATTGCTGTACAAAATTAAACAAATTACACCTGATGAACATGGGGCACGATATGAGCAGGCAAAATAAGCACACAATAGTGTGAAAGTAGTCTTAAATGGTGCGGATGCCGCTGGATGAAGTTCGTAGCGGACCACGTGTGCAGGTGTGAAAGCACAATATTTCACAGAAAATTTGGTCATTACTCATTGGCCTGAATTTGTATCGGCATTAGAGAAATGATTTCTGTACTAAACAAGCATACAAAAGCTCTTAGCATGCCGGATAACTGGAAATTACACGTACGTGAAATGACAGTGTGATCAAGAACAAATTGAATCAAACATGAAAAATACAAGAACCCTTAATACATAAACCCTGAGATAACATTATGGCACACAAGATGGAACAACAATTAGCCCTCACAATGCGGTGATGGTGCAGATGTGGACTTAGTGGTAGCTAACCACGTGGTTGTGGGAGATGTGGCCGCAAAACAATTTAACATGACAAAACCCTAAAATAATTATACACACATGTTACTCTTAATATTGCTTGTCGCAATTAAGCAGAAATTGCAATGAAAAGCCCTAGACATGGGCGGATGGCGCGTGATACACAAGTTGCGTGGGCCGCATGGTCTCTCTGACATCTCCTCTCATCTCGTTTAAATTCCAATAAGCCGCAAGGGCTGCAAATAATTATGTTAAGCAGATAGCATTACCCTAGGGATGTCTGGCAAAACGTATGTAAGGCAAAGGTTAACCGGTAAACTAAAAGTGCTATTAAAACCTACATCAGTGCAAAAGTATGAAGTATGTCCTTGACAGCTTCTTACCTCGCCAGCTCTCCGAGGATAACTGCCCAGAGGCAGGGGTTGCGCGTACCTACCATGGCTGTCTATGGGGTTCACACAAGCGGAAATGCTATGCACGTTGAGTAAAAATATTGTGTTGCAAATTGAAATGGCACGAAAAGAACTATCAAACAATCTTACAGACAGAATTAAATGTTATACCTTCTTGTTGTTATTAAATTGTTTTTTGGACGTGTCTTCGCCTGAATATTATTATCTTTCTCTTCAGTGTCACACGCACTTTGAATTTGAAATATCAGCATTACACAGACCCTGAAATAAAACATTTTACATTTTACAAACATTTTTAACCCTGAAATAGAAATATATATAACACCCTGAAATCAATTATCCCATTTGGGGAAAGTCCATGTTGCGGTACTGCTTGTGTGTTTACCACCACATGTTAGGTTAGCGGCGAGTGCCTTTATGGGCTGACTCCGGCTGGCTCTTAGCCGGCGTCAATATAATACAATGCCATTGTCACTTTCCCGGTAAGCTCATCTATGTTGCATTAATAAAGTGTAACTAGGTTTTTCCTCTCCTTCCTGTGCCAGAAAAGCCACGAAAATGCAGAAGAGAGATTTTAAACAAATTTTATTAACTGTAAACTGTAGGTATTTGACAAGTTGCAATTCATTAATTATGCCCATTGTCAAGCAGAGATGCGTTGAGACTATGCTCTAGAACTGAGTTTTGCTGAGACGGTTTTTACTGTTCTTATTACAAACTGTATTAATTTCTAACTGAATTCACATTAATTATTTTGTAAATGTGGCTTAGCATATCTTTAAACAAATAATTTGTTTAGCTTAAGTAATGCTTTTCTTCATAATTCGCTTTAAAGTGCTGTTGGTATCAACTAGAGATGTTTTCAATAGGTAAATCAATTTTAAGTAACAATTTGAACAATCAAAATCAATAGTTTTGAAATTTTACGGAAACTTTTAATTTATTTTGTTGGTTGCACATAGCTGAACTATAAGCATTTCTCTGCAACATAATGAAGATTTTCACATTGTAATTTTATGGACAAGTTTATCACACATGGTTGCTAACTGAAGTGTAAACATGTTAGTGTTCTTGTATTCTCTTTGTGTTACATACAAGCATGTCAGTTGTAAATTTGTCTGACATCTTGGTATTATAAATGTCCTATTATTTCACTATGAACCTTTTACACAGTTCACTATAGTCCATTCACGGTTACTTCAGCCTTTTCTGAAGCGCTGCTAAGTTCTACTTCCAGGATATTCTTCTGCATCGTATAAACTAAGCTTAACTAATCCTGGAGAATTACACCAGAGGACAACACTCCGCATTTGTGCGCACTAAGTGTAACAGTATTTTGTATAAGTGCTATTTCTCACTAGGCGCTACCAATATACCTATTTTCTCACTGATTTTTATTCAGATTATTTAAAAATGAAGCATTATAATTTATAGATAAAATATGAATAACATTTCAATTTAAGAGAAAAAAAAAGTAACGTTTAATAACACAATTATAAAAGCTTGTGATACATGGTGTATTTACGAAATAACTAAACACGTCATACATGGGGTGATTTTTCAATGGTTTGATTAAAAAAAGCTGAAGAAACCGTGAATGGACTATATATACTATGTACACATGTTGTATACTACATGGTGCAGTAAAACACAGGAAACATGGCCCTTGTGGATGGGGGGTTTCCAGCATGGCCACTTCAAAAGCCTTCAGCATTTATACTAGAGATGGCTATAGCGTCAGTTATTTTGAGTTCCAGGCTACTACTTTCACTATGACAATCAACCTTGCCAATATATGTGCCTTGATTACATGACTGATTCTAGCTACCCCAGGAAACCATGCAATCCTAATGTATAAGCTTCACAATGCTAGACATCATAATTGCAAATATTGTTTTATATTACTTTACTTTGTAAGCTATTTGCTAAGTCAAGATGGAGAAATGAATGGCAACTCCCACCCTTGGGTATAGCCTTAAATAGCCTGCCTTTTGTGGAGAAAATATGTGGTTGGGCCCAATGAGCACTCATGTAAACAGACCAAAACATGGGATATGTACAAGTAGCACTATTCCTTGGCTTTGCCTTGCCATGCCATGCCTCGATCTCTTGTGTGCTTACTGCCCTCACCTTGCATTGCAACATCAGAGCTGGCAAGTCATGCCCTGGAGTTTATCTGGCAGGCACTACCTAGAGCATCAATATTGTAAGCTAGATGGGGATCACTGTTTTGTATTACATTGTAATGTCAAGTTCTCTGGTAGAAATAAATCATGTTGGTGATGAGAATACCTTGTTTCCCAATATGCTGAGTTATTAAGTCAACCTAAATATTATTTATATTTTATAAATATCTCAAACATCTGGTAATACAAACATCATTAGTATTACAAATTGCAAAAATTCATGTCCCTTGTGGTTTGTGTTAAAGAGGATTCACAAATGACAATAGATATCCTAACGTGAAAGGAAAATGCTCTGTTTTTCAGAAAATCACCACAAAGAATGCATTCAGCTTACAACTGATCGACTACATGGCAACTGTGTTCAAAAAGAAGACTTTTGATTCAAGTAACTTTCAGGTGAGAAGCTGCTGAAGTAATTTATGTTTGTGTTCAATTATATTAGACAGTTTGTGTACATTTGACTTAATATTGCTTGTCAAGAAGTCTACTATGTTTTATTTTTAAAAAAATTTTTTGCCTGTGTAATGATCCATGTAACAGATGTACAAATGGTAAATGCATCATTTCAACACCTATAATAATGTGTTGCCTATTTGGATGCATGGGAATGGTGTGTGGTATATATATGTGCTGGGATTTCTCTCTCCTAGGTGGCAGGTGTTGCACTGGATGCAGGGGCTAAGATTTATGGCTGCCGGGTAGATAATGTACATGAGGCAGTTCTGAAGATGGCAGGTGCTCTTGCGCAAGAAAAGAAGAAAAAAGGCAATAAAGGTGACGAAGATGAGAATAATGAAAATGTGCCAGAAAATGGGGATGATGTATCCACAAGAAGAAAGAAAAAAACTCGGAAGGTATGAACTCACATCATTAGTTTCTCTGCTTGCAGTAGTTGCTGTGTGTGTGTCTCCATTCCTCTCTCCCGCTCATCTCCTCTCCCTTTTTCTCACTTCCCCTCCTTCTCTCTCCCCCTCTCTAGCTGATCACTTTTATGCAGCGCGTGATTCCTTGCATAATGTACAGTTTGTAACACCTTCAACTGCTTTGACTACTTGTTGACTGTCCAATGTTTCACAATGGAGGGTGGGGACTTGTAGGTTCAATTTGACGCACCACGAGCTACGTCATTCGGTCATCTAGCCTCGTCACAGCTACAGCTCCCTCCTAAGAAGAGTTGGTACGCCGTGCACACCATAGGGAACTTTCCAAGCCAGGGTGGCTTGCCCGACTGTTGCTGCCTGCTGCGCTGCAATCTGCTTCATATCACATTGCCTTTCTATGCCTCCAGCACCTGGCACATGAGGGGAAGTCTCGTCCGCTCTCAGTTACTCTCTTCTCTCCTCTCTCCACACCCTGCAACCCCCGCTCTGGCCCTGTGCATCGAGTATAAATAGGAACCGCAGTCCTCAGTTTGAGGCAGTTGTGGTCATGTGCCAGTCCTCTACAGACTGTCACTTTGCCCGAGAGCTACCAGACTTCGCATCTTGTCTTCGCAGAATTTCATGCTGCCCGAGCCACCATAGACTTTTTCAAGTTGCCACTGCTTTCTGCAGTCCAGTCGAGAGTTTTACTCTGCACGACGACACCTTGCTGGCCGCCAGCTTACGAAGTTGCTGTGCTTACAGCTACCTTGTAGCTTAATCTCAGCTATCATGAGTGCGAGTGTCGCTGACTTGGTGTTGCCCTCATGTCCCGTGCTGCCGCATCTTCCGAGACTAGGTAAGATAACAGTTGGTAACTTAGGACAGGCCCTTGAAGCCTCAATCAGGGTACAGGCATGTGTGTTTGGTTGAGCAACAGTCAATAATATATTTATGACAGAATTTACTGATACAGGGTTATAGTTTAAATGTTTACCGATTTGCTACAAAACTACATGCTAAATCAATATGCACATTTCGTTCATATTTGAAATATGACATAAATCCAGTTTTTAAAATGGAGAAGCCATGAAGCGCACATATCAGAGATTTAAAGCTTCCACAGAAAAACAAAGATGTGGCTGCATGCCGCCCTGCAAAATGGAACAAATTGGTGAAATACTGGCACTCCTAATTTCTAACCATTTTAGTTTTTTTTTTTCCTTCTGTAAATAAGCAGATACATAATTTATTAGTTTTCCAAAGATTCAATCATTACGGTTTTCAACCCTAGGTAGTGAATTTGCCAGGAGTTTAGCTGCATTTTGTGGCTAGTATGCAATAAAATTTACCAGCTTGAATGCCATAACAGATAACTCAAAAAATAAAATATATAATGCAAATAACTACTTCTAAATTATACAGTGGTGTAATCACATTGTTATGAGTTGTGATCAGGCCTTAGCTGAGTGACCTGCCTGATCACACCGTCACATTTTTATCCAGGACATGGGCCGTGATTGCTGAAATTATTTATGAAATCGTAAACCAGAGAAACCCCCTCCACCGACCAGTAAACTGGGATGACACAGCCGATATAATGCAATATAGCCCGTGGGTGGTGTCTTTTTGTCGTCAGGGTATTGGAACGAGAAGACCACTGAAGATGGGTATATCCGGGCATCGACTTCTCCATCTTAATCAGGCTCCGGAATCATGGACAATGCGGGACTCTTCAATTAGACTTTACTTAGAATGTGGCGGGTTAAATATGTATAATTTAAAATAAATTAATGTGTATTTCAGTATATTTTATAGCTCCCCCCCCCCCCCCCCCCCCCCTGTACATATTAAATCATGTTTATATTGAAATAAAATTGTACAACCTAAATGTTTTATAAACCCCTTTTATATAGTGTTCATTACATAACGCTGATCAATAACTGGTTATGCCCCTATAAGCCCCGTTAAGGTATGTTGATTAGTTAAATCATATCATAACATGTTCTATATATATATAATTTTTTTTTACTGAAATTTTGAAGCAAATGTATGAGCTTCTGGTGTCGATTCTACTGATCTTACTCCTTTAATTGTGGAAACAGAAAAAACTGAAAGCTTTATTAATGGCCACCAAATTGTTGATATTGCGCATTTAACTACAGCCTGTTTTTTCAATAACCTGTATTCAACAAATAGATAACATTGTGGTTAACTTTAGAGTACTGTATTGTTGAATAAATGAAACTTTACCTTAATATCTTCTATAACTTGTAATATTTATTTCTTATTAAATATGAATACAGCGAGAGCAGTGACGTGTTGGCAATGGCCGATAAGAAATAGTTCACAGTTAAAATATTATTTGAACCTGGTTTTTAGTATGCTATTTGTAAATTAAATGGTGCCTATTGAAATATTTGAATATTTAGGTAGCCCCGATGTCAACATATTTCATTTTTACAGTTTAAAATAACAGCGCAAAATATTGTGCATAGGCTGTAGTGGCACTGTGTTTGTGTTATCGAGAGAGGAAACAACTGTCGGCTGGGCGAGACTTGTTGCTCACACTCAGGAAGTTTCTCGTCCCTAGTAAGCAATAAATTTTACACGTTTTCAGTTGTAGCATATTTCATACTTATTACAGCAAAATAATGATTTTTGAATTTTCAATTTACAACTGTAAGTAATGTTTGAATACTTATTTTAATATATTTAGATATGATGGCAGGACAGTTAGGCCTACCATCTGAAGTTGGTGAGCCATGAAATGGCATGTTACTTTCTGCCAAACGACGAAGTGTAAATTATACTTACTCCAAAACATACTTCAAATTACCACATCATGTTTGTAGACGTGTTTTTTAACCTACCTAGGCAAGTGATGATGTTGTGATAAATCTGTGTTTACACGGCAGTAATAAATATACTGTTACGTGTGTTTCGTTAACCACTGCATGGCGTGACTGCATCGTGGTCATTACACTGGCCCTGTGTGTGCATGATTTGAAATATTTGATGTTCATTATATATACGTTTTACTGTGAACTGTTTTTATGACGAAGTAAATTGTTTACATCAACATCTGTTTATTTATCACAATGTTTTACCTTTATCCTAGGTGTTTGGAACACAGTCGTGTAACCTGATTTGCCACAGTCCCAACAAAGTACGAAGCCCAGCACGATAAATTTCAATAAACCTAATAAACTGTAATTAGCAATACATAGAAATACGAGCGGAATAAAAGTTATGGTAGGCTTATTTGTGTGCATGTTCACTGCTCTCTTTTTAGTTTGTAGCAACACGAGTGGCGTGCTTGAATTTAATGTGTCTTTTTCATTTGATTGGTTGTTCCTTCGTTTTAATATTTATTCCAACTGAGGCTGTCCTTTTAAAGAAATATCCCAACACATATTAATGACAAAAGGGTAAATACTACAGTTCTTTACCTCGCAGTTGTATCAGTGTTAAACACATTCGCTGCAAAATATTAACGGGCATTACATGTATAGGCTGTTCGCAGTAAAGTGAGCATTTTTGAAGCCCTAGTTACTTTTTCCTTTCAGCCATTTCTTATCCTTTAACAACCTTTTAAAATTAATATTGTTTTATAATTAATAAATACAGTGCAGATATTCCACTGCACTCAGAAGTTAACGTCTATGGCTAATATAAAATATATTTATCGACTATTATTTTTAATGAAGGGCTTTCAAAAGTGCTCATATTACCGTGAATAGCCTATAATGTGGTATATCGTGGAAAACATATATGTTAATCTAAAATAACCGTAATAACTATTGTCAATTCAGGCATTTTTAAAACTTCATAAATGTGACCTAAGTAATGTTAGAGGCCTAACTGTGAATATTCGTACAGAATTGTTTTTGGAATATGACAGAATTCTTTGAATAGCTTTAAACATTAAACAACACTTTTGACAGGTATAAAAGTAGAAGTCACATTTCAATGTTTATGTTTAGATGTAGCAAAAGTATACATACACATGTACACACACAATGGAATGTAAACATTGATTTTGACAGATGCTACATGGCAGTCACATGGCAATATTTGTTAAAATTTGGCGGAAGGATACAAAACGGGCCTGCAAGTAGAAATAATCAGTGGATTATTCTTTACTTTAGTTTTCTTCTGTGAAAACTGTGACTCCCGTAAGTACGTGACATATGACAGTTCGCAAGAAGTAAATGATGCTCTGGTGTGGGGTTCTGTTTCTGTGGGTATTGGATACTCACAAGTTGAGGAAATTATGTCAATACTTAACATTCCCATGATGGCATGAGAAACATTTCACAGATGAGAAACTTCTATGGGACAAGTAAGTATTTCTAACAGATGTTTCATGTAATTCCTAACCCTTCCAGTCCCTCGCAGTTTTGCAACTTCAAGTGTTGCAAATGTGTAGTATTTTGATAAGAACACTACTTCGATTCAGTCACTCTTTACCTGCTTATCGCAGTCAATGAACTGCATGACTGGTTCATAAATCAGATGAGTAACCATACAAACCTCGGAGAAGACACTGACTGTACTGGATTATGAAGATTCTTATTTTTGGCCTGTTTGTAAATTTCCTTATGTTGCATATCCACCATTATGGGCAGAGAAACTGAAAGAGTTGTTTTTTATGCCTTGTTTCAAGTTGACATTCATATTCCAAAGTTCTGGATTTTTACCACTGTTCCAGGGTAAATTATAGCCAACTATATCAACATTATGAGCGGCACAAATAAGGGGAAGGGGGGAGGGCATTGCCCACTCCAAGGGAAAGTGCAGAGGATGCAAGGAGAGGGCAAATCCTTCCTAAGTATGAATTAAGTTTGAGACCTTATTACGGACACTTTCACACAACTTGTGACCAATGTCATGCATACCTCCTAATTGACTTGTAAACAAACATACCTTTTTAATTTCTCCCCAAAGTAAGATTTATTTTGTGATGTGGTATTTTGAACCTAAATTGTCTATATGTTTCAGTAAAAGTAGTACTTCACTTTACCCTTGCCCTTGAAAGACATCTGCACGTACCCTATTAGCCAACTACTAATCCCTAATGCTGTGCGTGCCAAATACTGGGTACAACCAACCCATTAGCAAGTATGCTGGAAATGCCAGAAACTGTATAGGAACGAAGATGCTGTGTGATTGTAGTGTATGTGAATGTTTTTGTAAATTAGTTATATAGAACGTTAATGCTAACTGAGCGGTCCCTGGTGTAGACGAAAGGAAAACCAATGCGAATGAAAATAAAATATATGAAGACACTATTAAAAATTCAAAATTAGAAAAACAGCAAGTGATTAATAAACGAAAATTAATACTCAGGATTTTTCATTTTTCACATCATTGGTTGATGCTATTTGTAGTTATTACTAAATTTTTCAACTGTTACAATATTAAATTAACTTCTAAAATATTTAACTTGTTCTTTATTTCTGTATATGTTGGAGTTGTTTTTGATAGCATAAAGAGACTGTTCAATTAATCTTTAGAACATTCAGGTATTTACTTTGACGTCGGTGGGGAGTCAGTTTCAAGTCAAACAAGGCTAGACTTCACTCCTCGCTGGGGATAGCAGGTTCTATGGAAAATTGTAGATAAATTGGATTAACAGAGTTTTTGGTTTGCTTTGGGGAAGTATATTGTCTGTAGAAATTAAGTGGTAATATTTACATATGTGGAATGAGAATATAGTATCTTAGTTTCATTTCCATAGTTTATTTGAGGCAAGAAGATAGTTGATTCGAAAATGCACCAGTGAGTAACATTTCTTTTATAGCAGTTTCTGGCTCAGTTATAATGTACAAACTTTTGTGTCAGAAGAAAACTAAACAGTTACGGTTTGTTTGTAATTAGTCGGATCTGTGGAGATCCGCCCCAGAGGTCACAAAATTATTTTAATAACCAGACGTGGTCAAATGAAATGAATTTGGAGCATTAGTAATTCAAGATAAATTTACGATCAATTAATTATGTTAAGCACTGCAGTAAAATAATAAAAAATTACAATGTGAAGATAAAAATAGAGAGGACATGCATTAATAATAATTTTATTTTCATTTATAATAATTACATAATTTTAATATTTCTTCAATTAACTATACAATGCAAATCTGCTTCTAAATTTGTGGAATAAACAATTTTCGATAGCTGGTTATGGTAATTTTTCGAACATTATTTTGAATAAGACAGTTACTTTTATTAACAATTTTTAAATATATAACTAAATAAAGTTTACAGAGTTTTCAGTTTGGTTTTCATTCCATTTGTGTTTTGTTACGCTATACTGAAATAAAATCTCACCCCCTGTCAAGATCTGTTTGAGAGGTAATGCTAAAGATAAGTGATTCTCAGGAAATAAAATAATAATCACATGACTAAATTTACCAAGTCTTTAAATTTCTCAGAATCATCAAACTGGCAAATGTGAACAAGTCAACATTGTCTTAATGGATATCAAACCAAGTGTAAAATTATTTTAATGAAAGATTCTGAACTTATGGAATTGTAGGGCTTTCTTGCATATGGAAGTATATAAAAAATTCAACATAATATACACAGAATATAAGCCAAAATTATAATCAATTAGTGTATTTTATAATTTCAAATATAAATTTCTTTTTGTTTTGGCACGAGCAACTCTCCAAGAAAATGATAGAAAATAGAAATAAAAAGAAATTCCATTTGGCAAAGAAATGTAGAAAATGGAATACCATATATTAGTATCATAGGAGATAGTGGATGGAACAAGAGGATCTACAGACACAGTTACAATTCAACGAGTAGGGTGGTGAGTTTGGGAAAATTGTTATATTTTTTTCTATTTACTTCTGTTTAATTTTAGTTTAGCTGTCCATATTTGTTATAAAAAGATTTTTTCTAATACAATTGCAATGATCAACAACACCCAAAAATTTGAAATTTTGAAGTAGCATGTGTTAAAATTTTAACGTTAAATTTCTTCATTAGCTTTTAATGTTTCATGGCATGTAATGACATTAATGGTGAAAAATTGTAGACAATAGCTTTGTTATATAACATGCACCCAACAAAACAAATGTATTTTTATTAGTTAAATTATTCTTATTCAAATATTTTTTACTGTAATATAGGGCACAATATTTTTGGCCCTGAAATCATTCAAAATTTATAAATTGTGCAACAAAACGTAAACATCACATTTTTAACATACCTTTAAGTGGTGCAAATTATTCATATTTGCTTTTGAAAACTTATGTGAGGATTTTCCTACCATAAACAGTAGCGTCACTATTATATAATGTTTTGCAGTCTATAATTAAGTATATTGTTTTCGTAAGTGATTACCTTACGTCTGTCTAAACTGAAAGAAAACAGCTGACATGCATTCTGAATAGTTAAAATACTGGAAGCCAGTGTTTTATTAAAGCAAATGAAGTCAGCTGCATTAATTGATTTCAGTAACACTATTGTAGCAAATAATGTATGCAGTTTTTTGTATAGAGAAGTTTTTTTGCCAAGATGGTTTTCGTAATATATTAGCTACTTTGTACTTATACAAATGGGCGCCACATTTTTATGCATAGTAGTTATTCACAGGCGAATCATGGGAATTTACTAGTAGAGTGGCAGTTTTATCACTAGCAAAGTCAAATGGAAAGACGGATTCTCACATATTTGACAGCCGTTAACTACAGATGTTAAGATGCAATGCTGAAATATAACAAGCACCTTGGCAATTTTGCAATAAAAATTTCATCTCTATTACTGTCTTACATAACTTTTTCCGTGAAACATATTGAAAATTCAGATAATCTCAGGTGTGTGTGTGTGCGCGTGCATGCGTGCGTGTGCGCATTTTTTTGTGTGTGCATGCATGTGTGTGAACGTACTTTCTTCCAAAGGCGTGCATCATTGGAGCTGAAACGAATCAACTGCTGTAACTGGGTGTGACAGGGAAATTTTGCTCCATGTGTGAATTTGCAAAAACTGATTATACAAAGGTCGAGAAACATGTTTGATTTAAGAACTACAGTGTATCAAGTACTGACACAGAACAGCTCATAACTGTAGAAGGCTCCTGCATGAGCATCGCACAGCATGGGTTAAAATACAAATTCTATATTGGTGATGGGGACTCAAGTGTTTATTAGAGACTCAAATAGAAAGTTCCGTACAGAAGGGAAGTAGTTAAAGTTGAGTGTGCAAACCATATTGTTAAAAACTATTGAATCCATTTACACAAAATCTCAAATTTTTTCTCATTTACACTTCCTGCGCGATGCATGCTTGAATCACGGATAAGCAATTGAAAGTGCTGGGAAGTCAACTGAAAGTAGAGCAGGACATTAGAAATGGTCCTTATCATGTATTCGGCTGCCACAAAAATTGCAGCAAACAGTACTGCAAAAGAAAAGGTACAACTGGTGGAAATTTCGTGCCATTAATGGAAGAGTCTGGGATAATGGTCATGAAAGTTGACAGGCTCATCATAAATAAAACTACAAATCAGGCTGAGCGGTAAATGAGTATGGTAGAAAAATTTACTGGTGGTATAAGAGTAAACTTTGCGAAAAGAGGCTCTTACTATGCGCGCTGCATGGGAGCTGGGTTGGTGCAAATTAGTGGTGCCAGCTGGTATTTTAGTCCTTGGAAGAACAAATTTGGTTGAAGTCCAGGAAAGCATTTCAAATCTGCTTTTAAAAGAAGAAAAAAATGCTGTTCGGCTCATTGTCTTCAGTACGAAGGGTCTTCAAAGAAAAGAAGAAAGGTTGACAATGCTGGCCCTGATATGGTGTATGGTCCAAGTGCAGCAGAGGGAGACATGTTAAGTCCTAAATAACTGTATCAAATAATGAAGTTATTTTTGGATTACTTGAACAGTGATACATTAACACCCTAAACGATCCGTGAACTGGAAAGTAGTACTGTTGGTCAACATGAGACCATCATATGGAGGGATGCATGTTTACTGACTTACAGCATCAAATTTCAGTCCTGTGTGTAAATGGAAAGTACACACTTCTGATCATGGCTTAGTGAAGTCAATTTTATATCACATGGAGATAAATTCAAATGCTATACATTTTGGAAGAGTGAACGAAAACGTTGCAAATAATAGTATTTTAAGGTAAAAATGTACAAGTAGATGAATGCAGTTTTTTTTGTACAACCACAATACCTGTTTCTCGGAGCGTCTTCAGACAGATTAGTGGGTGAAGACTGATTGCTGGAAATTAAATGTTTATTTTCAGCTGGGGACTACAAACTGAAAGAATTAATTGCCAAAAAAAAAAATACGCGTTTAAAGGAAAAGGATGGAATTCCGAAACTAAAAAGAAATCTTGGTACAGGGGCAGCTAAATATCTGCAACAAAAAATACTGTGACTTTGTTGTTAATGCAGACAATGGTTTTTACGTTGGACGGATTTGGCTGGATACAAAAATGTGGAAGGACGACATGCTTCCAAAACTGAAACAATTTTTTTTAGGAATGAAGCTTCCAGAAATAGCAGATACCCTCATTACATGAACCCAACTACATTAAAGAAGCTCAAGAAAATCAAATAAAAACGACGAAAAAAACTTTCATTAAGTCATGTTTGGGTAGAATTTTTTTCTGCATTTGTTATTTTTATCACATCTAATATGTCCTAACACTCAAAAGAGAAAATATACTGTGTGGATATATATATATATTGATTAAAAGTGCACAATTTATTACTGAATAAGTGTTATATGTCCTTGTTTTCGTGACTGTTATTTTATTTAATTTTTGCTAGATTTTTTAATTACTTAAGTCAAGACACTGTACACCGGTGTTTGTTTGCAGCACGTGTACATATTTATATAATTAGGCCTATACACCCAACAGTTTTGAATAGACAAAGAAAAAGTGTATATAGTGTAAATATATTGTTACAATTTCTCTCTCTAGGAATTAAGTGGGCTATACCAAGTTCGTTAAGGGAGGGAGGTCTTAATCAAATAAAAGAATTAATTATAATTTTCATATTTTATTTACAATAACTACAGCAAAATTCTCTGTACTCAAATTCTTGCAATAAATTGAAATCACTTACTGTTCACAATTAACACCAATTAATAAAATTTATAATTTCAACAAAGAAATCAATGAAATTAAATAATTAAAGATCAGTCCCAATAGACAGTGTATCAACCTATTCAATAATTTTATAATTTATGCATCCATATTTGACAGTTTAATATTTACAATAAAATCAGTATTACACTTCCATTCAGTCACACCTCAGTTCAGTCCATGTCCAGCCAGTTGCAATGTTCTAGAGTCCTCTAAGCGCCCTCAGGCACAGTAGGCTTCACTCGTCGGTTTCACACTCTCTCGTCCATTCATGCCACGAACACCTCGTTCGCCGTCGTCCTGCAATCTCCAGTCGTTGTCCACACTTTGTTTTGCTCGTGCACACTCGGCCAGGCGGCCACCATCAAGGACTCCCGGCCGCTGGGTTGCGGCAGTATGTATATATAGTGTCTTAGGCCACCACCTAGAATCTTCCTCAACTTGCATGATGTGTTGCAGAGGGCTGAGGCGCCAGCCAGTATAACCAGAGCATTCTTGCTTTGTCGCTAAACGTATCGGAAACTCGAGCATGCAAGAGGAGGTCTGTGAAGCTAGCAAGTCTCGCCGCTGTCGGCATTCATGGGATTCCCAGAAGGGGGCAGACAGCCATGAGCGCATTGTTCCAGGAAGAGGGGAGGGCGAGGTGGGTCTCCGATTATGGCAGGGGGCAGCAGAGTCGGCGCACGTAACAATATGTTAATTAAAAATACATCTTGGATTGCTATGTAAATATTGAGTAAACAGCAAATTTGTTCTTTGTATTTTATTGGTGGTCATTTTCATTAATATTGCTGTGATAATATTAGAAACTGTACTGCATTATAGTGGAGATAATTGTACTCAATTGTGTAAAAATTCAATTCTGTGATAATATGTTGGTTTGTATTTACAGGCGGAGACTGTCCATATTACTTTTTTGTTTGGTTTTTATTCTTATAAAACAATGTCATTATTTAATTTTTTACTAATACTTGGAATGTTCCTCAGAAATTTTGACTGAAAATGTTGGGTATATCAGTGTAAACTTTTTGTGGGGGTTTCAATCCAAACAGAAAGATTTATACAGAATTTACTAACCATACTACACAATTTTCTAACATATTAAATGTTCTTAAATTCAATTGTGATTAAAGCAAGAAACCTGCAGATTATATTTGTGCTGTGCACAAATAAAGTAGAAGAAACAAAGTTTCTTTCATTCATATATTTGATCATTTAGAAATTCTGAACAAGCATTGTACTGAAACAATATTGATTAACTTACTATTTGCTCCAAAATGAAACAATCATATTACACCATTTTACAGAGCTCCATTAAAACACCATGATAAATAATTCTTCAAGCAAAACTTACATATAAATAGATATAACCACTCTTTGTACCAAGTTTGAAAGTACTGGAGCACAAAAATACCTTCACACAAAGCGCCCAAAAAACAATCTCCTAAAATTATGCAAAAAATTTAATTAATAATGCTCACTAATCACATATATATAATTAGCACTGCAATATCATCATGATTGAATAGGAAATTTACAGGAACATAGAAATGAAGAAAGGCAACTTGACATGGCTCATTAAAGCCTTCTTCTACAAAAAAAAAATTTTAATTTACTCTTAAAAATTACGTTAAACAACATAGCAATTGTGAAGGCGATCAAAGTGACCCAATGAAGGCCTCACAATATAAAATGAAAAACAATACAGTATTAAAGTAATCCTACGGCCAGGCGTGATGAGTTGTGGGGAAGCAGACAAAATTCAAAACTTGAGTCAGTAAATTGGGCAGCAGACAACCACTAAATCACTACACGTGAAAACTCAGCAAACACACAGTAGGAAGGTATTTAGTTCAACCGAATCAACAATTTTGAAATGCTACCAAACCCCAATTTGGAAGAATACTACTGTAACTGTATGTCCACAACTAGACAACACTATGCTAAAAAAACCAATTAGAAATTACAAAAAAGCTGTAAAATGAGAATGCCAGTACCACGGCTCACTGTTTTATAACAGCTCCTTTGATGGCTTCACAGGCACAATACAATGTAATGCATTCTCAGAAAAGGGACCTTAGGGTGAAAAACCATTTTTGGGTTTGGGCTGTTTGTGTAGACAATTCTATGAGGAATTTAATGAAACAAGTTACACCCATGTAGTGTTTATACTCTCAGCATGTTCCATTCATATCTTGAAAACGATAGTTTTCGAAATTTCCAACCTTTTTTTGGGCCTCCTGAAAAATTTACGTTTTCTCCCTGAGGTACCCTTTACTTAGAATGGGTCTCAATTAAATTAAAGAAAGGACACTTGCATCGTATAAAGAAACAACTGACAATTAGAATCAAGAGACGTTGAATATAGTTGGCACAAGCGATGTCAGTTGGTCTTCGGACATGGTGCAGGTGAATTTTGGCGATTGTGTAAGGCATTGAAGAGAGAAAAGACCCAGGCTGCCAGTGTGTATGCCCTTAAATTAATGTAAGCTTCAGCCAAAAAAAATTATGATGCATGATGATGGGGTAAATGAGGGAGTGAAGAGAGGGGAATTCAAGGGAAAGGAGACGAGTTCACCACCGAGCATAACACTGTGCTGAGCAAACAATTGATTCTTAACGGCAACGGCAGCACCACCGTTTGCAACATGGGCTAACCGTGTGAAGGACTCCTGACTTCAAGAGAGAGAGAGTGTGTGTGTGTGTACCACCGTTCCAGTTCACCGCAGAGAGTCCAGGCGCCTTCGAGAGATGTTCGTCTTTTGCGCTTGTGGCTCCGGCAAATGGAAGAGGATAGTTTGTTGTGCCACGCACAGTGTTATTCTTGCATCTAGCCTCACCAAAGCTGCGGTCCCTTCCTAAGAAGAACTGTATGCAGTACACCCCACAGGGTGACGTGGCCAGCTGTTGTCACCTGCTGCACTGCAACCCGCTGTGCATCATGTTGCTGTTCTATCCCTCCAGCGCCTGGCGCGTGAGGGTAAATCTCCGCCACTCTCAGTTACTCTCTTCTCCTTCGCCTCTTTCTATCCACACCTCGCAACACTGGCGCTGTGCACTGAGTATAAATACGACCCGCAGTCATCAGTTCAAGGCTGTTGTGGTCACGCAACAGTTCTCTACCGAATGTCGCTTTGTCTGCGAGCTACCAAACTTCGCTTATTGCCTTCGCAGAGCATCATGCTGCCTGAGCCACCGTAGCCTTTTTCAAGTTGCCCTGCCTTCAGCAGTCCATTCGAGAGTTCTACTCTGCATGATGCCGCCTCGCTGCCTGCCAGCATACAGAAGTCGCTGTGCTTACAGCTACCTTGTAGCTTACTTTCAGCTATCACGAGTGCGAATGTTGCTGATTTGGTGTTGACCTCTCCTCCCGTGCTGCAGCGTCTTCCGAGACTAGGTAAGTTACCAGTTGTTAATTTAGGACAGGCCCTTGAAGTCTCATTCAGGGTACAGGCTAATTTATGTGTGTTTGATTGAACAATCAATAAAACAAGTATAATTATGACTTGGTTGAGTTATCTCTTCCAGCACACTGTAATTCCTACACCTTGTTCCCTCTCTTTCTGGTTCGCCACCTGTCCTAGTAAGACTCTTCTAGGGTTAGCCACGTACTGAAACTAACCTTTTTTTCTCTCCTATTGATAAATGCTTCGAAGTGCTGCTTAGGAAGCTTACCTTCCTAGGCTTCACTAGAGCAGGTGTCTCTTGGACGATCGTTCTTCCAGCAAGTGCCTGGATCAGATTGCGATGTCCTGCACACCAGGTTACCTGCTTGGAAACAATAGACCGTCAGGAGCCCCAGTGTTCATGACACCTGTGTCAGATCGCAACGTCCCGCACACCAGGGAGCCACGGGAGTGGATGACCTTAGCTTCCTACTGTAACCTCCAGTTTGATACTTGGGTCAGACCGCTACATCCTGCGTACCAAGTCGCTGGGCCGGAGACCAACGGAAGTGTCTCCCACCTTACCAACCTCCGCATCCTTCATTTCATCAGACTGTGTCTACCCCTTACTGGCCACCCACTATCAACCTAACTGGTTACCCTCCACCACCTTATGCCTCATTATAGGACTGGGCAGGGCAAAGCTGCCAAGCAGCGGCTAGCTCTGGCTGGGGTATCAAGGGAAAGTGGCCCAGTTGTTAACCAGGTATACTCCTGGCAGAAAAAGGAGGCTGGATGTCAGAGAGGGTTTGCCACCAGCTCATCAAGTTCCACCTCGAACCTCCTCTGGCATGTGCCACGTGCATTATCTCTGCTGCCACTTACATCGCTGATGAAGATGCCAACCTTTGTGCGGCCAGCCAACTTTACCAGGGTAGTCAGACCCCTTAATGTCACACGAGCTTATATTCCCACCTTGATTCCCATGCCCATTGCTCGCAAATACTTCACCCAAAGCTCAATGCACAATCATAGAAGTGGTCAAAGCCAACAATTCAGGCACCAGGAAAAACCCAGTTGAAGCATCACATCTGGGGGGATCTTGTTCTATCAACATTTCAAATGCCTGGGGCATAACGACACAGCGAGTTTTCCAAGCAAAGTGTTCAATAAAGGAAGCTCCATTCTGAGACAGGGAAGTTATCTACACTTAGTGCTTTTAAATTTTCCTGCTCGTTACTGACAAAGCATGACAATGATTATGTCGAGTTGCCATCCACAACTGGTAAATGCAGAATTTTGTGAACATAAATGGTAGCAGTAACACTTAAGTTTTTGTTATTTTTTCTCCAGGGAAGATTGAATCACATCACAATTCTCATTTGTAGGTGGTCGGTTACTTACTAGTTATCTCAGCTCGTCCTTCAGACAACCAATGAGGTAATGCAGCCTCTGTATATTATTGAGAGAAGAGTCTTGATGCACAGTGGATTTAAAAAGTTTCACAAAGAACGGAGGCTCACTCAGCCCTATTGACTGAAAAAGTACACAGCGGTGGTAAAACTGCAAGAACATATGTCTCCCATGAGACTAATTGAGATGCTCTGACCATGCATCTATTATGTGCTATCCGAAGTTGTCCTCATAAATAAACTTTCGAAAATTTACAGAAACCTCCTTCAACTCCTGAACTGTTTCTATTTCAGCTTTTAGCAGGACTGCACACAAAGCAAATTAGTTCACTATGAGCTCATTCCTTTCTCTCTGCGACTTCCTCAAATGCTATCGCAAACTCTTCTGCCTTTTCAGGGTCACTGTTGACTTTGTTTAGAACAGCATTAACGTAATTTATTTTGTCTCACCACGTAATTGTAAATGATGAGTTGCAGGTCTGTTGTTGATGTTGCCATGGTGGCCATTGTGTGCGCAGGTGCCTTAGACGTGAAATGTCATGCCCTGATATGTCATGAATAAGGTGAATTCACTGTATTTGTGAAATAAATTTTGTTGTTAATTGTAATCCTGTATTTCTTTAAATGTGTAAATTCGTGACTCAAAAAAATAATTCTGTTATTTGTGAACGGTGTCTCTGTACGCAGCGCAAAACAGTGCTGGCTGAGGACCCATCATCGTTGAACGCAAAGGATGATGTAGCGCCTCGGACAGATCCATACTTTCAGCGTTTTGTGACTTCAGTGGGGGAGAGCCAAGAAGGAAGCTGCAACTTCTTGAACAAGCTGAAGGTGAAGAATGATGATTGCAAACTGCTTCTCTTCCCGGAGCTGCCTCTTTGGCCCAGGGAGAGCAGGCAGGCCCAGGAGGTACCATGCAGCGACCGTGAGAGGAGCAAGTCGAAGCTGCCGCGGCTCCCTGTGATGGGTGAGTTGCTATGGTGCCATTAATTCTGATTTTAAGGGAACTTTTGATTTCCTTTTTTTTATGTTTGTGAGGGAATGTTTGGCAGTGTTTGTTGTGATATTATTTTTTTCTATAGTTGTAATTTCAATTTGTCAGACAACCAATGATAAGGGCTATTAAAATGTTTTATTGGTGTTCTTTCTTTTAGTGTATCATCTGGAAACACATTTGGTTAGTATTTTGGCTCAGCTTGGCTTGCATGGGAAAGTTGTGGTGGCGGCAATGGGGTTTGTACCAGTGTTCGAAGGGATTTTTTGTCCATCGCAATGGGTAATGATCAATAGGCGCTATAACAGCACTGTGCGATGACCTTATTCTATTAGTGTATAATTTTGGTGGTAATGGATGTGAGAGGTAGGGGTGGATTGCTGTTCCATTATTTGCTGTGAATGTCTGCTGCCGCCTTGTAGAAGACAACACTATCAATGAGTGAAGTTCAGGAGTGACTACTGTAACCCACACCTTGCAAGCATTTACAACTGTCTCCTTTTTCATCTTGTTAGGCTGAACCTTTTGTTAGAAAATTTTTCTGAGTTCCAGGAGGGAAAGGGCCACATGCTGCCCTAAATTTTTTGTGATGCAAGTTTTTAGTAGAATGAATTTATAATGGAGTCTGTGAAGCTGTTCTCGTAATCTACCTGGCTCGTTGTGTATCAAACTGTTTCCTATCTCGCATAAAGGTTTTTTTTTATAATATCTACTGTTTGAAAATGGTTTTTAAATTTTTGCTAAATTAAAATGTTCCTGCTACTTTAACATGTTACCCCTTGTATTTTGAGATTTACTGTAGACTACGGACACATCTAGCTGATATTAACTTAACACCTATTTTGAACAGATCTATTTGTTATGGTAATTTACCCATTTTGAAACAATATCTTTTTTTCCTTCTTATCATCCTCCCTCATTTTCCTTCCCCTCTTTCTTCTGTTAATTTTCCTCATGATTCTCATCCTCATCATCCTATTTCATCCCCTCCGTCATCCTCTCATCCTCATCCTTGTCCTCCTCAACCTAATACTCCTTAATCTCATTCTCATCCTCCTCATCCTCATTCTCAATATTCTTCTCATCCTCATCCCCCTCTCATCATCCTCCCCTCATTATCATTCTCCTCATCCTCCCCCTCTTTCTCTATATCCTCATTCTCCTCATTTTCACCCTCCTCCTCAACCTCATACTCCTCATCCTAATCACCATCCTCATCCCGCTATCATCATCCTCCCCTCATTATCATTCTCCTCATCCTCTTCCTCCTCATCTTCATCCTGATTCTTCTTATTCTTGTGCTCCTCATCCTTATGCTCCTCATCCATTTACCCATCCTCCTCATCATCCCATCCACCTCTTCATCTTTGTCCACCTTCTCATCCAACTACACATCATCCTCTATCCTCTTTATCCTACTCATCCTCCTACTTATCGTCCTCATCCTCCTCATTTTTCCTCCTCTTCATCCTCATTTTTTCCTCCTCTTCATCATCCTCATAATCCTCCTCATTCTCATCCACTTCATCCTCCTCATCATCATCCTCCTCCTCATCCTCCTCCCCATCCTCCTCATCATTATCCTTATCATCATACTCCACCTCATTCTCATTGCCCTCTTCCTCATATTCCTCCTCATCCTCCACCTCCTCATCTTTTCCTCCTCATCCCCCTCATATTTTCCTCCTCTTCGTCATCCCGTCATCCTCATCATCCTCTGTGCCCTCATCCACTTCCTTATCCTGTTGCTCCTCAGTCTCATCCCCCTCCTCATCATTTTCCTCCTCCACATGATCATTATCATCCTCTCCATACACATCATTCTCATTTTCATCAGTATAATCCTCATTTTCTTAATTCACCTCATCCTCCTCATTCACCTCATCATTCACCTCATCATCCAATTCATCATCATCCTTGTCCTCATCCTCCTCATCCTAATCCACCTACTCATCATCTTCCTCATCCACCTCATCCTCTTCATGATCCCTCTAATTTTCCCGCTCTTATTCCTCATCATCTTCATCCTTCCCATCCTAATCCTCATCTTACTCATTTTCATTCTTCTCTTCCTCATCATCATCAACCTCATCCTACTCCTTTTCTTCCTCTGCTTCATTTTCTTCCTCAGTCTCATCTTCACCCTCATTATCCGCCTCATCTTCTTTTTCATCCTCTGCTTCCTTTTCCTCCTCAGCCTCATCCTCATCCTCACCCTCATGTTCCACCCCATCATCCTCATCCTCATAATTCACCTCATCACCCTCACCCTCCTCATCCTCAACCTCTGCTTCCTTCTTGTCCTCCTCAACCGCATTATCCTCATCCACCTCCTCCTCTAATGTACATTCATGCAAATGTCTGTGGAATTACAACCTAGACTTTAATTTTTATATTTGGAGACTAAACAAATTTGCAAACAGCAGTAGGTGAAAGTTTTTTATGTATGCTTTAAATGTGGTTTTACATTCTATATTATTATTTCAGAAAATTTACATAAAATATTTTTTCTTGAATATTGGACAACCACAATAGTAGTATTAGTTGAAAAAAAAAAAGACCGCAAAAAAGTAGGGTAGGTATTTGAAAATAGCATAACCATAAAAGTAGGACTAGGCAATAATAGATGACATTAAATTGAGTACTCAAAAATTAGTTGGTGACAGACAAGGGAGAGGGGATGCATATGTTATTATCTTCGGCACAGAATGCTGGACGTATTTTCAGCATTTCAAAACCTTTTGTCTCATTGACCCGATTTTATCACGTAGCCTCACCTTTACTGTGAAGAAAGGCACGGATGTGCTACATGCTCCTCTTCGGCTGAGTTTAAGAAAACAAAACACTGGTTTGTATGTGCATATTTATTGTTACCAATATACAGGGCACACCAGCCTATAGCCTACCTGATCAGATATGCCTGAAGGGCAATACCTGAGGAAGGCACAGCTGGCATGGAGGTTGCCAAAGGGTGGTCGACTGTAACAACTGGCGAAACGGTAGCAGTAACATTATGGCATGCATGGCTGGAAGACTGGCCAATGGTTGGCTGTTTGGAGGTCACAACATGCTGCGAACTGACAATGCAGGGCTGACTCAGTAATGGGGTAATGTGACTGGGACACCAGCCGTTGACAGACAATTCTTGCGCTGGGGCGTAATGTTTATTATATATTGTTTGACCAGTAGTGAGCAAAGAGCAGAAGGCTGAAAGCATGCAAGGACAAGAGAATTGAATGCCACCCCTCTGCGCAGCCAAGCGAAACGGTGGCGGTGCAGCATAAGGGGAAGGCAGTCTGCTTTCATACAGAGCACATCCATACTGTGCAGGCCCATGATGGTCTATATGCAAAGGATACCTCTCCATTCAGACCCAGTGACGTGTAGCAGCATTTTGATTATCTCTTCCAGGAGGGGGGGGGGCACAGCTTTGTCAGAGGCTTACAAAGAAACCTGACCTCACCTGTGGCGCATCAATATTTTCATTATGTATAACTCCATTATCTCTAACGAAAGCTAGATAGGGTCAACAGATATTATGAGAAAGTAATGCAAAGAAAGCCAAGGCCAGTTATAAGAGCAGCCCTCGATTGGGTAAACTAGAAAGTTAGAAATATTTTTAAAAATTCTGCGTGTTCTCTGAGAGAAAAATTACAAACTGCTTCATTAAATGGTAAAGAAATTGAGCAATGAACAGTTGAATACTTTGCTATATTCTTGAGGAAAAAAAGATGTGTAACAAGTTTTGTGGAGAGAGTTCACTTTTTTTTAATTTTCACAAATGTTCCAAACTTATGGCAGTAAGGGAAGATGACCTCAAAAGTGAGATGACCTCCAAATGTTTACTTTGGTCTACATAAAAAAAGTTTTTCTTCACTAATAATTGGGTTATTTAATTCCAAATGATAGTCTTGGTGCATAAATGAAGCTTTGACAGAAGCAAATACACAGTGTGTACTATAGCACTAATGTATTAGAACATGTGAAAGTCACAATTTTTGTCTAATTTATATATTTTTTTAAAGTGTCTTGCACTTCAGCGAAACATATGTCTAAGCAAAAAGATTGACCTTTATTTACTTAAAAAAATTTACCCCAAAAAATTTTATCTGCAAATGTAAGACAACCTGCAATTTTCTGGAATTAAAAATTGGAATAAAACGCTGTCTTGTATTCAGGTAAAAATTACATTTCAATTTTTGTCTTTTATACATTTTTATTTTGTAGTATGTGTACATATAGACATTTGTACAAATGGTTGAAAACTTGTTACTAGTGATGTGATGATTTGATTATCGATTCCACCGATTTTTACCTGAATCGAAGAATCAATGTGTTCCAATTTTTTGCTTTCAAAAGTTTGTATTCTGTAAAACTTTCTTATTGGGTGGCGTATTCTGCAAACTTAGTGGTGCTTGTAAACACAATGCAAATAGCTTGTGTGTGTTTGCAGTCATATTTAATCAGGCATAATTAGAGGCACAATTTTGTGGTAAATCGCGATAAACTGAAATAACGCCAAAATACAAGTTAAAACGCAAAATAACACGAAATAGACAAATGCGCTATATCTCAAGAAATTAGCTTTTCCCACAAGAAATGGAACTCTTCTCCCATGTTATATACACAAATTTACTTTGGCACTAAAAAAATTAAAATATCTAAAGACGTGCGAGTGTCTGCAATATCGAGGAATACTATAAATGAAAAAATTCTCGATTTCATCGCTAGAGAATTTTTAAATCTCGGAAATCATAGTTTTACATGCAACACATGCACATGATTACTTCAAGTTTTTTCCTTGCATAACAAAATGTAAACAAACACATTCTAAAGATTATATAAGCAGTAAAATATGCACTTTGAAATTAGCTACAGTAGTTTGATATCAAACCACCTCAAAGCGCTAGTAACAATGGTGTGAAGTGAATACTTACAACTGGAATGTGTGCAGTAATCTATGACTGCAGCACTGAATCAAATGTTTTATTACATTGACAGTCGCGTGTAAAATTGCGTGAAACGAAAGTGCGATATCTAAATATATACATTAAACTGACTGTTTTCATCAAATATCTAGTATCTTAAATTATGAAAGATACTGCAGCCAATGTAAAAGACTGTAAAATGTTGCCTTTTGGACCTTTTGTCCATGCTAATGTACGTATTTAACCTCCAATGCACGGCGATTGATTTATGTTTACATTCAGCAGTATTATAAAATTCCGCTAGCTGCAACAACGTCGAAAGTTAAAAATGTCACATTGAAACATTTATGAAAGAATATACATACATACAACTTGCCTTAATGTTTACAGTATAGCCTTTAAATTATATTGTTTTGGAAAGTGTGCAGTATTCTTGAAATCACACGATGATGATACATTTGTTATACCTAGCAGGGCCATTTCTACATGAAAAAACTATATATTTCTTCCACAGAGTATTGGAAGAAATAGTTAATGTCACTAAATTAGCTAATTCAACTAAGAAAAATTATTTTCTCTCACTTTCATTATTCTAGTCCCCACTGTAAGTTGTGGGAAATGTAGAACTGTACAACTGTATACAAAATGTTGCAATGTATTTAATAGGGATGGGCTGATACCTATACAGATTAACCGGCCAATACCATGACCATCGGCATCGGTGGCATCTGAACATTATTTGCAGATTATTATTCACAGATTAGTAACACCAATTTATTTAACACAATGTTAAATAACCCGGCATGCTACATCTCGTAAAGTATTAATTTACCACATTCATCAATCAGATATTCTGTCCGAAACCCAAAATGTATTCGGAACAATTGTTTTTCAATGATTTGTTCCCCTTGTTTACATTTTACTGTATTTTCTGTTGGTACATATGCCGAAGATTGTTTGCATCATTCGTTTTTGGACACTACGTGAATGCAAAACAACGCAGTTAATCGACAACTGGTGATATAGATAGTATTGCTTACACCCTACAAGAGTTTTTTGTTATATTTTCTTCTTGCATTTTTACTGCATTCGTATGTTGGCGACACTGAGAAAGCATCCTGTATTTTTATTCTTCTTATGCATTTACTGCGCTCATAGGTTGGTGGCAATGAAAACACAGTTGTTATTGAAAGTGATGAGTGAAAGTAAACACTATATTTTGATGGGCGTATTTCTTATTGGAAACTGTCGGCTGCGGTTTTCATTAGAGTGTTAAAGGTCTGAATAAGGCTCTGAAAGTAATAGTTGGCAAAAATTGTCAGAAATATATTAGTTATTATTTTAACTAAGGGATTGAGTATGGCTCGGCCGACGAAGGAATACTAAGCGAAAATATTAATAAAAATAAAAAAAAATATTTCACTCAATTTCAAATTAATGTTTAATATTAAATTGATTTCAAAAAATTCTTTTCAATTATGTATTTAGGCTGTTGGTTTAAACAAACATGCATGTTGAGGTTACATATGGTATTTGTCATATCTAATATCCAAGTTTGCATCAGATTACCAGAAGTTTTGAAGGTTGACTTTAATGAACTCAGTTTGAAATTAATGCTCTATTGTCTGATATCATTTTTTCCTTGACTATTAAGTTACTTATTTTCACAGTTCAATTGTCTATCGTATCATTTTTTACTAAACTTAGTGTTGTATTTCATTTCTATGCTGCAGACACCTAATGCATAGTGCTTAAAGTGTTCATAAAACTGAATACTTAAATTTAAGTAATACAAAGTATTTCCAAATATTGGAGATTGGTAATTATGATTGTGCTCATCAAAACTGGTATCAGCATCTGTGTAACCGGCGGCATCTGCAGTTGAGAATCTGTATCTTTGGTATTGGCAAAATGTGGTATGGTCCCATCCCTAGTATTTAACACTTGTTGCAAGTCCAGAATTGAGAATCAAAACAAAAATTTTAGAATTGAATTAAGAAATCACAATCAACAGAAACCTCAAATCGTATAATCACTCCTTTTTACAGAATATATCAAGGTTTAAACATTCGCTGAATGCAAATGCAGAAATGAAAACACCTTTTTCCAGGTTTCAAAGTACCATGAACATATAATTTCGACTGTGAATGTTCACACTTCAAGCTAGGTATGCATGCATATTGAATTACTTCCATTTAGACCATCTCTTCTACATGCTTCACTCTTTTATTGTCAGTCATAGTAATTTTCGTACCAGCCCTTGTCTGCAAAATTCCTTATATTCAACATTTGTATCTTTGAAATTTATTATTTGAAATGAAATATGTGGTGCTTAAAGTAGATAGTGATTTGTAATTAAGAATTGTGATATTTTCAGAGGAATCATTGTCTGTCATGCATTGAAAGGGTATGGCTGGTCTACTGACTACAGAATTTTAGATTTGTGTATGCCATTAACTTTTATGAGTTCATTGCCAGGCTGGCAAGAGCTAGAGATCTGCTCTGCATTCAGTCACTTCTCATTCAACAACTGGTCCCTGGAAATGGAAGAAAGGATGTCTATTGGCCATGTGCAGGGTGAAGACTGTGACATGGAAGGCATAGAACCACTTGCGACACCCACCCGTCTTCAGCCTGATGAAAACTATGCTTTTGATATAGATGCAGCAGGTTTGTTAGACTAACAGTAAAGGTTACAGTAAATTTTGTTAATATGTTATGTACAACTACATTCATTCATGCAATTTTTTTTCCTTCAGTGAAACCTCATTAATACAAAGTTGTCTTCTTTTGCCTTGGAATGAGATACGGGAATTTAACATTTATTTGTATTTTGAAATACAGTTGGTTGATTTGTATTATAGTATTGTCAAGTCCACTGGTAAAAAGGAGTCATTCTTGTGATGATAATGTCTTAATTTACAATATGCTGAATTACGAAATCAGCATTTGAATTTTTTTAAATATTTATTTGTTTTCAGACACCTGAGAATACAAATCGTATTGCAGTAAAAGGGATGCATAACTCAGACCCGCGTTACAGCTTTCTGCGCTATTCCGGGAGTGGCCTAGTACAGTAGCAAAAGCAAAGCCAGTGTTCTAATGGTGCGTGGTACCTATCTGTCAAACACGGCGCAAGTGTTGTTATTTACCGTCATAACTCGTGTAGCATTTAGCCTCTTCCTATCGGAATTTTATTTTTTATCTGCATCACTGGACTTGACAGTACTCAAGGGAAAGAAATGGAAGCAGAGAAACATGGTGGGATGAATGGGGTCACATGCATTCAAACAAGATTAGCTAAAAAATTCTGTGTTTTTCCAGGCAAAGGATGTACTTATTTCACCAAAGGCATTGTTCGCTTCGAGTTGTTTGTTATGCAGGTTGGAGGAAGTGGGTTCACCCCCAACCCCCTGGTGGGCCTGGTTGGGAGGAAGTGAGACTGAGAAATGAAGTTTTCATCCAAATAAAAGTAAACCAAGGTCAAATGTACACTTGCACTGCAGATGGGATCTATCAGTGCCTTACGTGTTGGGAAACATGTCGCTTGCTCATCTGATTTGCATTTTACAAAGGAAAACTAAAACGAACAGAAGCGAATTATTTGTGGCATGCAAGAAAGGCTGCTTTTCTCCATTAAGCCTTGTCTACAATAACAGTGCGCAGCTCAAATTTTTGAATTTTTTTTTCGAAAATGAGAAGATCTACTGAATATAGCCTCTGTATGTAAATTATAATCAAAGTGTGTACATCATAATTATAATGATTATGTAGTACTATATCCGATAGGAGATTAATTATAAGCCTGTAAATGACTTAGAAGCAGGAATTTTGATGCCTGCCTCAATTCAGAATTTTTTTTCAATAAATGGGAAGACATACTGATTAGCCGCTACATACACATTATAATCAAAGTTTCTACATCATAATTATAAATATTATGTAGAGCTATACCCCGTAGGAGATTAATTATAGGCCTGAAGCACAAATTTCAAAGCCCACTTCAAATTTCTGAATTTATTTTTCCGAAAATGGGCAGACATACCAAATAGCCGCTATGTACATTATAATCAAAGTGTCTACATCATAATTATAATGATTCCATAGCGCTACGTCCCGTAAGAGATTAACTATATGCCTGTAAATGGCTTAGTCTCTACCTTACCCAGAATGTGAACCCAGCCCTCGCATTGCAAGCCAGTTTTATACTAAATGCGCCACAGAAGTCTGCATCCCTTTGCAACAGTATTCCTGTATATTTTAATTTACTTTAGTTAAACAGTTTGGCATCAAATAATTGTAATTACTTAAATGTGTTACGCTATACAACGCATGCCTATTTCATGTTAACTTGTAAGTGCCAGTAAATGCTTGACAGCAGGACACTTGCAAGTATGATACAGTGAAACATAGTTGTTGATTTTGCGTATCAGTTGATTTTTTTTGGATGGTCCCGACACGTATCCTATATAAACAATGTTTAAAAAGCCTGCATGCTATGACCCTAAAATCATTCATTTACCCTCATCCACCGATCAGATATTATGTCCACAAACCAAAATATATTCAGAACAATCATTTAACTGTGAAATAAGTAGTATTTAACTGTGAAATAAGTAGTATATACAAAAAAAAACTTATTTAAAGAAGCCTAAAGGCACTTTTTATATGTGAAAATATGTGCTTCCTAACCCTATATTTTTTTTACTATGCCAATATAAACAAGGGCACACACCTATGAATGATAGCTAGCGGCACGTTTGCCTGCATCACATTTTTCCCACTGATTTTAAACCTTTTCCAAATGTTTTAATACATACGTGCATAACTGAAAAATGTCCATAAAATAATTATTAGTAATATAACACACCAAACCCCCTAAAGACTACAGCATTTATTAGCTTTCTACGGATTTTGTACCTCAAAAAAATACGTATTATTTGCACTAGTGCCAGCAAGTAACCTGAACAGCCAGAGTATTTGCTCAGCTTGAAGTGTGCTGTTCAGGTTTCACAAGATGGCCGTTAAAATTTTGGGGCACTGGCATTTAGATAGAACTGCATCACTGGATCAATACGAGCATGAGCAGTTGATTGATTGAACATATGTGGAACAATCTGCTGCGTACAGTTTAGGTTTTGTCAAAAACTTCCTTGGACCCTGTGCGGCTCAGGTTTTGTTATTGCTAAAAATTTATAAATTGCTGATTTACTTGCATGCACCCGCGACAGTGTAGGCGATGCACGTTTATCGTCATAATTATTATAGCTTTGATTAATTCATCTAAACTTCACTTACACTTTTGGATGAAATCCAACTTCGAATTACATAAAAGGCAAATTTCTAACAAATCAAACTTAAATGCATATAAAATCCTATTCTTCCATTTGGAGGTGAAAAATGCTTCAAAATATTTAGGATTTCGAATTAATCGACTTTGAATTAACAAAGTTTTACTTACTCTATTACTTTAAACAATTTTTAGGACTTTTCTGTTTGACTTTATATATATATGTTTTACCCAACATTTCAGATATGCCCACTGTTAATTACAGGCAATCAACTCATTATACCTAAGGATGAAATAAGGTTTTTTTTTTTTAGGTTAGGTTTTACTTTTTTAGAAGAGAGAGTGATCCACATGTTGAGTTTCCCGCATGCTGAGTATTTTTCTGTAGGTCCCATGAAAAACAAATAATAGGGGTTTTACTGTATATCACTGTTTCATGGCTTGGAATGTGGTCGTGCTATCCCCCACACTGATCCAATGCCCAGATAAGATGGAAAGGTTGCTACAGTAAAGAAATTTTTTATGCCTGTGTACAACTAAACAGCAGAACAGTTATAATAGGGTGACATCTGCAGTGTAATGGGCTGTGGTATTCTGGGCCTCCACTGTATTATAAACTGCAACATTCAAGTTTCTTGAGGTTATAGCACTGTACTTAGTAGTATTGGCATGTTAAAGATGTATCACATTTGAGAAAATTGAGTGAGGCTGTAAATTCGTGTGATTCTTGCTCAAAGCATTGGAGTTTTGTACAAGTTTGAGGCATTTGATCTGTGACTGATTACTATGACATTTGATTTTTTTGTGTGTTCGTGCATGCGTGCGTGCGTGTGTGTGTGTGTGCGCGCATGCGCTTATTTATTTATTTATTTGGGCTGTCAAAATATCAGTTTTTCTAGATTCCAATTCTTTATTCTAACTGCAAAACCTTTCACTCGATTCCACCACCATATATTAGGATATAGTGATTATCAACATGTGGCTACGGTCAAATTATCCTTCTGAAATGTTGTTTTATAGGTCAAATTAGACAGACACAGATATGAAGACAATTACAGGAAAGACTTTCTGGTCTACTAAGTGAAGTTATTTTCCTGTATGTATGTAACATTCAGACTTATCTAATTAGGCCTAACAACTTCATATTAGTATTTTTGATAAATCTATGATTTATTTGAAATTAATGTAGACACAGTATTATACAAGAAAGTTAAACAAAATTTATTAACTACTCAATGCAATATTTTAGGTTAACTTATGAAGCTAACCAATATGTACACAAATATTAATGCTATTCAGTAATGAAACTGAAATACAAGTAACCTTTCATTTAGCATTGCTAAATGAAAATGCTCCTACCAGGTATTTTAAGTTGCAGGGACACTGGATGACTTGCTGCAACACACATCTTTACACAAAAGATCTTCTGAAACATCATTATTGGCAATTTTCTTGTATTCGTCGTGTTTACTTGAGTGTTTTCTCAATTTACTAGTTGTGCAACTTACCCCACCTCATAAAATTTTTGCTGACCACAAACTGCTAAATGCATAATTTTCATAATTTACGTCAACTGAAAAATAATTCCACACATCGCTAGACATTTTCTTCACGTCCAAGTAAATAAAATCCTCAGTACATTGAAAACTTTAACGCTATCACTTTTAGAAAAAAAGAGATGGATATTTTTGGTAAAGGTAAACACAAAAAAAATTGTTTTCAATCTCGACTACCTCAAAAACGAAAATGTCACAAACGGGAAATATCTATGGTACGAAAAATGTACCTGATCTTTATTTAATATGGCGTTAAATAATAGGTAAAGAAATTAAAAAATTCAAAAAGTTGTACCAGGAATCCTGGTATTATTAAGAATCCTGGTCCAGGATGCTTATGCTCCCACTACTAATAACTATTGCACAACAGACTAATGCCTGTTCTGCATCAGTCACCCAGAATTCTAGGAGCTTGTTGCTAGCGAGGGTTCTTATCTACAAACCAGTCTGGTTGCAGACTGACGCCGACTTCCACCACGCAGCTTTTCAAATGATGCTGATTGCCACACTTATGCACAACACAGTGCTATCTCCAACAGTATCTGCATGTGCGGCAGTGGTATTTCGTCCTTGACTGCCAGTTTGTTTCAATGTTTCGTCTACGCTGACATTTACAGGTTTAGTTATTGTGCTGTAGATTTCCACATGCGTTTGTAGCATTCTTGCAAAAGTATACACGTATTACTGAATCATGTCAGAAAGTGCACAAAAATGAAAACAATTGCAGTTTTCCCATTAAAGCTGTGCCACACAGCACATAGCGTGATATCGGATAATCGAAACTCGCGGTTAAACAAGTAGTTTTTATCTTGATGGCTGCCATGTGGCAGATGGCTATGACCAGTATTTGACTGCCTCACTTCACTCCCATGTCACTCTGTGTGCTGTGTGGCATGACTTTAATGGGAAAACTGCACTTGTTTTCTTTTTTGTGCACTTTCTGACATGATTCAGTATTACGTGTATACTGTTGCAAGAATGCTACAAACGCACATGGATGGATATATATATATTTTTTTTTTCTGTCATAAGCTGCTCTATTTGTTTCATATCGTGTATTGCTTCGATAGCAATTGCCAATTGAGGATTGCATTTCCACACTGCCCTGTAGTGGATTTCCATGTTGCCTCACCTAAAGAATTTTGTTTGAAGTTATAAATGTGTTAACTGTTAACTTCTGAATACAATCTAAGGAGAAAATTGATATTTAACAACTAGCAGAGAAGGTCTACAAACAGAAAAGTATTGCTCAGTTAATTTTAAACTGTAGGCTTGAATTATTGGAAAGGAAAGAGCAGAAAATAAAACAATTTAAAAATATGTGTGTCAGAACATTAATAAAACACAATTACAATCCACAAGTGGGTTGTGCAACAACAAGTTTAATCAGTGTCAAGTATCAACATTAGAACCAAAATCAAAATCCAAATGAATAACTATGATTTTATTACATATACATTTATCAGCTAAATATGACAGTAATGTCTTGAACCTTCACAGCTTATTTGCGACAGAAAATCAACCACACCAAAGCAACGACAACTTATAATTTTATCATTACCTATAAATTTGGGACTAGGTTCTAGCGTCTCGGACTGTCATTTGTCGACAAGTTACTCTCTCTGATTCTCTTCCCCAACTACGCATACAGCTATTTCATGGGCTACTTTTTAAAACAACCAGAGCCATTTTTCCTGATATCAGGAAAAATGGCTTGATCAATCAAAACAAAAAAAAATAAATTGATACTTATTCCATTTTGTAGAACTTGGGCAGTCTTCTCTGGACCGTTTCACCATCCAGCCTTTCCATCCTTTCAGCCTGCCTGATCACAACAACAACTCCTCACGCCACATCGTGTGACTCTCCCACACCACCTGACTCCAGCCAATCGTAATGTACCTTGCACCTTTAGCAACAGCCGGTAGGCATGCGGTCAACTCCACTTCGTATCCCCCTTCCTCTCAACCGCCTATCCTCATTCCACTGCTTTCAGCACCTGAACCCTTTCCCTTCCCTTGGTGGTACACAGAAATGCATGGCAACCACAGCAAATGTCCCCACTAGTTAAACTCCGGAAATATCAAAGCAAACAGTTTAAGAAATTAACATTTAAAGGGAGAAGATGAAAAGGCAGCAGCAGAAAGAAATGTGCACCTTCAAGTTGTAAGCAGAAACGTGACAAAAAAAGTACTATGGATTAACCTCCGCTCGAACCGGCTACAAACATCTCAAGTGCAGTGCTTCTCGAATCTTCCCATTACATTCCAGTGAACACAAACATATTCTGTATTGGTTCGACTTTCCATCTTGCTATATTTCTGTTTCCTGATCCCACTGTCTTCCATTTTATCTACTTTAACCTTAACATTTCCAGATATGTTGGAACAAGGCTACCATCTCAATTCCCCTTGAGGCAGCTGAAATTATGAGCATCCTTCTCCCTGCTGGGGATTGGGGTATGATGATCATCTTGCCTTTGCCAGTCACCACCGGAGAGGAGTGCAGAGAACCACTGCCCCATCTTTTGATCGTTCAGTGGAGTACATGACACGCCAGCAATAATCCTACCCCACTTGGGCACTCTTTGCGAAAGATGGCAGTAAGTGGCCCATAAGATCGCTTCTTGTGAATCTTTATGGGGATTGAGCACGCTGGTGATACTACTCTCACTCTACCTGATATCCTGGGAAGAGACAAGAGTTGCTAGGGCATCGCACCGTGAAGGAGGCCACCCAGGTTCCTCCCCCCCTCCTCCGGCCAGTCCATTCTTAGTTTGGTTACGCCTGTTTTGTTAGTACCAGCAGTGCCAGTGCCTGTGTTACACCCACTTGCTCCTCTTCTTTTTCCGTCACCCAAATGCCACACCACTACGCCGGGCAGTGGAAGGCGGCTAGGAAGGCTCTGGCCTTGGGCAGGAAGATTGTAGGGTGGAGTTGGGCCCAACCAGGTGTGTATGCTGAGAGAGGAGACCATTCACCAGCCAAGTCTTGCTGTTGGCTGCCAGCTAAACCAAGCTCCATTGGAAAAGGAGTGTCCTGGCGACTATCGCCCAGGGCACCTGTATGTACCCCGACCTCTCTCTCCACTGCCACCGACCCTGCCTCAGGTCAAGGTCATGGTACCTTGCCCCACTACCATTGCTAAAGTAATATGCTGATGCATGACGCATTCCTGCACTTCTAGCAAGCGCGTTCTACTAAACGACTTTGCCTCATCTTGGAGCGCATTCAATCCCTATGGGGCTAGTCACACCAATCAAATAGTAATGTAGTCAGGATACTTGCCTACAGGGTAGATTTTACTGTTCACTGAAACTCACCCAGAAGCTGTCATGTCACCACCCCTCTCAAGAGAGAGTACTATCTACCAAACTGTGGACACTTTCCAGGAAGGTCGTGCCAATTCCACAGCACACCGCTGGAGGGCAGCACGCATTCCACTGAATTGCCACAGCCACCCGTTCCTCCAGCAGAGGCGATAAAATATTTCAATGCCTCCGGCACAGGCAATTAGAAAAAGGCACCCCTTCAGAAACTTGGAATTTCTTCCCTGCGAAGCGAGGATAGTTTCCCCGTCACCCTTCTGAGGTCCTACAAGCTCTGAATAGTTCAGAGCAGGCTTCAGGGTAGTTTGCTGCACCTGTTCTGCTGTGATGGCCAGAGGTGTCACCCCAAGGCAAGCGCTGTGTTAACCCTTCCTCCCTGCTAGCCAGGAGACTATCTACAAGGGCACACTAGCCACTAGACCCTCCGTTCCACGCCGGTGACCGCAGACATCCAGAGGCAGTCAACATCTTAAGCAGCTCGAGAGGACCACCATCTGCCAGAGGGTCTTCAACCTCTTCAGCCGCCTCCAGCTCCTGAGGATCGCCAACGTCAACCAGAGGGTCCTGCTGATGTCGCTACTACCCCGACTTCCCTTTCCTTTCCTGGTATTCTACCGTAAGGTTGGCACGTGATGCTATGTGCACTTTTATACTCTACTAGCAACTGCATCCCATCTTGAAATTCAATTATTTTTATAGCCCAGTCAAAAACCACTGCTCAAGGAAGAAATGGAGATGGGACAAGTGTCTGCACGAGCGCCTTTGGAATATTCCCCACATTAAGTCTCAAACACGTGCTCCTACAAGCGAAGCTGCATGCCACGAGCATCAACAGCATCACCCCTCCACTACAGTTTGAATCGCCCGCTACTCCAGGGTGGCAGCGGTATTTCACATTCCTGCCGCTGGAGAGTGAAGCGCTTCCTGCCGGAGCATTCACTGCCTCCAAGATACGCGGGCTGGCCAGATCACATCGTCACCATGCAGCCTTAAAATGAGTGCCGCAGAGATAAGAATCCAGTTGTGATGTTACAAGACCAACCCCCAAGAGAGCAGAGCCATCTTCTCCCTCACTCTTTAGAGCACCTCCAAACTGAACTGATTAGTATAAAAAATGAAGCAGGATCTGGCCTCAGGGCAGTCTGCTGCACCTCCACTGCTGTAAAAGGGCACTGGAAGATGTCAGCCCTGCAAGGGTAAGCACTAGCCCCTATCTCCCGCTGTAAGAGTCTACGAGACATGTCTAATAGAGACCACCAGTGCTAGAACTCTTTGCGCTGCGTCAGTAGCCTCAAGACTCCAAATGGTAGTCGACTTCGACGGCCACCGGCAGCTCCGGAGAACCCACCAGCAGTCCAGAGGGTCTTCTGCCTCTTCGGGATCTCCAACTCCAGAGGCCTTGTGGATGCCGATGCCACCAGAGGGTCTGCCAACGCCGTCAATCCCTTCCCTTCATTGTTAACTTTCCTTGGACTACCTTCATTGACAACTTTCCTTCTCGTAAATTCCCAATAGCCACCACACTTCTTCAGCTCCCTTCTGGTGCTACTTTAATTAGGTACCTTCTGAACACGTCCCAAATTAAATTTTAATGAATGAAATTTAATTAGTGTGGCTACTACCATTCACGTATTTCATACATGCAATTTATATTATTTTATTCAGGATGCCTTGTCCTGTTTTAGAATCGCCAATTAATTTTCACGTGTATTTTGGATATATTTTTAGGAGAGTGTGGCCCCATTGTTCAAACAGCTTTTTAATGAAACCTCGTACCATTGACGTTGACGAACTCTCGCTCCCTTGTTCTCTCCTTTTGCCTTTTTCTTCTTCTCCTCCCCCTATCACTCTCTGGCGTATCAACCTCCTATTCATCCCCTTCCTACTTAAGGAGTGAAAGGGGAGGGAGGAGAAATGAATGAGGGGTGGAGCTCTAAAGTTAAATTGAAAGTGCTGATTTGTCTTCGGTCGGATGTAAGTAACCCTTCGGCGGTAAATTAATGTTTGATGGGTGTTTTGCCTGGCGGTCGGGGGTTTGGCCCAAGTCGTCCTTGTCGGGGGTCCTTGCTGGGGGTACCGCCTAACAGAAGTTGAGCTAAATTATTGAAAGTAATTTTACGTGAAAAGAACGGGTTGAAGGTAAAATTGACAAATTCAACAATATTGAATATTTTTACGTGGCATTTATTTACGTTTTGAGAAAACACTGGGGAACTCGATTATTTTGTAAAATATCTATCCACTTGACGCCAGGTGAAGGCAAACCTGGTTATTTGTTTCCCAACATTTAGTCTAGAATCCAAAATGTCGCTTTTAACAACGAGGTACTTAGACTGGGGTAGTGGGTGCAGGGTGCGGATATAGTGGTTTCCTCTGGAGCACTTGCTGCTGGAGCTGGTGCTGGAACTGGAGTGAGCTTTTGCAAGCTGCAGACTGGGAGAGGTGGTGGTCTTCTCAGACCCAGGAGAGCCCACTGACCATTGCGGTCAGTGGGCAGGCGAACTCTCGCAAGAGCGTTTTGGAGGTTCGTTATACAGTAAAACCTGTACATAGTGAACCTCTGTATAACAAAATCTGTGTTTGGTCCGGTCAAAACTGAATATGATACAATGCATTTTATATTCTATATAACAAATTATTTTCTCCTCTTCAGCACAAAACCTCTTTATAACAAAGACTGAAAAGTCTGATTATATTAATTTTCCTTTTATATTTCTCCTTCCCCCCCCCCCCCTAACTTAGAACTGTAAAAAAAAAAAAAAAAACAACCCTGCATTTGTCACAAATTTCAGATAAAAAAATCAACAAAAGCCATAATGTTTGTTAATTGCTATAGAATCTGAATTGTCTCACTTTGTGTATACCAAGTATTTTTTTATCATAAGAGTTTTCATTACTTATTTAAAATCTAAGAATATTGCAAATTTCTTGTTTACATAATGTTGCTCCAAACAAAATTAGTCGCATATTTCTTTTTGTATGACAATAATAATTTTTATAAATAGTGGCCATAAATAACCAATGCTACTTTATTCCGATGGCAATTAGATTCAAAATCGAACTGCATGATAAAAAAAGAAACACATTGTAAATTACCTCTCTATAAAGAACCCCTCTATAACAAACACACAAAATTTTGGTCCTTTCTGTTTTGTTATACAGAGGTTTTACTGTATAGTCCAACTTTCATCTTGGTGGCTCTCCCAGGGGTGCTAGGTTTATAAGTCTCTCAACAAAGGGGATAGTTATCTTTGGTAGCGGGCGGCATTGCGCATTTCTTATCGGGCGGCATTGCGCATTTCTTATCGCCCGGCATGGAGGCTGATGATAGGTTTACCTCCTCTGCCTGAGGCTCTGCGACTGTGACGTCACTGGGTGCAGAGGTGCTGCAATCCTGTGGCAATTTTGTTAATTTTCTTATCGGAAACGGCTGGTCCATGGCTCGTCGGATAAAACAATTTTTGGGTTGAGGTGGCGGCGACCGCATGTACATTCTCATAATTAATCACATTAATTATGTCTGTGTCTGTAGTTGTCCAGCACATGGAATCAACCCTGTAGCCACTTGGAATTATATTTGCTGCTTCAGACTTACCCCATGCTTCTCAGCGCTTGCTGATGGGGCGAAGTCGGCCCTAGAGTACGCAGTTGCGCTGCATAGCAGTGTGGCATCTGTCAATGTAAATATTTTATTTCATGTGAATAAGGATTACCTCAATTTCATTATGCCCATACGGTATTGTTATAATATATTTTATAATAATTTGCTTTATTCTATTCCAGGCCATCTGGCCAGTATTAAATCTTGCTTAGAAAAGAATAGCAGGCGCCACACGTAAGAAAGTCACAAAGGCACGCTAACACTTTTCTCGTGTAGAATTCATTGCTCTGAATTCGTCCCTACTTCACCTCATTGCTGTAAAAGGCAGGAGGAGGAGAGAGAGAATTGCTCTGACCACTGAACCCACAGAGAAATTTCACCTGTCACTGCTAGCCCGCAAGTTTCATTTACACACTGTACTTTCCACACACCGCCTTAAAAAGCCGGACAGGAACTTCAGTGTGCATGAACTTGTGGAACGTAAAGTGTTCAGACCTTCATGGCAGGACGACGTTATTCACCAGCTATCTCCCATCATTTTATTAACTGCATTTCAAGGCGGTACAACCATAATGGTGGTATAAAACATAAACGCAGAGTCAGTGTACAAAACCTGGTTAATGAAATTCTAGAATTAGTTGAGAAACAAGTTGACACCTCAGCACCCTTATTTGAACCACCTACCCTGAAATCTGGTAAACCTCACATAATGCACTGGTTTATTACTCAGTACCAAAATTCTTTATTAGGCGACGACCCAATTCTTGCAGCATATCCTCCCCACCTAGTATCTTCCTTTAGCTTGGACTACTACTTGGGCACGACTTTACCGCAGCCAGTGTCGGCCGCTGTTCAGCCACCATCACCTGCAAATTGCCAGTCTCCACCAGCTAAAGCTCTGCACCCAGGAATAGCCAAGGTGAAGCATCGCCCTAGTATAATTTTGTCCACACCTAATTTTGTCCCCTTACACAAACCTACACGCCCACGTATTTACACAGGGAAAGCACTTCAGCATGACACCCCCCTGTAATACAGTAACAGTTTGACTAGAGTTATTCTGATACCAATACCAAGTATCGTATCTGCAGATTCTTCGCCTTTTTCCAATGTATCTGCATCGGGTATAGTATTGGGCAGATATATTAGTATCAGTTGTAGACAATGAAATCAGGTTATTACTTTCTTTAGACACAAAAATTATTCTATTTCCATGTGTATATTCCGCACATTAAAAAAATAAAATTAAGAACAAATAAATTGCATCCACCAATAATTTTTTGTGGTCCCTGTGAAATTCCTATTTAAATAATGTTAACATAACTTAAAATCGTTTATTGCATGTTACACTGATCAAATTATATTTCGGGTCCTGTCACCTAATATTTACCGCAACTATTGTTTTTAAGTTCGTTGTTTATGCAAATGTCTAGTAACTGGATATGAAAAACGTCATGCGTGCATCGTTTATCACTGCACTGTGGCTTGTCTGCCTTCCCAACATGCCTGTCGGACACTGCTGCATGTGTGCGACGTGAGAGACTGGTTTGCTACTTCTCCTGTTGAGAGGGGAAGTGGTTACCCACATCAACGAGCGTGGCGACCTAGCGTCCTCAGCTTTCTTTCTTTCTCTCTCAGCCACACACCTTCCTTCATCCCCTTATATGCGTAGTTGACTAGAGGAGAAGCAGGTGTTTAGCAAAAGTAAGAAAACAAGTCTCTCAGCTGTGCCCGCTTGCCTTCACATGCCGGCTGCAGAGCAAATAAACTGCGCCTGGTGAACGTAGAAATTAGATCAAGATTACACGTTGCTCAAGGTAGTTGTGCTTATTATCACTTGTATTTCAAAGCAATTCATTTTGCCTGAAAATGTTACGCATAACATTTTAATAAGGAATTATTATTTGGAAAGATGTTTTCTTTTGTGATTAAAGGTTGGTTTTTCCGTAAGGTAAGTGTTTCATTCTATCTGGCGTATAATTAACATGATTTTAAAACATAATACTTATTTAACTCAAAAGCAGAATCTTCGCGAATAAAATTATATACCCAAAAGCATATACTCTACCACTTGTCACCAAAAACTGTTTGAACATTGAGTGACTTCTATTATGTATTATAAGTTTAAAGTTCATTTTCAGTAACTTCTTGCCGGGAAATCGGAAGATTTATATTAATTTATTTCAACAGACACACATTTTTGAATAAACTTTAAAAATGTAAGGGCCTATTCGGCACCTTTTGCAGTCTAATAATGGGAATTGAAGCACCGAGCAGAGTGCAGGAGACCGCAAACTTTAACTCAACCAGTACAAACCATAGTTTAGCACTGTCGACTCCTTTAACCGGGAAGCATGTACGTCAACACACACCCATTAAACAGCTACCCGTACTGTGCACCTGGTGTACAGTAAGGTAGAGCCTCCACCACTTGTAAGAGAATCCATAAAGTGGCTAGTCAGCCAGTCCAGCTTGTACTACGCCCACCACGCTTAACTGTGCCGGAGGAAGTACGAGTCTGTTCCCGGAAGTCTGACCCCATTTGGACACACACCCAAACGGCATTGACAGGCAGCTTGAGGAACCCCACCTCTCTGTATCTATCGTGTAGAACTGGGCTGGATTAATGATTATCTGGTATGACTCTTGTCTGTTCGCCTTCAGCCTTGGCATTACACATAGCTAGGGACAATTGTTGCCTGCTCCCCTCCTACGAGGCCAATATTTGATCCTTCGTGTTTGCTACACCCAGAGGAGTGGTGCTCAGTGGCAAGTCAGAAAGACATTTACCACTGCCAAAACCAACCAGAGTTGTAATCCAGCTCCAACTGTACTCTGCAGCTTAACCCCGTGGGAACGAACTCAGACCACCTGCTAGCCGGAGAGGCCTCACCTCCCAGCTCACTCTCATGCCTTGTTTTCAGCCCCATCAAGACAGCCGGGTACCCACCCCTGATCGTCGCAGCCATCCGCAGGGGTGAGGGCTTCTCCTTTGCAGTTGCCAACCTCTGGTTTGGAGGACACCGGAACACCAGCCCGTCCTGGGCCCCGACCAGCTTCAGCAGTCGCATCACCACCACCACACCGGGTCGTAGCACCAGCACCAGTCACCGTATCTGAGTCAGCGGCCATCCTTGGCCACCATCAAGTCTAAACCTGTGGTAGTGTGCCCGCCAATTCGCCGGACCTTGAAACTGGCTCTTGACTTTGTGCCAAGCAGACAGGCTATGTGTCCTGCCCTCTTACACCGGTCATGCTCCGGTCCACCAGTTCTAGTGACAGACATTATATAACCTCGTGTTCCTGATCGACATGACACAAAACAGTGCCCGACTATGACGTCCTAAGCAGTCAAAGGACCACATGCATCAGCTGAATATTTTTTTCAAATTTGTTTTCGTGTAACAAGTGGCAGTTGTATTTTCACTGTGTCCACTTGGGGGATTGCAGTATTGTGTTTTACTGCAATTATTTTGTGTGCAAGGTACTAGATGCATATGTGTTTGCTGTGTCTTATACTTGTAATGATTTGCAGAGTGCATGTATAGTTCAACAGAGGTGTTTGTTGGTACATGTAGCTAAACTCACAAATTCACAGTGTATCGTGGCAAATGGCAGTGAACTGTAATGACTCTGTGTAGTTGCTCCAGCGTACGATGACCACTTCGACCACTCGGATGATGATGTCAGCCTAGAGGTGGGTCAGGCCTGCGCTGTAGACAAGTCTAAGCGAGACGTCATCGTGGATGTCCGCAAACACATATCAGTTGTTCCACAAGAGTACTCATTTTTCCAAGGGAACCTGGTGTCTCTGTGGGCTGGACCAAACCACTGGAAGATTGTGCCAGCTGCTAGAGGTATGTTGTTTTTATTGTTCTTCAATAGTAATGTGTATGTAGCACAACTTAACATCTACTGTGTACTTAAGGCAGGAAAATTGTGGGTTTAAAATGATCTCTAGGCTAGACTCCATTGTCTTGTGTATTTTCAAGTCTCAGATTTCTGTTTATTGGCTGCTGCCCCAGTGTGTATCTAGCATTACGTCAGACCAGGTAGCATTGGATTTGGTTGCTTGTGTCCTTGGCAGATCTCATTTTGGCTCTTAGTTCTCATGAATGTTTCTAATATATTGTGATCCAATTACAAACATAACATTGATGCGCGCTAAGGAAAAAGGGATGTTGATGTCAGCGGATGATGCTGCTAACCTTAGTCCTATTGACTTATGGTAAGAGCACTGATTACCTTCTGAGCCCTAATTATAGCCTTTCTGCAATGTGTTCTTTTCTCGTAATATTTGTTTCGGCCTGGCGGGTCGTGGTTTGCCCACATTGGGGTGGCTTGGTGGGTGCCACCTAGTGGAAGGGTTATTTCTGAGCGGAGGGGTTCAAACCCCAAGGTGATTCGAATTGCAAACGTCTCCCGCCCAGGGAGTGCAATTTTACTCAGTGAGAAGGCTGCCAATAAACGGGACGCCAGCTGTCCCAGGTCACTTAGATACTGGTGGGACCATGGGTGGTAGCGATGTTACAATAAAAGGAGGACTCGTAATCCGGCTGGTAGTTCTAACTCAGACCTGCTTTCACTATCGGGTTGGCCCCAAGAACTCGGTCTCGTTGGTCTACAATTGGGAATGAAATTAAGGAGAGTTGTTGCGGGTTTTGGGGGTTAAGTTAATCTTTACCACCTTCCCTGTTGCGGTATGGATAGTGCATGTACTGCGCAGGTGCGTGTCCTTTTCTGGGTTGGGGGTTGGCTCGGTTACGATAGGCGAGTGTTTAGCCGGCTGGTAATAACTCATGTGTTTATAGTCTGACCACGGCCAACAGATTCTCAGATACACATCGAGTTCCGATTTATGGTCGCATGCGGTTATTGGCAAGATGGGACGTGGAGTGACCTCAGATACTGGAGATGGGGGTGTGTCCTTGCAAGTGGAGTCTACTAGCAGAGCAGTAATCAGTATTAGTTCTCACTGTAGAGCTCGTCGCTCTCTACTTGTGTTTTTACTAGGTACTGCACATTCTTTTCTATTCATTTGAAGTTAAGCCACAAGATTTTATAATAGAACCAATACTTTTTCCCTTTCCTGCTGACATGCAGTCCTAGGGGAATGTCTTCTCCAGACACGCCCAAGGCACTGACGGAAGGATTTGCAGGGGGTGAGTTAGAGTGCTGTTGTGGATAGGTGAGTGTGTACCGGACACGCCAAGGAGCTTCAGTATGTACTTTTGGACTAAGCCCATTCTTCTGACCCTGTCTCTTGATGGTTCGGCTCTGTCACACCTGTTTCACAAGAAGTTGATAATTACTGGCAAAACAAAACACTTTCAGTTAAAATGAGAGGGTAATTAAATAATTGAATCAACTAAATAACTTTTGGCGCAAGGTTTATTTACGTCTGAGAAAACACTGGGGAATCCTAGTTCAAACGTACACTCTAAATGATTATATAAATTAACTTATGTACTCTACGGCGACTTCACCCCATCGAGCGATAAATAGCTCGTGGCAAGTCACAAAAGCATTGAATGATAGATCACGGCCAGCGCATGATTAACCTGGGTGACCATTAACTAGGAATGCTGTCCAGACACCATTCTGCCAACCGTCAAGACCGACGAAATCAACCATCAGCTCCCCAAAGCACAGTTTCTGGAAAAGAAGAGAGTCCTCTATGAACACGCCGGTGCTTTCGGACATGGAGGGAACCTTCGTCTAACCAGATTGGTTCAGCACAAGATAAGGCTGAGCACCGACACGCCCATCTACAACAGACCCTATAGGATATCCGCCAGACGACGCCAACTAATAATGGAGCAAATAGAGGAGATGAAACAACAGGGAATCGTGGAGCCTTCTGATTGCCTGTACAACTCACCTGTAGTAATACTACAGTCCGCAATAACTACAAGGCATTGAACAATGCCACTCATCGCTTTGCTCTTCCAGCCATTAACCTATCGCACACATTTCGCAATATTGGGGAACAAAAGTTTTTAGTACCCTTGACATGCTGTTGGGGTACTGGCAGGTCACTGTTCACCCTGACAGTACAAAATTCACAGCCTTCACCACTCCAGAGGGAGAAGCCCTCCAATTTCGGGTTATGCCTTTCGGCATTAAGAATGCTCCCGCAACATTCCAGCGGTTCATGTCCGCAAAGATATACTATACGCCAATTCTGTTTTGCCTACCTTGATGATATCATTTACTTGAAAATTATGGGAGGTGCACCTCGGTCACATCCAACGGTTTCTAGAATGTGTAAAGTTACATGGGATGACAGTAGGGGTGTGCGAATACTGGTTTTAGTGTTTCGAATAGTTTTCGAATGAATACTAATTTTTTCGAATAATTTTCAAATATTTTTCGAATACTGCTTTTAGTTTGCAAATTGCAAAGATTGCATAGTCTTGCACAAACAGAAACAAAAACCTACTTTTCATTCATAAATAAATGCTTCAAAAGTTATTTTATTTACATAAAAACCCTGAAGAGTCTTGAAAACCAACATAATGTGTTACTTTGTTCCAGTACTTACAAAAAATGCTTTTTTTTTCTTTTATGTTAAGGTTTATTAGAAAATGAAAATATGATTTTATGCTACAGATGGTACAGGTGATAAAGTGTAGTTCTTAGCTCACATTTCTTAAACTACAACAAACAATACTTTACACTAGTGTTTACAACGTTAGACCCGACATATATAAATAATTAGTTCTTTATTAACACATGTAAAAAAAAAATTACTTTGCACTATAACTGCAGAATGCACCACTGATAAATATTCAGCCATTTGCTGATATCTGTAAGAAAAAAATTATTTTAAAAGTAATATTTAGTTCTTTGCTGATGTTTTTAGGAAAGCAAAAGAGAAAATATATTAATTTTTGCTAGTACTTACTACACAAGAATCGAGAAACCTTAAATGGTTTTTGGTATGGATTGTATAAATTGTTGGTAGGCCTGCATGTAAAAAAATTATTTTTGCATTAACCGTACTACATCAGATACCACTAGTAAATAAATATTTGCTGATGGTTGTGTGGAATAAAATATTTTCAGTTATTTAAAATTTTCATGAAAAAAAAATTAACTACTGGACATGAGCAGGGAGAAGGGCTTCTCGACGAGCTGTGACTACATTGCCTTCTGTTGAGAAAATTCTCTCACTTGCAACATGTGTTGCAGGAATGGGTAGTTAATTCCTTGCAACCTTGACAGGTTGAGGGAATTGTTCGCTGTGACTCCTCCACCATTCTAAAGGGTCGCCATGACTGGAAATTATGGCAACTCTTTTTATGTGTAAAAATGAATTACAGTTACGATTAGTACTTAGCCGATACAATTTTGTACTGATACTGGTACAAACCGATACTTTGTGCTGGTACAATAAATATCCGATACACTTGAGTCACCCTTGTCCCTTAAGGGCTCTGGCACATCAACTCTACCTCACTTGCAAATAGCCTCTCGGAACAATTACTACACATCAAGGGACAAGCAGTGCTCATTTTCAAAAACCCCTTTTTGCTTTTCATCCCTATGAATATATATTTAAATTAAATAAATAAACTTTAAGGCACTTGTACTGTGGCGAAAATGTGTTCATTACTTTGTGAAATGTTTTTAAATATAGTGTATGCGTTTAGCGACACTACTAATTGATAATTTGCTCAAGTAACTTTGGGGGGTTCGTTTATTTCCAATCACTGGAATGCTGAACATTGGTCTCAATCTTATGGTAATTAATATATGGCACCGTAATAAAATATATAAATCATGCAATGGTGTTAAAAGCCAATACTTGACATTAAAATGATTATAAAATATACAGTTTGCTCACATAAAAAGTAGTCGCTGATTGTAGGCCGCGCGAGTGAACCATGACAGTCAAAATTGGGGAAACTTTCAGTCGTAACTGCCCACAGCGTTCTCGGATAAAATTATTGAATACGCAGTACCTTATTTTCTGTTGAGTGACAAAACTGTGTATGCAAACTCCTAGCATACACGAAGAATAAACGCTGTTCTCAGCAGCTACAATCCTGACAGGCTAGAAAGCCTGCTGTTCAATTCCATCCAAATGGGACCATCTGCATGGCCGATATATATATATATATATATATATATATATATATATATATAAAATTATAACAGTTAATATAAGATTAAAGTTGCAAAGAGCTTAGTGCAAACCATAGTTCACGCACCTAGGGCTACCAACATTTGGCACAAGGCACTAAAAACAAACTTGTGACGATGCAATTGTCACAATTGCCACCCCTCCCCCCCCAATACGAAGGGGGTGTAAGGAACCAACAGAACCCAAACATAGTAACACAGTACCAACCCATACTCAAAATTTTCATTAGAAATTATGCGCTTCAAAGAACATATCAATATCACGACTAGGATGTAAACAAATAGCACATTGAATAAACACTTAACATTTAAAAAAACCCCAAAGACATATAAACGTTATGAGAGATCAAGAAGATAAAAGCAGAAAATATTCTCATAACAACTTAAGAATCTCACTCAACATTCTAGCATAATAATAGAAGTACATCCCTAGTCATGTCCATTTCTTAATTTCAATCACTTAACCACTCAACGTTACTGTCTCTCAAGTTCAAACTATCCACTGGTGTCGCTAAACTTTTTAATTTGTGATAGGTGAGCCTTTTTTATAACAAAGTCATTTTTGGGTTCACCCAACAACATGGTGACTGGAGCAAAAAAACGAGTAATTTTAAAGGGTCCGTAGTAAGGGAAAGCCAATTTTGACTAAAAATTCTCGGCTTTATCAGCACATATTACTTACACACCACCAGATCACCAAGATTGTACGCATTGTCAAGCCTGTCTTTATCATATTTTTTGGCTACAGATCTACGTGCCTTTTCTAAGTTTTCACATGTCTTTTGCCATATATTTTGTAGCTCACTATTGCTAACAGTTTCTAAGACCTCAGATGGAATCCCCCACATTTAATAGGAGAGAAGGAAGTTCCCGACCCTGAAAAACTTTACTGGGCGTAAAACCCGTGGCACTGTGGGTAACTGAATTAAAGGCAACACTGAGATCTGGGAGGTTCTTGTCCCAACTTTGATGATCGTTGCAGTGAAAAATACGGAGGGCAGTTTTAATGTTCTTATTAACCCTTTCAACTATATTGGGACAAGGGTAGTGAGGTCTGGTATTTACATGTTTAATCCCCCACATGAAACACATATCCTTCATCATGCAGGAATTAAAGTAGCGTGCATTGTCAGACACTATCTGTTCAGGGGCTTCGAAAATTTTCCAAATCTTATCAACGAGGGCTTTAACTATATGACCAGCTTTCATATCGCTTAACGGAAGCATAAAAACAAATTTGCTAAAACTTTCACACAAGATTAATATAGAATTATTCCCATCTCTAGACCGAGGAAGTGACCCACAAATAGCAATAAAAACTTTCTCCCATGGCCTAGTCTGGAGTTGTACAGAATGGGGACCAAATTTGCTATTGAGGAGTTGGCAAGTTGGCACTCTCGACAGGATTGTACAAATGAATCTATGTCTTGCTGCATACCTGGCCAGAAAAATTCTCATTTTATAAGATCGTTAGTCTTTTTCTTTTCCATATGGGCCCCTCTGGTGGAGTTGTGAAAATATTTGAGAACAAAATCCCTAGCTTTCCCTAACTCATCTAGTGACTGCAGGAAGGTGTGACTCACAGTCTGGGCTCACACCTCTGGCAATAAATTCTTAACAACAATTTCTTCTACAGTAGAATCACGTTTTAGCAAGCATGGCAACTGCGAAAACAGGGGTATAACGTCTTTTTGAGGAACCGTCAAAGAATCGCAAAAATATTCCATGAAAAATTGTAATTTTACGAGTTGAAACATGTGCGGCGAGATCATGTGAAGCAGGCTTGCGGCGGGACTTGTGACCGTGTGAAGCGCGCTTTGTTTTCTGTCTGCCATATTTCCACTCCTTCGCCGCCCCATTTTCTAGTTTCCCGAAGTACCTTGAGCCGCGCTCATGTGTCACATTCTTCTGCCATGCCTTCTAACATCCCTTTCTTTCACACCAAGCGCATTGTTCTATAAATAGAATACCACTCTTTCTACCTTGACACAGTTTTCGTGAATCAGTTCTGCTTTTCCGTAGTCGTTCACGGTCATTGTGCTGTAAACTGTGTTTGGTTTCAAACAACTTGGCGTATGTGGGTCGAACGTTATTGTTAAATGAAAACAAGTTCCATTTAAACATAACAGTCCAAGCAATAACTGGAATAGAATACAGCTACATATTAACAAATTTTTGCCGGGTTTTTTTTTTTTTTCCATACTGTGGCATACCAATTAAAGATAGGGACACAACTACTACTACATTTTATCGCTGTGCTATAACGAACTTAATTTAAATCCATTTTTAAAAAAGTTTTCTTGAATTTTTGCTCGTTTAGAGTAAGTCTTGCACCATGCAGGTTTTGTTAGTTGGAAACGTCTAATTTTCCAGTGATTACAATATTTACTGGCACAATTCACACACCCAAATTTCATGGTTTATCGAATTAGGGAAAAAAAATTTCCTTTCATATTCTCGCAGCATGTTTTTCTCAACGAGGCATGTAATGCTAGCGGGCCCGCGCTTTGTTTGACCACGCCAGGTCGCTGACACTTCAAGGTCACTGGTCCCGTTATCGATTTCTGGCTGCCGCGTCGCACTGCAAACATGTAAACAAAATCAGTCACAGAGTTTATTTGTATGCCGGTGGTTTTTTTTAATGTGAAAGGAATAGTTTACATTTATATTAATTTTTGTTTGGTACAAATGCATAATGGGTAAATAAATATACCAGTCAAATTGCTGCATTTAAACTTCAGGTAATTGTGTGTGCAGAGGAACATGACAATAAAGAAGTGGGCCAAAAATACACTGTTTATGAGTTTAACGTGCAGGTCAGGTTTTACCGGGCTGCTGTTATGATGTGAACCATACCTGTAACGACGGCAGCGGCCAGCTGGCAGTGGCGGGCGGTGGCCGCCCGCCAGAATAATTGTGTAGCAACCGACAGCGGCAAGCCGCCATGTCCGGCCTCGCTGCAAGGATCTAGGCACTCGCCCAGCTACATGCACACTGCAATGTTTTCGCTGCTAGCCTCAGCACACTAGTGATTTAATTTTGAATGCGTATCTTCATATCTATTATCAATAAATAAAGTACTTTGTTTAAAAAAACGTATCCCCCGCAGTTGGCGGGGGATTACTTACAGTAGACCCCATTTTAATGTTTATATGCCCGTGTCTTGGCGATTTCTGTCATAATTCACGCACCCTAATTTTTGGCACTAAAATCTTGTAAAAAAGGTGCGAGAATTACGCGTGCGGAGCTGTGACGGGCGAGTTATCACTTGCAGGGCAGTACTTCGGCGGCCGAGTAAGCGATAGCGGGAAATGCTGCACAGGCCGGGCAACTGATTGCTGGACAATGCTGCGTAGGCCAAGGAACTGATTGCAGGCTGAGCGGCTATACTTATGCGGCACTGTCAGATTTTCCGCTCATTTTCATGCAATCAGTTACATAACGGGATATTTTTATGTTGTGGTGGTTCAAACACGATTTAAAAGCAATTTTAGGGCAATTTTTAAATAGTATGCCCTACTGGTGATCAAAATCGGTCTAATTCGGTGACAGCGAGGACACTTATAGTGAGGATCGAACCTGGAACCATGACATCTCACTATAACGGGTCTCTATATTTGATTTTTATGATAGCTGAGGTTTAGGGCGCATGCATGATCAAAAACAGATTGGAAAAAACTCATGATACTCTCATCAAAAACTTTGAAACCGGTGAACGAATTTTTCTCTCAACCCATCTTTAGCTCTTTTGGGACATAATTCCTCCGACAATCTACTCTTTTGGTCGAGCACCATTCTTCACCTAATGAAATGCTGGATAACAGCATCTAAAACGACACTATTGCATTTATCAACTAAGGACTGCATCAAACAAGTATCAGTCTGAAAAATATTCATTCTCTTTAACGTATCCACTTGTAAACAAAAATTCAAAATATTTTCTATATCGCAATCATTTATAATGTCAGCGTTATCTAGGGAAGAATGGGCTAGAGTACGCATAATTTTGGTGTTTCCTATTTGTATTGTTATAGACGTGCAATTGTTACCTCTCAGCTGGTTGCTACTTTTATCCACACTGCGCTAAAAGGTGGTCATTTTTCTCTGCAGTGCGTCAATACTTTCCGTCTCCTCTACTATTATGCTTGCCGCACTTAGTGTCGCTAACAAAGTAGGTTTATCCATTCTATACACCCAAGAGGTCATGATGGTCAGACTGAAAGTTATTAGTAACTGCTGCATATAGTGAAAAAGGGCAAGCAGAGTGGCGCAGATTTGAGTTGCCCTTGTCTGTTAAGGGTTCAGATACATCAGCTCTACCTCACTTGCAAATAGCCCCTCGGAACAATTACTACACATCAAGGGACAAGCATGTTCGTTTTCAAAAACCCCTTGTTGCTTGTCATCCCTATAAATATATTTAAATTAAATATATAAACTTTAAATCACTTGTACTCTGAAAATGTGTTCAGTTCTTTGTGAAATGTTTTTAAATAAAATGTTTGCAGGGATAGCGACACTACTAATTGATAATTTGCGCAAGCAACGTTTTGGTTTGTTTATTTTCAATAACTGGAAAAATTGTTTCTACAATACTTCGAGTTCTTTTAAATACATGCTGAACATTAGCCTTAATCTTGTAGTTAATATATGGCACAGTAAAAAAAATATCTAAATCTTGCACTGGTGCTAAAAGCCAAAACTTGACACAGTTTGCACACATAAAAAGTAGTTGCCAGTTGTAGGCTGCGCGAGTGAACCATAACAGTCAAAATCTGGGAAACTTTCAGTCGTAACCACCCGCAGCATTCTTGGGCAAAATTATTGAGGACACAGTACCTTATTTTCTGTTGAGTGACGAAACCGTGTATGCAAACTCCAGGCATACACGAAGAATAAACACCGTTCTCAGCAGCTGCAATCCCAATAGGCTAGAAAGCCTGCTGTCCAACTCCATCCAAATGGGACCATCTTCAGGGCTGATGTTGACTGCATGCCGCCTGGCATAGCGAAGAATATTTTCAGAAACACAATTATGTGCCTTCGTTCCAGCAGTCCACTCACACCCACGTAATTATTACAAACATGATGGACAGATAAAATGTACTGCAACTAACATTGCCGAAGACACACAAAAGTTACTGCAAATTTCGCGGACGCGGTTGGTGTAAAAACATAACAAATTCATACTGAACAAACACACCAACGTCTTTGGCACCATTCGTATACCCGCAATCGCTGAAGCCTCGTTACACGACGGGCATGTAGTATAATTGCCATCCGCTTAATCGCACTCAGCTTACCAGCTGACTTCGCGAGCACGTACACTTTGTGCTACCATATAGCCAGGCAGCCGACGAACTTCTGCCTTGACCTACCACAAGGAAAAAAAACAGTCACCCGCACGCCACTCGTGGCAACCATGCATAACACAAGCTAAGAAGCAAAGAGTATCTACGGTCATGCTCAGCGGGGCAGAGTATAATTACAACGTTAATACAAAAGGTAGCTGAGAAATAAAAGCAATAAAAATTGTGTGACCGTCATTAATATTAAACGCTAATAAAATATATATATGATTATAATAACAATTAATATAAAAATACAAATTAAAATTGCAAAGAGCTTAGTGCGAACCGTAGTTCACGCACCCAGGGCTAGCAACTTTTGACACAAGCCACTAAAAACAAACTCGTGCTTTGCAAGCCTTTAAAAAGCAAGCTTTAAGGATATCAAGCAACTCCACTGACTTCAAGGGGAGGGACCGCTAATCCTGCTGATCGACGCTTGTCAAAATGGCCTAAAAGCCATACTCTACCAAGAGGGCTCTTACGGCCACCTCCAGATGATTGGGTATGCCAGCACCAGACTCAATGCCATAGAGCAACACTATCACATAAACAAACAAAGAGTGCCTAGCTGTTATCTGGGCGGTTTGGAAATATAGATACTATCTGGAATGCAACCATTTTATCCTACTGTAGCATTTCCCTCCTGCCTGCCTGATCATTTCCTGTATCTCAACTATTTTAACTCTGTTTCTAGAGACTATTCTATTATCACTTAAGTTAATGCAGCACAAAATGAAAATGTACATGGAGGTTAGTAACTCCTTGGTAAATGAGAACAAGCAACTCGGGAATTCTCTATAATACAATACACGTTTATTAACACAATCCTTTATATTAATTGAAACAATAAACAAAATTTTTCTATTACTCTTAATCACTATACTCAAATTTGTAGTCTCGTACTGAATGACGTTAAGTAGTCTCTAATTGTAACCTGCCTATCCTTGCCAGAATGCTAAGAGATTACCATAAGATTACCGTTAACAAAGTCCCGAGAGATAACCTTACGTCCTATTGCCAAACCGATTATGCTCACTCCAGAAGTTGTAGATGTAGTTGGCAATGAGCTCCACAAGGCCTGGACAATATGGTGCCTTCATCGTCTCAGCCTCCCTGGGACTTCGGCATCGTCAGCTCCGGCGAGTAACACACAGTATATCTTCTGGTTGTCTGGGCGCATCTGGAGGGGAGGGAGATGGTGCGTTGCAGCCTAGTATTTATACCCTGGGCCGAGTGGGTCAGCGCAGTCTATTTATTAAACATTGTGTGCAGACAAGCTTTACCCACTACATTACCCACTTGGTTGGAAAAGCAGCCGTCTCGGCTGCTGCAGTGGAAGCAGTGTGTCGGAGGCATCCTGGATAGAGGTCTGAGGCAGCAAGTAGGCCGAGGAGCTCATAATCAGCTCATAATCTTAATCCGACAGTATAACCCTCCAATGACTGCGCAAGTCCTGTAACGCCAAACCAAGCTTGGACGGTGGGACATGTTCCTGACTGAATTCGACTTTAAAGTACAGCACTGCTCAGGCAAATCTAATGATCTTCCAAAACCTTGTCCCGCTAACCAGATTTAGAGGAAGACACCAAAGCTGACAAAGAATGAGAGGATGACTCTTCCCCAACTTCTAAACTGCAGCCCCAAAGAGCATATCAAGCTGCTCCAACTACAAATCAGCCAGAACCAAATTGCGCTTCACCAACAACAGGACCCAGACATCCAGAACCTACTACAGAAGCAACCCCGGCAGTTTGAATTGAGGGACAACAATTTATGGTCCCAAAGTGGCCAAGCTGGGACAAAGTAGAGAATTTGGATACCCAAGGACCTACGGGCTGACATCTGTAGGCACCACCATGACCACCCCGAAGTGGGTCTCCCGGGAACTCGAGAAACCTTAGCAGACATCGGAGTGCACTACATTTGGGACGAAATGAGCCGAGATGTCCAATAATATGTGCACAGCTGCGAAACGTGCTGTAGGGGCAAGGTGTACCCAGCACCGCCTCCACCTCGTAGGGGAAAACTGCAAGCATTGGGACACGCACATCCCAAAGATTTTCTTCACCCTCGAAGACATACCAATAAATATTAGCCCCAGTCAGCTCCTCCTGGGCCAAACTCTTCGCCGCCCAGAGGATTGGAAGTGGGACAGCCCACCCATGGGAATGCCTCAACCTGAAGACATCTGCCTCGCAACCTTATCGCAAGCGGACATTGCCTAGACTCACAAGAGAGTTACATTAAGAGGAAGTACCCTCCACCTCACACTGGCATCCGAGCCATCAATATGGGTGAAGCAGTACTCCTACACAGCCACCCACTGAGCAAAGCCAGCAATCAGTTTAGTCTGGGTTTAGCAGAATAATGGAAGGGCCCAAATCAAATTGTAGGATGCCAGGACAATGTATACTGAGCGGAGGACCACCAGGGGCGGATTTGAAAGGTTAGCCGAGGAATAATACGGCCCTTCCCATGAGACGCCCTCTGCCAAGAGGTCAATGGTGCAGCATCAATGACCACTCCAAACCACTGGTAATGAGCCAGAACTGAGCACTGCTCCAGAAGCCCGACCGTCACCCTCCAGAGAGCATGAGGTCGAAATCAGCGTCAGCAGGGGAGCCTGCCTTTCCATCCCAACTAGGGTGAGATTCCCGCAACCATGCATGGCAGAATCTGTCCGGACACTGACTTCAATGCCCACATATTTCAACTAGAAGATCGCCCAAGAGGGAGATGGACACCCAGTGCAAGCAAGCTCTCTTGGCGAAGCCCGTTGGCCAATGAGCCACTTCATATATGTGCCACTGCCGAGTCTAACCCAAAGAAGTGTGAAGCACACAGCGCCATCAAGACAGCGGGACAACAAGAACTGTCCCCTCAATCGGCCACTCCAGCTACCCTGGCCCGGGACAGCTAAACCAAAGTTCCCGGTGGAACTGGCTCTGGCCTCACCAAACCTCCCCTTAAGGTGGCCGATACCAATTAAAAGGTTATACCTAGAGCGCTTCTTTCTAACCACTACATTTAATAACCCCCGCAAAAAGCAAAAGCTAAATTCGTTCTTTGATCTTCAGGGTCCATCGGGAACTTTGCAATTTTGAAACCATCATGCTGTCCGAATTTATAAAGAATTACTACACTACACTATACTACTCGCTCACACACACCCGCATTCCGTGCATTGTGCCTTCTTTCACGTTGAATTTAAGCAAGGCTGTATCCCCATTAACAGCTTTCAGGGCCCAGTGTGCTCAAGTTGCAGCGGTGTCAGTTTTGGGGAATGCCGGCTGACCAGAAACATTCCCCGCCACATCGACCCCGAGCACAAAAGGCATACTCTTTCCACTCTGCAGTCAATCGAAAACTGTACTTATATACATACACACACATTAAAATACCTACTCTGTTGATCTCATTCGAGACCTGATTCTACATTCCTGGAGTTCCTTCTAAAATTTCATTCCAATGTCCATTGCTGTTGTCATCGTTATTTCTCTGAACATCTCTGTTCAGGGAAAGAAATTGTCACAATTGGTGGGTTATGAGAGAGGGTGGATGGGAGGGGGATGAAGTTTTCATGATATTTCTTACCCCTTTTCATGTTTCATCCAGTCCTTAGTCAGGTGTAGCCGGGGGGTCTGTGGACACCTTTTCGATCCCCCTCCCCACGTGTTATCCTTTCCTCAAAATGGTTTTCCTCAAGGGGAAGTACGTGTCAAATCTGGGAATGGCGTGAACTGATGCTAGAATGCTGACATGGTTGGAGGACTAGTACCGGACCACAGTGTATCTCGTGAAGGGCTTGCTGTAGTCAAAGGTACGTTTCCCGTATGTACAAATGGCATTCTTGAAGATGTCAGATTCATTTAACCTTTCACCTCTACGCCAGTAGTACTCCCTGAGCAAGCTCAGGAGTGCGTCTTGCTGTGTCGACAGACCCGCCTGGGCGACAACGAGCCTGTCAATGGCCTCCATCCTGGGAAGATGATCCTGTCCCCCCCAATCCATTTTCCTAACTACCAGGGCCAGGGCTGCCATCAGGGTAGTGGGCTCCTCTAGTCTTGAGAGGTGTGCACCTCGTATGACCTCGTCATACAGCCACAGTGGGTCTTTCGGGTGCACCCCAATAGACCAGGCCTGCACGGACGCATCCACCATGTTCTTTTCGTCTGGCCAGTCAATTACCACTGTTCGTTTCTCCTCACAAGCTGTTTGTGGAGAATGATCTCCCTGTACACCTCGGTTTCCCACGGTTGTTCAGTTTGAACCTCTTCTATTGGAGGTCTAAACCAGCAAGAAGACTGCAACGCCGAATTACATTGCAGCCACTGCCAAGGAACAGTCTGCTAGAACTGCCAGCCGTGACAAGACCAACCAGGAGGCCTTAGTTCAGCTGCGATCTACCTGGACAGCACGGCAACCCAGCGTATCTTGGTGCCCCACAGCGCCGAGACGACCTGCACCAAGATCCTGCTGTCGCTCGATGCCAAGACCGACTTCTAGACCCCACTTCTTGGATGCGAGGTGAAGCGCTCATCTGTGCCGTTGAAACAGGGGTCCCAAGCCGACCTCTAACTCCGGAACCATCATCTGGAGAGGTAGGAGATGCCTTGTTACTACTCTAGACGGTCCACGAGGTCCCAGTGTCACCTGATGCCGAGGCCGATCTGCCAGTGCAGCTTCCCGAATGAGAAGATGTACACTGCCACCATGCAGTCGAGATGTATCCATAGGCTCATGACTCCAGCGCCAGTAGCCAGGGAGGTAGTAGCACCACCAGAACCACTACCTCTGATGGCTACCCAGATGGTAGCTCTTAAGGACAACATGGCAGATGATTGCCTCCTGGTGCCTGGTGATCAGCCCACAATCATTGCCAGGGATGAACTTTTAACGCCGGCCGAGCCACATCAGAGTGTGCAGCCACCCAGCACCTGCCATGCCAGCTCTGTGCCATGACAGCACCGGGAGTCACCCTGGAAGCCCACCACCCGCTCCACCTGGCCATACCTGTAATACGCAGTTTTGAGAAAGCCGACCACCGAAGAGGAAGCAGCCACAAAGGAGTGATTGAAGTGCTCCACGTAGACAGACTTAGTGTTTATATAGCAGTCAATAAACAATCCCGCATTATTTGAAACAATCAAACATGTACTGCCATCCCGCATTATTTGAAACAATCAAACATGTACCGCCAATTGTACAAAAAGTAGTGAAACAGCCAAATTACGTCATTGCAAACTATTCTGGACGCTTGCTGTAGTGCTAGAATCAACCACAAACCGACTTTCAACAGCCATAAAACTGTGAGAAAACCCTATAGCAAAATTAAATTACATAACTAGCCAGTGAAGTGCAATGACCAGCTAGTCATTCATAAATACTTTTACATGAACACTTTTGGCCACCCCTCAGTGCCAGTGCCATGTAGTTTTATTAATAAAGAAGACTTCTAGTGATACGTGAAGCCAACCATACTCTTGTAAAAAGAACTGGACAGAAAATCTTTGAAATTTTCTATGAACAATTTGAAGTCTTTCTCTATTAAACCTCCTATATTTGCATTGTGTAGAATCCATCAAGAAATCACAAACCAAAGACATTCACAAGCAAAACCAAATAAAAGATGTGATAAAATTTCCAAAATATTGTCAAATATATTCAGTGCCTTGCTTGTCTTTGAGGGTCTCTTGTGTGCTACCATTCTATTTTTTTGTAGGTGGTTGTTGCACACATTTTTGTGTAGTTAACTTCATTTGCCATGCACTCATTTTGCAAAGCATAGCCAGTCGGCTGAGTTGACAGAAGGTCTGAGTTTGACTAACCCCTTAGCTACCTGTCACACATAACTTGTTTACCTGCTGTGCGACACAGGACTAGGAATGGGTCGAAACTACATTTTCTCGATACTCAATACCAGTTTTGATACCAAAACATTCTCGCAATACTCTATACTGATACTTCTTTCGATACCAAATTAAAATTGTCATGAACACAAAACAACTTGGCCAAGAAAATTGCTCATTTTACTAGTGTCGTTGACACACACTGAAACTATAAAAACCCACATTACACTGGAAACAAATGGTGGACGGCCTGTAACCCAAGCATCCTTAACCAATGATAAACCAACACAGTCTCCTTCGATTCTGTAGAATCATGTTTCCACAGTAAAAGCTGTAATCAATCTTTGAGGAAAATGATTGCTCAGTACACACTTATTTTGCAAATTCGTAGTTTTTTAATTTTATTTTGTGACTTCAAGGAAATTACTGTAACGTTAAAAAAATATTGTAATTTATTATCCACCCGTCAAGCCTTAGCCCGCGGAATACGTGGGCTAGGCCATGACAGGTGAATCAGATAATTGTGGTATATAATTTTTGTGAATATTTAATACCTAATGTAGTTTGCATCAGATAATTATGGTATGTTTAGGTTGTACAATAACTACTCAATTTGCTCACTCATGCTTATCGGCGCTCGCTTGCAACTCTTTACCTGCTTTTATTGTACCTGAAATATATACCATAAAGGTGATTAATGGGATAAATATTAATTAAATGAAAAATTTTGCTGCAGTATATAATTGTGGTATGTATTGTGAATTGTGTATGTATTGCTGTGTGAATATTATGCTGTGAATAAAATATGGTGTATTATGGCACACTTGTACTTTTGAAATCTAATAACTTGTAAACCTTTGTCCGATCTTGACCCATGAAGGCTTGTTTTTGAGCTTGCGAGAAGCTTTGGAATGCTTGCTGCCAGCCGAGATAATAATGGTACACATTTAAAAGCTGCAGTCAATATCTTGCGAACTGTTGGACCTAGGTCAAATTTTTTGGGTGCGTTGGAATGCGTTGATACGCGGTTCAAAATTATTGTATACATTTCAAAAGTTACAGTATGCTCATATCATAATTATGGTACATTATGGTGCAAGAAAATAGGTGTTAAAATTTGATACTTTTGGATATTCTCATGCGATACTTGATACTATAAAGTATTGAGGGTATTGAGGTATCGCTGTATCGAGGATCCCCTCCCTACATAGGACGACCACAAGTAGAGGTCATTTTTTATTCTCCACCTTACTTGGCCACAGCAAGATAGTTATCTAAACACATGCCTTAGAAGTGAGGCTTTTAGCATTTTTTAAATTTTTCCCAGGGGTTAATTTTTTTGTGCTGTTGCTATGTCTTGCCTTTCTCTCCACAGGTTAAAATCTATAAACTGCATATTGTACGTATCAACAGCCATCAGCTGCTAAATGTATCGCAGCACACTTAAAAATGAAGCATGCATAACACAGACACCGGATTCCTTATGCAGCATTCACACCATACATGTAAAAAAGACGTCGTTATCTACTCCTCACCTGGCCACCAGTTGCCTAGCGTTGTGAGAGATAGCGCCCGCCTACCACAAGTCATAGAGAGACAGAAGATATGTAGCCTGCGCGCTCGCACCAGGAGAGAGAAACAGAGATACCACCCGCTTCACTTGCCAGTGATAGCTTCATGCACTCCATTCTGAAACCTAGAGTGCTAAGCACACAGACCAGAGACAGTTACAGAAGCTGATGGACAGAGAAAAAAATTCTTACGAGGGGACAGTACTAGATACTCTCTAGCAATTTTTTTTTCTTCTCGTTCTTTTGCCCAGATGTCTCTGTCCAATCAGGAGGATGGGGGCGAATTTACATATGATGTTTTTCTCAACATTATTAAATCGACTTCTACTGATCAGGATGCACTACTCAGTCACACATTTCAACGGCGTCTGATTGATTCTACAAGACGTCAGAACTTGTACTGTTCACCCATGAGAAAAGACGCACTCTCAACGCCCAAAGAATTGTACTGCTCTTCTGCCAGCCACCTAGACTATACATCAAGATCACCAAGTACTATAGTGCATTGCCGCATGGCACCACTAGTATGATCGCTGAGACATGCAGCACCTTGATCCAGCGCTGGCCAGTGACTTCGTATGCCAAGAGGATCTAATGCTGCGACCCCCTCCACCACAACCAAGAGCGAGCCAGGAAGATTATAAACACTGGGACCCGATCCTTGGAACACCAGTCTGCCCTGTTCCTTCACCTCACGCCTGGTGCCGAAGAATCCTACTGTTTTACCAGTCCTCGCCAGTTCTTCACTGCACTCCTACTGCCAAAGATCCTGTGGTTTAAGTCGCTGTTACACTTAGACACTTCTGGCCCCTTCAGAGCAACACTGTAGCATAGTCAAAGGGAAAGTTATTTTCATAGCGCTTCGTTTACCTACCCTCGTTAGCCTAGGAACAGGTCACCTTCACCTGTCAAGCATAGTCAGCTTCAATTAATCTCTCATTGATATGAGATTGAGCACAACCACTTTGGTTTTTTTCTTTACAGAAATAAACAAGTTTTATTCCATATAATGGTATCTTTCCCGTAACCGTAGAACCTCTCCCTGTAGACATCAGTCCCGTCAGAAGGACAGCAGGTGTCTGGGAAATTTATTTCTACCATCAGACATACCAAGTAGAATACACACATCCATACTGGATGGCCACCCATTGTATGCCTCCAGGTGTATAGAATGGTGGAGCCCTGACACTAGGTACTCCTCCTCTTGGAGTTATATTGTCAGTCTGGGGTTTGCTCTTCCCACTGCGCTTTTGGTGCCAGAAGGAGTATTTCCTTGGATCTGAGGAGATTGATCGTCAAGAGGAACTGGGGGCCACGGTGGCTGAGCAGTTAACCGGCTTGCTTCCCACCAAGGCGTTCCGGGTTACTCCGGATTTTTGCATGTAGGAATCATGCTGGACAATGCCATTGGTCAGTGGATTTTCTCAGGGGTCTCCCGTTTCCCCCGCCCTTTCATTCTGGTGCTGCTCCATACTCACCTCAATCTCCCTCATCGACTCTCAAGACCTCTGTGTTAAGAGCCATCCAAATCTCTTCACTCTCTCAAGAGGAACTCACCCACGTATTGGAACCATGAGCCAGTGATACCTGTCTCTCACGCCGGTATTCCACAACGTTCAGTTTGGCATTACATATGTGCTACGATCTTGTGCGATAGATAAGCCATGAGTAATCCTTAACTCGTGGAATGAGTTTTATCTATGTTCTGAGATGGTAACGGATGCGCCGCAGTTTATTATTCGCCGCCTCATGCGAGGCTATAAACAAATGAAAGCGACACAGAAGTGTACTGTTTATTTACAGTAGCTTTTGCAAAAATAAATACATTCATGGTTTATTTATTACGTTATCTGTAGCGCTGGCAGTTATTACAGACTTGGAATAACATTGCATAGAGTAATAAAAACTTATTATTATTATTGTCTGACGTTATGTATTTATTTCATTCTTTATTGCGTGACGACTTATGAAACATTATATCGTAGGCCAATGTTTCGTGTTTGTAATGGAAAAATTATATACGTGTATTTTAAATAGTGGACATTCATTTTAACAGCAAAATTGTAACTTTATATTTACCAGTTTATGCTAAGAAATAAATCTATGATATTATATGGTCCTACAATTCAGAGCTGTTCGTATTCAATTATTGTATTGTTGAAGCAGGAGTCGAGGGATAAAATAGCACGTCGAGGAAGCCCATAACACCAATGTGAAAATACTAAACAATAATGCAGTCTTTCATTTATGTGGTATTTAGCATGGGAACTGAATACGTAATTTTATTTTAGGTAGTGGTAAAAAAAATTTGTTACCTGCCCCTGTGATTCACGAAAATGTATCTACTGATATATGTGCAGTATTAAATATCCCCAGAAATACACATTTCAAACACTTTCTACACTGCATACGTCAGTTTTATTGAAGTATTATTTCATGAGCTTTGCTGGCTGGAATTCAGCATTTATGCAAATTGTTGAGCTGTGGCAAATGTTAAAATCACAGGTAAGACAAGGCATCTTAATTTATTCTGTTTCAAACCTGCATGGAAATGTTACAAATTTATGATGTACGCATTCATACATGACCTTTAAAAAATTACTACAGTCGAAACAGCTGTTCAAGAATGTAACCATTGTTATTGCAGTTTTCGCTGTCACATTTGAAACCAAAGGCTATTACATGGGTCAACGCCGTTTCTTACACACGTACATCACTTTTGCAATCGACACGACATGCTGAACTAAGCCTCCCCTGAAACATCAAAATGTTACAAACACAACTTTGTAATTCATGCAAATGGTTTACAACACAACGTATACTATATTTGTAATGTAATTTTGAGTTTCACACGGGGTAAAAGGTACACCTAACAGCCAGCATCAACAGTCAACAAGCCATGTTGTCAGTCATGCCAACATAACATCCTAATTCATCCCGCCACTGAGGTGTACTCACAAAATATTTGCACGCGCGTTATACTATTTTTGTTTGCCTTGTAGAGGCTTCAAATAAAAAGACACACACGCAAAAAAGCCTTTCAAACATGACTAGTGACGTTTGCTGAATAAGTTCTGAGAGATGTAATTATTATCATATCAATAAAATTAAGTTGTATTGCCAAATAATCACAATTACATCATACTGTTAATAATCCATCATAAAGTATTGTAATACTTACTGCAGTTATTAAAATAAATAGACTTTACAACATATTACGTGTGAAAATATGAGATTTCTAATTCATTTTAAAAACTTAAAGATTGCACCATCCAAGATTCGAACCTGGAGTTTCTGCTTGTTGGTCGGACATGCTACCAATTGCGCTAACACGACTCACGTTCAGGTGAGCTCAATATAACTGATTATATATATATATATATATATATAATAAAATATAACACTGATTACATGTTTTGCAGTGTTTCTAATGGTGGAGGTTTTTAAAACATGTTGTACATATTATACAGTAGTCTTGCCGACAACCTTTTATTTGCAAAATAACTTAAACATGTAGGTTGCCTTATTTTTTGATAAATAATTACATCACAGTGTATAACGGCCTGGACACGTCATATCGTTTATGAATTTTCGTCATGCTACCGGCTCCGGCAAAATGATAAGCGTTCTACGCATTCGTAAGTTTTGTTTGCGCCAAGGATAAGTCAGCGATATCAGAGTCCTAGGATTAAGGTTTCGGCTGTGACTTATCTAGGCCCTTAGCTGGCATTATAACATTCTGGAATACCGGCCTTAGTGTCCAACACACTTCTGGTTCCAGGTACTGAGATAGAGAGACAGTGTTGGGTTGACGGAGACAGTACGTGTAATACACCCGAGTAGGATCACTACATTACGTGCTCCAACTCCACGAGTCTAATATTCTTTCCTCATGCCATTGTCCCATTAATGTGGTATCTGTAATAGGACTAAAAAGGCAGACACTCTCAAGTACTAGCAGGAGCTTAGCTACCTACCTACCGAACTCACGCATCTTACTTCACGGGAGAGATCTAAAGCCCTCGGATACCTAGAGAGACCAGCATCACCGGAACCCGCACCACAGCTCTTCACACCACCCATTAAGCTTGACGGAGAAACTCACCCAGTATTCATTGCATACTTGAGTGGTCAAGATACCTTGTATGGGAAGCTAACCTGCAGTTTTGGGGGATCCCGATCACCGAACTTATCCCGATGACAGTCAGCACCTGCACACCAAGCTCCAGAACCAGCCCTAGCGCTCCGCCATGTGAACCTCCACATGTCATGCAGCCATCATTGGTCAACCTTCACCCAGGTCTTCCAGTGAGAGTGGTCCTGCCTAAACACAAGATCGTATTAACTACCCCAGATTTTGTGCGCTGCCGGAAAGCCACACTGCCAGTCTGATATACTGATAGGGCTTCAGTTCCGCACAGCGACTAGAGATCCAAATCTCTTCCCTGGTGTGTCTGCCCTTGCACCTCCAAAATACTTGGGGCTGTGACGTACCTCAGTTGCCCATAGGACGTCAGGCGTCAACGTCCTACATCATCTTTTACAAATTTTTCGTACTTCTCGCTTGGAATTTTTTTGCACAGTGTTTTGTTTGGCTTGGTTAAAAAAAAAACATCTTTCCCATAGCATTCCGGCCTCTCAGGCAGCAATTCGCACGATGCCACGCTCGAGTCGAATGGGTGGACCCACTGTAACAGTTTTCTTACACCAATGACATTTAATTTTTATTTTTTAAGTATCATATGTAAATATTTTCCAATTTGTTATGATATAAAAAGAATTTTGTACTGCCTCAAAGTGGATATGGAAGTTAGGTCAGCATACACCTCTCACATAAATATGGTGAATGTTTGTATTTTTGCTTAATTTCAGTAATATTTTAGTCTTGTGTTAAAAACTAATGTTTATTACATTGTTTTTGTTTAATTTGAAGCTGATTGCATAGAATATATATGAGATTTTTTCAGCTCAAGGCAATTAATAGCAAGTAGGAATTTAAACCAAATTTAAAGGTGCATATTAAAAAAAAATTTACTATGTATTATCTATTTTAATGTATTTACTTACGGTTTTTGAACTTCCTTGATAGCCCTGCTTTTAATGATAACTCTTGGATATATCCCCACAGCAAATGGTCATCATAAGTTTAGGGCTCTGGGAAAATAGTTTTGTGGTGTTGAAATGCTGCGCCATCATAAATATTTGTAGCAATCCAAGAGGTAGTCGAGGCCTATTTGAATGTGAGCAATCAAGAATAGGCTCTCAAATGTTCATTAAATAATTTTTTTATGTGGCATCAAGAAAGAAGCTGGCGCCGGCACCTGAGATGGCGCTATTAATACATCTGTCCTGCGGAGGAGTGATGCCTGTCACGCTACCTACCTCTTTCTTTATTTTGTTTCGACTTTATTGAACTCTTGACTTTGTTTGGCAGTCTTAAAATTTCATTGAAATTGGTTCATTATCAAATTCAATACATTCAAGTCTGGAGGAAATTGTGATGAGGGTCTTCAAATGCTCTACCGTTTCACAAAATAATTAAGACTATTTAAAATCTGTGGACTTTTGCACATTTTAAGAAAGTCGTGATATCAAGGCATCAAATTCTCTTTCTGCATGGCTAATGCGGGTCCAAACGAGAGGTGGAAAAATACGCCGTAGAGATTTGACTCATGAACAATGGTATTTCACAGACTTCAACACATCAGGAAGCCAAGTCATGTGTCTGATTACAACGGAGTTTATATTGTTGACCGCCACGAGACGGCAGGAAATTGTACTGTTCACCGCAGAAGAATGGATGTTCCAGCCTGCAAATTTTGTTATTCACCGGCCCACCGAGACTATGCAATGAAGGCACTGAGTTCTACTGCACGTCACTAGATTGCTACACCAGTATGCTTCGCTGCCTCCCTCTCTCCGTTTCACAACCCCACGCCCTCATGCTCGCCATCCAATGAGAGCAGAGGAAGTCTCCAGCAGTGTATAAATAGCGGGTCATGATGCTCACTCAGCGCTAGTCTTCATCAGGCCCTCTTGGTATGCATGCCAGTCTTCAGTCTTCCACCGAACTTGTTACGGGAACTAACAGGCCTGCTGAGCTGCGCTCCTAGCTCTACCTTCCAGCTTTCATCGCACTTTCACAGTGCCGAAGGGAAACCTATGCCTTGGTCTCCACCGCACTTTTAGTGCCGGAACCATCCTAAACCCTGCTTAGTCTTCCTCGAAGATTGTAAACCGCCATGTTGTCTACGCACCTAGTCATTGCGGCTCCTTCTGGGCAACAATTGCGTAGGGAGTTACCAAAAGTTAAATTGGATATTCACAGCTCTCATCTACCTCTGCCCATTGGCTCAGGCTTAGGTCGCCTCTACCTGTTTATCATAGGCATTAGCTTCGCAAGCTCTTGATAAACGTAGCAGGTAGTGCGACACCACATGTTTATTTCAGTGATAAGAAATAAACACTGTGTTTAACTTACTCAAGAGTACCCCTTTCCTGTAAACTTTGCACCTTTCCCAGTTGGCCTCGCCCTGTCGAGAGAGACCTAGGTGAACCGGGAAAGATACTCATTTGAGCCAAACACAGTTTTGCAAACACACATGCACACTTGCTACTGCCAACCTTTCTGCACATCCTGGTAGGCAGAACGTTAGAGCCCACTCTCAGGTACTCCGTTTTCAAGTGCAGCTTGTCAGCTTGGTGTCACCCTCTCCACCGTCATTAGACACTGGACTGGTCGTTCCCTGAGTTGGGAAGACTTGAGCTTAGAACCTAGACATACGTGCAGGAACTGTTGATAGCGATGCCTGAGTCACTGTGCTCACCAGGAGTAGCCCCTCCTTGGAGCATTATCCCAACAATTCTGACGTTACATGTTTATTTGAAGGCCACGTCCTCTGGTAATGTAAGATCTGTATACCGCAGGTCATTGGTAGTAAAGTTCACCCTAGGGGTTGTAATCCCCAAGCTCTCGACCTGTCAGAACTTTTGCAAGACATCTAAATAAACATATCCTCCCAGCGTGGGGAATACCCGCCCCTCTCCGCAGAGCTAGCCAATGATCTTGTGTGTGATTCCTGTAGAAGCTAGAGTTGCATTCTATTCACCTCCTTAATTTAGCAACATACTTATAGAAGGGGTACACAGGTTTCATTCCTCACTCCGCCCACGCCAGACTGGACACAGTTATAACCCTTCCTCGTTACAACTGACATCGTGTCAGTGTACCCGGTGACTTAAAATGGACACTTCAGGTCTCGTTGTTCGCAATGGACACAGTCCAATCATACCAACATAATAAGGTACTTTAATGCTAACACAAGTATAAAACGCTTATGATACATGACATATTCAGGAAACATCCAAGCACGATATACATGGGATGGTTTTTTTTAAGTTTCAATTAAAAAAATATAAGGAAACTGAATGGAGTATAGCATGCATTCTCTCTGACCTGCATATCTAGTTTACTGTCAGTTACACAAACAAAGTGAAACTATTTTATCCTTCAAGAACATGAGTGTTGGCAGTAAAAGTTATCACAAAACTCTGTCTTTCTGCTTTTAGCATTTAGTAACTTGTGAATTTTTTCACATTAGACATGCATAAAATGGCTTTTATTTTATTTAAGATAACTTTGTTAGGCTGTGGTCCATGTTGAATGTTGCAGGGAAGCTGTCGAGCGAGGCATGTAAGTCTGCTGCGAAACGAAGAAAGAGAAAAGAGTTGGACGTGGCCTTTGATAACATAGATATGGTGGCCCTGCAGGACAAGTTCCTGTCAGGGAAGGGTATCAAGTTGAGCAGGAAGACCATGTTGATGTGGAGTAGTGACAAGACCACCTTGCCTCAGGATGAACACTTTGACCCCTCTGTGTTTTACAGGTGAGTACTAAAGTCGACTGGTCATGGTCCTTTTTTTTTTGTGGTTATTAGTAATGTCCTATTACTGTGAGTTTTTAATATGCCTAGTTGCTGTTATTGTTTATTTTAGTGTCAGAAAATAAGTAAATATTTTTGGTGATGGGCGAGTTTTATTTTTACAACTTCGAGTCAAGTCGAGTTGAGTTTCAAGTTGTATGAAAGTCTAGTCAAGTCGAGTTGTATGAAAGTCGAGTTAAGTCGAGTTCAGTACCAATAGAATGTTTTAATTAAAATCGAGCGTGCACCATAAATGTAAATTTGTGTGTCTGTATGTACATGGGTTAAATGCTCGACCCTTATAATTTCCTTCTTCTCTTATAGTTGCAGTTTACAGAGAAAAAAGTTTGTAACCACCGTATTTACCGCATTGTAAGCCATACATTTTCTATCAATTTAAATCTTCCAAAATCATGTTTTGTCTTAGAATTGGGATTGACATTACATACAGTTCCAACAAGTAAATTTAAAACAAGCTGATAAAATGGACAATGTATATGTACCAGTACTGTTGCAGCCCTACTAATATAATTAAGTGGTCCAAGTTCATAAAAACGTGTGATTTTGTGTCAAGGGCAGCACCCCCTTATTGCTTGACTGGGTCTGACCTAAAAGGTCATGGCAGGCACACGGTGGTGGGCCGGGGGGGGGGGGGGCATGCAGTCTTGGAGTGGTGTCTCATTATTTCCCATCAACTGGCTGCTCCCTTCTTCTTTGCTCCCTTTTTCTTCCTCCTTACTGCACTCCCTCCATCCATCGCATTACCTCCACCAGCTGTCTGTCATCCCTCCCCTTAGCCATTCCCACACCGCTACCCTCCCTTACTCCCTCCATCATTTAGCTACGCCCAAACCGCTACTCTCCTTTCCTCTCTCCTTCCTCAAGTCATGGCCCACACCGCACCAAACTTCCTTCCTCCCTCCACCCTCTAATGCTCCTGCACAGCTCCAAGCTATCTTCCACTCCCCCTACTATCTTTTTTATCTCTTTATTGTTCCCCCGACCTCCTAGGTTTGCCTTTCTATAATCTGCATTCTCATCCTGTTGCTCCGAACACCCCCACCCCCTTTAGAGGCAACTATCGCAACATGCTTTCCCAAATTTTCATTGTCCTTCTTTCCCTACCTTCATATGCGGCACTAGCTGTCACATCTTTTCATGTCTTCCGGGGGTGGAAGAGGCAACAAAAACTGGGCAACAGACATTAAAACTCTGGCACGATGAATGACATCACCACATGCCCTCTCAGCTGATAATGAGCATGGGACATTGAAAATTCATCTTGCATTCGGTATCACATTATTTTTTCTATTTCCGAAAGTTTAAAAATTAGGGGTTGACTTGCATTCAGTTTTGGCTTACAATCAATTATATATGGTAGTTTCTATCAATGAGAAAAATTCTTTGCATTGGTTAATGATTGACAGTGCTACATATTCCCTCTCACTGACGAATGAATGACTATTGTAGGAAAGATAATGTCAGTCACATGATGTTGATACAAAAAAAAGATAATGGGTACAGGAATTGAGTGGGAGGTAGCTTTCACGCTGCTCAGTCAGCATGCCGCTGGGTGAGGAGGGGAGTACACATTTAAAGTTTTTGTTACCTAATAGTTTTTTTAACACCTGTTTTTAAAATAGTAATTGTATGAGAAAATTAATGAGAAGTTTACAGTAATGTATATTTCTGCTTAATGTGAGATAAGTCATGAATATAATGCCCACCGGATTTTATCACAGCGGAACATCACAAACTAGGCCTAGAGATACCCAGGTATTCGAGTATACGAGCACTACATGGTGTCTTCGGGTAATACCCAGGTACCCCAGTACAAAGAAGTGGGTACCCGCGCACATAGAGCCTATTACCCGAGTACCTGTTCCTTGCAACTGTGTAATATGTATTGTGTGATCGAAGAGCACAAATACATACAACTAGTTACCCCGAAATGTACATTCTACCTGAACAATTCTATTGTAAAGAAAAATAGGTTGTACCATATATAATGGCAATTATGGTATATACTGTAAATCGCACATGAATAAAATTGTAAGTTAATTTGTTTACATCTGTTTCCTGCATATTTTCCTTACGGGAAACAGGCATGTACTCATAAATGTGTTTTAATACGTATATTTTACTCTGAATTTATTCATTTAGTCTTTTATTCACATGAATGTAATATGGAACGTAAATGAAACTTGCAGATACACCTTAAAGCCTGGTTTTAATAAAAATATCACATAATTGGTGAAAAACTATTCAAACCAATGGAGGAGTCTGTGGAAAAGTTTCATTATCATTTCCTCGACTATCTCTAAACAAATAAACCATACTTATATTACACATTTGTTGTAACAAAAATAACAAAGTGAGGAAATGAAAGCGAGCTCCAATTTAGGGGTTTACGAAAGCTCAGTTAGTGTGTAAAAATACAAGTAAATCAACATTCTCTGGGCACAGAGAACTATTTTTAGAAGTACAGTAACTGTATTGCCTGCGGTCGAAAAGGTTCTCTCTGAATAAGCAGAAGATGCTGGACATCCCTAACATATGTTTGCTAAAAGAAATAATACAGAGTAGGACTTTTCGTGCACTTTCCACCATTCAAGAAGGCCTACATGATGTCCAACCTAAGGTTTGCTGAGGTAGTATTCAAACCGGAAGTACCAGCCAACCTTTGTTTGGATGTAGCAAATATAAGGTCAAAATCCAAATCCCTATCACCTGATTGGTCACTAAACTGGTATTCCATTCTATGTGTGGAAAACTCTTATTACCATCTGGCTAACATATTGTCTGATCACAACTGCTGCAGTCTCTTCTTCAGCGTGCTAGTCCTTATATAGGGGATCAAATAATAATGCAACCTGCTGTGGAATCACTAACTCGGGCATATTTACATCCATTTGAAACCGAGAAGAAAGGGACATTAATATATAGGTTTTGAAGGTTGCTGTCCTGTTACTGTCCTTTAAATTCCGACAAAAGTGGTTGTCAAGAAGGCGTCTAATCACTGGACAGACAGCCAACAAAGTTACCCTACTTTCACGAGAAAGAACATTGGTTGCAGCTTTCAGAGGCTTCAACAGGGTAATCAGTTCTTCTAGTAGAGACCAGTCACATTCACAGATTTAAAGCTTGACAGCGATGGTGGTCTTTGTGTATATTCAGTCTGCCAGGACAGCGCTAATTGAACTATGATTGTGTAGAAAAGTGTCGCATATCATGGAGATTGAATTCCACCATGTAGGGTAACTTTGAATAAGTAGTCTCTTTAAAGCAGAAGCAGCAAGAACTGAATGCTTAAAGTGACTGACAACATAGCTTACTTTATCACAAACAGTACATTACTCCTGTATACTTTATGGCATCCGTTACGGAAATTTGGAGCATGTATGCCGAACATTTTATACTGTGCTTATCACGTAAGAGACAAACCACAGCTGTAATAGAACTTGCATTATCATGAACAACAGCGTGAATTTCCACACTCAGCTTGATTTTGGCATTTTGTGATTTCCTCCTGTCAAACTGGAAGATATCAAAGAATGTTAACTGTTGTGATGCTATCAGGTAAGACAACTGGCAATAACACTAATGGAGTTCCTTGCACTTTGACTGCCAATGTTATAACGTCGTACAGGAAAACCAAATAGAAGGGGGCAGCGACTCGAGCGATAATTCATGACACAACTAAGAACGAAGAGGACACTGCTGGAATGGGGAAATAACAGACCAAAGGGACCTAAATCATCGCTGGAAATATATGCAAACACCTCACCAGGTACCCAATGCATCGGGTACGACACACACTATATGTAATGGGTACAAAAGTATTGGTGTTTTTGGGTACTCATACCTGACCTAATGGGTATCCGGTTATTTCGCTATGGGTACCTGTTGTAACGGGTACCCAGATACTCAATTACCCAGGTTTCGTCATCAGCCCTATCACAAACATCAATCGATAAGGCATGTAGCTGAGTTAATGTTTTCATTCAGATGCAATTTTAGCTGTTAGTGTTTAGCAACACGAAATAATTGATTTGCGAGAGACGAAAGGTGATTGTTAGGTATTAATATTTGTTATTTGTAACTAGAGATGTCAAAGTTAGTTCCTCGATACCCTCGATTATTATAGGTATCGAAGAATTAATAATCTAATGGTTAATTTTTATAAATCCTTGTCCACCTTCACATGAATTTTTGAGATTATGTTGTACAGCAACAGGTCTTTGGTTTTCCACATAGGCTGAACCTGTACTGAACTCGTATGTGTTGATTGACCAGAATTAACGTCTACTTTTCTTGATCCCTGCAAAATTCCTACTTATTAAAGCTGAAAATGTCAGCTACTATCAATTTTCGAAAGATTTTTTACTATCCATCGTAAAAACTATTTTTTCCCATTTATAAAAATTGCATTCAATGATGGTTCGACAATGAAAGAATTAGGGTAGTATTCATATTGTCAATACAAATGACACTAAACAATCTAGTAGGTAAATATACTTAAACGGTTAACAAGCCTAGCTACAAATTTTCTAACAAACCTTATAAGAGGCCTATATTTTCATGAGCCCTTACAACATTGTCCTATTGAGTTTTCAAAAACTGCTTATATGTGAGATGGAAACTGATTTGTTGACAATGGGTGCAATAGGTGTTTATTTTGTGGGTAAGCACCACATTTCGTACGTCGGCAGCCATGTTAGTAATGTGCAGAATGCAAAAAGTAGTTAGCAGTGGTGCCATATTTTCATGACTGATTCGCCACGCAACATTGTCACACTGAAGACATCTTTTTGTATGGAATTATTTTCTTTCAAATAGTTAAAATTTCACTAGGTGGGGTTAGTCGCACAACTAGTAACATGAGAAAACACTTACGTAAACACAAGTACAAGAAAATTGCCAATAATGATGTTTCAGAAGATCTTTTGGGCAAAGATGTATGTAGTAGGGGCAAGTCATCCCGTATTCTCAGCAAATAAAAATGTCCGGAAGAAGCATCTTCATTTAGCAATGTTAAATTAAAGGTTACTTGTATTTCAGTTTCGTCACTGAATAACAACAATATTTGTGTACATATTAGTTTATAAATTGACCTGAAATATTGCATTGAGAAGTTAAGAACTTTTGTTTAATTTTTTTTTATGATACGATACTGTCAAATATTCATTTCAAATAAATCAGAGATTTATCAAAAATACTAATTAAAATACTAATTTTTCAGTTCTTAATATATGAACTTGTAAGTCGTGATTTTACATAAATATAGGAAATTATCTTCACTTATCAGACCAGAAAGTTTTTCCTGTAATTGTCTTCGTATTTCTGTCTGTACATTGACTTATAAAACAAAATTTCAAAAAATTACATTAACTGCAGGCATATGATGATAATATCTATATCCTAATTTATGATATCGGAATTGAGGGGGAATCGAGTGAAAGGTTTTGCAATTGGAATTGAGAATCGTAATTGAGAAAAATATATATTTTGACATCACTATTTGTAACCTAAAAGCACAGTGACTCAACTTTCACATTCAGTAACTCAATGTCTGCTTTAAAAATCTCGACTCGAATGATGAGTAATTCTTTGTTGATTCAACTCGACTCGGCTCTATTTTATGAGACTCAACTCATCATTACATATTTTGTATGATATTTAAAAGACTACCCCTACAAAATATCTGATGTTAGGTTAATTAAGTCCAAAAATTTTTAGTAGAATACACAATAAAATTATAGCATTTCAGCAATTTCAGAGTCAAATGATCGCCAGTGAGGATTGCTGTTTGGTCCATATGACAGGTTACAGACCAAATTCTAAAGGTCTGGCATCCACTATAACTCCAAAGATACCTGTATGTGAGGTTGTCGGTCCTGGTTCCAGGTTGGAGCTGAGGAGCTGCATCAGTGTGAAGCGTGTGGACCACAACAGTTCTCAGCTCATCGATGATGATGTAGACGGCTATAACTATGACAACGACAATGATCGCCAAAGCTTCTGTCCAGACTTGGTACATAACTCCGTACTCTATATATATATCTCACAGCAAAGCGTCGCCATTTCACATTTCTGTGCTTGTTTATGTTGTTTTGGGTTTTATTATCACTGTTCATATTTCACTAAACAGAGGACATGTCCCCTCTACACTACAAAATTAAGCCTCAGCCTAGAATGAATATCAAGGAAGATAGTATACGTCCAACTTAAATTTTCATAATATTAAGCATTGAATTATATTCATAATGTGTGTGTAGAACATTTTTATTTAACTGTTATGTTTTTATGGAACAAAATATTACATTTTTCATCTGATAAAATAAATTATATTCTTTCAGATTATAACTTTGATATTTTCAGTTATTGCTATGACAGTAAAAGTAAGCAAACTGATTTGAATGCCGTGTCATCAACCAGTGACGGTCAGTTGTAGGACTGAAAACCTAAGTTGTGAAGTGTTTTTGGAAATATGTATTCTTTTAACTACAACTGTATGCTTTTATGTGTGGATTAGGGCAATTTCAAATACATTAGAATCTCACTGTTGGGACCCCTTTTAATAAGACCATACAGTGAAAACTCAAAATTACAAGCATTCCTGGTTCCCAGGTAAATTGGGCTATATGCCACACTGCTGTGCAGTGCACCTATGCGCTCTACAGGCGACTTCGCCCCATCAACGAGCGATAAAGAGCACTGAGCAAGTCACAACAGTGGCGTACTAACTCCATGTGCCGATAAGAGTTGATTCCACAAGCCTGGACAACCATGGTTACAATTATAATTAGAAGATTAATTATTAAAATTGTACTGCCCGCCCGAATTCAGACAACTTATAGATAGAGAAGTTGGATAGCTACCCACAAGATCGCAGCACCCCTGCACCCAGAGACGTCACAGATGCCGAGTCTCTGGCCGAGGATGCAAAACTGTTCGTCAGCCTCAATCACGGGCAATGAGAAAATACCCTATGCTGCCCGCTACGAGAAATAACCCTTGTGTCGAGAGGCTTACAACCCCCGCACACCTTGGACAGCCAAGAAGCAGAAACCGGGACTATATAAGGAATCTTCAAACCGCCCTCGCCAGAGTTTGTCAGCTCGTCAACTGCACTGGTCAGCGAGCTCTCCTGGGGTCCGTAAGGACTCCTCCTCCTCTCCCAACAGCTTGAAGAAGTTTCTATCACCAGCTCCAGCCGCCTGCCCAAGGCTCAACATCCAACACCGGCTCATGCAGCTCTCCCGAGAAAACCTCTACGACAGTACCCTGTACCCAAGTCATCTCTGACTCCATGGTAGCAGGCCGTCGTGATGTCATAGGTTCTCCCCCCGAAGCCGTCATTGTAAAACGCGACCTAGAAGTTGGAATTAGAGTGCTAGCTTGGTTTGGAAATCCCCATGTTCGCCTTCACCTGGTTAAATGAAACTGACGAGGGGAAATTAGAAACACTTAGCAGCGTGTCCCAATCAGTTTTCCCAGACTTTCCTATTAGCGTAAATAAACATGCTTTAATTGAAACTGTAATTACTTGTATAGTTAATTTCACTTGTTCCCTGTTCACATAAATTTAAGTTGTGTACTTGTTCCATAAATTCTGCTCAAACCTAAATCTAAAACCTACTCTGTTGGACAAGTGTGAGCGGGCTGAGTTCCCTAGTATCAGAGGGTTCCTAATAGGACCTATAGTCTGCAAAGGCATACTCTGGCATCTGGGTAAGCCTGGAATTCCCAAGCCTCTCCACGGACTCATACCAACTCCGACCGTGATCATCCAGTAATGCCTCCAAGTGACTGAAATGACACTCGAACAGGAATACTGGGTGACGGTTGGAGAGGATGTGACCAGTGCCGTAATTGGTGAGCCTAGAATTCTTACAATTACGTGTAGATCAACCATAATTGTTTAATAGAAATAAATTTTGACGACCATAAAAGGCAGAGAATTTCCCAGTAGACTACGTCGCAAGGCTTAGCGTGTATTTCAACACAATTTGGATCGACCAGCTACCCCTCCGGCAACTGACCCCCTTCAGGATAGTACTCTCCAGCCAACCGCACCCGAGATCACATCATCTATACAGCGACCAATCTTTCCAGCAGTGATTTCCTCGTACGAATCAGAACTAGACTCTTGGTTTGTGGTTTATTGGCCAAGGCCAAGCTATGATGATATTAGTTACTTATATAAACCCCGCCTACCCCGGTCAGTAAGCAGCCAGCTCCATCCCAGACTATAGCAAAGCAGAGTACCAAGACGTGTACCGTACACACCGCCACCAGTAAAGTAATTAAGATGGTAATACCACTACCCATACAACAGCATAGGATCGATGTTCCCCCTCCAATTTACGTTCCCCTTTTGGGAAAGCCATTACCAACTCAACACTGAGTAAAGATAATAAGATCCCCACTTCCCCGTCTCACCCTCACCTCGACATCATTTTAAATTACATAGTTCATTATTCTTTTTTTCTCATTACGTATTTTTACTTCACCCTTGGACAACTGGCGTCCAGATTTTTGGCAACCATTACGGTGCGCATGATCGTACTCCCTGGTAGAGAGACATGTATTTTGAAGCTCATCCTGGTGTTCGGTTCCCCTCTACCTTCCCTGCACCCTTCAGATAGGCGGTCTCCCATCGTGAATCTCAACGTGGGCAAACCCCAACCCGCCAGGTATGACAGTTACAAAGAATCACTTTCAAAGGGGCTACCATATTCTCTAGGAGGGATTCGGCACTTGCTAGAAAAACAGAATCAAGATGCCCACGGCACCATCTAGTCGATCACTGTCCCACAGCGTCCGCTTAGGGCAGGGCATCAGTAGATAGAACCATCGACCATAGTCACGAGAGTGTGTCAATTGTCACTACTTTGGAATAGTCTTTGTTGGATTTTGGATAGATTATGGCCTAACCTTACACCCCTATAAGCAAAGATTGCATTCAAATTTTAACTTGGCATTTTTGCATGTTTTATTTTACTTGGCTTGGGGCTTGCGAGGGGCGAACTATGTCAGATTACATTATAGACCTTCCAGATCGTTAATGGATGCAGATATAGATATTGAATTTCCCAGGGCGCCAGATCCTCTACAGGCTTGGAGGAGCACAAGATCTTGTTCTCTGGGTCTTTTCAGGTTGAACGCCTGTGGCGTCATCCCCTCGCAGCACACGTCTATTATGAGTTAGCTAGAGAGTCATGGCTTTAACTTAACACAGTTCAACACATGGTCTGCGACCACGTGGTACACTCACTGGAAAGGGCCATTTCCCGAATTGGAAATTAAATATAATAATTAAAAAGACACGAGTTCCAGCGAAGCGAGATATATTACCAGAAAGAACTATGCGTGGCAATAAACGCTTCCAGTGTATGAAGCGGGCCTGGCACATGAGGCCTGCCAGGGGCCTATGCGGCAAAAATGGCTGAACAGCACAAAGAATTTACTGCGGTAAAACTCTCCGGGATCGCAAGTCGGAGGAGAGGAGGATCGGCACACGGGAGAGCAAAAGAGATAAAAAGGTTCCGGTATTTTACAATTCAATCTATTGACACCCTACGTGATCAGTAACACTTGGTGATGCTCCCGTAGCACGCAGCGCGGAGCAGCACACATCCACCCTCGATGACCCACTAGACCAGACTAAAGATGGTGGTGTGTAGGTACCGTTAGCAATGGACACCTACCCGCCAGCATCTTGAGGGAAATGTTCACAAAATGCAAAAGCAAACACTTTACAAACAAGATCAGTTGCAGGCAGGAAAATAATCAGAGAATTAATTTGCGTATTGCTTGACTATCAAAACTCTTCGGGAAAGTGTTTTATAGCAGTTGCTAAGTGTCTTTCAAGTACGAGTTTCTCTGTTAAATGCTGGGATAGGCAAGCAAAAGATATAAATAAGCTTCAGATTAAGTTACGAAAACAAATCACGCATAAAAACCCTTAAAGAACAGCGCTATTAAATAAAGTAAAATTTAATATTCAAGCTGTTGGAAATTTGCTCGGTGAGTTTGAAAATGTGGCTGCCGAACTACTGGCGTCTTTGACTGTATGTTTTGCTAAAAAGTGAGATCTTTATCTTCCCTTTTTAAACAAAACAATACAATACTAAATACTTGAAAAATTACCAAAAGAATTATGAGCATTCCAAATCGTGTCTGTGTGAACACACGTGAACCACGTGGATGGGTACTCAATATAAAATTATGTTTTAAATCAGGAACACAAGGAGAAGATAACACTATCTCGGGCATGCATTAGACTCTGCTTTAAGGGGGTCACACGTAAATGCAAAAATAAGCATGTAAGTTGCTGGTTACTCTTGGTAAGTGGGTCTTTTGGATATTGAATGGTTCACTGGCCCATTCGTGCATGAACAGCATGCTACACAAAATGCACTGGTGCACATCGTGCAGTTGATGCAGCAGCGAACACTGTCAGTCTATCCCCCAAGTGAAGCACAGAGCGAGGGCGACGTTTTATTTATTAGAAAAAGTCAAATGATTCCCTTGAGTTGACTAGTACAATTTATATGCCTATAGAGTCAAATTCAACTTTTTTTAATTGCCTTTGACCCCCAAAATGTCAGAAATTGCATCTGGACTCAATACAATGGATTCTCTATCCAGCGTTTCTCAGGGGACTGACAAAAAATCTCAATACATGTGGACTTTCAATATATGTGGTCCTGAAATGTACATAAATAAAAAAAATGGAACCACCGAATATGCTCCATGGATGCGGGATTTCAGTCCATCCGAGTTCAATACATAGAGGTTACACTGTAGTTTCTAGCGCAAAAATATCATTATGTACAAAATATTAAATTATTTTAATATTTTGAAATCTTCCGAAAGAAATCATAAACTGGATGTTATAGGACCTCCCTTGTTGCAAAAAGAAAAGCATAAACAGAGTGTGCTAAGCAGCTTGTAGTGAGCACGAGCTTCATTTTCACTGACCTCTTGTAGGAAAATCTGTTAATTTATTATTTAAATGTTAACTGATTACCGTAGGCCCATTTTCCGGTGCTTCACTGGTTTATACACACTCAGCGTAAAGGGTGGTAAAAAGTAGATGTCTAATGCAGTTGCAATTAGCTTGGATCTCCGCTTCGCCATCACTCTGAACAACAGTACAATGGAAACAAGCGGTAGAAATCTGCAACAAGTGATTTCGCAGGATGAACCTCTTGCCCTCCAGGTGGTAGCGGTATTCTGGCCGGTGTCCGTCGGTAGAATAAGGGGACTGTCCCCTTGTAGGCGGAGAAGTAGCTGAATGTGACAGGTGCTGTCCTTCATGGCCTGAAATACTTGACACTGTTCCAGTCCCCACTTCCATCTTGTGTCCTTCTCTAATAGTGTGTGTAGGGGAGTCATATTACTGGCGATGTCGGGTACAATGTCTCTCAGCCAATTTCAGAGTCCTAAGAAGCGGCACAGCTTTTTCTTGGTAGCTGGTTCTTCGGCCTCTTCAACGGCTCTGATCGACGATGCTTGAGGGTAGATTCTGTCTGGTAAGACGACAGGGTAGTTTCCATCTGGTGAGACGACGTGGCCCAAATAGTTAATTGATGTCTTGCCAAGATGTCTCTTTGATAGTTTACATGTGAGTCCGTGTAGTTCCAAGCTCTCCAATACATGTTGTAAGTGCCCACAGTGCTCTTCCCAGGTTTACGAGTCAACTATGACGTCGTCCAGGTGTAGGCGAAACAAAATTGATGTATGTAGCCGGTAAGGACTTTGGCTGACATTAGGTGCTGGAATGTTGTGGGGGTGTTTTTTCAAGCCGAACGGCATTACCCTGAATTTGAGTGTTTTCCCTTCTGGCATGGTAAATGCTGTGTACTTTCACGTGTCGCGGTGGTGATCTGCCAGTACTCCAATTGCATATCTAGGGTGCTGAAGATTTTGGCTTCCCCAGTGTCTCTCAGCGTGTTGGCTAGGTTGATTGCTAGTGGTGCTATGGGAAGTGTGACGTCGTCCAGATCCTTGTAATTCACACAGAAGTGCAGCTGGCTGCCTTTCTTCTGTACCAGTACGACGTGAGAATTGTAGGGTGAATTAGACAGCTCTATAACCCCGTGCTTCTACCTGAGTAATGATGGGATGGTATCTTCTGGCGGATACACAGTGCGGGCGGTTGTAAATTGGCGGTTCTGTGGTGGTCCTGATTTCACACTGGATTGAGCGGGTTTGACGTAGTTGACCTGGTTGTCCAAATGCCCTGGCGTGCTCGTAGAGAATTTGCTTCAGTTGGTCAAACTCGGATCCACTCAGAGTGTGGTTGATCTCGTCGGGGTTGATTGGTTGAGGGCTGACGGCAATGGGACTGTGTTCCCAGTTCACCATGACCCTGTCCCCCAAATACACTTTTCCTCAGCCATGATCCAGTACGCATTGTTGCTGGCGCAGCCATGGGTGGCTTAAAATGACTGCTTCAGGTAGGTCCGGTAAAACGAGAAATTATTCTGGTAGCATGGCATCGTACTGCGCCATTCATACAATATTCTTCTGGGGGTGGTAACCTCTATGTGAGGGCTTCGGGTGGTTCGGATTCCTGCATTAATTCTTGAATGCCGAGCCCTTTGTCAGAAACAGCTTACTTTGCTAGTGCTGGCCATGAGCACTTACTTAGGGTTGTATTGGTTGACTCTACTTGCGTACTACAGGCCGTCCTGAATATAACACAGGCCGTATTGGCTGGCGGCTGGGTACGAAGTTTACAACGGCCTTAGCTACTGGCCAGCGGCTTATGTTCAGTGACCTTTGGTCGGCTGAGAGACGGGGCAAGTTTACTGTTAGAGCTCTGTGTACTGGAGTTATTGCTGCTGTGCCAAGAACTGCAGCTGCTGCTCCATGGGCTGCTGGACATTCTCTGCGAGCTGGGGTAGCAGCGAATAGAGTACCAAGGGCACGCAAGGCAGACTGGTACCCTTTCTCCACGACAAATGGCAGCTGTCACTGGATGTGGATTCTAGCTCTTGGGAACCTTCCGGGGAGGCTGAAACTAAGAAGGGGAGAGAGTCAGGAGGTTAAGCCCCACCAACTTGCGGGCGGCTTGAGCTCGTTCCCGAGGGGTTTCATGGTAAAGTGACCTACTGGGTTGGGTGCAATTCCAGGTAGACTGGTAGGCAGTGGTTGCCTTCCTCTCTTTCACTTTCCTCCCACCTCTCTTGGTAAAGGGCATCAGGTGCTAAACCTTATCTCAGGAGATAGGAGCAGGCAACATGTGTTCCCTATCTAAAAGTGTTCTGCCATCTAGGCGCACCAGAATGACACCGAGTACAACCTTATTCTTTAACTGGCAACAATAATGGTGTGGTGGTTGAAGAGCGGGTTCTGTCAGAGGTGCTCCAATAGCTTTGACGGGTGAACCCCTTGAGCAGATAGGTCCGACTCAGAGCCAACCAAACTCTCCCTCCGGCAGCACAAACAATTTGGTGGATGGGTGCAAGTTGATGTAGTGAATTATCCTCTCAAGCAGGGGTATGACTAGTGTTGTGGCTGTACCGTTCTGTACAATGAGTCCACTGAATGGGTGGCCGTCGAATGGTATGTGTTTTGACGTACGAATTCCCCTGTCCGGAAGAGCTCATAGTCCTACACTAAGCATCAACTGGTATTGGCAAACCTGGTCTACTGCTCCACTCTGCGAGACCTAGGTGTTTACTATGGTAGTCTGGAAATACTCAAGGGAAAATGAGAGATCAGATAGGATCAGAATGTGTTTGTTCCGTTAGGGATAAGACTATCTCCTGTCTACCCAGAGTTAACTAGAATTAGTAAACTATACTGTCCAGGTGAAGGGGACGTGGCTCTAATCTGACTGGGGGCAGTTTTGACTAGGTAGCTGATGACAATTTTCCTTGTTTGTGTCCACGTGCCGTGAAGGGACTTAGGGAGCCCACCTCCCAAGGGCATGTTGGGTAGCCATTACCAGGGCAAGCAATTAGGGAGGCAGTTAACTTCTAGAAAGTTTCCCAGGGGAAACTTGAGCTGGTGTCAGCGGTAGTTGTCTGAAAACTACAGCGAACTAACGCCGTGGAGCAGACTGTCCAGCTGGTGATGTGGCTCTCAGAAGAGCCGACGATCAACTGACTAGTCCAGCATCTGCACAGGAATACATTCTGCTTCGGCTGCTGGCTCGCCAGCCTGGTGTGGGGTTGCTATGCTCACGCAACTTGGGCGAAGCTAAGGGTGGCCATTGTTGGCATGCGACATCTCTCTGCACGTCCCTGTACTTCTTTGGGGTTGTAGCCAAGCATTGATTATTGACAATCAGTTGTTTTCATCTTCTCGATGGGAGATAGTTTTTTGTGTGGCCTACTGGCCAGGGGTATTGTTTAAACGTATAACTCTGACATATCTGTAATAATCCCTGGTCCAGGGAAAATCCTGTAGGCACTCCGGTAGAAATGATATGCCTCCAAACCCCGTTCATTGTTGCTTGTAGACGAAGCATGTGGACAAAGCAAAGTCATTTATTCTTCATAGCCAGTAAGCATCACCCATTTTATATATCTGAGGATGGTAACAGTCTTGTAAGAGCCACGAAATAGTGCCGTCTCATGAAATATGATTAACTAAACCACCTCACTTTTCAAAAAAACAAATAAACAGAGCTCCAGCTATAATATCTTACAAGAGCGCTGGACTGAAGTTACTTACCTATTGTCACTCTTTTCTGTGCCTGCCATGAAATAAAACACAAGTTACAGGTGAGAAAAATGTGTGCATGGGATTCGTTGTGTCTGTCTATAAGCATTTGTTTTCTACAGTGGCATAACATTTGTGTAATATTGTTTTGTAATGTATTTGCATTCTCTGTGCATCCCGATACCATGGAAAGTAGTGATAGATTCTACTTTTGATGGGTTGGTGTGGCTGTAGTTATGTCAGAGTGATGTCTCTGTGACTGTGCTTTTCATTGACTGCTACTCAGATTTCATTTTTTCTGGTTTGTGCGTGGATCTAAGAGCATGTTGATGCAAGTTGTCCGTGTGTACGGAGGCTGACATGCTCAGGCTGGGCTGTCGTCATTTTTTTTCTCCAGAATTTAGATGACGACGTCCAGCAGGATGACGGGCCAACACAGAACTATGAGGCAAGTTTGCTGCCTAGTCAGGATGTTCACACCATGGACACTCAGCCTGTGGGGACCTTCACTGGGGACAACTTAGTTGCCCCACCACAGAAGGTATGCTTCAAAACTATAGTTATAGTACATTCTTAGCTCTTTGTAAACACAATTGTACTTTTCTCCTACTGAAAATGTAACACTACATACCATATGTACTTGTGTACAGTAAAACCTGTTTATAATGTTCCCATTTATAACATTTTCCTGCATATAGCACCATTATTTTATGGTCCCACCATGTTTACATATAACACAATGCTTTTATTTCCTGTTATTAATGATTGTAGTATTTTTTATTTCCAGTTTTTAACGTTGAATTTGTTCATTTCTGCCACAAATCCAATGCAGTTCTTCTTTGAATGTAACATTTAAAATACATATTGAAGTAATAACCTGAAGAGAGACTATGAAACAATTGTTTACATTTGGAACTGTCTGTATGCAGTTTCGAAGAGCATGTGTGTACTCGAAGTGAGCTACCAACTGTAAAAATACAGTATTGGATGGTCAAATTGTGCACTCTGTAACCTGGTTACCTTGAGGTAAATGACCAAGGAGGAAGGGTGAGGTTGACAAGAGCGGCGTTGGCAGGACGCTCTGGTTGGCGTTGGCATCCAAGGGCCATTGCATACTTGCCAACTTGTACGATTTTTCTGGAAGATGTACGAAAATTGACCCTACTGTACCAGTTTATGGTAGGCGTAAATATCTTCCAGATTTCTGTATCTTTATTATGTGTAAAAAAAAAATTTTACTACGGTACTGCAATGTCTGGCAGTTGAATGCGGGTGGTGCCAAAGAGGCGGGAGACCTGGGAAGGGGGGTAGGAGCAAGAGGATGAAAGTGTTTTGTTCTGTATCCCGCTTACTTCAGGGCGGAGGGGATGATGAAAAAAAAAGAGAGAGCGAGGGAGTGAGATGATAAGGAGCGGAGCTTGAAGTGGTGTCGGAGTGGCTGGCAGTATGGTGTGGGCGTGGCTAACGGGTGGAAGGATGGGAGGGCTAGAGGAAGAGAGTGAGGAAGAAGTAGAAGGGAGAGGCCAGCAGCAGAGAAATAATGAAGTTTGTGCGTGGGTTCGAGCAGAGCGGGGCGGGAAGCTGATGCGTAATGAAAGGGAATAAAGGAATGCAGTTGATGTTGTTTACACCATAAAATCACGTCTCAAAATACGTAACAATTACATCTAATTATGTCACTTAAAAATTTATTTTGTTATATTGCTACCTTACACCAGATGCTGTACACTGCTGTGGTTTTTTGTTTTTTAATTCTAATATTAATTTGCAAGAAAAGCACTACTACTGTAAAAAAATTGTAATGAGTATATATTAATTTTATTAATACGTATCAATTTGCAAGAACAGCACTACTGCTGTAAAAAAATTGTAATGAGTAATAATTAATAACACATGACACAGGAGTACCTCATTACTATATTTTTTCTATTGGTTCTCTGAAAGAGCGCAGTCTGTGTAAACCTTTTTAATAGAGTCCTTGAATGGTTTATTTATGTAGACATTCAGGGGCTGCAAAACAGACGTCAATCCCCCTACCGGGAATAACTGCCTGGTCGGTCTTCCCTTCTTCTAGCACCCGCTTTGCTTCTTCTGTTCTGTCTCCTCCTCCCTCATTTTCAAACTGTTTGTGAAAAAAAGTGGTACGCGGATGTGTCAAGAGTTTAGACAAACAGCAGCAGCATCGGATAAAAGATGTCTTTTTTAGAAATTGTCTTCTCTGTGGCTAACTTTTTGTTTTAGGTTTTCAAGTAAAAAAATATTTGATCAGAAAATTTTATTTAAAATTAGTGGATGATAAAACCGTTTTAAGTGGTGATATTTTAGATAAGATTTCTGTGATTTGAATACAGCTGCAGATGGGGAACGGGACTGGTAGATTGTAGATACGGTACTGTGACATAGTCACATATACTCCGCGACTTCCGCAGACCTTGTTAGATGTCACACCCAGCCAGGCTATAGGGAATGCGCACTCCACAGCCGTGTGACAGCAGCAGGTGGTCGTTTTATGTTTGCGTGAATTTTGAACACTTGAAAAATAGAAGGGGGGTACCAAAATGAGTACGATGAAGAAGAGACAGTATTCACAATGTTTTCGTGAGGAATATTGAAAGGCATTTCCGTGTGTAATAAAGTCTGAAAAAGGGAAGCACTTTGCTTTCTGCAGTGTGTGTAGGTGTAACCTAAATATTGCGCATGGTGGGAAAACCGACTTATCAACTCATGTGAAGTCAATCAAACATTCTAATAACTTGAAAAGTGTGGAAGGTAGTAGAAAAATTGGTTGTTTTTTTAGTAACATAGCAGTGATAATAATGTCATAAGAGCTGAGTGTTCGTTTACAAGTTTTTTTCCAGAGCACAACATTCCTCTTAGTGTAGCCGACCATGCTGGACCATTATTTCGTCAAATGTTCCCGAATTCTGAAGAGGCGAAGCGATATGGACATGGTAGGACGAAAACAACAGCAATTGTTTGAGAAATGGCAGAAACGACCAGGGAAGGCATTGTGAAAAATTTGCAAACTGGACCGTATTCCTTGGCTACCGATGGATCCAATGATTCAGATTCTAAGATTTATCCGCTGGTTGTAACATATTTCAGTAAAGAAACACAGACAATGGTCTCATCTGTGCTATCATTACCAGAACTTGAAGGCAATGCAACAGGTCAAAATATTGGTGAGTTAGTTCTCGGCGAACTGGGACATTTAAAAGTACCAGTCAGTCATATGATAGCATTTTCTGCAGACAATGCACCAGTAATGATGGGTAGTAAAAATGGAGTGATAGCAGTTTTGAAGGAAAAACAAGAGAAACTAGTAGGAATAGGTTGTTTGTGCCATCTTATTAATTTGGCTGCTGAAAAGGGATCTGCTTGCCTACCAATCAAAATTGATGAAATTCTGACTGTCACATATTACTACCTTAAAAAGAGCGCCAAGCACAAAGATAGCTTTAAAAAATTTCAAACCTTGCACGGAGAAGAAGCTAGAAGGGTATTAAAACATGTCTGCACAAGATGGCTATCCCTAGGTAAATGTTAAGAATACTAGTTGAAATGTGGGATCCATTAGTAAGTTTTTTCACGGAACAGGTACTTGCACAAAAACACCAACAGCCATCAGGATTGTCCGCATTTACAATTCCTAAGAAATTGGTTAACAAAAGCTCCAGATCTGAAGGTAAGACTACCACTCATGAACTGGTACGTTTCACAGATTCTGGTAGTAAACATCAAAACAGTTCAGAGAAGGAAACCACAGGTAGGATTTTAAAAAAGAGACTATTTATTTCAAATGGTGAACCATCTTCAAGCAGCAAGAAACTTTTGTTACATGATGGGAAAGGAAAGGAACCAAAAATCATAGAATGCTTGCAGGGTGGAGCTAGTCAAGAAGAGATGTTATTTATGAGTTACTCATCTCTGCTCAACAAGGCTCTGTGTTTGTTTTTACTGTTATTTTGCAGTCATCAGCCCCACAAATCCATTTGCTTCATCAATTAATGAGTGATTTATTGAAAGAATTGATGGTGAGATTTGTGAAGCCAAATGTTCTTAAAACCTCTGCATTGCTGGAAGTGAATTACCATTTCACTGAAAATCAGTGGCAGGACCATGATTTGGTAATTGGGAGTGCAACATCTGAGAAAGTGAGTGCATTGTCAGAAAATGATAAGAAGTTTTATTTGTCTGTTAGAAAGTATTTTTCCACCGCCTGTGACTACATACTAAATAAATTTCCTTTCAAAAATGAAGTTATAATGAAAGCAAATGTTGCTGTAGTAGAAAAAAATTGCAGGAGCCAGCTTCTGCAATGTTAAGTTTTTGTTGACTTATTTCCATTTCTGTTGCCTATGAATGAGAGTGAGACTAGAGATGATGCAATAGATGTGCTTCACAATCAATTCTCCCTCCTTCAGCAGGAAGATCTAACCTTAGTTAAGAATGAAGATTCAGAAGTAGATAAATGGGTCAGAATATCAGCTGTGACAAGTATTGGTGGCAAACCTAAGTATGACTTATTATGCATCGTTATGCTATGAATTTTAACCATACCACATAGCAATGCTGAATACGAGAGTGTCTTTAGTCTTGTCAAAAAGAACAGAACTCAGTTTCGTTCTCTCATGTTAAATAATGTCCTTGAAAATGTATCTATTATTAAAAGTAATAAGTTTTTAAAGAAGGCATGTTATGAACAGACTTTCAGCGATACATTTTTACACAAAGCAAAAAAAGCAACTGTAACAAGCCAGAATGACTGAATTTTTATAACTACGGTGAATTGTTTTCGTGGGTTTAATTTCTTGTTTATATTATTTCATGTATTCAAATAAAACTGTGAACTTCTTTACATAGGTACCAAAATAACTTAGTTTCTGGGAACAGTAGTGAATTTTTAATTAATGTGATTTATTGTGGACGTAAAAGTGAAAAGTTTCAATATCTTTGAATGTAATTTTTCTTCAAATTTTGAGGTCAGTGAGAAACGTTTATTTTGAGCATGCAACCAATTCAGTCTTTTCATCTGTTTGAATAGAAATTTTGTGTTTCAGTAGTTTTTAATAAACAAAGGAACAATGTAGCTGTATGATGGATAATGTAACCATGGGACCAAAAGTGAATTTATGACAAAGTTACTTTTCATCAGAATTGCTGAATATCATGTACGCAAGATTTTAGAATTTCAAAATATCTTCCTAATTTGAATTGTGGAAAGTTGGCAAGTATGACCATTGGTGCTGGAGGTCGCTGAAGAGGCTGGGACCCTCTGGAGGGCGGTGATCCTCCAGAGCTGGCGGCTGCTGAAGACATTGAGGGCACTCTGGTGGGCGCTGGCTTACCGACGCGCAGAGTCTTCGGCCATGAAAATGGCGGGACTCTGGGGCCTAGTGGCTAGTTCACCTTGAAGGGAAACTCCGACCTTACATTGATGGAGCAGGGTTGACAAGCATTAACCCACAGCTGTCACATCCGCCTATCGCAGCGATGGAAGTGCAGCAGACTGCGCTGAGGCCTGCCCTGATAGTCCTTTTTTTTTTACTAAAATTCAGAGCTTGTAGCACCTCAAAAGAGTAGGGGGTAGCTATCCTTGCTTCACAAGGGTTAAGAAATTCCAAGTTTCAGAAGGGGTTCTTTTTCTTATCACTTGTGATGGAGGAGTATACATATCTTATCGTGTATCGCCTTGCCTGGAGGTTCTGGTGGCTGTGGTGCTCCAATAGAATGCGTGCTGCCCTCCAGTGGTGTACTGTGGAACTGGTGCAACCTTCCTGGAGGGTGTCGGCAGCTTGGTAGGGATTAGAGAGGGATGTTGATGTGACAGCTTCTGGACGACTTTCGGTGAACTGTAAAATCTAGGAGCTAGTGTTTGTAGTATTGGTTGAGCATGCCAATGTACCCTGTAGTCCTGTGTCCCACCTCAATTACTGTTTTAAGTAGCGTGACTTGCCGCATAAGTATGAGTGCACTCCAAAATGGGCGAAGTCATTGGGTAAAGAGCGCTTCCTAGAAGCGTAGAAATACCTTACGTGTCAATCGCCCCCCCCTCGGTTTCGATGAAGAACCATCTTGGAGTGAAGAAAGTGAAGTTCCAGGTTGGGGGATGTAGGCGGGCACATCTATATGCTGTTTTGCTTCTGGCGTAGCATCTGCTCTGTGTGTTAGGGGTTCCGGAGTGTGGTGTGGCAAGCACTTTTCTCCATCCGCTTGGCAAATAGGCATCTGGTTAATCTCCGCTGCCTAGTGGGTGTCTGTCTTGTTCTGCTTTGCATATTCCTTTCTCCTCTTCACTTCCCCTCATTTCCCTTCGTCGGCAATTGGAGCGGCAGGTGCAGTGTCTTGGCATCAGCTGTCTGCTTGGTCCAGTGCTCTCTCTGCAGGGAGGAAAAGGCTGGGATGGGGAAGGAAAAAGCCAGGTCACGGCTCGTCACATACTTTTGTGTTCCTGTTGCCTAACGTGTGAGATGTCGCGGGCCTTCTTAATATGCAACGTGCCAGTTCACAAATGCTTGCTGAAGGCATGGATGCTGACAAACAAGCGAGCACATTTCGACACTTTTGTGTGAAAAGTTGTCCCACTCATAAGGAACTAAAGGGCAGTTATCTAAAGATTATTTACTGTGGCTAAAGTAAGAATTCAAAGGGGCTTCGCCAGAGCCATGGTGTGTGTGGCACGGTAAATAAATTTACGTGTACCTAGGTCTTATGGTCATTCTGATCTATCCTTCCTAACATTATACAAATTGAATTCAATTAAGGTTAATTTTATTTAACTTACTAATTTCGTGCAGTTGCAGTGCAGTATATAGCAATTACTGTTATCTGACGACGTTGCTAATCCTTTGTTCCTAATTGAATTGAAATTAGGTTTTAGGATGCTGACTCCTTTCCTTAATAATAAACAGTCTGTAGACACCTGGTACATCAAAAGGATGTGAGACTCAATTGCCAGGCTGGGTCAGGGATCTTCCCACTTTGGGAAGTTGGATTTAGGCCCTTTTGACTGGGCCTCTTTCGTAGGAGACGTGTCAAACCCTAGGGCAAGTTTAATCAAATAGGTCTCCCTCCCAGGGACTTTGATCTTGCTTACCGTACAGGTTACCAAATTACATGATGCCAGTTTTCATGATGGTGGAAAGGGGAAAATAGAGTTGTATATGACTTTGAATCCAAGCAGAGTCTTTTGGATCAGATTTGTGCCTTCCCCTATAGGGAGCCGGTCTGGTCAGTTGGCAGGTTGGTACTAAATCAGGGGATACCGGCACTATTTTCTGACAATTTTTTACCTTGGGTTGGATGTGAAGACTTTCCCTGTTGCCGTTCTCACTTGGCACGTGGGTACTGAGGCTCGTGCTTGCAGGGCAGGTTGAGAGGAGGTGGCTGGTTCTGGCACAGTTATGACAGGGGCGAGGTTGTCGAGATAGTTGATCTCCTGTCAGGGCCAGTCTGTGCCAAGAACTGAGTCTCCGCCTTGTCTTAGGTCTTTGAACCCTGGATGATCTGTACCAGCTACTTGTATCCACGGGCCAAATAAAGAGACAGTGCCTACACTAGCCGATAAATTGTCATTATTGGCAAGAGTTGTGCCTGTAGAAATTAATTATTCTAGCTCTCTTCGTAAGGCCCGTTGGATTAATCTCCTTATTTTACTTAATTGGCCTTCCGTAGCATAAGGCATCTCAGTTGAAGGGTGTGAACAGAACTTAGTCGTTGCCTAGAGCGCACCTCCAGGGCACCAGGCAATATCCGGTCTCCCCTTTGTCTGGCCTTAATACAAACTGAAACTGAGACAGTGGATAATGGAACGGCCTGGTGTCCTGGGTGTGAGTCCCACTGGAGGTCGGACGACCCGGAATGTGCAAAGGATATTTCGGCCTTATTCAGACTGGGAATATATCTTATAATGACCTTATACATGCTGGGAATAATCCTAAGACATCCGTTTCGCTCGTACCTTGCAGTGGGTATCGTGGAAGGAGAATCTGGTGCTCCAATACGTCCCTAACCAGTGTACTTCCTGTAAATCAGGGATGTCACTCCTTGTACCCAGTGTCCAGCTATAATTCAGGCTGGAACTGTCGAAGAGTGGTACAGATACCTGAAAACAGGGTGAGTGACCCTCAAGAGGCCGATCAGCCTGGGATTTGAACCAAGTACCTGGGCTGGTCGAGTCTCATAGGGAGTACCGTGTTCCTAGTGCATTGGGGTCCACCGACAATCTACCCAGCGGCAGACCTCGATTTTCCCTCTTAAGTTGTATGTAACTACCGTCAGGGTTTTGTCGCTGGTACCAAATTCGCCCTTAGGTGGCAGAATTTTAATTGTCATCCATGGTTACAAAGGAGGGTACACAAAATTCTTACAAAATTACATATTTATTACTACGCTTTGATATACAAGGGGATGCGTAGCTCATTCCTAACTTAAGTGCAGGAAGCTACAATTATTGCAGGCGAAGGTAACCTACGCAAAGCTAATGATTCTAGATCTAGATATGATCAAAATAAGAACATTTCATAAATCTATTACATGATTCTGGGAAGGGGGGGAGCAGTCCAGAAGGGATGTCCGCACGACCTGCTACCACCGGGGTGACGGGAAGTTGACTACAGGTGGGAGACACGAGGGGACGTCATGAATACCTCTGGATGTCGGCGGTCAGCAATGGCAGCGTCTTCGGCGTGCTGCTGATAATGATGAAGCAGACGTCTTCGGAGACTGTAACATGTCTCGAAAGGCCTAGTGTTTGAATCCCTGGAAATAGTATCTAATCTTTACAGACTGGGAGGGATGGGAGTTGAAGTGCTGACCCTGGAGACTTGCTTTAACGACTTTGGCACAAGTGGAGTAGTGGTCAGAACCCTGGGTGAGATGAACTTTAGTCTTCGCAGACTGGGAGATCAGGGTGGATGCCACTTCTTCTGCTGTTGCTCTCAGCTTTACTCAGGAGGGCGCAACAACTGTCTCAAACCAGGGATTGGCTCCTCCTCATATACAAAATTTTCCAGCTTGTGGGCTACCTGAAGGGTGCGAGGGTGGCTAGTCTCTCTTCACAGGGGTAGTTTATGTTGACTTGGTGGCCTCACTGTCCTTTTCTTATCTCCCCCATTGGAGACTGTTGACATATCTATCGCCTCTGCACGAGGTACTGGAAGCTGTGATCCGCTTGTGGGCTGTATGCAGCCATCCTGCAGTAACACATGGAACTTGCTTATCTTTGGGCAGGGTGTCGACAGTTTGTCGAACAGTAAAATCCACGGTGGAGGGTAGGTGACCATGTGAAGGCTTTGAGAGTCTACACCCAGAAACAGCTCCCTGGACGAGAGAAAACTGTGTTCCAGTCTACAGCCGGAGGAGGTGGTGACCTCAGTAGGTGTTCCTACTTCACATCCATGAAGTGGGTTCTGGGAGTTGCCCTCGGTGCCAGGTGTTGCCAGAACCTGGAAGCTGGTGGCCTCTGTGTTGAGTGGTGTTTTGGCTGGCTGGGTGGCCGCCTAGGTAGATCGTGGCCGATGGTACTGGCTGAAGTAGGGCCTCAAGAAGGGCAGCATCTTGGCTGGCAGTTCTGGTAGGCGTCTCAGCGGCGGCTGCAACGACGTCCAGCTCTGCAGTCGTCTCTCTGAAGTGGCTCACTGGAGGTGGTGGTGCAGGTGTTGCCGGTCGAGGTGATGGCTTCTAGAGTGCTATCATCTAGCCGGCACCTGATTCTTGAATCTTCTTGGCGATGGGGCTTGGAAGAGGCCATTAAGGCGTGGATCTCTGTCCAAGAAACTTCGCCAAGATAATTCACTCGTACTTGGAGTCCACTTCCCAGATCAGTTGGCGAAATTCCATTTGAGTTCCGCGGGAGTTGAAGGTGGTGTCCGTACAGATTCTGCTGCTTTAGTCTTTGCGAATTCCACCTGTATTGGCGTGGAGTAGGTGGTTCCCTGGCTGGTTTGCGTTTCTAATACCAGTTCTCTGGTGGGTGATTGCCACGTTTCTGGAGTGGTTATTTTTGCTGGTTCGTCCACGTCGTTTCCCAAGTGGTTGAAGTGGCGGCATGCGTCTCTGGTTCGAGGGTCTCCCTGGGAAAGGGCCTTATCTGTCTCCCCGTTGCTTTGCGGCTATGTCCGTGGTGATCTTCCACTCAATACACATTTTCTTTGCGCCCCACAATTTTTTACTGGTGTTCCCACTTTTCGGCTAATCCAGCACTGAACTGATTTTGGCCTCAATTTGGAGGGGGGGGGGGGATGGTTTGCGCAGTATGCAGAAAAGCTTGGATGTCAGTGTGTAGTTGTGGATACTTTCTCTTGATGTAGGCCTCTTGGTTGCCCCTTGTATTGTCAGTCCGGACCAGGGTGGCGAGTCGGATGTCTTCAGGATGAGGCATTTTGGTAGGTTAGTTTTCCTGCTGCCAATCCCCTGGGCATCATAGTGTTTGGCCCAGAAGGAGTTGGCTGGGCTAGAGTTTGTTGCCTCATTCATGCGTTGTCGCAGTGCGAAGAGGATCCTGGAAATGTGGCGATGCCAATGCTTGTGGTCATCGCCTACACTGAGTTGGAGGATTTTCTTGAGCTCCTGGTTCCTCCACTCAGTGGGATGGCTTGAGGATGGTATGGCAGAGTTGTCCAGGTCTGAACTCCCCATTCTTGGCATGCTGTAAGCCACTTCGTCTTGCAAACTGGGTCCCGTTGTCAGTAAGGATACTTTTTGGGTAACCCCAGTGCAGGACAATTTCTGTGTTGAATTTTCTAATGATATGATGGGTCCTTTGGCTTGGCAGGGGAAAGACTTCCACCCACCTAGAGAATAGGTCTCTCATGTCTAACAGGTAGCGATTTCCCTTAGTACTGCGGGGATAGAGTCCCATTAGTTTGGCGGCTATGTGTGTCCGTGGGGTGTGGTCTGCGAGCTATGGCAGTTGGTTGTCTCACAGGACATTGCTTCTGCAGCACATTGTGCAACCGTGGACATATTGATGGACAACCCTGCTCATACTGCCCCATATGTAACACGTCTGCGAGCCTTTCCCGAGTACCTTGATGGCCAGCGTCAGGGTGATTGTGGTGATGCCTGCAAATATTGGTGCGTAGATCCTTTGGTATCAAAATTCTCCACTTGGCTCCGGGTTGATAGTTCCATGACCAGACTATGTCATCTCATAGCTCAAAACACTGAGGATGAATCCGTAGGTCTTTGACATCAATCTTGTTGCTGGTAGCATTTGATTTGGCTTCAGCTAATTTGGAGCTGTAGAAGCCTAATTTGTTCTGGGCTGCGGTCCAGAGGTAGAGGCAGCGCAATGTGTTCCAATTCTTCTTTCAGTTTTGCATCGTCTTTCAAGTCCGGTTAGCGAAATAGGGCATCTGGAAGAACGTTGTTTTGCCGGGGTAATGCTGCACTTTGAAGTCAAACTCTGAGAGTAACAGGTTCCATTGCCCAAGCTTGGCTTTGTTATTTCTGGATTCCCGAAGCCACTGGAGGGCTTTGCTGTCGGTCCTGAGAATGAAGTGAGAGCCTTCCAGGTAATATCGGTATATCCGGACAGCCCATATGACTGCGAGGCATTCTTGCTTGTTGATATGGTATCTTTGTTCAGTGGTGTTTAGCCTTGTACTTGCGTATGCTATTAACAGAGGGTTGCTGTCGGTGTCTTCTTGGTGTAGGACGCTGCCAAGGCTGTTTTGACAAGCGTCTCTCTGTAGGATCAGGGGTCCTTCTCCTTGTGACCGATGAAGTTGCTTGATGTCTTGTAAACCGGTCTTGAGAGCTTGAAAGGCGGCGCAATGTTTGTGTTGCCATCGCCACTGGGCTTCCTTTTTTAACAGTGACTGTATTGGGACCATTTGTCTGGCAATGTTGGGCACGAAGTCTCAGAGCCAGGTACACAGGTCAAGGAAGCAGTGGAGTTGCTTCATGGTGTGGGGTTCTTCGGCTTCTTGAATGGCCTGTATTGACTTGGTTTGAGGATAGTTGCCTTCAGATGAAACTATGTGGTTCAGGTATTCAATCACATACTTCCTGAAGTGGCTCTTCGGAAGTTTTACCGTCATGCCATGAAGTTCCAGGCATTCAAGTACCCTTTGCTAGGTGTTGAGGTGCTCTTCCCATGATTTCGAGTAGACTATCACGTCGTCGAGGTACGCAAAGCAGAATCGCCCAATGTAACCTGTCAGTACTTCAGCTGACGTTAGTCGTTGAAACGTAGTAGGAGTATTCTTGAGTCCGAAGGGCATGACTCTAAATTGGAGGGTTTCTCCATCTGGCATCATAAATGCAGTATATTTCCTGCTGTTGGGGTGAACTGCGATATACCAGTACTCTGACAGCATGTCTAAGGTACTAAAAACTTTTGCCTCCTCTGTGTTACGCAAGGTATTCGCTAGGGTGATGGCTGGTGGAGTGACAGGAAGAGTGACGTTGTTTAGTGCCTTGTAGTTAATGCAGAACGTCAGTTACCTGTCCTTTTTAGGAACCAGCTCCATGTGCGAGTTATACGGTGAGCCTGTAGGCTCGACGATCCCTTGGCATTTCATCTCTTCTATCTGTTCCATGATGACCTGGTGTCATTTGGCGGACATGTTGTAGGGCCTGCTGAAGACTGGTACAGTCGTATTCAGCAGTATTGTGTGCTGGATGATTCGGGTCTGACGAAGCATTCGTCCAGTTCCGAAAGTGCCGGCTTGTCCGTCGAGAACTTTCTTCAGTTGTTGGAATTGGACTTCTGAGAGTTTGTGGTTAATTTCCTTTTTGTTGAGAGTTGGAGGCTTAACGGCGTTGGGACAGTGTTCCCAGTTGATGGTTATGCTGTGTTGGTCGGTCCATGATGCATTGTTGTTGATGGAGCCAGGGGTGTCCCAGTATGATTTCTTCCTGTATGTCAGGCGATACGACGAATTCTGCAGGTCCTATGCTCTTGTGAAATTCAACAATGAGAGTTGTGCGCCCATCGACTGTGAGCATACAATCCCCCTTGGCCATTCTGACAGTTTTGGTCTGAGGGCATAGTGATGTCCTTTGTTCTTCGGTTAGGATGTTATTGTGTGCAAAATTTCCAGTTACTGCGGAGTCGAGCAGTGCGAGTACATTCTTCCAAATGACAGCGGACGTCGATGTGAGGGGTTTCGGGTGATTCAATCTCCTTGTGTAGGAGTTTGATGGTTTACCCCTGTTTTCCAGCAGGTATGCCCCTCTGCGCCCGCCGGCCAAGGCGTTTCCCATGTGCGGGACTTCTTTCTTGTTGGTTTTTGGTTGCATGGTACGTGACATGAGAGTTGCGCCCCCTTCTTTTGCACATTCACGTTGCATTTACTGCTGCAGGCAATCTTTATGGAAGTGATATTCTGGGCAGTACCAGCATTTCGGTAGACTAGGTGTGGGGGGTGCAGGTTGCGGTGGTGTCTTGATTTTGTGTTCAGACTGTTTGTCTGACACTGTCGGCTTGGTTAATTCCGGGCGAGCAAGGATAGCTTATGCTTTGAAGTTACGCTCTACTTTCCTTGCTTGTTCCACCAGTTTGTCGGCTGTGAGTGGTTTGAGAATCTGTAGGATATTGCGCAGCTTCAGTAACAGCTAGCATGTTACTTGTCGTACGCAGCCGGCCTCATCCCCATCTGGGAGTATTCAACAGCACATTTGTACTTATCCGTTTAATGAGGATTTCTGCTTCTTTGTCGAGCATTTGTGTATGGCTATAGAATTCCGTAGTGAGGAGCGCCAGTACTTCCTCACCGGTAAACTGCCTGGCGAGATGGCTACTGAATTGGCTCCCTTCGAAAATGACCTCTCCTTATTTCTGCCACCATTCTATGGCTTTGCCTTTGAGTTTCGCTTGTTTTCATGAGACCCACTACTTCTCATGAATTTCATGGATGCGAAACTTGTTTTCTCACATTTGGCCGTGAACACTAATGGGTCCTCATGAGGGCACCCCACAAATTCTGGTATTTGCAGTTCTCCCAAGCACCGAGCAGTGGTTATCCATGAGGCTGGTCCAGGATTTTTTGTGGTCTGAACTCTGCAGCCTGCCGACAGACTTCACACGGGTAGACCATTCCTGGTTGTGTTATTTTCTCATCCGGCGAACCAAAACAGCTGTGGTGGTATGTTTCCCCACAAAGTATACAGCACAATGTGTGGGTACTAGGCCCTGGGCAGGTGATCCAATTACAGAAGGCTATCTGTCATGTTCGACAAGTGTCACATCTATACTCCAGAACGTCTGTGAATCAGGCTTCGTCCGCCCATCCAAAGCAGGAGTAGGGGAACGATTGTTGACAATGGGTGCACTCTATTCGGTCTATCCCGTGCCGGGACTGTTTGGCTTTGAACAGTGGTCATGTTCTGTTGCGATTACAACTGCGCAAGTTGGCTCGTTGCTCGCTCATGTGGGTATCGGACATTGTTGCTTGCTGGTTGAGTGCAGGGCCCAAAGTCGGGTTCAGTGAGAACTATTTTGTGCTTTGGCGGGTTTGTTCTGGGCGGTATACCTGGGCGACGCGTAATCTGTGAAGGCTGCTGAACCTTTGTCGATTCTGGCTGGTATGCATTTGTACTAGGTAGGTTAATTAGCAGGAGCTCGTAGGTGTTGTTGGTCGCAGGGGTTGGTTCTATTGGCTCAAATCCCCAAAGCATGGGTTGGCGATCCCTAAGAATTCGTCCTTTCCACTTGAGTATTTGTTGAACACTGGGTGTGTTTCCTCCTTAAGGCGAATGGATTTTTGAAGAGGTCCTTGGGAATCTCTGGTGTGGTGGATCTCTGCAGGTGGTGCAATGCCTGGGCCCGTTCCCTTGATGAAAGCTGCACATGTGCGGTGAGGAAGGGGTTTGCTGTGAGAAAGGGGTTACATTCCTGCTGATGCCCAGAGGCAGTGAGTACCTGTTTAACCCACTCTCAGACACCACTCCGATGGGAGTAGGACATGAGGACAGAATCACACTATCACGTCCGCAGAAGGGGGAACAGGTGACGTGTTGTCCTATACTGGTGTACAACCACGTACAGTGTCTGCCAACAGAGGGCGGTATCCCTATTCCAGTACTTGGCGCCGAAACGCTGTGAGTACTGGGAGTCAGGTCTCACTGGCAGACAGTCCCAGCATGTGGGTGTGTGTCTCAGGAGGAGCTGTCTTTCCAACTCAGGGAACACGCCCTCTGGCGCAGGTAGTGTGGTGGAGAGAATGAGCACCGAGCCGACAAGTTAACCTCAAGAGGCTGAGTACCTAGCGTCAGGCTCTACCATTCCGTACACCATGGTACACAGAAAGGGTGGCCGTCCAGGATGCTTATGGGTACTCTACTGGTGTATTGAAGTTCTGAGTAAAATCCCTGGTCACCTGCTATCCTTTGGACGTGCCCGAAGTTTGGGTTGTTTTTTAAAGAATTAGGTTTAACTGAATGTAGTTTGCAAGTATCATTAATTCTATGTATTGCAGAACCAATGCATATATAAAAACAATCCACAATTTTTGTTTCAAATATATCACTTGACTGTCAACATCAGCAATAGATGTAAACAATCTTGTGAATGCTTACTGTTTTGTATGTTCACAAAAACCCTTTTCCTCACTTGAACTCGTATGGTTTGTTGCATTACTGTATTTACTTTTTGGACTTTGTAAACTTTAAATAAGTTAAAAATTGCTATTAATTGGGCTGCACTTCACCAGTAACCTAAATTAAACTTAAATATAAGCGAAAAGCTTTTTCACACACTTGCAGCACGTTGGTGAATTGGCACTACAGTATCAGCACATCAGTGATTCTGCACATCAGCATAATTTTGTGCATTGGCACAGCCCTAATATTGTTTTAAATTTGATTGTGAAGAAAAAAGAAACTTTATTTATGATTCTAGTTTTACATCATTAGGACTTCTTTCTGAGAATATGTTCAACTTGTATGACACGTCCTTCAAATGTCTTTCAGTTATCCTTATGGATATTTTGCACATATTTAGTGTTACGTTTACATCTATAGTTCACAACTTATTATTCTAAAATATTCATTACTGGCAGAATTTCTTAATAACATTTTTTGAAATTCGTTAATGAATTGAAATTTAGCATAGTATTTGGTTTTTGGTAGTTCTAATAGGAATACCTGATTGCAAATGCTAAAAGGATATGGTTCGAAACACATAACTATATTTAACTGTAGAACAATATACAAATTTTAATCTTGTTTTTGGAGATGCTTTATTTATATTATTGAATATCAAACATCAAGACAACTGCCATATGCTGTTTGACTTCTGGCACTGTCACTCCTGGATTTTTGCATTTGGCAATTATGCCGGACAATGTCACTGGTAGGCAGGTTTTCTTGACGAGTTTCAGTTTCCCCTCCCTTGCATTCCTATACTGCCTCGTTTCACCATCATGGACTCTCATGACTTGTGTTTAAGGGCCACTCTCCGTGACATACTGTTATAGAAGTATTATGCTGGTTCATTAAAAATTTGTGAGGTGGGTGGGCAAGGGAATGTGTGTATTGCATTCATTTGTGTTGCCAAAAGCATGGGGGGCATACAGTGGATTCCAGAATCCCTTTCTTTCACTAACATGCATAACCTTTTGTATGTGTGATTTCTAGTCTATTCCCCTAAGTTAAAAATTTTTTAATGGAAAATGAAAAATTTTATCTTTGGACCAAGCAGCATAATGGATATTAATTTTTATATATTGAGATTGTAGAAAGAATGAATTATGAATAAATCCAACTAATGAATGAATGAATGAATGAACAAATCCACTGCAGTACCTAGCACTTGGTATCTTGACTGCTCTCATACTTCTATTTAAACTGGCATTAATGTTTTCGTAATTTTCTGTGCCTCTTCGTACAGGTGCTTTACTAAAACACTTCCTAAACATTTACATATACACTTGTGACTCCAGTAATCACAAAGCAAATATAATTGGGGAGGTCTGAACTCCACCTGTTATAGTGCATGAATGTGAATTGAACTAGCTCAGAAACACTGAACAAATGAAGGTACTGTACACAATACATATTGAAGCTCAGGGCTTGTGAGCTTACCCTTGTAAGTGAAGGGTGGCAGGGTAAGACAGCTGGTTACGTGAAGGTGATCACTGCCCTCTCCCTAACCTACCAGGAGGATTCCTGATTACAGCATGTAGGGGAGCGTGCTGATGTGCTTGAGATGCTGTGCATCAGTGGCCATAGGGATTAAGCAAATGACAATTGGGCAGAGGGTTTTCACACACAGTCCACGTACAGAGCAAAGCTCAGCTCACAGCAACCTAATGCTTTGATTGTTGTTCATTGCCTTACTTGTTTTGAAACTGTTGAACATATGATATTAAACGCAGAATTCAGTACAAAAGAGACGTTAATATGTAATGTTCTTTTTACCAGGTTGCTAAAATATGGTTACCATATGCTCTCAAGGCTAAGAAAATGGATATGAAGAAGCTCAAAGACAAAATATGGTACCTCCTGACAACAATGAGCTTGGCAAAGGTATTTACTTTAGTGTGTGTATAATAGGGATGAGTCTGTTATAGTTGTTGGCTCTCTTTTGCACTGGTTTCCAAGTTTGAGGAATGAAACTGATAATGGAGATTATAATCTTGGTTCAACCAGGACCAATACTAACTGTGTCTAAAGAATATTCTATTCACTGCAATTTCTGGATTATTTTTAATGTCTCTTTACTGAAAATTACACATTCAAAATTATATAGTAGAAACCTGCTGATAGTCTCTTCACTGAAAATTACACGTTCAAAATTATATACTAGAAACCCACTGAGCGACCCTTGACTGTTTCCGGGAATATGGTAGTTAATGTGAGATGGTCATAATGTAGGTTTTTGGGAAATTCCAGGCCAATTTTGACCCATCCCCAACCCATATATTGCAAAATGTTCAACTTTTTGCATAAAGTTCATGTTCAATCATCTCTATAATAAAAATTATACATTTTATTTCATAAAAAATTAATTTTAATAGGCAGACATCTTCAGAATAAAATGAGACTATAGGAGGCCATTTTGGACTGCTCCTTGGTAAAGAAATACTGAACGCAGTGCAATGTGTTCATTTTAATGAGTGCGAAGTTAATTTTTATTGACTTAATATAAGAAAACTAGGGGCTTTATTATTATATTAACTTTTTATTAGAAGTCTATTGCACAGGTCTCATAGGTCATATATGCCTTGCATATGGACACACCCACTCTGGTCAGGTGTGGGAAGTTCAGGCAGTTGACACCCCCTTCCATTATCTGGTCTGCATGTACAATCAATCAATACTGCTCATCTGATGCTTTACAAATTACACCAGTGGACACTTTGCACTTAATTGACTGGTGGGCGACGTATCATTGGCTGCAGAATGTAAAAGCTACATATCTATATTGATCTTGCAAAATTTACATCAGGGTAATTATTTATGTTAAATTATACTGTCCAGGTGAATATATTAACTTTGTAGTTGGCGCGCATTATCTGCAATCTAGCTGGTGCGTTTCTTGGTTGCCGTTGGTAGGTCATTTAGCTTGCCGGGACAGTGCTGTATGGTAAATTTTCCTGCAGGAGGAACACCCACCACCCAAGTTTAATTTGGTAGCACTTGATTGTGTGTAGTCTGTTAGGGCTCAATTTTCTGTTCGTAGGATGAATGGGATGTCCTCTAGGAGGCAGCAGAATTTCTTAGTACACAGATGACAGCTAACATTCCAGCTCGCTTGAGTAGTACCTGCATTTGGTCTCGGATAGCAGGGTACTGGCGTAGAATATGACTCTTCCCGTTCAGTTGTTTCCTGATAGAGGACTGCACCTAGACCAACTCCGCTGGCATAAGTCTGCTGAATTAATGGTTGGGTGGGGGAGTGGCTTATACTACATGTCAGCTTGAAAAAACCTCCTTGAGTTCCTTGAAGACTTTTTCTTCATTTGAGGTCTAGTGTTTAAGGATCCCATGAGTTCGGCAAAGTTTGGGATGTAGTCCCTCAGCCAGTTGCACAGCCTTAAGAACTTGTGCAACTACTTCCTGTTGTGGGTTGCCCTGAATTCTGTAATGGCTGAAATCTTTTCATGCTGGGCCAGGTTCACTTTGGGCATTATTTTGGGTTTTCTGTCCCTCATTAGTAAACGCACTCAACCAAGACTGAAAACACACACATTAAATCTGCGTGAACCGTTTGAATGATACTGCTTTCTAAATCCAATCTTACTGTATAATTGGAGGCCTATTAATTCTGAGAACAGCAGCAGTCTTGTCACCATTTTAAAAGTAAACAAATGTCATTGGCAGAAAGGTTACAGAAGATGAAGACACCGCCTGCCAATCCTCCCTCTTTTTTTTTTATTGCCACCTGCTCAGAGAGCTTAAACTACTCTCTTTCCATTGCTGTCTCTCTCTCTTTCATTTTTGCTACCTCCCTTCTTTTCTAAGGAAGGTAGCTCCACCTGGCATTAAGATAAGCTTTTGGCAAGAGGGGCAGGAAATAGGCAGCTATTGAAAGGGAAGAAAGGGGATGCCATTCATTCCTTACCATGTTTCAACACTAAGAAAGACTGATGCTATCATTAACGAGCAAGGACACAAAAAGACACTAATTTTTAACAAGTGTATTAACCTTTTATTTACTATAGAACATGGTGGTTCATTAAAAAATTATCATTATGGTGAATATGTCATTATAGCTCATACTCATTATGGCATGGTTAATTTGTAACAATATTTCTGGTTATTTGTATTTTACATTAGTTGTTTATAAGTGTTTAGGTATCCCTGCCTAGTTTCTACATACATTTTTGGACAGTGATTTGATAGTTTTAAGACATTACTGTGTGAAAGATGAATAGCTGCAAAATCACAAACAAGTTCCTTTTTAAATAATAGTAGCCTGTGACTTTTGCTTCCTCTTGTACCTTTTTCCTTCTTTTTCTTCTTCTTCAGTAACTTTATGCAGGATTATTCAGCTAAGATGTTCACAAAACATCAGGAATCAAAATTTTTATTTAGAATTTGTAAATGGCATTATGGGGCGCATAAGACACAATCTATGTCTGTTCCAATATATAATTAAGCACTGAGTTATCAATATCAACTTTGGTGTTTTAAATGTGAATATACCTATTTCTCCTAATAGCAAAACATGTTATTACTTATTAAGCGGCGATATCAGTGACGTGATTATTTTGACAATCTGACAAGCATTTTGTGTGATTCAAAGAGGTTTCATAGGTTAATGCATTTGACTGTAGCTATGGTGGGGTAGGATGCTACACAGGTGATGCATGCAGTGGTGATAAAGTAACACAGATATCAAATGCGTGCTACCATTGTACCATATTTGTGAGTCCTGGTGAAGGTAAAAGAAATGTCATACACCAACGAGGAAAAATTTAATATATTTCTGATTTATAGCGAATGCAAACAAAACGCAATTGCAGCGTTATATGCAGAGAGGTATCCATTACTACAGTGTCCATCGCGAATGATACAGTTGAGACTTTGCAGGAAACTATTGATAACAGGAATACTGTGATAAGCAGACATAGACCAGCAATAGGGAAAATGCAGGCAACCGGCATTCTGATGGCAGTTATTCACAATCCACATGTGAGCACAACGGAACTTGCGAGTGGCTTGGGAATAAGCCAGACATGTGTTTTTCACAATCTACAATGGTACAGATTTCATCCGTACCATGTATCACTTCATCAGCAACTAAATGAGCAGGATAATGTGAGGAGGGTACAATTTGCTTATGCTATTCATTTGAAAATGTGGGACAGTAGACGACAATGACTCCAGTGTGTTCTTTTCACTGACAGTCACGTTTAGAAACCATTGCAATGTGTACTTGAGGAATATGCAATACTGGTCAACTGAGAACCCATGCTGGCTAAGGGAGGTGGAACATCAGAGATTGGTGAGTTTGTGATCTATCCCTACTTCATTGTGGGTTCGTTTAATCGAAACAAATGTACAGAATTTATTTCAGAAGTGCTTCCTGCTTTCCTTGAAAATGTCCCTCTGAAAATATGTCAGTGGATGTGGTAACAGCATGATGGAAGTCATGCACACAACTCATTTGTAGCTAGAAACACTCAACAACCTTTTTCCCAACCGGTGGATTGGGGGTGGAGGCATTATCCCATGACCAGCACGTTCACCTGACTTGACTCTTTAGACTTGACATGCCACGAGCGCTGTCAGATTCATATCCAAGCCTCAGACTCTGGTGTACCATAGTGCCAACTGCCAGCACTAATTTTGTCTCTGTAGCATTCCTAATCACAAGCGAGTCAACGCCTTGCCGCCTGAGAGGTTGGCAATCCACACGATGCCGTACTCCAATCTGAGTGCCTTGCCCTGACAGGTAGGCACCGAACGTGCATGCTCATCGTGCATAAGGGGAGGTTTCCCCCTCCATGCAGGCTGCTCCAACCACCCCTTGCTCGCCACGTTTCTCGAGAGTATTTATTCTTTTGCACGCCCTCCAGATGGGGCAGTTCATGAGCAGTTCTCTTCGGAGCTTTATCTGTAACTCTTGCTGCCTCGCCACGCTTGCCTTCAGCAGTAACAGTGAAACTTAAGCCATATTATGTTACTATTGTCAGAACTTGTGTTTCTCAACACACTAGGCAGAAGCTCTTGTCACTGAGCCTTCTCCTTGCTTTGAGTGCTGGCCGCATGCCTTGTCTGTGCCGGGCATAGTTTACGAAGATTGCTCTCGCCCTAACTTCGATTGATATTTTTTTGCCACCCTACAGCAAACAGCTTGGCAAACTTGGTCCCTCGTCCATCAGATGTTAGTGATCACAGACCGGAGATACATGTCTTCTAAACTCCTGTTGACGGAATAAAACATATATCTACCAGTTGACCTCTTTTTGGTCCGAATAATCTCTTCCCCTTTTGCCTCTCTTACCTGCCTTGCCTTCTGTGTGCTTAGCCACTCAACTACTTCTTGGTGCACGCACAATCTCTGTAATAGAGTTTCGAACAAGTCCCAACTTAAGGAGCTCTCCCACCACGTCTTGTTAATGTTTGGTGTCTAGTGCTAGCTGGTCACGCCGCTCTCTAGTGCTACTGTGACAAGGGGAGAGACTTTCTTGGGAGCTCCTGATGCTTGAGGAGATCAAACATGTTAAGTCACTACGACTCCGAGGCTACAAGCTGGTCATGCCACTTACTGAGAGCCGTAGGGTTCTTATGTAGTGAACACTGTGAACCCAGAGGAGCAGTTGAGATATGTAGCTGGTCACACCACTCGCATAATTTCTCACAGAGGGGATCAGGGGCTCTCTCCCCAAGTCGCCATAGGCCCGAGCCCCGTCCATCGTGAAGCGCACTCTGCGGCGCCAATCATTCAACAGAATTCTGGCAAGGGTTCACCCCCAAGGCACCAGCCCTAGGAAGAGTAGATTCTTTCCTGGATAGACCATGTCAGAATCTGTACTTCCCCACATTGCTACGTAATTTTAAACCACATTCACGGTCGTACCTGTACTTCCAGGACACATACTGAATCCACTAAATCATAGGTCTCTATTCTTCTTTTATTTTTATCTTCTGAATTTAACGTAACATCACGGACAGTGCATAGCTGTAAACTCGCAGCTATTCCTAAGTGCCCAATCACTGGGCGGCCCATAAAAGGGATAGCATAACCCTCAGTGTCGAGCTACCTGCTGTGGTGAGCCAGGGCTAGATGCCCCCGGGACGCAACTGCATAGGCCCATACGGCCACCTTAAAATCCCCATTAAGGAGATACCATGCCCCTAGTCTCTAGAGAGATACTGGGCCATTACACCTCCATTTTTACACATTGAGGGTATTGAAGTCAGACTTTTATCTTTGAGGTACGGCAAAGGAGAAATTTAATCAGCTACTCCCGACGACTCCGGATGACGTAAAGCACTGTATCGTTGAAGCATGTACAACGACATTGAGGACAACGGTTTCCTCTGTGTGATCTTTTTGAGCACATGATAATGTAGGCACAACATGGACACGCTAGTAATTGAACATGGACATGCAAGATGAGTATAACCAGTCATTTCTCTGGGAGCAACTGATCACAACATTCTGGAACTTTTATTAGGTGTGATTATCAATGTTATTTGTAATATTACTGCTCAACAACTGCCTAATGGCACACATGCATTTTTCAAGTCCCATACAGTTATTGTACTATACACTGCACATGCATAAGGTTGTTTGTTGGTGGTATTGTTGATGTTACAGGCAAATAAAATGTGTGCATAATTTTATGTTCATAGCTTGATTACAATTAATTCACCAACCAATCATGTAGTGACACAGTCCATCCACACCAATGCAACAAAAGCATCAAAACCTTGCAGCACATCATATTGTGCAATGTATGAAGCACGCTCAATGTGTGCAGCAAGGTTCGTGTAGAAACTCTCTGCCTGACATCTCCCATTGGTTGGCACAACCTATCCTGCTACAGCTACAGTCAAATGCATACACCTATGAACACCCCATTATATCTCAAAAAGTATGTGTTGAATTTTCAAAATAATCACTTCTTTGAACTTGCAGCTTTATAAAATATTTGATCCAGCTGTTATTTTTTAAAATTGGTTTAGAAATATGTGAACAGTCCTTCAGTTCAGCGTGAATATTCCTTATGCAAATTATTTAGTAAGCATTTTTTGTCAAGTGCTTAAAAGCTTTAACAGCACCAAGATTGTATGTTGTGTTCCCACTAGGATGTAACGCCATTTGTGAACCCTGACAAGATGACAGGAGATGTTCTCTTCAGCAAGGTGTACCGTGCTCTCCCCTCAACATTATCCCAGAGTATGCGGGAAAACTTGAGCTTCCCTCTTGCCATGTTTGCAGTTCTACATCTTGCCAATGAAAAGAGCTTGCACCTGAGTCACTATGAAGACTTGTCGGACTTTGTTATCAGCCAACAGTAAAGCTGACCACCGTGTTTTTTGTTCTTAAGTTTGTATTATTCATTCGGGAAACCCAGCATCTTACTACATTTGTAAATTAGTATGTGTATGCACAGAAAGAAATATTTATAAATTAATTTAGTTAATTGTGTAAGTATAATTATAAAATAGCATTTTATTTGCAAATATATATTGCATATCTTAAACTATATTTAGTGCGTTACAGTGTTTTCGAACATTTTAGCATTTTTTAATTTATATACAAAGTGTTAATTTTTTAAAAAAAAGTACGAAAAATTGTAAATAAAATTATTTTTAAGAAATTTTTTTATTGTAATGTGTTAGTATTTTTTAAGGAAACTTTCAATGATATTGCGTACTCTCTGAATTTGACACATGCATATGTGGCATAAAAATTCACACACCACATGTAATTTATTCCTGGTAATCATCAGCTTTGTAGAACCTTGTTTAGTAAACTAATGATCATATAAATAGTTACAGAATCAGTGAAAATTTCGTTTGATGTTTCCCAATTAAGAAGTTTCCTGCTTAATAAGTTTTCCTGGTTGATAAGCATGATTTTTCCTCAATCCCTTCAGAAACGTCTCAACAGCATTTTACTGTAGTTGAATAGTCGCATTCAATTCTGTTCTATTCTTTACCTTTTGCAAAAGCAATATAATATGTTTGATGAGAAATCAGGAGGTTGAAAGGTCAATTCAGACTAATTGAATTAAATGTCTTTTTCACATGGTTTCCCCCTCCAGTCACAGGTAAATGGGGTTCACTGTAAAGTGAATACTTTTGAAAGCCCTGCTAAGTTTCTACTTTCAGCTTGTTGGTTGTGCCATATCAAAATAAACATTGTAATGTGACTTTCAGCTGGTTATTTACATAAGCTGCTGATAGGTCCCCGCATACTCATTAAATAAAAAAAGTAATAAATATTGTAATCAACACACTAAACACGTACATGATAATTTTTGTAAATGATATTGGTTTGTGAATATTGATTTAATCATAATTATTTTATGTTTAGGTACAAAGTAAGCATCTTTAACTATGGTCGACAATTCTGTGGTCATAAGAATACATGTTTTAGCTTAAGTTGTTAACAGAATAGCAGAAGAGCTAAACTGCATTCTTTCTCGTATTATGGAAACAATTCCAGGCCATTTCAAAAATATTTTTCTTCGAAAAGTGTGTATAGCTGAAATGCTTGTCCATTATATGCATTGTACTAAGAAAGGTATGCTTTTTGAGAATATTGTGTATTTATTCCTTCGTACAGAAGACATATCTTAAGCCATTGTTGAAAGGTTAAGAACTATGTTTAACAACATTTACAAGTAAAATTAAGTAAAATGGTTTGTTTGCTAGTTTGAATGCTTTGCAATGAAGTGCATTCATATTTTCTTTTTACTAGAATATTAAAAAATCTTATGCTTACTTGATATGGATTGAGATTGTCAACATATTTGTTGACGTATTTAAATTGCTTATGAAACAGCCTACAACTTTGATACATGTTGCTTAGACTAGGCAATGTTACTTTTGGTAAGCGCTAGGACAGGTGCGATCGGGTACTCATTTGCTGTGACTGAGTCAGCTTTCTACTAGATAATTGTACTGGTCGGTTGAACTGGCGGCTTGGTACGAAGTCTACCGTGGGTAGTACCGCAATATTTCTTACTACCATCTTAGCCCGTTGAGGCAAGGCTGACTTACCAGGGTACTTACTCACCGATCTTCGGGGTTCCGGTGTAGAGGTAGGCCGGCTGGAGCCAGCAGTTGCCTGGGTGATGCTAGTTGATGAGGTGCTGTATGGAGAGGTCAGGTATCTCTGGTTCCAGGCGGCGGCTGCACTGTTTGGACAAAATGAGTTGGCAATACCCAACCTTGTATCACATCCAGTGACTAGTGCTCGTACTGCAGGATGTCTCTCAACGCTAAGTCTGGTGTGCGAAGGAGAATAAACTGGGGTGGTTGACTGAAGGGAATTGACTCTCCAGGTGACGGGCTGTCTGAGCCCGTTCCCATGGGGTATCTCCACCAAGTGTGGATGGATTATTGGTGCACATTCGCCTAGAAGTAAAGAACTCCTCCTCGTACTCCTCCCTTCGAGTACCATGCCGTTGCCCAAAGGGCATAGAGACAATATTGACACTTAACGTACTTTGTCGGCACAAGCAGATAGACAGAACCCTAACTAAGTGTAGAGTCCGACAGCAGTTGATGGTGCAAACCTTGTGCTCCTATGGTTCTGCACCTTGGTGCACAAACCTAGAGCGGTAGGTCGTATGGGCCATCTTCCTACTACTGTCAGGGTGTGGGCCAGCAACAATTGGGCCTCTAGTACTAGGCAAAATATCTCTGTCAGCACCCTTGGCGCTCCGGTCAGCGGTACAACCTGAGGTGGCTGTCCTGCTCCTGATGTAGATATACCTAGTGGTTGGGGCTCTACGTTACTGTACACCTGGGTGCATAGAATGGGTGGCTGTCAAAGGTGATATGTGTTATTGATGTACAGATACCTGTAGGGGATCTGTAGTCCTACACTATGGTTCGTAATGTTGTTACACCCGGTCGCTTGCTTTTTCCTTCTAGAAATAGAGCTCCTAGTATCAGGCAGGATATACCTCTAAACAAACTTACTCTCTGGAAAGGATAAAAATGGTATTTATTATGAATAATAAATACTGGTGACTCGTACCTACTACTAAGCAGAGTGCGTACAAAAGTAAGCTACGCTTAACAGATGAAGGTGACCTGCTCCTAGACTACTCAAGTATAGAATGAACTCGATGGCTATGAAAACAGCTCTGATGCAGTTACTCTAACCTGGTGTGTCTAGAAGAGACTTTACAATGGGGTCACTATCAAATTATCAGTCTGCCGTACCAATTGGTTTTCATATAAAGAAACTGAATGATTGAAAATCTTTCTACTTTCAGTATTACATTCTTCACTTATTTCGTCGCCACCAATAATGTCTTCATTTCTACACTCTTTACTTACATTGTCAAAACCATTGATAACCTTAACCTCTTTGTTTACATTCTTACAGTTCGTAATTTTAACCTTATTTTGTAAAATATCATCCATCTTTTTATCATCATGACGCATGCCAACATGCTGCACAGCGCAGATATACGCAATTAACTACAAAATCTACAGCCCGCCCAAAACCCTGCATGCAAGCGCCACGTCCATGAATAAATTAAATAATTTTGGCGATCCACTATACTACAGTTAGCCGCGGAAGAAGTTCCAGCAAACCAAAGAGATGGCAGCACCTGTGTGATCTTGTTACGTCACATACCGCCAACCTCAGAAAAAGGTGTTTTAATTTGTTGTCGCCTCCAAGCGGGGAGATAAGAAATGAGCGGTGCTCCCGCAACCCCTGATAACCAACGTGAATTATTAATGACCTGTGTGCCTGTAATCTTCAGTGTCGCAGGGCTTGTAGTAGCTCTGGCCTACACGTTGGTCACCATTTTGTAACATTCGTAGTTACCAAAAATGTAAACTGGAACATCACAGCTCAGCTTAACTCAATTGATATACACAAGAGATTTTAAAGGGCGCCATATTAAAATTAAAAAAAATTTATTTCAGTTTTAGAT